>CM052701.1:130605914-130704182 GCA_028551405.1 Uromys caudimaculatus
TGGGTGGTTTGCCCCCCCCCCCCCCCCCGCTCGCCTCTCACCTTAGACACGTGGCCACTCTAGGAGGTAGGAGATTACATCTGTTGGTAGGCTTTATTTAGCCTATCTAGGAGACATGTTGACTGGCCTGGGAGGAAGAAGGGTGGGGCAAACCGGATGTTCTGGCAAGGACTGCAAGAAGAGCATTCTATCTCATAAACTATGGTCTCAAACCTGGGGAGCCCTCTGCACTGGGAGTGTGTGGTAGTTCAGGGAGAGAGGCTTGAGCCAACAACGGGGCAAATAAGACAAGGCTCTGAGCTAAGCCTCTCTCTGTGAAACACCCCCTTTCCCCCCTCAAGCCCCCACCCCCACTGCTTTCCATCTAAATTCATACATCATAGAAAAGCCAGGGAGCATGGAGACATGTTCACCATCCACACAGGCAAGGGCAGTGTTGACGAATTAGAAACTGGGTGACTTCCCTGTAACACAGGAGGAAGATACAGGGGGAAAGGCTGAGAGTCTGTGCAGTGCACTGTGCAAGAATCGGGGAGCCATTCCCCAATCACTGGAGCTTCTCACGATGTTGCAACTAATGTACCAGCAGTCCCTGTGCAGGAAAGGACACATGCATGGTCTGGTAGTGAGCCCTTTAATGGCTCTGGGACACGGGCTTTCAGTGGCCCTACTATACATAGAGGAAGTCAAGCCTAGAGAGTCCTGTGCCTAGATGCTGGGCTAAAAAGCAACTGAGCTGGAACTTGAGGCAATTATGTCTGAGCCCAGAGCTTGTATTGACTCCTGCAGGCCAGGGGCCCCAGCACACATGGGAGCCTGCAGAACTCAGCTCTAGGAACAGGGGGTAGAGCCTAAAAACAAAGCAGACTGCCAGGGAAATTTCTAGAAGCATTCCATGCAGTCAGCCACCTCTGCAGCCTTCTGCAGCTTTTAATGGAGTCTAGCTCAGTGGAGTGACCCAGCCTCGATGGGAGCTGGTACAGCCAGCCAGGCCAGATAAATGGGGGAGGGGAGTGAGGTATGTGTGGGGCCACACCGCAGCCCCTGGATTGCTACACCCTGGCTTCAGACAGGAAGCGACTCACAAAGCACTCGTGATATCCTCATGAATGCTATACTAGTAACTTTTCAAATTCCCCACAAGAATCAAATTACAGGAGGCTGGCTAATTTTAGCTTACAGTTTGAAGGGATCCAGTCCATGATGTTGAGGAAGACATGGTGGAAGGATCACGGTTGCATTCATAGTCAAGACTTGGGGAGCTGTTCAGATGGCTTTCTCCTTTTTGTTCAGTTTAGGGCTGTAGCTCCTGAATATTCCCACCTCAATCTACAAACGTCCTCACAGACATGTCCAAAGGTTTGTCTCCTAGGTGATTCCAGACCCCATCAAGTTGACAGTCAATATTAAACACTTTTGTGAGTGACCTAGATCCTTGTGAATCTTTTTGGAATATGCAATCAGAGCTCCTCACTTCCACCCAGGGCTAAACAGATACTGGTTGTCCGCTATCATCTGATACATAGGAGGTCTGTAGCTGAGAGTTCCCCACTTCCTTGTAACCTGCCTACCTGAAGTTTCCACCCAGGCACCTGGACATCTAATCAGATTTACAAGGTAGAGAGAAAGAATACAGTTCAGCCTCGAGTTGGTCTTACGCTCAGCAGCCTTTCTCAACCTTCCCAAATGCACCACAAATCTATGTGGGTAGATTTTGTTGGTTTTTTGTTTTTGTTTTTGTTTGTTTGTTTGTTTTGTTTTGTTTGTTGGTTGGTATGGCTATTTTTTTTGAGACACAGTTTCTCTGTGTAGCCCTGGCTGTCCTGTAACTCACTGTATCAACCAGGCTGGCCTCGAACTCACAGAGCTCCACCTGCCTCTGCTGCAGTAATATTTATAACTAATATTTGAGGCAGAGTGCTGAGATTAAAGTCGTGCTCCATGACTGTAAGACAATTTTGTTGGAGTTTTAAAGGTTTTGTTGTTGTTGTTTTTAAAAATCACACTATGTGTAGACATTAACATTTTTTCCTTTCTGTTTGGTCTTTATAATTATGCTTATTTTTCTTGTCTTATTGTATCCTCTAAACTTCCAGGACTCTCTTAAATAAAATTATATTGTAGGACACTTTTGTATTATGTCAGATGCCAAAAGGATATCTTCAATATTTCATCATTAAATATTTGCCTGAGAGTTCTGAAGGGCATATATATATATATATATATATATATATATATATATATATATATATGGTTTATTTATTTCATGTACATGAGTACACTGTAGCTGTCTTCACACACACCAGAAGAGGGCATCAGATCCCATTACAGATGGTTGTGAGCCACCATGTGGGTGCTGGGAATTGAACTCAGGACCTCTGGAAGAGCAGTCAGTGCTCTTAACCACTGAGCCATCTCTCCAACCCTTCTCTGCATATTTTTTGTTTGCTTGTTAAAAGTACTTCTTCCAATAAATAGATATTGATATTACATGCTTATTAATTTTTTAAATACTTTTACTGAATTTATTTTTATTTATGTCCCCTCCTTCTCTCCACCCCACCCGTGTGTGTGTGTGTGTGTGTGTGTGTGTGTGTGTGTACGTACATGCACACGACTACAGAGGACTAAAAAAGTTGAGTCCCTGAAGCTGGAGTTGCAGATGCTGTGAGTGGCCGATTGAGGGGCTGGGAAATGAACTCGGGCCCCTGAAGTGTTGAGGTGCTCGTAACCACTGAGCCATCTCTCCAGCCCCAACTTGTTAAATTTTGAATTGGAACAACTATGTCTTTCTTTGTTGATTTGTTAATGTGCTAAACTCACCAGTTGCCTCACACTGAACTCTGGTCCCCTGCTCTCCTCAAAGCTCCCTCGTGTCCAGGTAAAAGCCAGTGTTCCTCCTTTCCATTTGATGCTGACTCTTGTTTACTAACACTTCATCCAGAATTTTTTCCCTCTGCGCTCATGAAATAAAACTATTTTTGTTGCTGAATGGTGTATATTAGAAACTGACATTTAAAAAGAATTTGTGAGACAAAATTTCTCTGCGTAGTCCTGGCTGTCCTGGAACTCTGTAGACCAGGTTGGCCTCAGACTCAGAGATCCACCTGCCTTTGCCTCCGGGATACTGGGATTAAGGGCGTGTACTGCCACCACCCACTGACATTTAAATTTTTAAATTAATATTTGACCTTAGAAATATCAATGGAAATTGATGGTAACAAACTTCTTCCTTTAAAACTTTAACACTGGATGACAGGTGGCACACGTGCCTGGTATTTCAGTCCTGCCTTCCATCTACACTTCCAAAATCCATTGATATTATTGATTTATACACTCTAAATAGTCTAGAGGTCCCTCTTTGCTCAACATGTACTAGGGTTAGGGTTTCAGTTCAGGTTGTCTATCAAAGTCCATCCATTGGAGACTTTGTCCCCAGAGGATTGCCAGTGAGAGGTGGTGGGACCGTAGCAGATGGGGCCTAGGAGGTCTCTGGGTCATTGGGTGCTTTTCTTCGCAGGAGCATGTGGTACCCCAGCCCCTCTTCTTCCCTTAGCTCCCAGCCAAGGGAAGCAATCTTGCCTCACCATGTGACTTCCCTCTGATGGATTATTTCACCACAAGCCCAAAGCAGTGGGCCAATCAGCAATACCTCCAAAACACCCACAGTCTGCTCCCCAGACTATGAAAAGTACCATCTACTTCCTGTGAATTTGACTCCTTTCAGCCCCTCTAGTGGGCGATGTGTGTCCTTTTGGTGGATGGCTTATTTCACTTAGTTAAATGTTCTTAAGGCCCCTGCTCCCTGTGTAGTGTGTGTCCCCTGCCTCCTGCCCCTGTGTAGTGTGTGTCCCCTGCCCCTGTCCCTGTGTAGTGTGTGTCCCCTGCCCCTGTCCCTGTGTAATGTGAGCATCCCCTGCCTCCTGCCCCTGTGTAGTGTAACTTCCCTTCCCCGTCCCTGTGCAGTGTTGAGTGTCCCTTGACCTCCTCCCTGGGCAGCAGCAAGGCTCATGCTTGCACACCCTCCTCTGGCTTCCAGGTCTCAATCTTTATCCCACCCCTGGGAAACCCCTGTACTCTTCTGAAACCTGAGCACCATTGCAGTAATCACCACCTAGCTGTGTGTGTTGGGCGTTCCTAGATGTTTGTGGTGGGAGGAGTTTGGGGAGTTCCTGACCCACTGGTCTCTAGAACCTGGGTGTCTTCTAACTCACTGACAAAGGAAACACCGAGAGGAGGGCTGCAGGCTATCCCCACTTACAAACATGGATGCAAGCTCTTCAATAAAAGATTAGCAAATTGAATCCTGAGATATATTAAGTGAATATCCCACAATGGCCAGGTGGGGTGTGTTATCGGAAGGCAAGGACAGTTCTATTTTCAGAGCTCTATTAATATAATTCATCATATTAATAGGCCAAAAGGGAAAAGCCATGGATGATAAAAAGGCATTTGATAACATTCAGCATCCATTTTGTGGGAAAACCTCTCTTGGCAAAATAAAAATAGACACTTCTTTAGCATGCTAAGACAGCCTCATAGAAACAGCCCGTCCTTGACGGGGTGACCTGCTCTGCCGGGGACATTCTTTTGCTTGTGTGTGCATGTGTGTACTGTGAACACACATGCATGTGTGTGGTTGCATCTGGAGGCCATACAGAGGTCACCCTCAGGTGCGTGTTCTCAGGTGACAGCCACATTCGTTTTGTTGTTGTTGGACAGGGTCACTGTCTTAGTCAGGGTTTCTATCCCTGTACAAACATCATGACCAAGAAGCAAGTTGGGGAGGAAAGGGTTTATTGAGCTTACACTTCCATGCTGCTGTTCATCATGAAAGGAAGTCAGGACTGGAACATCATGACTGGAAGTCAGGTCAGGAAGCAGGAACTGATGCAGAGACCATGGAGGGATGTTACTTACTGGCTTGCTTGCTTCTCCTGGCTTGCTCAGCTGGCTTTCTTATAGAGCCCAAGACTACCAGCCCACAGATGGTACCACCCACAAGGGGCCCTCCCCCCTTGATCACTAATTGAGAAAATGCCTTACTGCTGGATCTCATGGAGGCATTTTCTCAACTGAAACTCCTTTCTCTGTGATAACTTCAGCTTGTGTCAAGTTGACACAAAGCCAGCCAGTACAGTCACTCCCTGGGACCTGGGACTCACCAGTCACAACTGTCAGTAAGAGCTGGGACTCCACTTGTCTTCGTTGTGTGTCTCCCAGGGCCTGAGTCACAGGATTCATCATACATAGGGGCTGTGGATCAAATTCAGATTCTCTTGCATTCTATGACTGAGCTATCTCTCCAACCCACTGAGACCTTCTGAAGGTAGCGGGGCGGGGCTCCAGTCATGCTTGGCCCAAGTTGAAAGTGAACCCCTGTCCCTGACACTCACACTGCACAGGGACAGGGTGCAGTTTGACCTTCCTAAATCTGCTCTCACTGGTCCCCTGCCTATGCTGGCATCTTTTATTGTGAAACTGTGTCTCATATAGCCAAAACGGGCCTTGAACTCATTTTGTAGCCAAAGATGACCTGGAACTCTCTTGACCCTCTTGATTGACCCTGTCCCCTACACCTTTTAGGGACACACCTAAAAGCTGGGGTGATAGCTGCTGTCCTGGTACCTCCTTATACCTGATTTTGTGCCCTCTTCTTTTGTTGTTGTTTTTTTTTTTCTTCTAAAAACCTATCCAGTCTAGTTTGTAGTACAACGTGCCCAGAGCCGGGATAACAGGCATGCTACACCATACCCACTGAATGCAGTGCTGGTGATCAAACCCAGGGCTTTGGTATGCCTGGCAAAGACTCTACCAACAGAGCTACACCCCCAGTCACACAAACTAGCCTTCCAATGGTGACCTCCTGACCTGTAGACTTTGCCACAACTGCAGGTAAAACCAACATCCAAAAACGGGACAGACTTGAATATGTGTGGCTTGACAGACAGTTTGTTTTGGCTTCATTAGCTCTCCAGACCAAGTACTATGAGCAATGGCTCTGTGGTTGGGGTTTCAGGGGTCTCTGCACCCCTTGGGCTGCATCTCAGCTACTGTGGAAGGTTAAAAAATGTTGGAAGGTCTGAGACTGGCATCTTACGCCATGTTTTATCCTAGACACTGTGCACACTGCTTCTGTTCAGTCTGACAGCCGGCAAAAGTCACACAGGGCCACCTCACCACAAGGGGGTGTGACTTTCCAGGCAGCTCAGAAGGAGGAAATAGCAGATGGAAATTTTCTAGAAAATTCTATCACACTCTGTCTTCTGTGGATGGGGTCAGGAGGAGCACCTCTGATTTGGGGTGCTTCTGACAAGCTTGCTTGGGGGAGGGGGAGAAGTATTATCCCCTAGTGGTAGCTGCTGAGGACAGAACAGGCTGGGGCTTGCCAAAGCAGGAAGGCTGCATTTGTGGATCATGCCCACCCAGATTTGGGCACCTCTCTCTTCCAGACAAAGTGGACCAGCTTAAGAAGACTAGCCTGGAACTTTAAAAAAAAATTAAAAGATTGGGAGAAAAAAGAGAACGGGAGAGAAAGAGACAAATAAACAACTCCAATCCCAATCGGGCAGACACAAATAGCGACTTTTAATTATATAATCTACTTTTGATGAATTTATTTCTGACAGTTTTATAGGTTGACGAGAGAGTGCATTTTAGATGCAAAAAAAAAAAAAAAAAAAAAAAAGCCCCATTATTCACTCCAAGCTCTTTGAGCATAAAAATTGTCAAATGATTTTAATACAGTTTTAAGTTTTATGTTTATTGTCAAGGAAAAAAAAGTTCACAGCAATTACCGAGTCACATGCCCCTTAAATCTGTATGCTTCTGACAGCAAGAACAATAAAATATGTTTTTGCCCAAACCTTTTACCATTCAGATTGACGTGGCTTCTGCGACAGCTGCTTTTCTTCCATCTGAACACCGTTTATGAGAACGCTAACTCCGACCCACTTCCTCCATGGGGGTGGGGATGGCGTCCACACTGCTCCACAGTACAGAAATTTCTAGGCAGGAAGCTCAGATCCAAAGATCTGAGTCCGGGAGGGAGAAGGCAGGAAAACCAATGGGCAAATGCATACTTTTACACAGTCTTTGAGGCATCTTGATAATCTGTAGGGGATAGAGAGTAGGTATCCGTCATCTGTGTATGCCATTGGTTATGGATCAACCAATCAGAAGTCCACAGAGAAGGCAGCTCACCTGCTTTCTGGGCCCCTGTAATTAGAGGTTGGGGAAAGTCTGGCAGCTGGGAACCCATTGTTTGTTACAAACCCAGGAAGTGGGAAGGGATGGCAGGGAAACCCCAGTGGGGTTGTGATGGGAGGCAGGGAACCTGGAGAGGTGAAGTCTCAAGAGGAGGATTGTGGTGGGTCCCTGGAGCAAAGTATGCCTCAGGCTTCGGGAATGTTTGCAGAGCACACCCTCCTTTCGCCATGTACCCCCATGGAAGGCATGGATGGCTTGGGGGACTCACACCAGCTACCTGGCTGGTCTTCAGTCTAGGTTGCTTTGAGAGGAAGGATGTATCTGACTTCTGGTTGCCTAGGAGTGGACTGAGGGTTGAAGGTGCAGTCGGCAGTGAGTAGTCTCTGAAGCGGCAGTCTCACACTTGAGAAGCATGCTTGCCAACAAAGGACAGCCTGCCCCTCGGGTGCTATACTGGAAGGAGAATGCCAGGCAGGTGGCTGGCCCTGGCCGCCCCTTCATTCCCCGGAGCTGAGCACAGGTGCTGCGCTATGCTTGTACCCCAGCAGCCTGACTAGAGTCCAGCATCTCAGGAGGCCCCCAGACAATGGTGTTCTTTCCTGAGGAACTGCAGACTGTGGTGGTGGCTGCCATACCACTTGCTCTGCAGCCCACCAAAGCCTTCCCTGGTCCCTTCTCTGCTGCTGTTACTCTTTCTCAGTAGATGGCCCTCAGCCCCAGTCTGCTGGGCTAACAAGCAATTCTGCTCTTCCCTACTTCTGTCTCCAACCCCACAGTCCCCCCAGGGTGCTAAGAAAGCCTTGTTTGGTAGAGCTGGCCTCTTCAGAAGCAAGGCTGGGCTGTATAGAAAGTCACTACCCCTCTAAAGAGCACGCCGAGGTGGTTCTTCCTGGTATAGTCTCTTAGGTGGTAGGCCTTGTTAATGTGAAGTGGTGCTTCGCACAGTGTTTGGGGTTCTCATAGAGAACTTCAGACCTGGGCAGGTCTGAAGAGGCTGTTGACTACAGCAGGCAGGACCACGGCTTCTTCCAGACAGTCTAAGCTAACTTCCTCACCCTTCAGGGCTGGGATCATAGGCTCTGTCTCAGAGTCTTCATGGATTCTTCTGTCTTGCTCAGGGCACATACTGCTTGATAGTCCTCTGCCTAGTAGGAGCATTCGCTACAATTTTAATAAAAATAATTGTGACTTCTGCTGATTTTTAATGCTTCTGGTTTTTTTCTTCTTTTTTTCCCCCCTCTTTAGACCCCAGGTACAAAGCAGTAAGCAAAACAGCCTCTGGCCTTGTTGCCTATGACCCAGAGTTCTCGTCAAGGCCACACAGATCAGCTCTGGATGTTTGCTACTTCCATATGCATTCATTTAGCATGTGTCTTAGTCAGGGTTTCTATTCCTGCACAAACATCATGATCAAGAAGCAAGTTGGGGAGGAAAGGGTTTATTCAGCTTACACTTCCACGTTGCTGGTCATCACTAAAGGAAGTCAGGACTGGAATTCAAGCAGGTCAGGAAGCAGGAGCTGATGCAGAGGCCATGGAGGGATGCTGCTTACTGGCTTGTTTCCCCTGGCTTGCTCAGCTGGCTTTCTTATAGAGCCCAAGACTACCAGCCCACAGATGGTACCACTCACAAGGGGCCCTCCCCCCTTGATCACTAATTGAGAAAATGCCTTACCGCTGGATCTCATGGAGGCATTTTCTCAACTGAAGCTCCTTTCTCTGTGATAACTCCAGCTTGTGTCAAGTTGACACAAAACCAGCCAATACAGCATGACTCATTTAGATGGCCAGGTCTGCTTACTCTGAGTCCTAGGGTTAAGGTTGTGGCCTGTTTTGGTTACTGCTTTATCCAAAAGATGGCATGGTGCCTAACAGATACTAGATCTCATTAAAATTTGGATTGATGGACAGGGTATATGTGATGAATGGGTGTATGAATGAATGGATGGAATAGATAGATGGCAGGATGGATACATGCATGAATGGATGGGAGGCACGGAGTAGATGTGTGCATGCAGGAATAGATGGATTGGAGCATGCACGCGTGCATAAATATGATGGATGGATGGATGGATGGATGGATGGAATGTGTCCATGACCAGGTGGATGTGTGGATGAATAAATGGAATAGAGGGATGACTTCATGCATGGATAAATATACTGGATAAGTGGATTGGGTATATAGAACGGATGATGCATGCATGAGATGGACAGTTGGGTAGAATGGACTGGGGAGATTGAATGGATGGATGATGGATGGATGAATGGGTGGGTGGATGGATGGGTGGGTGGATGGATGGGTGGATGATGGATGGGTGGGTGGATGGATAGATGGATGGATGGATGGATGGGTGGATAGATGGATGGATGGATGGATGGATGGATGGGTGGATGGATGGATGGATGGATGGGTGGATGGATGGGTGGATGGATGGATGGGTGGGTGGATGATGGATAGATGGATGGGTGGATGATAGATAGATGAATGGATGGGTGGATGTGTGGACAAACGAATGGGATAGATGGATGGAAGAATGGATGCATGCATGATGCATAAATAGATGGACTGATGGCCGGGTTGGGTGTATAGGATGAATGAGTGCCTATATGGAATGGATGGGTGGATAGATAAGATGGGTGAATGGATTGAAAGTATGAGAGGATGAGTGGATAGATGGATGGGTAGATGCATCTCTCCTACATTCACGGCTTCCCTTGCAAGCAGACACGACCATGTGATAGAGTCTTGCCAATTGAATGTGCTTGAGAGTGCCAAACTTCCAGCGTTGATCCATGTGGTCCTAAAGAGAGTTCACTGAGTCCTAGGGAACAAAAACTATAGAGGCATATGGTTTGCTAAAGTCTGTGTGGGCAGAATCCAGTTCTCTCCACTCCACTGGGCTCAATCTCTTTACCAAAGTCAGAAACCCCTGCTGTTGAATTAATATACAGAGACTCAGTTATCAGGAATAATGGAGCCCATGCCTGTGACAAGTGCCACAGAAAGCAGGTCTAGTTAGTCTTTGCTTTCAGTGTCCCCCCTGGCTTGTTCAGAATGGGAAGAAGCTATACTCAAGCATTTGTTCCTGGGCCTTCCCTCTCCTGAAGAAGCAAGCAGGCTGTGCAGGCTGGGAGACTCTGGGGCAGGAGGGTCAGACAGCCTGGAGGAATTTGGGCTCAGTGTGTGTTCCAATCCTGACTTGTCTGTGACTCTGGGCTGTCACTTGCGGGTTCTGATACTGATTCCAGCCTCACAGAGATACGCCACCCTCAGTGCTCCGGACTGCCAGCGCTGCGTCAGGCCTCTGCAGTAGGAGCATCTGTAAAAAGGAGTCATTGTGATCATCATTGCTTTTCTTAGGTCCTGGTGTCTCCACTGCAGGAAGCCCCTCACTGAAAGCATTTTGTCTCCTTCCATTTCCAAGCCAGACGGCCCCATTTTTCTCTGGCTTTCCACCGTCTGTGAGCTGCCCGGTGCCTATTACACAAACCCCAATGCATCTTTGAAGTGAGCAGCTAATTATGTTCCAGGAAGTTATAGATCTGGAGTTTCCCCGGTGCCAGCCACAATCACCTTCCGCGGCTCTCATTTCACAGAGAAACCTTCCAGGGCCTGACAGAGGCTGTAATTGGGAGCCCCCTCTCAGCCCCCGGGACCTGTGGGAGTACGCCCTCTGCACCTGGGGAGGCCACTAGACCTTCACCTTCTCAATGCAACCTTTAAAGGCTTGACCCTCTCTCTGCAGAGAAGTATTGGTGTCCAGAGAGCTGTCTGTAGTGGGCTAGGGAGGTGGAACAGAAACTCAGATGTCCAGAGCCAAGACCAATGGGAAATGTCCCTCCCTCCCAGTAAAAATCTGGTTGGTACTGAAATTTTTTTGTCGCTGCTGAGCAACTGAACATCTTGTGTTTATTTTATAGATAAAGGATCGGACCCACCTCCAACCCCAAGGCTAGTCCATCCTGATTGGTTCATCTCTGCTCCCCTGCACCCAGAAAACCCCTCCCAGGGCTGTCCCCAGAGAAACCACTTCATCCCTCTACAGTGACTTTCCCAATCCAGTTGAAAGAGCAGAGACAAGGGGAAGGATGTGAGGTGCCCAAAGTATAACCCCGCCCCCTCACGTTAGCAACTGGCTGGATTCCACCTAGCCCAGGTGTCATCCCATTGAGAGACACTTCCCATCTCCTGGGAGACGAATGTTGTGCACCCAACACCTCCTCAATGCTGATGACTTGGCCTTGAACCAAGTGAGGTCTCTGAGAGGCGGGAGCCATGGCTGTTCACTCAGTCCTTAGCATCAAGGACAGCTTAAAGCGGTCGCTTCAGTAAATGCTCCTCCTGATGGCCAAGGTGAAAGTTATCGGGAGGTGATGGCGGCACTGGGCTGTGAGCCTGCAGTAAATGCCACAATGTGAAAATCTGATGTCTTCTGATGACCGTACCCTGAGGTGGCTCTGGAGTGAGTCTATGAAGCTGGGGCAAGAGACAAACATCTGGGTGTCTAGGTGGAACCAGGGCCAGTATAGACCTACTGTGTGTCACATCCTGAGAAGATGGCTGCTTCACACCGTAATTCAGCCATGCCCCTGCACATCACCAACCACTGGGTCTCTTGTCCTGGATCTCTTTTTGTCACATTAAGAGCCATTTCTGAGGCATGAATAGCCCCATGCCTGTTTTGATTTGTGTCTTGTCTGGTCTGAATAGATAAGCCTCTACTCGTATGTTGAATCTTTTGACCTTATCTTAATAGATACGGAGTCTAGGATAAAGAAGGCGATAGTTCTGATAATTTCTGACTAGTGGGAATTTACCCAGCATGCTCGCTCCTAGAGGAGCCTCACTTTATGAGCTATCTTGACAATTCTGAGTGAGCTCCCAGCCACCACATGCAGAGGTAATAAGGATAGACAAAGCCTGTGGGGACTTTGCACAGAGCTGAGAAGATACTTTCTTCAATGGCATGTTTTAACCACTCCATGAAGGGGTGAAGTAAATGGATTGAGGAAGGCAGTTCCCCAGGCCTGGCTTGGTTTGGGCTGAGACCCGCAATGAGAGCTATCTGCCTGTTCAAGGGGACTACTACTACACAGCAAGCCTCCCTCATCAGAGGTGAGGAAAGAAACACAGCATCCAAGGGGAGGGATGCACTCTCCGATGGAACCAGAGGTCTGAGAGGAACAGTTGTAGCCAAGGATTCTGGAGGGCTCAGTCCATGATCCCCTGGCTGTGTTTCTGGGTTCATTGTGGAGTAAAACATCGGACCAAGGGAGGAGCTTCGTCGAGACAGACAGGAAGAAAGAAGGAAATACCGGAAGAGGCCAGGGCAAGATGTACACCTCAGGACACCCTCAGTGACGTCCTTCCCCCAGCTAGGTTCCACTTCCTACTTTTTACCACCTCCTCATGATACATCACCCTATCAATGTAGCAAGAGATCAATCTATGGGATGAGTCAGAGCCCTGAGGATCTGGTCACTTCTCAAAGCCTGTCAACTGGCAAGTAAACCCCCAATACATGAGCCTTTAGGAGGAATACTTAATAGTCATATGATAATAGTCACCTAGCTATCTACCCTCCTACCCATCCACCCATCCATCCTTCCATCCATCCACCTACCCATCCATCCATCCATCCACCCATCCATCCTTCTATCCATCCACCTACCCATCCATCTATCCATCCACCCATCCATCTATCCATCCACCCATCCATCCACCCATCCATCCACCCACCCACCCATCCATCCACCCATCCACCCATCCACCCACCCACCCACTCATCCATCCATTTACGCACCCACTCATTCATCTGCCCATTTATTGACTCACTCATCCACCCACCATCGGTCTACTTGCCCACAACACCAATCCATCTATTCATCCATCCATCATCCATCCACCTACCTACCTGCCTATCTATCCATCCACTCAAGCATCCATCTATTATCCTTCATCTGCCTTCTGTCTGTCTACCCACTAATCCATCTGTCTATGTGCCTACTTATCATCTCTCTTCCCATTTATCCATCCACTTACCTACCCAGCCATGCATCCACGCACACATTCATCAGTCCATCCACCCTCCCATCTATCCATTTACTTATCTATCCATCCATTATCTACCCTTTATCTATCCACCTACCCACTCATCCATCTATTCATCCATCCATCCACCTACCCACCCACCCACTCACTCACCCATCCATTAACCTATCCATCTATATATTCATTCATTCACTCATTTGTTTGCTCACCTGTCTCCATGTCTGACCATCCACTTTCTCAGTCACCCATGCATGCATCCATCTCATTTAGCCATCTACATACCCATGTATCTACTCATTCCTCCTCCTACTTACCTCCATATGTGTCCATCCACCTATTCACCCATCCAGGCATCCACCCATCTGCCTGTCTGTCTGTCTATCTATCTATCTATCTATCTATCTATCTATCTATCTATCTATCCATCCATCCATCCATACTGCATATATGCACCTATTCACCCACCTACATGCATCCATCTACCATCCTCCATCTATTACCTTTCACATACATACATACATACACACATACATACATACATACACACATACATACATACATACACACATACACACATACATACATACATACATACATTGATCCATCTATGCAGCCAATGGCTTCTTCAGGCCAAGCTTTGTACAAGGCATTGTGATAAGTGTTTGTAGGACCATGGAGAGAAATGCAGCCATATCTCTGCCCCTAGCAAGCTTCCATTCCAAGGGGGGGAAGTTAGTAAAGCCAATGGGTCTTGCAACAGCAAAGGGCCAACTTCTGGGAGGTGCGGCCAATGATGTCTTTGTGCCCTGGAGCTTAATTCATCCATGACCCACTGTTCTGCTTCAACCAGACTCTGGGTATTCTGGGGCCCCCTAGGAACTATACTATCTTACAGAAAGTTGGTTCAGAAAAGGTTAGGTGACTGAATAGGTGGGGGGGAAATGGATGGGTAGACAGATGGATGATATGACGGATGAACTACAAGACAGAAGGCCTGTCCATAATGCTGTGAGCCGGAAACTGGTGTTCTAGGACCCCCTTAGTCCTTAGCCAGGTATAAGTCACCCCTGCAGTACTTACTACTGGTCTATGAATCCAGGGCTTAGCCACTCTGCCCTGCCAGGTCTTATTATTGTGACCACCAGAGAACTGAGCTCAGAGCAGGGCCCATGGCTGCTCCTGCTCCCAAGCTGAGTGGGTCTCTAGGCCCCGCTGGCCCCTCTGATGGTGCCTCCTGCCCTTTTCTAATGGGAAGATCGATCTCTTGGATGGAGAAGCCAGGATCAATAGAGGAGTTGATTAGTTCTGCGTTCTTACCTCCATCTGTTTCCAGTGAGGTGGTGTCACAGAAAGGGCACAGACCCAGAGCCAGCAGCTGGGCTGTGTCTGGCCTTGCCACCCACACTCACAGCCAACTGCTTCCCCTTTCCTCATTCTTCTGACCTGGAAAATGGGGTTGCTCCTGTTGCTCAGCTCTGAGACCCTGAGTGCCAGGCACTGGGTTTGAAAGAGAAGGAGAGCAGATGCAGCTGAGGGGAGAAGGACCTGGCCACACCTGTCCTGTGTTCTGATGAGATCCCAGCCTGTGGGAAGCAGGGAGGGAACCCACGCCCTTCTTTCTCACGTTGGTGTTCCTCAGGCTCCACAGCCTTGTGAACCTGTGCAGCAGGTGGGTCCGCTGGCTTGAACAAGGGAATGCACGAGCTGGGGACCCTGCCCATGCTACAGAATACATGGGACTTTGGACCTCCACATGTGTCCCTGGACAGTCAGAACCCTGGGGTGCAAGTTCATCAGAATGAGAAGCAAGGCATGAGAACCTCCATGTTCTACCACAGCAAAGAGGGTCTTGAAAGAGTCAAGGTTTCCTGGGCCTGTCTGGTTATTTCAATGGAAACTTGTCAATTTTTTTCTGGTCATAAATCTAATCCCAACTCAATACATATAGAAAAGACTAGTAAGAAAAGTTTAAGGTCCTTCTTAACTCTGTCACCTAGAATAGCCACCCTTCACAGCATTCCTTCTTGCCTGGTTTCTTAGTGACAATAATAATTAAAATGATCACTCTCAATGCTTTCTTGCTCACCCCATGGCTCTTCAGGTAGACCTTGCCTGGCTCTGCTAGCTTGAATTCTCCGCCATCTCTGACATCTCCTGCTGATCTTCACGTTTGTGCACTGCCCTCCTTGCCATCACTGACACCATGACACCTTGCTCTTACTCCCACACCCTCCAACACCAAGCTGGGTAAAAGACTACTACAGAGAGGCCCAGCGAGTTGGTGAGCACCAACAACAGATGCCTAGTAGATAACAGACGGGCCCTGCAACAGAGTCTCACAGAGTGGCTGCCCTGAAAACAGGCTTTATAAGAATGGTCGGGCTCTAGCTTGCCTTGATCCATCCCATTCCTGAGTGCAGGGCCTGTGGAAGATTAGCTCCCCACCAACAGGGGTCTCTTAAGGAAAGAGCCTCAGAGAGGAAACTTCATTTGCTCAAGTCACACAGCAGCCCCAAAGGTCAGTCAGAGCCTTCTGTGAGGTCGTTATGTGTCCGCCACCCTCAGTGGGCTGCTAAGCTGCTACCCTCAGTTAGGTGGAACTTTGACTGGGGCAGAGAATGGGACCACAGAGGTCTGTGCCATAGGACGAGAGTAGTCAAAATGGTGGGTATTTCTGGGGCCTAGGTACTCCATTGCTGAAGTAAGATGGGTTTGTCATAATGCTAAATATTAAAAAGCTATCAGTACCAGTAACTTAGCCTCTGCTTCGGGAAGGTGCTTAACAGGATGCCCATCCTTGCCAACATCTGGGCTCACCACCTTGCCCTCTCCACCAAAACATTCCTAAACACAAGCTCAAATCCACTCACACTCACGCACATGCCAGTACTTGCACACCCACGCCCTCGAACACCGTGTACTCACATGGCTGCATTGCTGCATGCCCTGCATTGCACACTCTGTTTCAACCATCTCTTTCCTGTCTCCCTCCCTTTCTCCCGCCCTCTGCCTGTGCATCTCTGACTCTTTGTGTCTCTCTCTCTCTTTCCTACTGCCCTCCCACCCTAGCCTGCATCTCTTTCCTGGGCCCTAATTATGTCCCCATTCCCTGGACTCTCCTTGTCTGCGGATCTACTAGGACGGCTGCAGCTAGTGGGGGACCTACGCCAGCCCCTCCCACCCTGGGAGAGGTGCCTCTCTCTTCCTGTGTGGGTGCCAGTGATTTCACCTGCCTTTGGATATGAAGCTCAAATCGCACATCAAAAGGATAATGCATCTTTAAGCTGTTACAACGACTTCTCAATTTTTCATTTCCTGTCAGGGTGGGAGCTGCAGGGGGCAGGGCGACTGGCGAGCCTGTCTCCTGCCAGCCAAGTGTCTGCCTGGATTTGAGCAGTAGGAAACCCAGGGGTGATAAATCGCTATTTCTAAGTAAATTTCATGCATTTGCCCTTTGGTTAAAGTCTTCCCTCTCAGCACTTTCCCTGTGCACACAGCCCGACTAATAACGCACCGTGCAAGCTCTCTCCGCTGTGACAACTGATTGCACTTTGAAGTAATAATGGCTGATTTAATAATTGGTATAATTTTTCACTAGTACCTGAATGTCATCGACGCACAAAATAAGCTACCTGGGCTCATGGCTGCAGCTCTTTCCGTTCTCGGGGAGATCAATAATGTATTAAACCCCCAACCCGGGACCCCAAGGGGCCAGACCCGGGGGAGGTGGAGAAGGCTGTAATGGGGATGGGTGGGGTCATGCTACAGCACCTGGAGGGCAGAAAGGCTGGACGAGAATAAACTGAGCTCCCAATCACACCCTGGCTGGAGAAGCAGAGATCAACAGGAATGCTCCACCAAGACCAGCCCACCCTCTAGGTCCACGCCAATGGCTCTCTCCTCGACCCTCAAAGGTCTGAGCAGAGCTGGAAGGCTGGAGACCCAGGAAAACTTACCCCAAAATGGAAGCTCCATCCACACTAACTGTGCACTGTGCATATGTGTACACACACGTGGAAATATAATCAGACCCCCTCATTGTTCAATATCATGAGGGGCCTGGTTTCCTTACAGGTCACATGCTTTACTGGGAACAGAGTGGCCAGAAGGAGCCACAGGGTCCCTCCAGGAACATATGTGTGTTGGCCCATCTGTCCTGGTGCAGCACGAGATGCGTGTAGCTGTCAGTGTTCATATGTGTGTCTTGCTTGGTAAAGGTCAGGGTAGAGACTCTCTCTGCCTGCCTTGGCCCCGAGAGCCTCCTCCTTACAAAAGCCAACGCTCCTCATCCACACGGAGTAGACTAGATGCCACGATGGCCTTCTTAGTGGGAAGATCACTCCTCGTGGTTTCCTCTCTGCTGAGGGTACCCAGCACTACCCAGAGAGAGGGCACAGACTCCATAGCTGCCTCTCTTCTTGTCCTTGGAGTTCTCACGTACTCTGGGTTTATTCCCACATCTGAAAGGAAGTCTTGGGAGCCGGGGCCCTCAGATCTTGTGAAGATGTAGTCATGGGATCAATGTGTCATCTTTACCACTCCTTCTTGGTCCTGAATGGATTGCACTGGAAGTGGTGTGTGGGTGCGCGTGTGCGTGTGCGTGCACGTGTGTGTGCACGTGTGCATGTGTGATGCCTACATGTAGGATGTGTTACAAGTCCAAGCGTGCGTGCATACATGTGGAAGCCAGAGGGTGTCATCGTAGATAGAGCAGGAGTCCTGCTCTATCATCGTCTGCCTTAGTCCCCTGAGACAGGCTCGCTCACTGAACCTGGACCTAGGCTGGTGGCCAGTGAGCCCACGGATCCCATTTCCAGCAATGTTGGAGTTACAGATGCACACACAACCACAATCTGCATTTTACATAGGTTCTGGAGTTTTTGGACTCAGATCCTCATGCTTGCAAAGCAAGCACCCTTACCCACTGAGCCATCTTCACTGCCTGGAAGTACATTTATTCCAAGCTGGAGTTCTGTGATGGAGACGCTCCAGTGAACAGTCAAACCTCTTACGTCGAAAGGTCCATTCCATCTGTACAGAGCAGTCACACTCAGGGTGATGCCCAGATTATCTCCTGAGGTTTTCCAGGGCTGCACAGGCATTACAAGGGTGCAGAGTCCTTGTCTTGGCCATAGCTGGATCAGTGAGGCCCAGGCTAGTCACCTCCCTCCCCACCCCCGCCCTCTGTGTCTGGCTGTGAACCAGGAAATGGATTTCAACTTCACCTCCTCCCCAGATAGATCAAACATCTTAAGTGAGATTATTCACGGCCCTCCATTGTTTCTAACTCATTTCCTATTTTCCAGTTGAAGAACCTGCCAGAAGCGCTCGGTGGCAGAGATTAAAACAATTTCAGAAGCAGGCACCCAGTGCTTCTCTTTGGATGGTAAGCAAATTGGATGTCTGTGAGAGGCAGGCAAATTTTATTATCAACACATAGTTTGCTACTTAAGTATCCTTAAGACCCCGGGTACTGAAGAGTCCTCGGCAGGAGGGCTCCCGAGGGGGGGGCAGATGAGGGGCGGGAGGAGACCCCCAACCGAGCCCCTTTAGGCCCAGGCACAGTGGGGAGCTGTCAGACCCTCAGGAGTAGACAAACCCACCCGCCATTCTCTTCCCCAACCAGGCACCAGCTTGGCTCTGGGAGTGCATTTCTCTGAGTGCTTTGACCTGTTCGCCCACAAAGACACT
Organism: Uromys caudimaculatus; assembly: GCA_028551405.1. NCBI lineage: Eukaryota > Metazoa > Chordata > Mammalia > Rodentia > Muridae > Uromys > Uromys caudimaculatus. The sequence continues at coordinate 130,624,866 of CM052701.1, forward strand.
GACTAAGAGAAGGAAGGCACTTGTGTGATCTCACACAGCAAATACAATGAGTCAGAAATAAAATTTGACCCTCACTCACTGCAGCAGACTGATTGCAGAAATGGCTGGTTCATCTTCTCCCTGTAGCCTGAGAGTAGCAGAGGAGACAGCTCTGGAGGAGGGCCCCTTGTCCCAGCCAAGGATGTCCTTGACTAGCTCTTCAAACTTGTGATGGAAACCAGTTAGCTCTGACCCGACCCTCAGTGGGCTCTGCCGAGGCCAGAAGAGCCGCCCCTCTGGCCCGTAGCAATGCTTATAAACAACCGTTTTAAGCAATGGTGAATGACTGAATAGGGGCCATTTATTACCCGGCTATAGCTATCCGATACAGTCATCTATGTGAGTCCACAGGAGGTGCAGGCCTACATTCCCTGCACTGGTTCCTGAACCCACACTGACTCTGGCCTGTCAGACAAGGGTCGTTCTATCCTAGGGCTGTCCTGACTTTTCCGTGAGGCTGCTTCCTTCCCGCCAGATTCCTTCACTAACAAGGCATCCATGGGCCCCAAGACTGCGGTCAGTGCAGCACCCTCAGCTCAGTCTTGTGAGGGAGGCATTACCTCACATCTTACCGGTACAGAAACAGACTCGGCAATGTGTCCTATAGACAGGTGTGGAAATGGGGCTGCGTTCAGGACGACCTGTATCTGCACCTACTTGTTGACAAAAGGACTTTGCCCAGAGTCTGAGTGAAGGGACACAGACGCCCTCAGGCAAGCCCTTCTTGATGATGACCTAACTTCAGGAGAACTACCTGGGACTACCCAAAACCCACTGGGTTCTGATATAACATCACCTTAGGAAGCCTCTTCCCTCCCAGGTATCAGCAATAGGAGCCACCTATTGCATCTGGATACTGGAGCACAGTGGGATTTCCTGGGCATTGCAGGCTTGGTGGAATAACTGAGGCAGGAGGAACTGATCTGGCATGTGCAAAGCTGGAGGCCATCAGGTGTGGCAGGTAGGGGCAGGGGCAGCAGCTGTCTATTGGGGCTGTACCCAGACAGGTACTGTTCTGACCCTTGTTACACAGACGGGACCCTGGTATGGCGGCTACCCCTTTCTCTCCTCAAGGACTTCATTGGGCCTCTGTAGGACCAAGGAACCCAGAGCTTGTCACTTTGTGGTGTTTCCAGCTTCTGACCTGGCCCCTGTGATTCTTCAGCCTTTCCCAGCTGCTCCCAGAGGTGGAGAGCAAATGCTTGGGACTCTGGGTGACTTCCCCAGCTCAGCAACATCCCACGGGACCCTAGGCTCCAGTTCTCTAGACATGGTGCTAAGGAAGAGGTGACTAACAAGATCTCTCAACTAGAGTACAGGTTAGCAAGATCTCAGCCAGAGCACGGGTTGGCAAGATCTCAGCCAGAGCACATGTTAGCAAGATCTCAGCCAGAGCACGGGTTAGCAAGATCTCAGCCAGAGCACAGGTTAGCAAGATCTTTCTTAGCTAGAGCACAGGCCAGCAAGAATTTTCCTGGAGCACAGGCTAGCAAGATTTTTCTCAGCTAGAACTCAGGCTAGAAAGTTATCTCTCAACTAGAGCATAGGCTAGCAAGTTCTCAGCTAGAGCACAGGCTAGCAAGTTCTCAGGCTAGAGCACAGGCCAGCAAGATCTCAGTTAGAGTACAGGCTAACAAGATCTTTGCTAGACCACAGGCTAGCAAGATCTCAGCTAGAGCACAGGCTAGCAATCTCTCTCAGTTAGAGCACAGGCTAGCAATCTCTCTCTCAGCTAGAGCCCAGGCCTGTTCTGGCTTTCACCTTTTCCTGAGTGCAGAGGAACTGGCTCCATCATCAGTCAAGGAGGCAAGGAGTGGTTATGACACATATTCTCGGGTGCAGTGGGGGTGGGGCACATCTCAGCTGCATGCCAGAGCATCAGTGTGCCCCTGTGTCCTCAGCTGCGAGACAAGCTGAGGTACATCTCCCACTTCCAGGACTGTGAGTGTTGACTGGGATGGTGCCCACCTGACTAAGGCCAGAGTCCAGTCTTAGCCCATGAATTTGGTTTCCAGTATTGCTTTCCAGGAGCTGGTAGGACAGGGGACAGCACGTTTGAGTCAAGAGGGCCAGGCCCAAGGACAAAGCAGCAGGGAGCTGGGAGGCTCCAGTGTGAGCATCATGACCCTGGCACCAGCATTGCTAGTGCTTCCTGGAGCAGGGGTAGGTTGGGCATCTCTGTGCCAGCCACTCGGCATATCCTGAGAGGAAGTTATTTGTGACGCACTCCACTCAAAAGGCAAAAGGTACATGCCATGGGAATTGAAAGCTGGTACCTGTGTCAGGTGAGGACTGGGTCATCCTCTGAGAGGTGGGAATTCAAGATGAGGATATAATCACTACTGAATCTTGACATCATGCACAGCCGTGTGTGCACTGTCTCTAGACACCCCCACACCCCCTATGTTCACACTGACCCTGAGACACAAGGACTTCGAGGAACTGCCCCCAGGTTACCCAGGGTGGGCGTGGCAACAAGGACTTGCCTTTGCTATCTGCTCTGGCCCCAAACCAAAGCTTCTTCTCTTCAATAGATCTTCCTATGAATGCCCCCCCAAGCCCTGATTAGGGGTATAGTGCCAACATGGCCTCTACCGGAGACTAAGTAAGTCCTCTGCTTTCCTCTATAAAAATATTTATACAGTAACAAAATGAGTAAATAGGTCTTCAGGATGTCTAGACAGAGGGCCATGCCCAGTGGTCCTCAGACTTGATGGGCCATAAGCCTAGCCACGAGTGTAGGGTTGAAAGACCACGCTGTCCTGGATTGATCCTAGCAGATGGCAGACTCCCCGGAGAGAAGCCAAGTTCCAAGGTTCCCCCACCGGGGCCAGATGTGTCCAAACTTTAGTGCTTGTACTGGCTAGTTTTATTAAACCAGTGGTTTAGCTGGTTAGTTACCTTAGCATAAGCTAGTCATTGGAAAGAAAGGAGCTTCAACTGAGAAAATGCCTCCATAAGATTAGGCTGTAGGCAAACCTGTAGGGCATTTTCTTAATTAGTGATTGATGATGGGAAGGCCCATTGTGGGTGGTGCCATCCCTGGGCGGTGGTCCTGGGCACTATAAGAAAAAGGGTGGAGCAAGCCATGGGGAAGCAAGCTAGTAAGCAGCATCTATCCGCGGTATCTGCAATCAGCTCCTGTCTCCAGGTTCCTGCCCTGTCTGAGTTTCTGTCCTGACTTCCTTCAGGGATGGACAGTGATGTGGAAGCATAAGATAATTAAACCCTTTCCTCCCCGAGTTGGTTTGGTTGTGGTGTTTGATCGAAGCATTAGTAAGGCATCTCAGACAGTGGCTTTCTTGCCTATTCTAAGGGCTCCATCCTTACATCAACTTAGAACTGCTTTTCTATGGATTTAATTGAAACCCTCTCACGAATCCCTGGGGTGCTGTGGCCCCTTTGGTACCAGACTGACCTCCTACAGACTTTCCTGAGCGCCTGTGCCTCTGAGTCCCTAGCCAAGTTTTCTTGGTCAACCATTGGACTAATGACTAGCTAGGCATGGGCAGTCATGGAAGACAGGCTCTCAGCCCCGCCTAGGTTCCGAAGCCTGGCCAGAGAGGCACCGGTGCAGACACGGATGGAATGCCAGGCCCCTTCTGAACCTCATGCTTGCTGGGGAGATGGGGTGACTTCATCTCTTGACTTCCCAGGCGGTTCCCTTAGCAACGGGGCCTCGCTTTGACAGCCGCCTCTGCAGACTGTCTGCTTTCCAGAGGGGGCTCTTTACCCCACAGCCTTTCACTCATTAAGTGAGAGTCACTGCAGGGGTGTGAATCCCAGGTTCCCTGCAGTCTCACAGAGCTGGAGCTGTCCCCACAGCCCAGCCTACCCAGGCTGCCACTGGAGCCATCATCCCACAGACTGATCCTGTCCATACAGATCTGTTGTCTGCCGCGCAACACACACCTTGTGACTCCCACTGGATTAAAGCCGGCTTCTCTAACTCCACCCTCTGCCCCCTCCTTGCTGTTTTCTACCTCCTGCCTTTTCTCTTCTCTCCAGCACACCTGCGACCCACCTGTCTTTCCCCCTCACATTAGCAGTTAAAGCGTCTGTGCTGACATTTGATGTTCTTAATATAGGCCCTGGTGACAGAGGAACAAGAGCACGGAGTTTGCGCGCTGCTGAGGAGGAGACTCCTCCTCCCAATCCCTGACTCCTCCCCCAAATCCCTGTCCAGAGCACAGAAACGTCCCCTCCCACAGTGTGGAGAGGGCTTCAACAGGTCCCACAGACTGTGTGGCCTGTGATGGCTTTACCTCCTTTCAGTAGCCTTCTTTCTCCAGATGACCAAGAACAATGAGGATAAAACCTACTATCATAGGTCAGATTCATCGAGTGCCCCCTTCGTGCCCTGCCCAGGGAGCCAGTACCCCCAGGTTCGAGTTAGCATGCAGTTGGCAGCTGTCTTACTTTACAAGTTAAGAAAAGGAGCTTCGGACATGCTTAAGGCTAGCTAACACAGTTAAAGGAGAGAGTATGAAGGTGAACTGAACACGTGCTACGTGTGGTTGGCTGGCGAGGAAGAGGGGTGGGTCCCTGGGAAAGTAGAGGAGGGGCATCTTGAAGGGCACCGAGAGGGTGGAAGGCAGGAATAGAGGAGCAGAGCAGGAAAGCCCGGGGTCACCACACTGGAGTGTCTCAAGAGGAGGGGTGGAGTCAAAGCTTCTGGGAATCAGAAGGACAAGGGTCACATGACTTAGCAACATTGTTGGCGACCACGAAAGGCACAGTTTAGTGAAGGGGTAGGAGAAGACACTAGATCTTCTAAGCAGTGGGCAAAGGTATTGAGAGAACAGGGCTTTCAGGGAGGTCGTTCCCTTGGGAATTCTGACCCTGGAGTCCAGAAGGGAGGAACAGATAAGTGAACGTCGTGAACGGCTTCTATTTGCTCAGTCTGTAGGCACAGAGCGTGTAGATGAGACCTACCAGGACAGGATAGGGGCTCGAGTCTGGTCTTGGTATGGTTAGCTGGGGCAGGAGAAAGCCCCACCTCCTACCCTCCAAGAGGAGGTAGGATGAAGCTCAGTTGGTGGAGCTGTGGCTTTAGTAGTTGAGGGGGAGGAGGGAGGGGTGCTGAGGAGCACAGAAGAGGTCCGAGTGTTTTGTGACCTTTTGTCACCTAGACACATACCCAAGAAAAACAATTGAAAAGATGCAAAGTTCGATTTGGACATAGTCTCTGCCTGTGGCCGGCTGGCGTCCATTGCTTTGGTCTGGGGGGAAGGGGGGGGCAGGATATTGTGCCAAGCCACTATAATTGAGGAGGAGGCTGCTCACTCTGTGGAAGCCAGCAAGCGCTGGGGGGTGCGGGGGGGGGGTTAGGATCACAATATGATCTTCAAAGACTCACCCCTAATGGCCTACTTTCTCCAAATTGACCCCACCTCCTAAAGGTCCATCCATCTATCAATAGCGCCACCAGCTGGGCACCAGATGAACAACACCGAAACTCTTGGGAAAACAGTTCAGATCTCATTGTATCCGCTGGGAAGATTAACAGGGAGGCAGGACTTGGAGGAGCCAGGCTGGCCAACCACGGGAGCCACAGCATCAGGTAATCCTGTCATCCTTTTGTAATGGACTCTATTCTGCCCTTCCCCACTGAATGAGTACCTTGTAGAGTGTGTCACAGGCGCTCTCAGAGCTACTGAGGAAGAGGCCATGCCAACCGGTTGTGTGTGTGTGTGTGTGTGTGTGTGTGTGTGTGTGTGTGTATGCGTGCTCATTTTCCAGTTTTTCTTTTTGTTATTTTGTTTTTGTGTTCTTCCCTGAAGATCACCACACAGTTGAGGCCATGTGTCTCTTTATAAATTCCAATTCTAGTGACATCACATCAGCAGCTGAAGATCTGCTCTGATGGGAGAATTTACACCACAGACATTGCTCAGAGCTTCTTATGAGGGTTGCTTCCCCTGGGGAAACTGGCTGTTCAGTACTGCTCCTCGTGTCTCAGAAAACTTGCTTTGGAGCCGGGCGGTGGTGGCATGCGCCTTTAATCCCAGCACTCGGGAGGCAGAGGCAGGCAGATTTCTGAGTTCGAGGCCAGCCTGGTCTACAGAGTGAGTTCCAGGACAGTCAGGGCTACACAGAGAAACCCTGTCTCAGAAAAAACCAAAACAAAACAAAAAAAAAGAAAGAAAGAAAAAAGAAAAAAAAAGAAAGCTTGCCTTGGTTAATGCAGAAAGAAATATATACATATATTACATTACCATATATAAGTATGTATATGGTAAGATCAAAAGAAAGTAAAGGGGGAAATCACATTATGTGATTATTTACCTAGGAAATTTGAAAGAACAAGCAGGAACTATTACAATTAATCAGGAATTCAGTAAATGCTGACTTAAAAGAAATATTCAAAAAATCAATGGCTTTGCTGTGTACCTACATTAATCACCAGGAATGTATGATGGGGAAAGATGACATTCACAATAGCCACAAAGACAGAAAATATCCACCAACAAGCTCAGTCATAAATGTGTGAGGCTAAAACTTCATATGAAAATGAGAATTGACTGCACAGAAGCACGGCCGGCTGGGCTGGTGGGAAAGAAGATTAAAAATTGTCAATTCCATTAAGATTAATCCATACATTTAATTCAGTTCCAATGAAATCCCAAATGTATTTTCTTGCAACATCAGTTCATTGGGAGTTATAAATAGACAAGAACGGCTAAGAACATCTTAATAAATGAAATTGATCAGGGCAGGAGGAGCTTCTAAGGTCAGATGTTTAAATGCAGGTGTCGAGGCGTTCCGTTGCCCACTGTCCAGGCTGTTCTAAAATAGCTCCCACCCACAGAATAAGTGAGTGAATACTGGGTTGTAGCTTAGTTGTAGTTAGAGCACTAAGCCGAGCACCACAAAAGCTGGGCCTCGGGGGGCACACCTGTCACTCCAGCACTTGGGAGGCAGGTGAATCAGGAGTTCAAGGTCATCCTTAGCTACACATGGAGTTCAGGGCCAGCTTGAGCTACATGAAACACTGTCTCAAAAGGAAAACAAACGTGAGCAAACACACATACACACTCATACATATACACACACTCGCACACACATACACACACATACACACACACACTCACATACACACACTCACATACATACACATACATACACACACTCACACACACATACACACTCACAAACACTTCAAGTGAGTTAATAAGTGAATGAATACGCCAAAACACCTTGCAGATTTATATAATAAGACAAAACAGTAAAATCGGCATAATTAAACAAATGAGCCGACGCAGGAAAATAACTGAGGTGTACATAGCTATTTATTATATAATGAAAATGGCATTTCAAATCAGTAGGGGAAACAAAATTATTTAATAAATAGTGCTGGAATAGTTGGTTAACCATTTGAAAAACTAAAGTTAGACAACTGGATGCATATTAACGACAGGACCTGCTAAGGGAGTTGTTACCTCACTGTGACCAGATGTGATGGACCGGTGAAGACCATGATGCAAACCAGGTGTGGGGGCACAGTGATCACAGCACTCGAGAGGTGGGGAGGCAGGAGGACTGCAAATTGAGTTTGGCTACACTGGCTGGTCAGGGAACTCTGGCAATCCTGCTGTGTCTGCCTCGGAGTGTTGAGTTTACTGGCGGATGTGCTACCAGTCCCAGCCTTTTAATGCAGTCGCTGGGGATCCGGGCTCAGGTTCCAGTGCTTGTGCTCCTTACCCTCTGAGTCACCTCCCATTTTAGGCCTTTATTTTATTTTTTAAATTATTTATTTATATGAGTACACTATAGCTGTCCTCAGACACACCAGAAGAAGGCATCAGATCCCATTACAGACGGTTGTGAGCCACCGTGTGGTTACTCAGAATTGAACTCAGGACCTCTGGAAGAGCGGTCAGTGCTCTTAACCACTGAATCATCTCTTCAACCCTAGGCGTTTAATTTAAAACACCATTTGAGAGACTGGGGAGATAGATCGATAGGTAACCTAGTTACACTGGAAGCATGAGGAAGCCACAAAAAGAGAAGCCCAGAGCAGTGGTTCACAACTGTCATCCCAGCACCAGAGAGGCAGACAAGACACCCAGCCACCAGCCTGCTCAGTAAGTTCTCCGGCAAGTGAGGGATCCAGTCTTTAAAAAGAAGGTGGGTCAGCTGAGGTTGACCCCTGGCCTTCACGTGCACATGGGTACACTGCATATGCACCTCCACATACACACACGAACACACACACACACACACACACACACACACACACACACACACACACACGCACACATGCGTCTTTTGCTCCTAAAGAACTTGAGGTTATTTATAGACGTGATCCCTCTTCCTTTTCACTCATTTATGGAATGTTCCTTAAGAACTAGAGCAATCTTTAATAATCAAATCATGTCTATTAAGAAATATGAAAAACAGCATTATTACAATGTTCTGTTTTCCCCAGGTTCTTATTGCAATCTCCCTGGTTGTCCAAATCATGCCATTTATACTATTTTGTTTACCGTCTGGGTTCATTCCAAGTTTGCTTATCATATTTCGTTGTCATTGTTCTTAACTAGGTTTTGGTTGCTTCGATAAAATAGCACAAATGACCAAGAACATCTTACAAAGGAAACAGTTTACTTGGGCTCAAGATTCCAGACAGTTAGAGTCCATGATGATGGGGGAGGCGTATCAGCAGGAGCAGGGAGCTGAGGAATCACCCCTCAACTACACCCGGGAAGCAGGGGGGAAGGACCAGAAAGTGGAGTGGTCTATAAGCCCCCACTGACACACTCCCAAAGCTTCTAGAACTTCCCTAAACAGCGCCACCTGCTGGGGACCAGGTGTTCAAACACATGAGCCTATGTGGACATTTCTCATTCAAACCATCACAGACATTTTACACTGATGACATCTGGGTACTGTGTTGCATGCAGTTAATCTCAGCCCAGCACGTTGGTGGTAGAGGAATGAGGACTGGTAGCTCAAGGTTGTCCTCAGCTGCATAGCAAGTCGGAGGCTAACCTGAGCTACATGAGATCCTATCTCAAAAAAAAAAAAAAATCCCAAACAAGACCAAACAAAAGTAAACCCCCAGCTAACAGAGCTTGTGTGGTGAAGGAAGCCAGGGCTTGAGATCTCCTTTGCTTTTTAACTTTTTGACTAAGGTAAAACTTTTGTAACAGTAACTTTAAGATGGTTAGGATGGTGAGGTTAACCATTTAATAGCATGTGATTCAGTTGTGCTTAGCAAACCCACACCATGGTTAATCATTCACTGTTTAAGTCCAGAAGTCATGGAACACGTGGCCTTTTTAGGGTTCTTCCATGTTTTGTGTTTTCTAGACTCACCCGTGCTGTAGTGTGTCTCAGAATTCTATCCCTTTTCATGGCTGAATAGTATTCTCTTACATAGATATGCCGCCATTTTTTTATCCATCCATCAGTTAATGTTGAATTGTTTAATCTTTTTACCTTATACACACTGCCCTTACAGAGATTTACATATAAGCCTTTATGTGAATATCAATGTGTGTGTATGGTGTGTATATGTTTTGTAAGTATGTGCACATGTGCCCTTGTACATGGATGCCAGATGTCGACATCTGGTATCTTCTTTGGTCTTTTTTTTTTTTTTTTTTTTTTTTGAGATAGTATTTCTCACTGGCCCTGAAACTCATTGATTAGCTAGGAGAGCTAATCAAGAAACTCCAGGCGTCCTCCTGTATCCAAGGCCCCTCCTCTAAGCACTGGCATTCCAAAGGAACTCTGCTTTTTATGTGAGTGCTAGGAATCCAAACTCAGGCCTTCATGTCTGTGTGGCATCTCCCCAGCTCTGTCTTCATCTGAACGTTGCAGAGAAGTCCTCACACCCACCCTCAGACGGGATTGCCAGCCGGGTAAGATTTATAGATGCCTTTCACCAAGTCCATTCTTTTTAATGACTTACTTGCTTTTATTTTATAGGAATAAGTGTTTTGCCTTTACCTCCCCAGTCCTGTGATGAGAGGCACACATCACCATCGTGGGTTTGTGTGGTACTTGGGATCAAACCCAGGGCCTCATGTATCCTAGGGTAAGCACTCTTCCAACTAAGCCCCACCCCAGCCCTACCGATTGGTTTTTAGATATGGACCCCGCACCTGTACTCCTGCAATAGGTCTGGTTTGCCGTTCTGAGACACACTCCTTGTAGTTCTCTACTGGGTTCAATTTGCTAGTGTCTCCTTCAAGGGTTTCTGCATCTGTATGCATTCAAGATACTCACCGATGTTTTCTTTTTGTTTTGCGTTGGGAAGAATATTGACCTTGTATAATGAATGCTTTTAGAGATCTCTGAGCAGAATCTGTGCTAATTATTCTTTAAACATTTGGGGGGATTATTAGGAAAGCCGCCTGACTCTGAGCTTTTATTTGTTAGAAGCCATTTAATTACCCACTTAACCTATCACTATTATCATCATTTTTATTGTGGGGAGTGGATGTGTATTGTTGGACCAATGCCTCAGACCCATGAAAACGGCAAAGCCTCCCCTGTCCGTGTGTGTTCGCGCGCAGGGGATGTCTACTGCAGCTTCCTCCCCCCAGATGTGTATAGCTCGAGACTAATCCCTTAGAGACCTTCCACTGAGACTAGATAACCCTCCCCCTTTTACTGTACCTAATAAATGTACTGAGTTTCCAGATTGTATAGAAGATGGCCTCCATCAGAACAAGTGCAGTCCACCCAGTCCCAGATTGTTTCTGTGTACCTGCCATTTCTTCATTCTCACCTCTCCCCAGTAAGGTTGCCAGGACCAAGCCATGCAGGATGCTGCTTACCAGCATCTTCGTCATTGTCATCATCATTGTCAATGTCATCATCAACGCCAACATCATTCATTGTCAGCAGCAGTAGCAGTGTCGTTGTGGTCGTTATCATCATCACCACCATCATCACCATCATCATCATCACCATCATCATCACCATCATCATCATCTATGGGTGAACGCTTTACTTCCGTGCATGTCTATGAAATATGAGCAGGCAATGTTCAAAGCGGTCAGAAGAAGGCACTGAAGTTGCAGTTGCAGAGTTCTAAGCAGCCAGGTGTTGACGCTGGGAACTGAAATTAGGTCTCCGAGAGCAGGTCATACTCTCAACCCCTGAGCCATCTCTCAAGCCCCCTTTGTAAATGAAGGGGTTCACAGCTCTAATTTTCCCTCTGAGCATGCTTTACCACTCATGCATTTTGGTGTGTTGTGTTTTGGGAGATACTTTGTATGTTTTCTGTATTTCACTCCATTAAGTCTTGTTTTGTAGTCTAATACACTGTTTACCCTAGAGAATGTTCTGTCTCACCTGGGAAGAAATGACCCGCCACTGCCGTCGCAGGTTGAGTGGAGTGTGCTCTACAGGTGTCTGTCAAGTTGACTGTCTTTATGATGCCTCTCAGGCCTTGGTTTCCCTCTATTTCTAATTGTTCTATCCATTATTAGTGAGCATGCATTGAAGGCCCCTGCTAGGAAGGAAGAACTCTGTCTTTCAATTTAAGTTACTTACTATTTACTTCCTCTATCTTGGGGCTCTGTTGTTAGGTGCACATATGTTAATAATCACAGTGGCCCCTTTGTCATCATTTAATATATTTCCTTGTGTTTAAAAAAAATCCCCCCCCCTCTCTCTCTCTGTGTGAGTGTGTGTACATTTGCCATACTGTGGATGTGTACATGTGCAGTTCAAAGGACCTAGGGATTGAATTCAGATGGTCAGCCTTGGAGGCAGGAGTCTACCCACTGGGCCATCTTCAATTCTGATATCAGTACAGGTGTTCTAGCTCTCGTAGGCTACTTTTGCACATAGTATCTTTCTCTACCCTTTTGCTTCCAACCTATTTCTGTCTTTTCATTTAAGATGAATCTCTTATATACACTACAAAGTCAGGTCATTTAAAAAGCCCATTCTTCCAATCTTCTACCATTTAATTGGATAGTTTAACCCACTTACATTTAATGTAATTATTAATAAGGAATAATTTACTTTTATAATTTTACTCTGTTACTGTCTTATTTTTATTACATAAACCATTTTCATTTCTTTGTCATTTATCTCACTGTATATTTTAAAGTTATTTTCTTAGTATTTTCCCTGGGGATTACAATTAACTTATAATTTATAACACTCTATCTTGGAATTCATACTGGCTTTATTTCAAAATTATACAAGATTTCTGTCTCTCTACAGCTTCCTGTTGTATATCTTTCTAAAACATTGCCTACTTGATCATTATTATAACAAATATATAAATAGTATTTAACATGTTTATATTTAAATTTTATGGAAAAATAATTTATAAGCCCATCACACAGTAACACCATCTTTTATACTTGCATAGATACCTTTATAGATATGTAGCTGCCTATGTGGGCATACAGCTCTGTGTATGTGCATATGCGGTTTTTTCTGTTTTATTGTTCAATGTCCTTCAATCTCAGTCTAAAGGACTCCCTTTCTTCATAGTTCCTGTCACATTTAGTGTCTTTTCACCACTTAAAGGCTGGGACTTTAAAAGTGCCTACTTTTTGTGTTTAAAACAACAAACACAACTGTCCTTGCCCTATCTCAGCCCCTCCCTTGAGTGCCGGTGTGGGGAATTCCATCTTTTTGAGGTATCTACCCTCGCCTCTCCAGGAAAAGTCCCATGCTCATGATTCCTGCACCACACAGGTCTAGACACCTGGTAACTGGGGCATATCTATCGTCCGGATAAACGAGATTAACATGAGTTCTTAGAAGCTCAGATGAAGCACGCCTCAGAAATGCTCTTTAGCATCTCCCTGGGTGGATGCAGGCCCTTAAGTAAAACAAATCGGGGGTGAGATGTGAACTGGGCTCAGGACATATCGCGGTCCTCTACTGGGTTGTCACAAACATCCATGATGCTAGGGGAGGCGAATAACCCAGAGGACGATGTCTAAGGCACTGGGTACAAGGGCTTGGTGTGAAGTGACTGAGATCATCACAAACAGGTCGCCCTAGGGCTTCGCCGTCCTTGGGGGCTGGAGGCCGAGAACACTCGGATCCCATTTAGAGAAAGAATTAGGAGGAGAGTGAAGAGATGGTGTCTCTGATGAGGAGACGGAGTTCCGGGGTGGGGAAATCAGGGATGGACAAAGGCATACAGAGAAAGAGAGGGAGAGGGGGAGAGAGAGAGAGCGCGAGAGAGAGCGAGAGAGCGAGCAGTTAGCACCAGAGCAAGTTGGAATTGAAAGTCGTCTGGCAACCTTGCATTGCCGAGGAAATGATATTAACATTTTATTATTGTAAGGTGAGCTTTTTAAAACGGAATTTTAAATGTTACCCTGCTGCTCGGGAACACAAAAACCTTTAATTTTATGCAAATGAACAGCAAGGCGCTGAGCGCTTAATGTAAACGAACACTTTCTTTGTAGGAGAGGTTGGAAGGGAGAGGGAAAAAAAATTCCCCAGGATTCTTTAATTGCTGTCTGAAATTATGTAAATCCCAGCATCAGGCAGAGCACAATTACCCCGCGGCCCTCCCTGCCAGCGCTGCTAATGTCTAACAAAATATCGGTGGGTGACATTTAGACGGGCTAATGCAAATGAGAATTAATTTTTTCCAAGACAAAGGGCAGCTGAAAGATCAGCTCATTCATATACAGGAGCTGAGAGAGCTCACAATGCTGGGGGGTGGGGTAGAGGATGCCCCCACCGTCGCCAAACAGGGGAACCCTCTTGGGCCTGGGTCCCTGGGAACGCTGGCCACCTGGAGCCTCAGGTTACTAACCCTCTGATTGTATTCCCAAGCAGTTTTTCATAGAAGTTGGGTTAACACATGTAAATAGTCATTTAAAAAATATATGCTCCTGCTCACGGACGTGACCCGGCCTAAACTAGGCTGTTTGTACTTTCACAAACTCGCTTATTGCTTGCTCGGGGCAGTGTTGGAGGTACTCCTAGGAATTTAGATGGGGGCGGGGCATGTTCCGGTCCTTTGGCCAAAGGCACAAAGGCTGACGGTAAACTCCAGAGGAAGACCTCTATCAAGAGATGGAAGGTGGGTTGTTAGGGTTGTTTCTTTTACTCTTCCACTCAGTTTTCCTCCTCTTCACCCTTCCCTCCATGTTCTTTCCACTTAAGACAACATTTTTCATTTTCTAAAAATGGGTTTGAGTAAAGGAGGCTTGCCAGAGCAACCCAGAGCCTCGATGTAGCCCCCACATGAAGTTCTTTCTCTGCGGGCTGAAAATACACCTCGAGCCGGGCAGTGGTGGCACACGCCTTTAATCCCAGCACTTGGGAGGCAGAGACAGGAGGATTTCTGAGTTCGAGGCCAGCCTGGTCTACAGAGTGAGTTCCAGGACAGCCAGAGCTACACAGAGAAACCCTGTCTTGAAAAACCAAAAAAAAAAAAGAAAGAAAGAAAGAAAAAGAAAATACATCTCGGACCGGAAGGGACTTGTTGTTCAGAGAGGAGCAGGCTGAGGGGTTTGTGGGTCAGGAAAGTTCTCCCCTTCACCTCTTATTCCAGTGGGACTCACACCTAAAATTCCACAGAGTATTGTAACTTCATTTAGTCAAGCTCCTGGGAGTTCGTTCAGTTCTCTCTTGCTGGTTTTTATTCTGGAGACTCTGCCCCCTTCTATGCTCTCTGAAGGACATTTTGGGTATTCTTCACATCCAGGGCAGCCAATTTCCCTCTAAAACCAGGACAGCACTTGTAGTTACCCACTCTAAAAAGATGTTTTGTCTGTTCCAATAGATTTGAAACAATGACCCGATGTTTAATCTGTTTTTTTCTTCTTTAAAAAGTCACTTTAAACGTTTGTGGAATTTCTTCCCACTTCACATCTGCAAAGTGAGCTCATTCCAGCCTGCTAAAACCAGATTACAGCAATGCTTTTGAATTCTTCTGGAGCATAAAGAATTTCCTTTTTCATTTTTTAAAAGAACAACACCCACATAATTCCCCCCCCCCAATCCCCCAAGGTGTAAGAGGGAGAAAGGAATTACCCTGCACGCACCATACAGAGGAGACTGTAAGAACTGGTTGCCCAGGTGATAGAGGGTGGAGAAGCTAGCAGAACAGTGGGGCAATGCCCGCAGTGGCAGTGGTTACAGTCTGATGCCTTGGAAGGGACACAGAAATGAAATGTGTTCCGGGGACCAAAGGCAGAGGTGACTAGGTAAAGATGGCAGCCAGGGAAGACACGGCAGATGAAGCACTCCTGGATGAGAAGGAAAGGGAAGAGAGGGAAGGAGAGAAGGAGGGATGAGGGAAGGATGGAAGGAAGGAGGGGGAGGGGAGGAGAAGGGAGTTTGATTGCTAGGCCTTTTCTTTCCCTTTGCCCTCTGACCCCACCTGTCCCTCCCTTTAAAGTGGTTCAGCTGGAACCGGCTGTATGAGCTGCTGCCGATCCAGCCCTGCCCTGATTCAGAACCTAGCAGAGGGAGATGAAGAAGCCTCTGGTCGTTGTTGTTGACACAGGCCTGTAATTCCAGTTACATGGAAAGCTGAGGCAGGAGGATCACAAGTTCAAGGTTTGTGTGGGCAACTTATGGAGGCCCTGCTTTAAAGATGGAAAATACAAAAGACCTAGGTATGTATCTCAGTGGTAGAACGCTGCCTAGCGTGTTGTAGGATCCTCAGTCAGCAGTTCTCCACTAGGGATTGAACAGCCCTTTCACAGGGGTCTCCTAAGACCTTTGGAAAACACAGATCCTTACATTATGATTCATGACAGTAGTGAAATTACAGTTAGAAGTAGCAACAAAAATCACTTTATGATTGGGGGTCACCACAACACGGGGAACTGTATTAAAGGGTCACAGCATCAGGAAGGTTGAGAAGCACTGCCCTAGGTTCAGTCCCAGATATAAAGGAGAAGAAACAGATTTGTAAAGATGTGTAGACCATTAATCTGTGAGCCAGGATGGCCTCAGGAGAATCCAGCACTCGGGAGCTGCTCCTGGAGGGGCGGCACTCATGCCAGAATGTCAGACTTGAATTTTTGATGATTTCACAATCAATGATGAGTTTACAGAAAACATAGGGGACAAAGCAACATGGCAGGAGACACATCAGCACACTCCGGGGTTACAGGCGACTCCGCGGTGCCAATGACCACTTTCTTTAGCAAGTAATTGGGAAGAAATGTGGGCACTGTCTTAGTCAGGTCACTATTGCTGTGAGGAAACACCGTGACCAAAGCGACTTGGGGAGGAAAAGGTTTATTTGGCTTACATGTATTGCAGTTCATCACTGAAGGATGTCAGGACAGGAACTCAAGCAGGGCCAGCACCTGGAGGCAGGAACGGATGCAGAGGCTATGGAGGGATGCTGCTTACTGGCTTGCTCCCCATGGCTTGCTCAGCCTGCTTTCTTATAGAACCCAGGACCACCAGCCCAGGGCTGGCACCACGCACAGTGGGCTGAGCCCTCCCCCACCAATCACTAATTGAGAAAATGTCCTTTTCTTGCCTACAGCATGGATTCATTCTCTCAATTGAGGCTCCCTTCTCTCTGATGACTCTAGCTTGTGTCAAAGTACCAGAAAACTACCTAGCACAGAATACTTAAGAACCCAAAGGGGTGCTTAGATCTTGGTCCAATAAATTAACAGTAAAAAACCATTTGTAAAAATCAGGGGAATTTCAACATTAACTGTGGTTCTCATGGCACTAAGACACTATTGTAGATTTTGGGGTGTCACAAGACATTTTGGTATTTTTATCTTTACCAAGGTAATTCTTTGCTTTCAGAACTATGCATTGAACATTTTCTATTGAAATGATCTGGTGTCTGGGATTTTGTTTTTTTCCAAATAAAGCCATTGGAAGCTGGGAAGGATGGAAGAAACAAGAACAAGAGCTGGTAGGAACACTGAATGATAACCATGTGGCCGGGAGGGGTGCTGTTCTCTCTCAGTTGGGGCATGGTTAAAGTTTCCTAAAATAAAAGTTTTCAAAAATTGTAAAAATAGCAGATCAAGCTAACTTAGCAGTTTTAAGGGGGGGAGGGTGAATAATTCTCATATTTATTGGCCCGCAGAATAGCTCAAAGTGTAAAAGGTGCTTGCTACCAAGTCTGGCAACATGAGCTCAATCCCTGGGGCCCTTGTGGTGGAAGGAAGGAAGGAAGGAAGGAAGAAAGGAAGGAAGGAAGGAAGGAAGGAAGGAAGGAAGGAAGGAAGGAAGGAAGGAAGGAAGGAAGGGACTCTTGCAAGCTTTCCAGTGACTTCTACATGCACTCTGTGGTGTGCATGTGCGCGCACACACACACACACACACACACACACACACACACACACACACACACAGAGAGAGAGAGAGAGAGAGAGAGAGAGAGAGAGAGAGAGAGAGAGAATTGTAATAAAGCTTTAAAAATATTTCCAAAGTAAATAAAATTCTATATCTTGAGGAAGTTAGAATCTAGTTATCTATAATTGTGTGTTTTATGTTTAGAAATCTCCCTTTAAAACACTGTATGAGAAATGGTGGGTCTGGGGGGGGGGTAGAATGTCTCAGTCAGTAAAGCCCATACCATGCAAGCATGAGGACCCCAGTTTTGATCCCCAGATAGAATCAGGGTGTTGGGAAGGGAAACACAGAAAGCTCCATGGGGCTTGCTGGCTCCGTGATAGTGGTTTCAGTGAATTCTCCTGCAGGCTCACATATGTGACCACATGGTCTCTGATTGGTGTTGCTGTTTGGGAGGCTTGGGGGTGTGGCCTTGCTGAAGGAGGGGTGTGCGTGTGCGTGTGCGTGTGTGTGTGTGTGTGTGTGTGTGTGTGTGTGTGTGTGTGTGAAGTACTGGTTCAAAGAGCCACTTGTAGTCTACTCTTTCTTATTCATGCCTGAGATTCAAAATGTGAGCTCTCAGCTTGCTGCTGCAGCTGCTGTGCTTCTGCCATGATGTTAGATTCTGATCCCTCTGGAACCATGAATCCAAAGAACTCTTCCTTCTATGAGTTGCATTGGTAATGGTGTTTTATTATGGGATAGAAAAGTAACTAAGATACCAGTCTACCATGACTGACAAGTTACAGGTCCCATAAGAGACCCTGACTCGGAAACAAGGAGGGTGACTTCTAAGGAATAATATCTAAGGATGACCTCTGACCTACAAACACACACACACACACACACACACACACACACACACACACACACACACACGATAGTTTGAATAAAAATGGTTCCCATTGGCTCATATAGGGTCTGGCACTATTAGGAGGTAGATAGGAAGTGTGTCACTAGGGGGTTGGACTTTGCAGTTTCAGAAACTCAAGCCAGGCCTAGTGGCTCACAGTCTCTTCCTGCTGCCTGCTGATCCACGTGTAGAACTCTCAGCTCCTTCTCCAGCACCACGTCTGTTGGCATGTCACCATGCTTCCTGCCATGATGATAATGGACTAAAACTCTGAAACTGTAAGCCGGCCCCAACTCAATGTTTTCCTTTGTCAGAGTTGCCATGGTCATGGTGTCTCTCCACAACAACAGAAACCCTAATTAAGACACACATGCACATACACCTGCATGCACACATCTGCAGATACACACATACGGTGAGTTAATATACCAGCTAGTTTCAAAACTGAATAGCTTTACTTCTATACAAAACAATAACCATATAAAATCTATAAATGAAGACCTCTTCATAAAAATCACAAATAAGATATGTTAACTGGAAAAGTTTTAAAATATGGAATCTAATCAAAGAAAATGCTAGGAAGCGGGTCAGGAGAGACGGTTCCATGGTCAACTGCAAATACGGTTCCCTCAGAAAACAAGAGTTGGGTTCCTAGCACCCACACTGAACACCTCAAACCCTGTAACTCCAGTGCCAGGGTACCTGTGCTGGTTAGCGTTCGTCAGCTTGACACAAACTGAGGAGTTGCCTCCATCAGACTGGCCTATGGGCGTGTCTGTGGGCCATTTTCTTGATTGATGTGAGAGGGTTCAGCCCACTGTGGGTGGTGACATCATTGGACAGGTGGCCCTGGGGTCTACAAGACAGCAGGCCGAGAGAGCTAAGAGGAGCAAGCCAGTAAACATCTGGCTTCTGCTTCAGCTCCTGCCTCCAGGAGCTCCAGCTGTGTGAGTTCCTGTCTTGACGTCCCTTCGTGATGGACTGTGCAGGATCTGTAAACCAAATAAACACTTTTTGTCATGATGTTTCTCACAGCAATAGAAAGCAAACTAGGATGGTGGATACTGTAGATATAAATACTGCCACCCACAGCAATGTCCCATCCCCTGGGGGATGCTTGACATCCAAGGCTTGTTCTGATGAAAAAGAAAAAGGAAAGAAAGAAAAATATCCACCTTCAGAATCCCAGGCCATAAGCAGCTCGTAGTGCAGACTGGGAATACAGTCCACACACACTAGCTCTCAACCAAAGAAGCTCAGCCTGAGGTCTAGTGTCCCACCAGCACCTTCTACACCTTCTTTGGGAGAGGCAGTTGTTACTTTGCCTTAGTTTCTTCCCCTGGTGCTGTGATAAAAACGCCCTGACAACAGCAACTTAAGGGAGATCGATGGGTAAGGATAGCTTTGACTCACGGTTCCAGAGGGATACAGTCCATCAAAGCAGAGAAGACATGCAGCAGGCAGGGAAGGCACTGACATGACCAGGAAGCCGGCAGGTCACATTGCATCTGCACTCAGGAAGCAGAACATCAACAGGAAGTGGGGCCTTCCTATAAAGCCTCAAGTCCCACCCCCAGTGACTCACTTCCTATAGGAAGGCCCCACTTCCTAAAAGTTTCACCATCTTCCCAATGGCACCCCTAGCTGGGGACCAAGGGTTCAGACAAATAGCCTATGGAACGTATTTTGTATTTAAACCACAACTTACCCAAACCACTGAAAACACCAATAGGTAAAAGCCAAATGATTATGAGTCTGCTAAGAAAGCTCAGGAACCACACGCAGAAATGGTGTGCCCTGCAGGGTGGATGCAGAGGCAGAGGGCGAGGGACTCAGACCTGCACACTTAGAAGCAGAATATAATTTGGAGGAATGAGACATTATCAAAACGTAAAAGGCAGATAAAAGGAATCACAAAAAAAAACTTAAGGAAATAAAAATGTAATTGACCTGGGAAATTCAATGAATGGAGGGATACAGATTAGACATGGCCAGAGTAAAGAATAATGACCTGGGAGATAGAGCCGAACAAATTACCCAGGATGAAGTAGGGAGAGGAAGGAAATGGGGGACGTAAAATAAAAGCCATTACATATTGAGAATAGAGATATTATGTCTAAAATTGTGTAACCTTCAAAGTACCAGAAGAGGACAATCAGGAGATTAGGGAGAGATGTGCTTGAAAAGAAAGTATCTATTTTGAGAATAAATGAGGGACACAAATACTTAAATTCCGAGTCTGGAAAATCATATTCAAGAAAAATAACAAGAAATCTACAATAAGCTTGAGGAATGGGGATTTGAGTGTGGCTCGGCTGGTAGAGCGCTTACGGTAGCAGGCACGGGACTCTGGGGTTCCATCCCTGGCACTGAAAGACAGACAGATGAGCAACACGGAAGGCAACGTGCAAAGGGAGGCACAGAGAGAAATCAGGCACCCTACGTGACGACACAGATGATGTCTTAGCCCAGCCGCCTCCGGGGCCCAGTAGACAACTTTAACATACAGAGTCTGGATTTAAATTTATGTTTGCCTGTGTGTGTGCATGTGTGCATGTGTGCATGTGTGTGTCTCTGTGTGTGTGTGTGCACACACACGTGCAAGACATGAACAGAGGTCAGAGGAAGGAGTGTGGGGGGCAAGAGTGGGGCTCACAGGGGAGGAACCAGGACTCGTGTATGAATAGGACATAGGTCACGGCATGATTGTGCCATATGAGGCCCTTCGCCTGGATGTTGACTTAAGCACCAAAAGTTAAAATAGAGGCGTGCTGCTAGGAAAGTCTAGGTGATTTCTATTAGTAGAATTACACTCAACTTCTCAGCAGTTAAAAAGGTTGCTTACTTTAAACAAAAAGAAAATGGATTGGTCTCTGGTCTCCATTCACACGGCAGAAGGACAGAACCAACTGCAGGAAGCTGTCCTCTGACCTCCACAGGTGCACCATGGCACACGCAGTTGCACACACACAGAAAACACATAAATATAATCAAAGAAAGGAAGAAAAAAGGCAACCAGGCATAATGACGAATGTCTGTAATGCCGGTGACAGCTTAGGAAGCCGGGTTGGGAAAACACAGCATTTGAGTCCAGCCTAGGCTATGCAGGGTATCTTACCTAAAACAAATAAACATAAAAAAAAGGAAGAAAGAAAATAAATAAAATGACCTCAGGGAGAATGTCTGAGCTACAGACAGAATTAAAGAGCAGATAGCCTACTAAACACTCCAGTGTCTCTGAATAAACATTTATCATAGAAAACAACAGCAAATACATGGTATTGGGGGCGGGGCAGAAACACCGTATCAGTCAGGTGGGATTGTCAGAGACCTTCAAATGCATCAGCATCTTTGTGATGTTCAGATACTAATCTTAGAAAGTATTAAGCAACGCCCGTTAATTTTTATAGCCAAGCAAATACATTGGTGTTTTGAGCTTTTTGGCTTGCCTGTTATGCATCAATAGATTAATACATTTACCCTACCTAACCTAATATTAAAAATGTATTTTTAAACCATTAAGGGTGTTTGGTGCTGGTACATAAATAGTCACATAAAATAACGGAACATACAAGGTTCCATGTATATAGATTGGGAAGATGGTTCCAGGGGTGAGAGGCTTGCTCTGCAAACGTGACGACCTGGGTTTGAATCTCAAACATCTGTGTGAAAAGCAAGCTGGATGTGGCTGTAATCCCAGTACTGGGTTGTAGAGACAAATGGACCCCAAGAGCACACTGGCCAGCCAGCCTTGCCAAAATGGCAAGATGTCAGGTCAATGAGAGACCCTGTCTCAAGGAAATGCAGCAGAAAGCAACAGAGGAAGACACCTGATTCCTGCTCTGGCCTCTGCCTGGATGTGCTCCCTACAGTCTCACACACACACACACACACACACACACACTCATACACATGCATGCATGAACGTTTTCACACATGCACCAGTGAACACATTATCCAGAAGTGGTGTTGGAACAATTAGGTATCATTTAGCTTAAACAGTCAAACCAAAACCCATCACTTTCCAGAACTGCTAGGTGCTTGTCTGGATTTAAATTCTGTATAAAGCACATGGTGGCATGTGCTTGTAATACTGGCTCTGGGAAGGCAGAGACAGGCTGATTCTTGGGGTTTGCTGGCTAGTCAGCCAAGCCTGATCAGGGAGCCTCAGCAGTTAGAGATCCTGTCTCAAAACAACAAAACAAAACACAATGTGGATGGCACCTGAGTTTGGCCTGTGGCCTCCACACTCAAGTGCACACACCCACGTAGACATGTGCACTGACACCCACATGTGCACCCCACACCCATATGCACCCACACACACATGCATGTACACATATGGAGCCTCACACATAAACACGTACACATGACTATCAAATGCCAGTCTCCTCAACACCACTGAGCATCTTTGCCATTTCCCTGGAGCTGTAAAATGTCCCCTGTGGAAGGCGCTTCTCACCTCTCACCTAATAGCCAGCCAGTGGCTGACATGTATGTGGAGGCCAGAGGACAACCCCAGGTATTGCTCTCAGAAGAGCTGCCTACTTCATTTTGAGACAGAGTCTCTCCCTGGCCTGGAACCTGCCAATTAGGCTACAATTGATGTGGTTAGCGGTCTGTAAGCCCCTGGGATCTGTCTTCTTCCACCCTCCCAGCTAGGGATTGTAAGTGTGTGCTACCCCAGCTAGCTGTTTACACAGGTGGTGGTCACTGACCCCAGGACCTCACAAACACATTAGACAAGTGTTCTACCACTGAACTACACCCAAGCCTGGGCACTGAGTCTTGACATATCACGTGTCTTGCACACAGTATGCCTTCCCATTACTTTAGTCCCCTCTGTCTCTAAACAAAGGCTTGTGACAGTCTCTATCTCGGCACAGCTTTTTTCCCCCCCGAGGTTACTGCTGAACATTTTATGGTGTATTGCAATTGTAAACAGAATCTGCTTCCTGTTGCATCTTGCAACTGGTTATGGCCGGCGTGTAGGCAAAACTGTTGATTTTCAAATATGTATCTAATATTTGATTGTTCATTTATCTAGGGAGCTTTTTGGTTGGTGTTTTTATGTTTTCTGGGCCTGTGGTTGTATAAACTGAGCAGGGTGAGGACCTCATTCTTTTCCTGTCTGATGATTAAGCCTCTTATCTCTTGATATATTTTATAGCATTAAGCATGTGTGCAGGGAAGGAGGGGTAAATAAAGATAGAAGTGGCCATGATTACTTTGTTCTTGGCTTCAGCATGAAGGTCATTGTCATGGTCATGCAAGGACAATCCTACCATTATTTTTATTGTGTGAGGTGCAGGTGTGCATACATATATGTGCACATGTGCTTGGGGTCAGAGGCCAAAGCTGGGTGCCTTCCTCTAGTGCTCACCACATCTTTTATAATAATAATAATAATAATAATAATAATAATAATAATAATAATAATAATAAATTTTACTTATGCATATGGATCTATTGCCTGCAAGTTTGTCTATGTACCATGCGCATGCCTGGTGCCTGAGGAGGCCAGCAGAGCTCATCAGATCCCCTGCAAGCAGAGTTACACACAGTTGTAAGTCAACCTGTGCTGGGATCAGAACCTGGGTCTCCAGCCCCTCCCAAGGATTTAAAACTAGTAAAGAATGTTGAATTTGATTTGATTTCAGGTCTTTTCTGTATCCATTCAGGGATTGTCTTTTTTGTTGTTATTATTGCTCTTTCTGTTACAATGTATTTAAGCCATTCTTCCTTACATGTAAGTGATACTTAAAACCTTGGACGAGTCAGTGGCATTTTAAGGATAATTTTATGAATACCTGAAGTAGAAACTTCAGGGTTCTTTGGAAAGTCAGTTGGATGGTGCTGTTGCTGGGGCAGACACTTGAAGGAACGTTCAGCTGAAGCAGACATAGGTGGAAGGGCGTTCTGCTAAAGCAAGCACATGACAGGACATGTGATGAAGGAGTCTTTGTTAATGACATGAATATATTGGTCCGCCTTACATTGTAAAGTTGAACTGCATTTGTTGGGACTCCATAGGTGTGTGCTGCACTTTCTTGCCACTTCTGCAGACTCGGGCTGATAGGCAGAGTGGTGTCAGCTGAGACAGACGCGCGTGCTGAGGCAAGAGCTGTGGAGGACACGTGATGTTTGGAGGGTATAAATAGGACTCGACAGACAGTGACAGGCTGTGCTAGGCTTGCTCATAGGGCTCGCCGTGCAATGCTTGTTGGTCTCATGTCTTTGCTTTGCTGAGAGAGGCACGGCCCAGAGCTTTCCCTGGTGTTCCTGCTGGTCCCTCCTGCTGACTTGTGCTGAGGCTGAGACCTGGCTGTTTCTGCTAGGTCGTGTCATGGCTGTTACTAACCTGACTCTGCTGAACTGGACTGCCGGTGTGTCCATGAAGTGTTTGTGAGTGGATCAAGCTGTTGTTGCTGACCTGTGAACTGAACTGCAGATTTCCAGACAACACAGATGGGTGTTGCTCCAAAGAACCTTTCCAAACAGGTTCACCTGCCCTCCCCACCTACCTCGTACCCTTTCTTTCCCACTACCTCTGGTGGGTAGTGGGCTAAAAGGGAGGTGAAAGCGTTTAAGATCCATCATTAAAAATAAGGACTGAAAAAAATTAAAGCTACAAATACCATGGTTGCTTTTTTTTTTTTTTTTTTAATTTTGCACCATTATCATTCAGTGTTGGCTCCAAATTCTACTAACGTCATAGGTGATGTAGGTTAGGTGGATTCAGCTCAGTCAGACTGTGGGTGTGAATCTCTTTGGCTCTGTGGTAACTTAGACATCTGTAGTGGTTTGAATGAGAATGCCTCATACATGGTTCCCAGTGGGTGGAACTGTTTGGGAAGGATTGGAAGGTGTGGCCTTGTTGGAGGAGGTGTGTCACTGGAGGTGGGCTTTGAAGTTTCAAAAGCCCTTACTACTGCCAACTAGTGTTCTCTCTCTCTCTCTCTCTCTCTCTCTCTCTCTCTCTCTCTGCTGGCTGTCTGAAGAACAGGTTGTAAGCTCTCAGCTCCTGCTCCAGCACCATGTCTGCCATGCCTGTTGCCATGCCCCCTTCCATGATGATCTTAGACTAACCCTCTAAAACTGTAAGAGGCCCCAATTAAATGTTTCCTTTTATAACCTGCCTTGACCATGGTGTCTTTTTACAGCAGTGACATTTACTAAAACAACCCCCACAGCCTTGTCATGTCTCCATAGTGAGTAAGGTGTGTGCTCTGTCCATGGCACTGGGTTCACCCACACAATGTATTCAAACAATGCACTGTGCATGTAGGTTTTAAGAGCAGAAGTTTAAGTGTGATCATGCTGGGTGCTTGTCTTCCTTCCTTTTTGCCATCACTGTGAGAAGAGAAAACCACAGCTAAACTATTTGTTCAAACAACAAGAAACTTAAACCTAGGCCCAAGTCTAGCCAACCTAAGATGGCAGTATGTGACCTACTAGACATGTAACCAAAAATAAGTGATGTTTGTTTGAAGCCATGCAGATGTAGGTGGTTTGTTATATGTCAGTACTCTAGTGTTAGCTGACAGATACACTTGGCAACTACTCTCCATTTTCTCTGTCTCAGAGTAATTTACTATAGCGTGGAAACTGGGCTTTATTTTTTCTCTTATATTAAAGTGGGTTTCAGGTTGTAGTTCAGGCAGTAAACGCTTAGCTGTCTGTCTCCTAGGTCAAGAGTCTGAGAGTTACTCATCCATGAGATTGGATGTTGGAGCAGCACCAGTCTGGTGCTGGAATTCTGGAAACTTCTAGAGAGATGCTGGTCCTCAGTCTACAGCAGAATCCCAAAGAAGTAAGATAATAACAACAGTGAAGAAATGTTTCAGGATCAGGATAGATGAACTTGCCAGCAAGACTGAGGGCAAGCATACTAAGAGCAAAATGTCCTCTGCCATGTCTTTTCATGTAGGCTGCCTGCACAAGGATTTTAGTGACTCCAGGTGAAGTTATATTGACAGCCAAGAATAACACATGGGTTCTGGTCATCATGCTTGCTTAACGAGCACTCTAACCACTGAGCAATCCCACTAGTCCTGTCCTGCTTTATGAGGGGTTTTGCTTGGTCTGGTTTGGTTTGAATGTGTTGTTTGTTTTTGTAGTAGTAATTGTTGGTTTGTTTTTGAGACAAGGTCCATTGCAGCCCTGGCTGTGCTATCCTGAAACTTCTGTTGTAGACCAGAGTGGCCTCGAATTTCCAGAGATCCTCTGTCTTGGCCTCAAGTGCTGAGATTAACACTGCATACCACTATCCCTGGCATTGCTTCCTGACTTTTTGCTTGTTGTTTGTTTCCTTTTTGGTTTTTGAGACAAAGTCTGTCTATATAGCCTGGGCTGTCCTGGAACTTGCTTTGAAGATCTGGCTAGCCTTGAACTCACTGAGATCTGCCTACCTTTGCCTTCTGAGTGCTGGGATTAAAGCACCCCTATGCCTTGTGCTTCGTGACTTAATAGACCATGACCCTCAGATTCAAAAACACTGCTGTAAAGCATATGAGTGTAGAAATGCCCAGTGGTTCTTGTGAGGTTCTATAGCTCTATAGAATGCTAACCCAGCCCCCACTCTCCCACACCCAGCACCTCACCCTACCACCCCTGGCTTATAACTGCGTCACTACTATCAGCTGACACCACATTTCCAGTTTTCTCCCATCAGGTCTACTTTGTTGTATTGTTGAATGTTTAGTTTTTTGTCAGCCTGATGCATATATGAAATGATCTCTCACTGGCTTGTTTCACTTTAAAATGCTTTTTTTTTGTTAACATGTGCAAACTGTATAAATTAATGAGGTTGAGTGTGATATCCCAACACATATACACATTATGTGCTGGTCGGGTCCGCCTCCCTCTGTGCTGGCCGGGTCCACCTCCCTCTGTGCTGGTCGGGTCCATCTCCCTCTGTGTGTTCACCCACTATCAACCTCCAGTAATCACTGACGTACAGCCAGGATATTGATTTCAGCTTTACATGTCTGGTTATCTCTCATACTGTATTATGCTCCACTGTGTCCATTCTACTGCAGGTACCAGCTTTACAAAAGATGCCAAAGGAATCCTATATCCTAAAGCAAAAGACAGACAGTTACCATCATAAAAATACGTGTGAAACTGTAAAAGTAACTTTTATTCTCCTGTTATAATTTTGAAGGAAGGCTCACTACCTCCCTCTGCTTACCTAGGCCTTGCCCTGGAATCTTCTAACCTCCATACAATCTAACCTAGGCCTAGAATGTTTTCAGCCTCTGAGACTTGCTGCTGAATAAGCTCCCCCTTTCTTGTTCTTTCTGGACTCTAGCTGTCTGGTTCAACTCACCTGTTATGGCTCAAACTCCTTCCCCAGCTGACTTATTCAACCTGACTTTTCTCTCTGCCTCTGAATTGCTCTGCTTGACCTCAAATTAACACTAGCCATCTGTTCTAATCTTCTGGCTCCTTCTCCTTCTCTGGCTCATTCTGTCTTTCCCTGTGTCTAGTTGTTCTCTCTTCAACCTGTCTCTGTAAAACTGCTTCTCCCTCTCAGCTGTGCACTACTGCTCTCCATGAACTCTACTGTATTCCTGCACTGTATTCTCTTCCTCCTGTACTGTCTGTCTCTCCCTAAATAGCTTCCCTTTCCTCTCTCTTCTCTTAAGAGTTGGGCATATCCTAGTCTGTCAGATCTTTCTCAGGTTCATTACTTTTTCTGCCTCTCAATTAGACATCACTTTCAAACATGGGTGCTTCCTTCTACAAACTACCTTTACCTTCATAAAGGTGAGTACTAAGGGCATGTCTGTATTCCAGCCAGATGGATTAAAGTTTGTGCTAAGAGCTGAGCCACATCCTAACTAGAAACAGGTTCAAATATCCTATAACATGAAACTGTAAAACCCACTGGTAGATACTGAAAAGAGAAACAGAAAAGGTCAAAATTTATCCATATGGACAACCACAAAGATGATTATGGAGGGAGGCTAGAACAAACAAAATCCGAAGCAAATTCAAGACTAATAAAATTACAGAAGTTAGGCCTTATATACCTACAACCTTAAATATGGATGACAAAATTCCTCAATTAAAAGATAGAGACTGACTAAAGAAACTGAAGTCCCAACAACATGCTGCCCACAGGAAACTCACCCACAAGTGAGGTCATACACAGACAGATAAGGAAAGAGAAAAAGATCCTCTGTGCAAATGGAGACTCAATGTGTGCAAAAGTAGTCTGCACATCCCAGCATACATGTAATAAATAAATTAAGTCAACACATGACTTTTTGTCTACTTGGTAAATGAAGGGCTCTTGAGTAAGGGGCACTTGTCAAAATAATACAGTGGAGAGCAATAGAAGAAGACAACTAATGCCAACAAAAAAATTCAAAGAAAATTTAACTTCAATTAAAGAAAAACATGTCAATATGCAAGTAAGACACAAAGTGAGAAGACAGCACATGAGTCTGCAATAAATTACTGACGAGTTCCGTGAGCACTGAGTACCTACTTACAAAGAGATCTGTTTAACATCTGGAAGCCAATGACTCATTAGCAAAGTTAAGAAACAGGTTACGGGGGGGGGGGGGGCACTCTTCACTGAGGTACAAGGAACTGACAAAAGTCTTGCTCATGAAGACTTGCCTGTCTTCTTTAGTATTTTAAACTATTTATTGATTTTTAGGTGTATTAGTATTTTGTCTACATGCTGTATGTTTCCCCGTGTGTGTGGATGAACTCTGATCAGCCAGCTTCCTGCTGCTACCTGATGTCATGGCTTTCTCACTATTATGGACTCTGTCCCTCTGAGACCACATGCTAAAATAAACACTTTCTTCCTCAAGTTACTTTTGGTCTTGGATTTTATCACGGTAGCAGAAAAATGACTAATTCAGTGTGCATATGTATACACATACAAATATTTAATGCAAGGGAATGTTCTAAAGATCTTTCATTGCCAGGCTGAGGCTGGGATTCACTAATGAGCATTGGTTTTGTACTTGAGAGAGCCCAAGTCTAATCTCTAGGCTTCCCACCACTCCAGTGGGCACCATTTCCCCCTTTATTTCCAATTAAATTACATGAGCCTTGTCTTTGAGTTTAACAACTGCATGAGAAGAAAGGTCTGTGTTTATTTGTGGCTCTTCCCTCATGCCCCCCCTCCCCCAAAAAAATCCCCTGGGAGAAGCACAGCTAGGCCGGGCCATATCTGAAGTCCATGGTGGACAGGGCACTACAACCACTGCTTTGAGAGTCTAAGTGATTGTCTTTGCCTTTGTGCTTTTTAAAGGTGTATTTTATTATTTTTGTAATTATACATGTGTGCATGCAGGTGAGGAATTGTGCACGTGAGTGCAGTACCCACAGAAGCCAGCAGGGGGACTGAATTCCCCTGATGTTGGAGGTTCAGGCAATAGCAAGCTGCTTGGTGTGGGTGCTGAGAACCCAACTCGGGTCCTCTGTAAAAGCAGTATGTGCTCTTAACAACCAAGCCACTTACTCAGCCTCTGGACTTGCATTCTGTGAGTTCGGATAGGGCAACAGAGGCCATGCTGGGGGCTCAGGTCTGGACTCCCATGAAGTCTTTCTAGAAGGACTAAAGATAGGTGCTCATCTTGGGGGCGTGTAAGGTAGTATCTTGGCCAGTGGGACATGGCCCCACTTGACAGGCAGGTGAGCAAGGGTCTCTAGCCCACCCTGATCCAAATCCCATGTGTGTTTCACACAGAGGCTGCAGCCCCACTGGGAAGGGGGCCCATATTCTCATAGGTCAGGGCTGTGGCCTGGAGGAAGGACAGACAGGTCTGTCCCTGGCTGTTGCCAGGCCTTCCCACTGTCCTCCCGAGTGCATGGGCTGCAGTGGCAGCTTTGAGGAATCCTCAGAGACAGGGAAATAGGAGCAGTTGGTGGGTGTGAGGAGAGTGGGACCCGGGAAGCCGAGACTACAGAGATGCAGGGGAGAAGACGAACCAGGTGCTGCCTTATGAGCCGGCATATGAAGTCCACAGCCCAGATGGGGACCGAGGAAGTCTGAAGGTTCAGAAGGTATGACAGACAGATGACAAAATGACCTGACCCATCTCCCCTTCCTTCCAGCCAGCTGCCCTGAACCAGGCTATGCGGGGTGATCTTTGAATCCTTTAGCCAGCAGAATGTGGTGCTCATGGGCCCATGCTTGTGTCAGATCCATGTACACCTCAGAGCTGGGAGCCCTGGGCCTCCTATGGTGCTTCCTCGCAACCATGCAAACACTCGGTTCATGCCCTTCTGAAGGGAGGTCCCTCCTGAGGTGAGCTGAGGTGGTCTTTTCCTGCCTTCAGACTCAACCTCTGCATCAGTTCTTCCAGGACCACTAGCCTGTCACTTTGCAGACCGATCTTGTCCCATCAGTCCCCTGGGCCCTCCAGCTTGCTGGCTGTGGATCTTGTGACTTCCTCACCTCCACCAACACAGGTCAAGTCCTTATCATGAGTCATTTGTTTGTTGACACACACACACACACACACACACACACACACACACACACACACCCTACTGCCTCTGTTTCTCTGGAGTACCCTGATTGATACAACTGCCATCCACTGGCCTTTGCCAGGTTCCTATGCCAGTTGCCCTGGTAGCCACCCCGATGAGTCTCCTGCGTGTCCTCAGCCTGCTTGTGTCTATACGTACCCCTGACTCCACTCTCAGGCCTCCAAACCAGCTCCCAACTTGTGCTTTGGTTAGGCCTCCTCCCATATGCCACCCTCCTGCCTCTCAGACCACAGCTGACTCAACTGTGGGGGGAGGTCTGACCAGTGGGTAAGAAGGTGTCCTTTTCTTCTGGGCCTCATTGCCAAGTGGCTAAGTATGTGTCAGGGAACTTCCAAACTAACACCTGCCCAGGTACCATGGGTGCTACTGGACCATGTGCACATGCATGAGTGTGTGTGTGTGTGTGTGTGTGTGTGTGTGTGTGTGTGTGTGTGATCATGCATGTATATGAATGTGTGTGTGTATATGAGTAGCTATGGGAACTGGGGGGCAGCTGCAAACCTCTCTTGAAATAGTCTGTTCTCTACTAAGCTAGTGGATGGTGGAGAGCTTACAGGCTGCCCTCATTAATATTTATGACAGAGAGAGGAAGTTGCATAAATCTTCCCTGATACTTAATTAAACCAAACTTCTTTTGATTTCCCCTCTTTCTGCCTCACCGAGTGTGGCCAGCATGCCTATTAGATGTTCATCCTCCCCCAGTGGCCGAGGCTGGACAGATCCACCTGCTATTCCACACATCCGACCACTCCAGCATCAGTGGAGCCCAGGGAGGCGGGTGACCCCTACAAGCCCTTGGCAAACTCCCTATTTGTGAATTTGGTCTGGTGAGGGACAGAGACCCAGACAGAGCACTGGGTTTCCCAGGACAGAGATCCAGGACAGGAAAGAAAAGGGGGTCGAGGAGCAGCTGAGGAGGGACTATGACCCCCAGCCTTCTTGCTGCTCACACAGAAGGTCACACATGCTGTGACCTTCAGAGGCTCTGAGGAGCAGCTGGGTTCCATAGAAGGATGTTAGGGACCTGTTCCCTCCCTCCATCCCCCCACCCACTCACCATCCTAGAACTACAGAAGAGAACCCTGCTGTGAGCCCCATCAGAGCTGGGTGTCTCCCTGGACTCTAGGAGCTGCTTAGCGCCAGGCTGACATATCTTTGATAGGGCATCATATACAGGAAGCAGCTTGACCCCTGAAGGC
The DNA here is from genome assembly GCA_028551405.1 of Uromys caudimaculatus. NCBI lineage: Eukaryota > Metazoa > Chordata > Mammalia > Rodentia > Muridae > Uromys > Uromys caudimaculatus. The sequence continues at coordinate 130,656,747 of CM052701.1, forward strand.
CCCTCTTAGCGTGGGATTGACACCAAGCATTGACTTTGCTTCAGGCTTATCCACAAATCTCAGCCAATTTTTATTAAAGAGCCGCGTGTGGTGTGGAACATGCCAGGGAGACAACCTTATTTATAGATCTTGATCGGCAGAGAGGAGCCCACGCTTGCTTCCGCGGGAGCCCCAGCTCGCCTCCCTCCACCTCAGGTGGGAGGGGTGATTGGCAGGCTCGGATCCTCACTGCTTGCTCCCCCTCCCAGTCCAGCAGCACAAAACACACAGATCCATGTGCAGACAGACACACAGACATGAACCTGGAACAAGCCCATACACCACATATTCTCTCTCTCTCTCTCTCTCTCTCTCTCTCTCTCTCTCTCTCTCTCTCTCACACACACACACACACACACACACACACACACTTTGTTGTGGACCGAACAGTGACACACACCCCCGTTCATGTTGACAATTTAACTTCCCCACCCCTACACACACACACAAATGCAAAGTGATTGCATTTAGGGCCAGGGCCTTTGGGAGGTAATGAAGGTTACAGAACATCATTAAAAAGGGGGGGGCTTTAATCTGATAGGACTGATGTTCTTGTAAATGGACAAGACATGGAACATTCTCTATTCTCCTCTTCCCCACCCCCACCTCCTGTGCACACAAAGGAAGATCAAAGGTAAGCGAGAACCCGACAAGATGTCCTGGACGTCAAGACTCCAGAACTGGAGACAGTGAAGGTTTGCTGCCTGAGCCATGCTGTGTAGCCCAGGCTGATCCCAAGACAAATGCACACAATTAGACACAAGTGTGTGCACACTACTACAGACACACACCTGCAGCTGTGCGTGCAGCAGTTCACACGCATGGAGCCAACATGACTTAACTGGATTCGCCTCTCTAAGATGTTAAAAGATGGACTGGGGACTTCCAGCAGAGCGAGGAGCATGCACTCTACCTCAAAACAAAGACAGGAAGATACTCTTCTGTGTTTGTTTTGAGACAGTCTCACCATGTAGACTGGCTGGCCTGGAACGTGCTACGTAGACCAGACTGGCTGGAACTCATGGAGATCCCCCTGTCTCTGCCTCCAGCGTGCTGGGGCCGAGCACTGGTATCCTTCCATTCCTGTGCCACTCAGTATGTGCATGTAGCTATCGCTAATAAAGAATCCCTGGTGTCTTAGTCAGGGTTCCTATTCCTGCACAGACATCATGTCCAAGATGCAAGTTGGGGAGGAAAGGGTTTATTGAGCTTACACTTCCATGCTGCTGATCATCACCAAAGGACTGGAACTCAAGCAGGTCAGGAAGTCAGGAAGCAGGAGCTGATGCAAAGGCCATGGAGGGATGCTGCTTACTGGCTTGCTTGCTCTCCTGGCTTGCTCAGCCTGCTTTCTTATAGAGCCCAAGAATACCAGCCCACAGATGGTACCACTCACAAGGGGCCCTCCCCTCTTGATCACTAATTGAGAAAATGCCTTTCCACTGGATGTCATGGAAGCATTTTCTCATCTGAAACTCCTTTCTCTGTGTTAACTCCAGCTTGTGTCAAGTTGACACAAAACCAGCCAGTACACCTGACGAGTGGCATTATCCTCAGTTGGTGCGGCTGACTTCCCAGTGCTTACTGTGAACCAGACATCCTGAAACACAGTCCACACCATGGAAGGAAGCGTGACATTAGGTACTGTACCAGGGGTCAGCACTGATAAGGGCTGTGACTGAGCAGAGTTTTGCCCATGCCATGTGCATGAGTAGTGAAGTTGATACCAGAAGTCCTTGTTGCCAGCCAAGCACCCAAAGCCTGATCAAAAAGCTTCCCAGACTTCCAGGCCTGGTCTGCAGTCTCTTTGACAGTTATTAATCCAGGCAGGATTGTAACTGGCCAACTCAGGGAGGAGGGGAGCGACAGGGAGCAGAGCAACTGTATACGGTCAGGTTGCCTAAGGACAAGGCCCATCTCCTCTAAAGTTATTTCTGGCTGGAGTGGGGTCTTATCATGGACTAAATCTAAGTGTGAGTAGGTGACCTGGCTCAGGACTGTCAGGTGATTGGTTTCTCTCTGGTTGAATCATGATCAGGACAAAAATGCTAATGTTTAGCTCCAGAGTGGGGTTGGAAGAACAAAGAGCTCTGAGGGGACATATAGATTCCTGTTAAGTAGGAATGCTCCAGGATGAGGGATATTCACTGATATTTCTCTGGCTTATTGTGCTGAGCTCTGGACATAAGACTGAACAAATCACCAGGGCTGCTGGCCCTGGGGACCCTTAAGAACGGGAGGGAGAATATGCTAAGACCATGTTGCCAGCTTCCCTCACACAAAGGGACGCGATTCCCAGCTCCCCGCCACACGCTCTGCACACTCAAGGCCTTTGGAATCCTACTTTTCTCACCAAGACAGGAGAGGCGTGGAGCACTCTCAGTGTTGTGGAGAGTTCCACAGGTGACCAGAGATACTCAGATCGGGAGCAAGAAGCTGTTGCAGGCTCTGGGAGTACAGTTGGCATCAGGCAAGGTCAACAACTGGGCTCCCACCTGAATGGACCTTCCTTCTATGCTGTGCTGGCTATTCTTGTTTGTCAACTTGACGACATCTGGAATTAACTAAAACCCAAATGGCTGGGCACACCTGTGAGGCATCATTTCTTAATTAAATCATTTGAAGTGAGGAGACCCACTTCTAATTCGGATCTTTGAGGTGGAAGATCTTTAATCCAGATCTCTCTCTCTGCTTGCTTGCTTGCTTGCTTGCCTTCACTAGCAAGTTCATTCCTTCTCTGGCACTAGAGCCTACTTCTTCAAGATTCCAGAGTATACTGAAGACCAGCTGACACATTCAGCCTTTCAGACTTAACAAGCACTGGGTTCTTGAACTTTCTGTTCATAGGCAGCCATTGTTAGATCAGCGGGAACATAGCCTGCAAATAATTCTAACAAATCATGTGTGTGTGTGTGTGTGTATGTGTCTCTGTGTGTGTGTGTCTGTGTGTGTGTGTCTGTGTGTGTGTGTGTGTGTGAGAGAGAGAGAGAGAGAGAGAGAGAGAGAGAGAGAGAGAGAGAGAGATTTAATAAGTTTTATTCCTCTAGACAGCCCTGACAAATATAGACTTTAGTACCAGGAGTGGGGTATTGCTGTGACAGACCTGACCATGTGTTTTTGGGAGGCTTGTGGAAAGACTTTGGAACTAGGAAAGTCATTGACTGTTGAGAGCTCAGTGAGCTGTTGTGTAGGATCTTGGAGGATAAGAATGCTGAGAGCAGTGCAGACACAGAGGCCTAGCTTGTGATGTTTCAGAGGGAAGCCAAGATTCTATCCAGCTATTTGTATGCAGTATCTGTGGGGTCTGGTCAGCTGGAGCTGAAGAGTCAGTTGTGATTAAGAAGAGACCAGCATCATTGAGGTGATCATCTCCTGTCATCTCTTGGCTGCAAAGCCAACCAGAAAGATGATGTTTCTAGAGCAGTAAGCAGAATTTCCAGTTGTGAGCAGAGGGAGCCCAGAGAGACAGCTAGTAGACTTGGAGTTTTATTATTATTTGGAGCTTTAAAATGTTTGAAAACCAGATTGAAATGGTGAGTTTACATTGAGAACGTACTAAATTGCTGCAGGACAGCTCTCTTTTAAATGGTTAATTTGGTGCAAGATGGCTCCATGGGTAAGAGCACTTGAGGCTAAGCATGAAGACCTGTGTTTGATCACCGGAATCCATGTGGTAGAACTGACTTCTGGAGGCTGTTCTCTGACCTTCACATGTGCATGGTGGAGTGTGTGCACGCACACACACACATGTAAATGATAAGTAAATAAATAAGTGAAAAATAAAAATAATTCTGCATTATACAAATTTACTTCTGTTTATGATTAGAAGAGCCAGAGAATGTGGGTACTGAGCCATGTACCTGCCCTCGAGTCCCAGGTGTCACCTAGTTGGGTGACCTTTCCCAGTTTCATAGTCTCCATCTGTGAAATGGGAGGGTATTTTCCTCTTTCACTAATTATTGTGGTTAAATGATAGGGAGGATTTGAATACAGCACGTGAGGAGGAACTAGACCAGGTTCACAATGAACTCAAGGCTGTCTGAAGGTATCCTAACCATTATATCACCACAAGTCTCAGAGAGCAGCTGCTTCAACAGCCTGGGATCAGGGCCCATGATGTGGGGAGGATCTACTTCCTATCCTTTCTTCTGGACCCTGGGGGCCTCTTCTGGTGGAGAAGGAAGCTACTCCCGGTTAGCTGAGACTAAGTGGGTAAGCCAGAGCAGAGCTCATTCTTCTATCCCTGAGTTGACCTCTCTGAACTACAATTCCCATCAGGGAGGCTCCAGAGGGAACCAGAAAGTGCAGCACGGATGTAAGGAGAGCTGCATTGTGGGGATTGTAGTTTCTGTGAACCGCTTCCTGTAAAGAAAAAACAAAAACCTACAGACAGCCATGGCAGAGCAGGAATGTATCTGATGGGGGTCGGGGGGTGCAGTGCAGAATTGGGGAATCAGGTTCTTGGTCTCATTAATTAAACAATTTAAGAATGGATCCAAATGGAAATTCTAGGACAATTTTGTTGGAGTTTAAAATAAAAACCTCAGGTCAGGCAAGCTGTAAAACCTCATCAGCTGCCTGGAGGAAATAGAGAAAGGGAAAAGCTGCTGCTTAAGTGGCCACCGAGGTCAGACACTTCACAGACCGGCAGCCCAAAATGTTAAGGAAAGCATGCGTAGAAAAGATAAAAGAAAACCACCCCGTTCTGAATAAGTCAGAAAAGTGGGCAGACTTGTGACCCGACATGGTTGAGAACTGTAAGGTTCTGCACTGCAGGAGAGGATTCTGGGAAAGAAAAGTACCGCATCTCATTAAAGGACCAATTATTCCACCTAGTTCTTTAGCATGGCTTAAGGTGAGCCCACCTTTCTAGGGCTGGAACCAGCTCAGCTGAGATGGTAGGTCTTGACCCAAGCCAGATATTCTACTCTCTTGATTGGGAGGTTTGTTTATTTGTTTTATGTTTGTCTTCTGCTCTAATGTATTAGAGGAAACCCCATGCGAGTGACTTCAGTTTGGGACTGGAGAGAAGAGAGAGCCTCCAGACAGCCAGCAGTGACGTCATCACAAGATTTGGCTATGGGGCTCAGCTGGTATCTTTGCCTCGCACATGCGTTGCCGTGGGTTCCAGCCTCAGCACTACACAAGCAAAGAAAAACAAAGCACGCACTGGGAAATATGGAAAACGTACAGCAACACCAACTTTTATGGAAGTTTTGCTCCAGGGAGCAAAAGTAAATTCTAGAAAGCATTTGCTTTGGTCTTTCAAAGTATGCTGGGAAAATGTGAACTGAATGAGAAGCTAGGGAAAGAGGAAAAGAAAGAGGCTCAAATGTAAGGAGAGGTGTCCTGGGGTCAAAGGTCAGCTGAGGAGCGAGACACCGGAAGGCTGAGCGTGCCTGCGCACTGAGACAGGCACTGAGAGGTGTGACCTGCCATGGAGAGGGTGGAGGGCTCTTGGGAGTATGACTAGAAGATAGCTGTGGAGGGAGTGCCTGAGGAAGGTGGGGATCACAGGAGAAAAGGAACCTGGGCTGGGCACTTCCGATTGTTGAGAAGAGCATTTTGAACACGTTTTGAATAGGGTAGAGCGCAGAGGAATTTAGTGTGAATCTGATGGAGTTGCTGGTACCTGCGGAGGTAGACTGGGAATGGTGTAGAGTCAAAGGAGAGGTTTCAGGGACTAGAGAATGAGGGGGTCATGCAGTATGGCACCCTGCAGGAGCTGATCTCTGTCCATGTCCAGCCGTTGAAGCTGACTGGGATTTTGACTGGCCTTGGCCTCCTGTTGAGGGTGTCAGGGATCCAGCCTTGGAATCCAAACTCGGGTGCCCACGTTTCTGCATCAGGTGGTTCACACCCCGGCCAAACATCCCAGCTTCGTCTGCTATCTCACCCCTTACGTCTCGTCACATTTCAAGGGGAAGCAGAAATAAAAACCCTTTTAGCTAGCAATCCCAGCATAATACTTACCCTTAGTTATATATGCTGAGCATTGATTCTCTGTGTGTGTGTGCACGTGTACAGGCACATCTGGGTGTCTGGGTTGTATGTGTGTGTCTGTGTACTGTGCATCTGTTTATTTATGTGTGTGTTATGTGCATCTGTGTGCTGTGATACACATCTGTGTATGTTTGTATGTGTGTCTGTGTTTGTGTGTCTCTGTGTGGTATGCATGCAAATTTCTCTCTGTGTGTATGTGTGTGTGTGTGTGTGTGTATGTCTTAGTTAGGGTTTTACTGCTGTGAAGAGACACCATGACCAAGGTAACTCTTGTAAAGGACAACATTTAATTGGGGCTGGCTCACAGGTTCAGAGGTTCAGTCCATTATCATCAAGGCAGGAGCATGGCAGCACGCAGGCAGACATGGCGCAGGAGAAGGAGCCGAGAGTCCTACACCCAGATCAGCAAGCAGCAGGAAGAAGATGCCACACTGTGTCTTGTTTGAGCATCTGAGACCTCAAGGCCTGCCCCTAGTGACAAACTTCTTCCAACAATGCCACACTTACTCCCACAGCGCCACATCTCCTAATAGTGCCACTGCCAATTTTCAAACTATCACAGTGTGTGTGTGTGTGTGCGCGCGCGCGCGCGTGCATGCACCTCTGTTTGTGTCTGTGTGTCTGCATTCATATCTGTGTGTTGTGTGTCTGTCTGTGTGTGTCGTTCTGTGTGTAAATGCCCACCACAGTCTGCTGCAGAAGCTGCAGGCACGACTTCAGCTTATAACAGAGCTCACTAATTTCCACCTCTGAATCCTTGAAGTTGTTTCTAATTTTTTTGTTATGACAAAACAGTGCAACATGTGTAGCTGGAGTGAATCTTCTCTCTGGCCAACAATCAAAACTCTAAAGGATGGGTTTTCAGAGGCCTGAAGGCACGCACGTGTTTAAGTCTCTTGACACATCCTGCTAAATCACCCTTCAGGAAAGTCTCCCCGATTTTGGTTCTTTCTACATAGACTGTTCTGGAGGGCCCTCCTACACATGTGCCCTGACGGCGGTTAGAGTCATTATTTTAAATCTTTGTCAGTGTGGTAGGTGAAAAGGTGTCTCAGCATGCATATAATTTGTGTTTCCTTTAATTACTAGTGAGGTTGAGATTTTTTTCTCTTTATTAGCCTTTTATATTTCTTTGTTGGCTGGTGTGGCACAAGCAAGAAAAGCAAGCAGGCTACAAACCTTTGTGCATAATTTGATCCTAAGTTTGTTAGAAACAGACAAGGCTGGCCAGAAGACAAATGTGTGCTGTGGCTGTAACAGGGCGGTGGGGGTGGTAAACAAATTCTCTTCTTCATTTTCAAATTTGTTCATTCTCCAAATTATACATGATGAACAAGCGTGGCTTTCATAGCCCAGCAAGATGTGAGTTTTAAAAGGGGCAACTATAAGGATTTTATTAAAATGAGTCCAAAGTTTTCAGATGGAGTCAGGAGGCAAAAAGAGTCCCCAAGGTCCAACTGAACTGCCAGAGGCATCACGGGCCTCCTGGTCACTGCAGATACCCAAGTGCAGCACAGTCTGATTCTAGAAAGGGCAAAGGGGAGGCTCTGGGGGCGGGGCAGCAAGCCCAGGACCTGGCCAGTGGGTACCAGGCGCTCACAGGCATCCGTGGGTAATTACATCCTCTTTTAATGCATGCAAATTGTATCAGTATTATTTATATATTCAAAGCCACGGATGAATAATATATGCATTTATGCAGAGGTAATTGCCTTAGCCAGGTTCTTCCTGGGACTTTTATTGTCTCCCCAGATACTGAATATTCAACTCCCCTCACCCGACCAGTGGCTCTGTCTGCAGCCTGGCCTCCTCCAGGGAAGGGGCTGCACTTGCAGGAAGGGAGGTTTGGATGGAGGTGGGGGTGGGTACCAGATCAGATTTAGCTGTTCCTCTCACACCACACTTGAAGGAAAGGCTAGGGCTCAGGCCAGGGCTCAGCTCCTAATCTCCCAGCCTGGACCATGACACTGACTGTAAACTGTCAGTCTCAAATGCATCCCTGTTAAACCTGGACCTCACTCTGCACATGGCCAGCCCCACCTGCAGGGTCTGCTCTTCTTTTGTCCCACTGATAGCCTCATTTCGGACCCTCTTCCCTTAACTTTGCCTTTGCACAAACCACTGCAGCCAGAATACGTGGGGCATGTGGTGTGGCGGGGCAGACACCCTATTATTTCGCCCGTCTTTGTCCACTTACAGTAGGTGCCCCATCTTTTTAGGTATCCCCAAATGAAGAGATGAGAAAGAGTGTCAGGGTGCTGTAGGTGAGGAGATCTGTTACTGAGGCATGGTTGGTCGCCTCTTTCCAAGCATCCTTTGTCCAGAAAGGCCCCCCTTTTGAAAGTGGTTCAGGGGCAGCACCTGCACCCCACATAAGGCCCTCACCAGGGTTTGGGGTCACAGGGTATCACACGGGAACGTTTTAAAGAAAGTTGGCCCAGAAGTGAGTTTGATGTGAAGACAACAGGCTCACATAGGCACCCTGAAGGCCGGGCACTATGAGGTGGGGTGGCCAGGGTGCACACAGAGGGGAGAGGGAAACGGATGGAGTCTTGGGCAGAGGGTTTGTGGTAGAGGTCAGACAGAACAGAAACAAGTCACCAAGTGGAGCAGTACCCTGTGGGGATAGCAGTGGTGGGCAGGCAGGCGGGGTTCTTCTCGTTAAGTCGCTCACATGCATCTGGATCACCGTTTAGACATGCTGTCTAGCAGTGAGCTTTCCACCCCATCCTAGAGCAGACTTCTGCCATCAGACTCCAGCACTGGGCTCCTGTGTGACCATCTCAGTCTGGGTTCTTCTGCTATAACAGAACACCACAGGCTGGGTCATTTATAAACAACAGAAGGTTCTTTAGCTCCTGGCCCTGGGGACTGGGACGTGCATTAAGCGCATTAGGTGAAGGCTCCTGCACTGTCATAACAGAGCTAAGGGCACAAGAGTGGAGGGAAGGCAGAGAGGGAAAGCAGGCAGAACTCAGATTCCATCAGAATCCCACTCCCACGATAACTAACCACGTTCCCGGTGGCTGCTTCAGATCTTGCAGAACCCTGGCCACCTGAGGGATGCATGGTCCTTTCACGCTGTTACACACGGTACACTCCTACATGAGTTTTGTAAGGACAAGCCACATGTTTAACATGTCCGCACCACAGCCCTGACCTTCTGCTGTTCCCACAGTGCCCTGCCTGGCAGATGTCAACTGGTCACCCACACCTCCAGCCTAGCCCTCAGCACCATTGCTACCTGACACTGCTCTCTCTCTCTCAACCCGAATCCCATCCATGACACCCTTCCATATGTCTCCCGAGCCAGGCCATCCTGACCATTTCTACTGCCACCCTGGCCTGGTGCAAGCCCGTGTCATGTCAATTTTGGTGGCCATGGCAGCACCCTAGTGTTTCCCTGCTTTGTGCTGTTTCTTTCACGGAAACCGTAGGGATCTTCCCACACTCAGGGGACAGCTGCGGTCCCAATGGTGGCCTCCGCTTGGAGCAGAACCCAGGTCTTGTGGTGGCCTTTGAAGTCCCCATGATCTTCCTCCCTGTCTGTGGCTCAGTCTTCTCTCTCCATCCTGCCCTCCACTGCTGCTTGGGGCTGGCCCAGGGCCCTGCCTTGGGGTTGCAGGTGGCAGCTGTTCGAGGTCAATCATTTCAAACGTCATTTAAGGTAAGGTGGAAACCCACCTGCCAATCCCATAGCAGGGCAGCCACCTGCCCAGCGGGGTCTGTGCCGAGGTGCACGGGGACAGGGCAGGCACTGGAGAAGCTGAAGGTAGCAAAGGAAATGTCATTAACCAGAGAGCAGTGGGGTCCAGGCGAGGCTAGGGAGAAATAAAGGGCATTGTGTTCAGCCAAAAATGCCACAAGCACTCAAAGTGGGGCGATTGGTGTAACGCTTCCTCTATGCCCACACCCAAGTTCCACCCTTAGCTCCTGACCAATTCTGCTTCTGAGATCAGCACTCACTGAGTTATTTTGAGGGGAACCTCAGGCATCACGACAGTTCAATCACCAATATTTTTAGTGACACAAGGGGTCCTCCACAGCTGCCCGCATGGGTGTGTCAATGGCCTCACAACGGGCTCTGGGATGAGTTGGGCTTCCGGATCCTTAGCCTCACCCCCTGGGCTGCTGGGAAGGATTGCATCTTCAGCAGAATATTGGCAGAAAATGTAGTTGACCAGGCATAGGGGACAGAGAGTCACCCGAGGCCTGCCCAGTGTGACTTATGGAAAACTTGGGTCCCAATCAAAACGTCAAATAGATTTTCTAAGAGTCATTGGCAAGCGGATTCTCAAATTGATATGGGAGAGCGGAGGGCCAACAACAACCCAGTCAATATTAGAAGGGGACATCAACTTTATTCTACCTGTTTTAAAACTCGCTGTAAAGGGATCTGGCACCGAGGCAGAAAGTGGGTACGGAGAGTCCGGCCCAATCAGTCCCATTCTCCCCTTCTTGTCCCTCACCATCTTGTCTGTCCCTCACTCTCTTTCTCTCCCCTCTTTGTCCTCCCTCCCTGTCTTCTTGTCTTTCTTTTCTCTTTTTGCCAATTAACTGTAAAAAGCAAAGTTTTTTTCAATCATACTGGAAAACCGGATGGACAAACAGAGAAACAGAAGCAAACGCTCACCCCCTGCCTGGCCACACGCAAAGGTCAGTCTGTGATGGATCAGAACCCTTGAACTATAAGCTTCTACAAGAAAATTTAGGAAAACATGCTCACAACACAAAGAGCAAAACACAAGAAACGCAGGGACTGTAAACAGAAACAGGAAACTGGACTTTCAGTTAAAACTTGTTTATGGAAAGACTGGGAAAGACGCAGGCATGGTACACTTTAAAGATTTAGTTTTCATGTCTAACAGGGCTCTCCTTCCTTCTGTGTGTACAATGGGTTTGCATTCAGGCATATGCGTGGCAGAAGGCAATCTCAGGAGTCGGCCCATGCCTGGTTCCAAGCAGCCTCTTGTTCTCAGCTGTGTATGCCAGGCTACCCAGCCCGTAAGCTTGCAGGCTTTGCTGCCTGCCTCCCAGGTCACTGTAGGAAGGCTGCGATGACACGCGCCTATCCTACCGAGTCCAGCTCTCCGTAAGTTCTGTCGATCCACACTCAGCTCATGAGGTGTTCGTGGCAAGCACTTTACCCACTGAGCCATCTCTCAGCCTTTGTATGTAAATATGTAAAATATGGCCCATGACTAAGAGCAAAGTCAGGAAGGCAACCAAACTAGGAAATAACAGGTCACAAGAGAAAATACAGAAATGCCCCCAAATCACCAATAGAAAGGCTGGAATTAAAAAGACCAACAGTATTAAGTGTTGACAAGGATGTGGAACAACCAGAGAGCTCGAAGCTTTGTTGATGAGACTGTAAACATGATGATGATGATGATGATGATGATGATGATGATGATGTGTGTGCGTGTGTGCGTGTGTGTGTGTGTGTGTGTGTGCGTGTGTGTGTGTGTGTGTGTGTGTGTGTGTGTGTGTGTGTGTGTGAGATAGGTGCATATGACTGCAGATGCTCAGAGAGGCCAGAAGAGGGCACCAGGTACCCTGGAACTAGAGTCTTGGGTGACTGTGAACCGCCACATGGGTATTCCTAGCTGAACCTGAGTCCTTCAAAAGAGCAGTCAGTGCTCTTAACCACTGAGCCATCTCTCCAGCCCCTGAAACTTACTTTAAAAGTCAAACACGGGTGCTGGAGGTGGGTCAGTGGTTAGTGTCTAGTGCTCTTCCATATTGACAGTTTGAGTCCCAGCACTCATGCCAGCTGCTCCTGTTAACTCCAGCTCCAGGGGACCATGTGCCCTTTTCTGGACTTCTTGGGGAACTACACACATGAGGCATAAACACGTAGACACACATGCATATGTTACGCACGCACACACATGCATGCACACACATAGACTAAAATAAAACAAAATGAATCTTTTTAAAAACAATAAACATGGATACTGGTGGATAACTTGGTGGTAGATGATATTCAGGGCTGGGGGTTGGAGCCTTAGTAATGCAGAGACATTTAAAATAAAATAATAAAAAACAAAAAGTACTTACCTTTTGACTTAGCAAGTTCACTCACAAGTATTTACCCAAGGGAAATAGAAGAACTGCAGATACCGCCAGAAGGTGTCATTCATGAGCACCACCAAACACCAGAAGTCTGCATGGTCACAGGTCGTGAAGGATCTTGAAAGGACTAGAAGCCTCCTGCATGACCATTGTGGTGAATGGACCGGAAGCCTGCATGATCGGGGTGGTGAATGGACGGAAGTCTGTATGATCGGGGTGGTGAATGGACCGGAAGCCTGCATGATCAGGGGTGGTGAATGGACGGAAGTCTGCATGATCAGGGGTGGTGAATGGACCGGAAGCCTGCATGATCAGGGGTGGTGAATGGACGGAAGTCTGCATGATCATTGTGGTGAAGGGACCGGAAGTCTGCATGATCAGGGGTGGTGAATGGACCGGAAGCCTGCATGATCAGGGGTGGTGAATGGACCGGAAGCCTGCATGATCATTGTGGTGAAGGGACCGGAAGTCTGCATGATCAGGGGTGGTGAATGGATTCACAGCTTGCTGGTCACAGCCTGGAGTATTGCTCAACAATGAAAAAGGAGGAAACTATTAACAGGCACATGGTTTATAAAGTCACATGGCTTTCCTAATACAAAGTTTAAGATCTCACAACTCTAACGTATGACCAAAGATGTCAGGACAGAGGCTCTGCATTTGGGGGCAGGAGAGGAAGCTCACTACGCATTTGTCCCCACTGAGATGCCATGGCAAGGATTTTGTGACTCTAGGAAGAGCTCATAGGAGGACTTCACACATTTCCTTCCTGCTGAGAGACTTTCAGATGATGCACCAAGACTCTGATCTTAGAGGGAAACAGAGACAGACAGAGAAGGCAAGGAACCTGCCCAAGGTCACACAGCAGGTTAGTGCAGGTATAACCCAACCCCCTCCTCACTCTTCACATCTGCCAGGGGTCTACCTCACCTACCTGCCCCCAGAGGTCCCAGGACCCTAAAAGGAGACAGAAGAGAAACAGCCCCCCCACCAGCCTGCTACAAATCTGACGATAGGTCTCAGCAGGTGGGACTTGGACAGTCATGACCTCTCAGAGACTCCAGCGCAAGTGAGAGTCCAGGAGAGGCAACCTGGGAGGAGCCACGGCCACCTTGGCCCACACTCCACACCTGGTGAGGATGGAGGATCCTTGTGAGCACCGCAGTATGGGCAGGTGTAGGGGGAGAGGGTGGTGGAAGCCTGGCGCGGAGGGGAGGGTTGGCTGCCGGAGAGGCGGCCAAGCAGAGCCTCTGCGGACCCACTTGCCCCTAAATCACGAGGCCCCATGAATAATAAATAAGAACCCTTGGATCCTTAATAGTAGTCGCATGTCTTATTAAACTAATATTTCACAAACTTTATTCTCCCTGTGGTTTGAGGTCGGGAACAAAGCCGTTGGGGGCGGGGGTGCCGAGGGCCTGGGAAGGGCATGGGGCCCAGCAGCCGCCGCCACTCAGTCAGTTCCCCCATGTCCAGCCTGGAAGGTCATAGGTGGCCTGTTTGTTCTTTCAGCATTCAACCCATGGTGACCAGTGACCAAGGGCCTCCACGGAGCCAGGACACAGCATAGGACAGACACAGCAGCATCACGGCTCCTCTGTGGGAGGGAGACAGACAGCTGAGAGCAACCAGTGCTGGGACACAGTAGAAGGCTAAGCTGGGGTGGGGGTGGAGATCTGGGGAGGCTGTCTGCCCAGACTGCAAGGAATGGAGATCCAGTAAGCTGAGAAAAAGAACCTACTATGTGCCAGGGGCCCACCAAGCTGGGCTGTGGGACCCAAAACAGAGAAACCCATACACCTGCTGTGAAGCCTGCCTGCCTCTGTCACCAGTCAGGTAGCCTTGAGAAGACGGGGCAAGTAGTCCCTGAGATGAGCCTGACATGTTGGGAACCAAAAAGGGATCTGGAGACTCTTGGAAGCCCCAGTTATAGCTCATGGGTACAGGCTTTTTGTCTAGACTAAGTGTCTAAAAGGTCTGTGTGGTGTAGCTCAATGGTGGAACACCCACCTTGCATTCATAAGGCACTGAAAAGGCCACCAAATTTTGGCTTACCCCTGCTTGCCCTTGTCAGAGGAAGCAGGAGCTCTCAGCCTTGCTAGCATTAGGGGGACACCTGGAGAGGAAGGTATACACTGAGCCCCTAGCCACAGCCTGCTCACAGGTCCCTGTTGCTCACCCTGACGGATGTCCCTCTTCCAGCTCCACAAGCCTACAGTCTTTGCATGTGGCCTCAGCTTACCTCCTCACACTCCAGCCCTTGTCCTTTCTCAGCCCAGGCTAGCCACCTCCCTACACCTGCCTGGTGCCAAGTGCCTCCAGACAGGGTACTAGGATGCAGCAAACACCGAGGACCCAGGAATGCACCTTCTCCAGCGTCCTGAACACTAGATCTACCCTGTGACCCCACAAACTGCCTCCCTCCCAGGTAGCCGGCCAGAGTACTCCATGGGGGCAGGACTGCACATCTGCCAGGCTCTCCAGATCTACCCACTTCCCACATCCCTATGGGGTGTAGATTCCACCCATCCCTAGCTGATCAAGGTGCTCTCTGTCTCATTCCTGTTCTCAAGGTGTCCTCCCAGCCTCACAGGTATAAAGTCCAAAGGCTTCCAAGCCCATCCACTTCCCATGAGATAGCCTCAGCCCTGTAAGAGTTCCGTGCCTTTTAACAGTTGCCTGGGACTGTCCTTTATAAGATGGTACCCATGGTGTGTGGCCAGGACCTCGTACTATGGATATCTGTAAAATGGGGAGACAAAATGTTAATTAGCTGCTGAGATCAGAACTAGAAGCAGTACTGGTTGAGTTTAGTAGCTTAATGAATAGTCTAGAAGAGTAGAAGGAATGTGCTAGAAGCCCCTAATAGGAAGCCATGGTGATCCCATGAGAGCGGCTGCTAAGAAGAGCCTATATCAGATGGGTCTGCACCTTGACCTCCAGCTTGAAGGAAGGTCAAGGTGTGAAGCTAAAAAGCGATGAGAAGTCTCTAGGAACAGACTTCCACAAAAGGTACACACGAGAAAGATGGTTACAGAGGAACTACCAACATGATGGCCTAGGCCACCTGAGGTCTCCTTATTGTGGGAGGTCCCACAGGATCAGGACAGGGATGAACATGAGGGTGTTGACTATGGTGGCTCAGAGCCAGGGCACAGAGCCATGCGAAGATCACTGTAGGCTCTTAAACATGAGTCCCAGACATGAAGGAGAAACCTCGGAGAGCGTAGGAGAGGCAGTGGAGAGGGGTCCCGAGAGCAGAAAAATACTGCAGTGTCCTCTGGTGCTGGGCACCTTGCACATGACTCTGGGAGTCTAGAAGACACTGGGACCCTGTGCACAGTCACCTGATCAGGAGGCAGCAGGACCAAGATATCACTCAGGGGGACATAGAATGGGTGAACTTCTCCTCAGGTCAGCCTACAGACTGGGGTTGATATTCTTTTCCACCCAGAAAAGATGGTGGACACGGGAAGAGAGCCAGCATGTGACACTTCTCCAAGAAGTCCCAGGCTCTGGGTTGTCCAAACTGAGCGATATTGATCCAGAGAGAAGGAACAGTATCCCCATCCCTGGCTCTGCCCAAGACAGGGTGACAAGCCAGACCGGAAGCATTGTCAACAGCAGCCAAGTGGGGCAGCTACCTGTCAATCAGAGTGTGGGGGTGGGAGTGGGCAGTGGAGGGAGAGGCTAAACTGGGGCCAAAGGGGGAATTGTAAAAAAAAAAAAAAAAAAAAAAAGGTCGTTCTCCAGAATTAGATTTCCTCAAGAGTGGTAATGAGTTCTTCGACCCTGGAGATAACCAAGTTAAAGCTGGTGAGCTGTTGTGGGGGTGGGGGTGGAGGTTGGGGAGGCTAGTGCACTAGAGGCTCCAGTTCAGGCCCTGGTGGCCTTCCTTCCAACCTTGAAAGCATCATCACGGAATGTTTTTACCCCTAGGAGCGACTCTTTCTCCCGCTAAGTCCAGGCCCAAATCAAACCTCACCTCTGGGAGGTGCCCCCCTGAAGCGGCTCGGTCTGCTACTCTCACCTCTTCACCCTGCTTTATCTGTGGCTAACTGGACATTCTGTCCGCTCAGTAGTGTTAGAGTCACATGACGTGTTCACATGACTCCATCAGAAAGAACTCCCGCTGTCACTGACCCACGCATCCCAAGGCCTGGCACTAGGTCCCAAGTGCACTGAGCTAGCTGCATGGTTCTCTCTCTCATCTAGGCGGACGAGATGCCCTCATCAAGAGGAACTGACCTGTTTAAGGTTACACAGCTGGGACCAGGAGAGAGGTGGAATACAAAGTGCCGCGAGGGCACATAGTCCCGGTGACTCGGGGCTTGATCGGTAGAGTTCACAGCACCCACCCTGAGCACAGTCCTCTCAGGGTGTGGCTGGCCTTCCCTCTTTGTCTCTGCCCTTGCTGTCCCCACCCTGCGTGGCCTCGGGGCTCTTCTGTCCCCCTCTCCTTTGCCCTGTCTGTCTTTCATCCCTCTCCCGCCTCATCTCTCCCTCTGTGTCTCCTGTCCCCACCGTTTCTTTCCCCCCATCTCTCCATTCTGCCCTCTTTGTATTTCTCTTCCCTTTCCCACCAGCTCCCACCGCCTGGACCCCACAGAGCCATGTCTCTGCTTCCCTGTGTCCTCTGGAGGCACACATCACCAAAGCATCCTTTGTCTTTCCAGCTTGCTGGGCCTCTCCCCCTTTCCTCCATTTATGAGCTGGTGTGTTAGTGGACAGGGTAGAAGGTGGGAGCCACTCACTAGTGACCCATCCCCACAATCACCTCATTATTTATCACCAGGGACACCGGTGTTTCCATAAATTACCCCGACCTGGAGCTGCCCGCGCCAGAATCGATAGTGCCGCTTGCCTAATACCCAATTATTAATAACCATGGGGGGAAGGGTGGCCAGACATGGCCAGACATGCCACTCTGGGCCTCGCCTGGCAGGGGGAAGGAGCAGACTGGGAGGGAGTGGGATCTGCCTGCACAGGGTAAGAGATGGGACCAGGAGAAGGAGCTAGTGGCATCCCCAAAAGTCTGAGACACTGAATCTGAGACCTAGTCTCCTGAGGGGACAGGCAGAGTTCTGTTTTGGGCACCATCAAGTGAGGAGAGAACACACTGACGTCAGCTCTGAGGGATCACCCAGGACACTAGGATAAGAGTGACTCTTCTCAGCGGGGAGCTGAGGTGGGCCCTGCTGCATGCCAGCCTACTATGTGCACTCAAAGTACGTTAGGTGAAGCTCTGTTACCACAGTCTCAGTGGCTGGAGAAAAGAGACCCAGAGAAAGATGTGGGCAGCAGAGGTTGTAACACAGCATTTGAAGTGGGGTACAACCAGTGAGGCCCCAGCTGGAGGCTCGGAGGGTCAGACTCAGAACAGCTGTGTATGGACGAGAGGGTCCCAGGCAGGGGGAGACAGAGCTCCAAGAGTCCCTGGCCTTAGTATAAACACAGTCTCAAGCTGCCCCTCCCCTCTGGAAGAACCACTTACCCTACATGTGCACATCAAGACCATGATGATTTGACATACAAACAAAACACGTTCTTAGCTCATATAGTTACACAGATTCAGAGACACAAAGACACACCACCATTAAAAACACCCGTGGGAAAACAGATACTGCATACAGAACACCAAACATGCATGTGTACCTAAGCACAAAGACACCTCCAGAATCTACTATCTATAATTACACGCACCCTCACATACTGCCAGCACACGCACCCTTTTGTGCACCCAGCATGCACACTACATAGCAGCCTCTGAAGGCATCTTGCAGAAGCTGGCTGGCCTGTGCCTCCCAGAGCCCAGTTGGTGCCAACACTGCCACCTTGTGTCCATGAGTGCACAGTGCACCAGCTACAAGCTTGGACCACCAGGTCAGAGGAGGAGGAGGAGGAGGAGGAGGAGGAGGAGGAGGAGGAGGAGGAGGAGGAGGAGGAGGAGGAGGAGGACACTGGTAAGAGGCAGCACCCAGGCCTCTCCCCATTGTCATTGGCCTCGGCTCTCCACCTAGAGGAACCCAGCTGTTCCTGGGCCATTTCAATGTGAGACTGGGAATAGTCCTAGAGAAATTGGGGTGGAAATTGTGGCATCTAGAGCCAGCCACTGTGGCCAGTGATGTGCACCCAGCCTCAACCTGTCTTGGTCCATGTCTCTGCTCTCAGTGATTAGTGCCAAGTGGAAGGCAGGTGACCCCAACCCTGCACCCCATGCTAGCATAGACTATGCTAGGCACTTACTTAAAGCCTCAAATTCACTCTGACCTTCACTATTCGTTTACTCATTATATTGACAGGTGAGCCAGTCTGTGTTCAGGTACAGGGCTGCGATAATTTCACAGTGAGCATTGCAGACAGGTCCCTGTCCTAAAATGCCATTGCTCAACTGAAGGGATGGCACCCTGAGACTGTAGTAGTTAACCCTCAGACATCGTCTACAATGTAATTTCAGAAGTTAAGTGCTGGCAATTTACTGATTTACCTTAATGGTAAGCATGCCATGTGTTCCCAAGAAAGGTTAGTGGCGCTTCCCCCGAGGAGGCTTATATCATAGAAGGCTTCCTGGAGATGGTGTCTGAGTAGCGAGTGCAAAGGCCCTGGGGTGGGAAAAGGCTTGCGTGTGAAGATCAAAGTGTGCTGAGAGCCAAGAACCAAGCAGCAGAGGGTATGCAAAAGAATGGAGGGGCTGGGCCACACAGGCAGGGCCTGAAACACACTGAGTTGGGAGCTTTGGAAAGCTCAGCCCAAGTGCATGGTGACAGAGTCACGTGACTTCAGGCTCACAGCCTGCTGTTACTGAGAAATGAATGCTCACCAATGATCTCCAGGACCACTGTGCTCCAGGCTGGTGACCCCTGCACCAGAGAACTTCAACTGCCCTGCACAATAGTTGGGGACAACTTCAGTATGAGGTATCAGTTTTATGGAATACTATGCAGTCATTAAAATCCACAGTGGCCCCATTCTATGTTGATGTCGAATTATAGATAAGCTTTGTGAAACAAAGACCCTAAGGCAGTATTCATGAGCCGGGCACTTACCAGCTTCGCTACTGGGAGACTGCAGCAGGAGATCTTTTGAGCACAGGGGTTCAAGGTTATCTGGCAAGGTCCCAGATCCTAAAATAAAGCAAACCTTGTCCTAACCATAGTACTCATAGATTCTCATTTTGTAATATATATTCCCCCTATACCCTTTTCCTTTCCTTCTTGCTCTGTGTGTGTTGTCTGTGTGAGTATGGGTGTGCACACGTGAGTGGAAGCCAGGTGTTTAGAAGTTGGTTCCCTTACCTCACTGAGTCAGGCTCTTCCACTTCTGCTGTACTGAGAAACCCAGGCTCATATAGTTATACAGATTCAGAGACACAAAGACACACCACCATTAAAATCACCCATGGGGACACAGATACTGCATACAGAAAACCAAACATGCATGTGTACCTATGCACACAGACCCCTGCTATCTATAATTACACGCACGCTCACATGCTGCCCAGCACATGCACACTTTCGTGCACCCAGCATGCATGCTACACAGCAGCCTCTGAAGGCATCTTGCAGGAGCTGATTGACCTTAGAATTTCTGGCTGATTCTTATATTTCTGGTTGTGAGCCTATCCTTTAACGGCTGAGTCATCTCTCCAGCTCATTCTGACTGATTCTTTTGCCTGCACTTTCTATCCCACCATAGGCATTCTGGGATTGCAGATGCCTGCCAGAGTATCCAGATTTTCCCATGAGTTCTGGGGTTGAACTTGGAGCTCAGGGTTAGGCAGCCCGAGGCCACTTCCTCAACCGTACCATATTTTCTTGATCCTAAGAGGTGTGTGTTTTTTTGGATGCACACTGTACATGGACATATATGTTTAATACACTTTGGAACTGTGCAGTTAACCCTGGGGTTCAAGCTGCAGTCTGTTACTCTAGAATCAAGGGGAAAACATCTTGCACACATTACATTTATGCCTATGAAATTTTCCAGAAAGACATAAACCACAATATCAAAAACTTACTCGTCATGGCTAGGATTATGGCTTAGTTGGTAAACTGCTTCCCCAATAACCATGAAGCCCCAGAAAAAAGGTGAGTGCCTGTAATCTGGATACCTGAGGGTTGAGGGCAGGAGGATCAGAAGTTCAAGGTTATCCTTGGCTATATAGTAAGTTTGAGACCCGCTTAGGATATATGAAACCTGTCTCAAAACCAAAACAAACAAAAAATATATTACTATAAGATTATTTTTTTTTTTACTTTCTTTTTAAAGAAAGTGTGCTGTATAGGTTTTTACAAACTGAGAACACATCATTTTTATAACCAGAAAGAAAAAATACACCCTATTTCTATATTGTAAAACAAAACAAAAGTTCAGGTTGAAAACTAAGAAGCCAAATCTCCTCATACCCATTAGGCTGAAGGATTGTCAAACAGGGCCTCAGACATGGGCTGCCAGAGCCTGTAAGCTCAGCCACTGGGAGTGCTAGCCTCCTAAGACAGGAAGGATTTGGGTGAGTAGAGACCAGGAGTGTGCATATCAGGCAGAAGGCACAGCCTAAATGGTGGCCTGGGAACCTGAACAGTCCCTCAGAGTGATGGCTTGGGCTGAGAACAGGCAGAGGGTAGTGAAGATGACAGTTAGCATGGGGACACTGGGTGACATTGACTGAGGCTTTCCATGAATGGGGACTGTTCAGAGTGTTCCATAAGATGTCCTTTATTGTAACCAGCAAAACTGTCCCTCACTGCAGCTGTCCTTTATTGTTACCAGCTAAACTGTCCCTCACTACAACTCATATGTGGACATCTTGGCTCCAACTTCTCAGGATGGGTCTGTAACCACACACAGTTCTTTAAAATAGGAGTGACTTTAGAATAAGGTCATTAGGGGTGGTTCCTAAGCTAGTATCACTGTCTTGATATGAAAAGAAGGTGAAGACATATCCAGAAGTGGGCTATGGGAGACATCAGAAGGAGGTAATAGCTAGTCACAGCCAGATGGAGGGAGAGGCCTCAGGAGGAACTGATCCTCTCATCTCAGACCTGCAGCCTCCAGAACATTGAAACACAAATATCTGATTGAATCCACTTGTGTGATCCATTGTCATGACAAACTAGCTCACTTTGTTTTTCTCAAAGGGCTCTATAGGGCTGGCATCTCAGCTATCTTTGGCTGGGTGACAAGCTCCCCAGCTGTAAGGTCTAAAGATGGCCCTGAGGATTTACCGAGCTCAAGGCCTTGGCAGGGTGCACTCATTCAGCTCCATGGGCTATCTCCTGAAGCAGACCATTATCAACATGGTGCACTCCCATGGTGGGCAGGTTGTGTGACTACACACGAGGCATCTGTGATGGGCTTTCTTGGAGTTTGACCACTGGATTCCAAGAGAGGGAATCTCAAGGAGTCAAACAAAAGTGAATGGCATTTTATGATCCACTTTTAAGTATATAGAGACCAGGCATTAAACAATACCCTCTTGCAGTTAGGAGGGAACCTCTGCCACCCCACAGGAGGAGTGCATGGGCTCAGTATTGGGACTGCTATCCTTGAGAAAGGCCCATCTGTCACAGTGGGTGGGTGCCTCCATCATCCCTGCTGTACAGGAAATGAGGGTAGACAGAGCATGAAGCAGCAGGTTCAGGTCCTGTAGCTGTGGCAATGGATGTGCCAGGAAAGGCCTTGACAGGCAAGTTCATGGTTTAGACTTAAAGTGGATAGGCATTCGGAAGTCACCGTGTGTGTGTGTGTGTGTGTGTGTGTGTGCGCGCGCGCGCGCGCGCTTGTGTATTGAGGTCAGGGGACAACTGGAAGGAGTCAGTTCTCACCTTGCGCCTTGTGGATCCTGGGATCAAAATCATGTCAGCAAGCTGGTAACCAGGCACCTTTCCCTGCTGAGCCACCTTGCTGGCTTGCCACCTTGTTTACTGAGACAAGGCCTCTTGTTGGCCTGGAGCTCACTAAGTAGGTGTTTTAGTTGCTTCGAAGAGATTATAACCAAGGAAACACTTTGGGGGGGTGTGCAGAGAACTTTATTGATGGTATTCGAGAGTAGGGAGGGCTCCCTAGGCCCCTCCTGTTATTGTGGGGTCTGGGATGGAAATTGTGAGGGAGAGGCTCAGTGTTGGGGGCCGAGTTGGGACAGGGACTCCTCAGCCACATAGGGCCTCTCTCTTGCTCTCAGTGTCCTTGCTAGGGTGGGTGGTCCGGAGTTTCTTACTCCTTGGAGGCCATGTAGGCCGTGAGGTCCACGACCCTGTTGCTGTAGCCGTATTCATTGTCAGACCAGGAAATGAGCTTTACAAAGTTGTCATTGAGAGCAATGCCAGCCCCAGCATCGAAGGTGGAAGAGTGGGAGTTGCTGTTGAAGTCGCAGGAAGGTGGTGATGGGCTTCCCGTTGATGACAAGCTTTCCGTTCTCAGCCTTGACTGTGCCATTGAATTTGCCATGGGTGGAGTCATACTGGAACATGTAGGCCATGGAGTTGAGGTCAATGAAGGGGTCGTTGATGGCAACAATCTCCACTTTGCCAGCTGCAGAGCAGAAGGGAGCCCTGGTAACCAGGCGCCCAATCTGGCCAAATTCCTTCACACCGACCTTCACCATCTTGTCTATGGGATGAGGCTGGCACTGTACAAGAAGATGCGGCTGTCTCTGGAACGGGGAGGAGCAGAGAGCCCCAAGGAAACTCTTACAAGAGAAAACATTTAACTGGGGACTGGCTTACAATCAGAGGCTTAGGCTATTACCATTATGGCGGGGAGCATGGTAATGTGTGTGTCGCTGGAGCATATGAGCCAAGGAGGCCATTCTTAGTTGAACCACCATGGGGAGCCGTGCCTGTGCTGCCAGCCTTTAGTGACTGAGTCCTCTTCTCAGCTCAATCACTGAACTTTTAGAGGCAAAGTGACAGCATCAGACTTGTGTGCCAGGACAGTCTCCCTAGCTGCAGGACAGAAGGAAGGGTGGAGGGTGGAGACTGGATGCAGCAGGAACTGCGGGGCTGGGGCATGGCGAGTTAGCCCCACCCAGAGCAGCACACCACGGCTGCTATATGATGATTATTGCTGGTCTCACTCCTCCTCTGGCCAACTGAGGTCCACAGCCCTAAGGTCCTCAGTTTCACAAGGCTGTGTAAAGGACTTGCCAGATGCTCTCTCTCCAGGACATGTGGCTGCTGTTGTGCCAGGCCCTGTGACCAGCTCCCGTCACATGTTGGGTTTGGTTTGGCTACTCAAAGCTTCCATCAAAGATATGAGTCCTTATGATTGCTGCAGGAACAAATAAATGGCTGGATGAATTAATGAATGAGAGAACTGATGAATGAGTGAGTGAATCAATGAATGAGAGAACTGATTAATGAATGAGTGAATTAATGAATGAGAGAACTGATGAATGAATGAATGAATGAATGAGAGAACTGATGAATGAA
The DNA here is from genome assembly GCA_028551405.1 of Uromys caudimaculatus. NCBI lineage: Eukaryota > Metazoa > Chordata > Mammalia > Rodentia > Muridae > Uromys > Uromys caudimaculatus. The sequence goes on from CM052701.1 coordinate 130,680,296, forward strand.
TGAGTGAATTAATGAATGAGAGAACTGATGAATGAGTGAGTGAATCAATGAATGAGAGAACTGATGAATGAGTGAGTGAATTAATGAATGAGAGAACTGATGAATGAATGAATGAATGAATGAATGAATGAATGAATGAATGAGAGAATTGATGAAGAGTGGCTTAACAAATAGGTGCATGCATTAGGAAATGGAGGAATAAATTAATGTCAGGTAAGATGTTTTAAAAAACATGAAAAAGTGGGAAGAGGCAAGTAGAACTTAACATCAAATTACAAGGAATCACAGGTGTTGGGGTTCTTCTTGAGCTATGAGTTTGAGACACCTCCACAAATGAGCAGCAAAGAAAAAAAAAGGAAGGCAAATGGGCTGAACCCTGATTGTAATAGGTGTCCATCATAGCCTTTCATCAATCAGCCAAATAGCAACCCTGCTGAACCCAGAAAGCAAGGCTGGCCCCCAAATGTTCTCAGACTGGAATCCACAGGGCATGAGTGACAGCTATGTCACCTTCAGTGCCCTAGGTCACCTTCACAGGTTTGGTTTTATCAGCTGCACAGTGGGGGTGAGGTTGCAAGGACTGTGGTCGGACCGAAAGGTGTTGTGTGCACAGTCCCTGCCACTGGACCTCTGGCTTGGGAGCAGGACCTCAGAGGCAGTGACCTGGTTTGTGAGGAGTGGCTTATGTTTCTCACCCACCCATCCATACCAGCCTGTGGGCTCCCAGTGGGCAAAGTTTGTGTTCCAGGCCAGGCAGGTTGGGTTGGAGGAATTGGAGGTCTCAGCGGTCAGGTGCGTTGTGGGAAATTGGCTTGCTATGGAACTGTCCACAGCAAGGAGTGGGTGAGGTGTCTGGATATCAGCCAGAAAGCCATGGTTTCAGAGCCTGCTGGGCCCACAGTAACCTAAGAGAAAGAGGTCTGAGAGGGAGTACCTGAATTGAAAGAACACCTACAATATACACCCATCTATCAGCTGGGGGAACTGAGGCTGAAAACATTACACCAAGTGAAGCTTTTGAGCCCAGGTCTCCCTGACCCTCAAATGATGTGCTTGGTCCATCACTGGGGATGGACCCTCATCTCTGAGGAAGAGAAAGAGGGAGCATTGAGCAGGTAGCAGGGGGCTCACAGGACAGGGGCTTGTTGTCTGGACAGTGCCTTTGTCCCTGACCTCACACTCCTCAGCTTGCCCAGTTTCCTCAGAGCCTCCAGTGACTGTTCACTCTGGACTCACCACCCAGAGCAGCCTGTCCTGCAGGAAAGCAAAGAAAAAGCAGAATCCACTACAGCCATGTCAGGCAGGTGCTTAAGGCTGAGGATCACCGACCTCCTAGTTGGATGGAGGCAGCTGAGGACCCTTAAACATTGCCCATGACCAAGGAAGGAGCATTAGGGCTGCCAGCGACCCCCAGATGTCCAGCCTTCTGCTTGAGATCAGAGTCACTCCACAGAAGGGAAGGAGTCACTTTCCAGTCCTCCAAAAGTGCGGAACTAGAGCTTCTGACTTTGGACTGTGCTCAGCTCTCATGCTTTGCGTGTAAGTACACACACATGGAGGTGTTTGCGTATAAGTGCATGTGACTGTGTGGTAGCGAGTTTGACATCAGGCATTCTCCTCCCTTGATGGACTCTCTCACTGAACTCAGAGCTCACTGACCAGCCAGATGTCCCTGGCCAGCAAGTTCCAGGGTGCCTCCTGTCTCCACCTCCTGAGTGCTCAGGCATGACTCTTTGCATGGGCACTGAGGATCTGAACCCAGGTCCTTCTGCTTGCATGACAAGCACTTTACCATTAGCCATCTTTCAAGCCCACGGCCTTCATCATTAACTTCCTGTCATTCCCTGCAGCTGAGGTCCCTATGGGTCACCACTTGGCCCTCTGCTGTCTGGTCAGGACAGAGAGCTCCTCTGGTGCCAGCAAGATGAGATGTACTACTCCCCTTTGGCTATGGGCAGCCGGGCAAGCCTCAGCCTTGCCTGCACCCTCTCCAGCTGGCTCAACACAAGGCCAAGCTCTTTGGACACTGCTTTGAATAGCTCCCCACTCTGCACCCTGGCCTTTAGCCCTGCCAGACCTACAAACATCCCCAGGACTCCCCCTGACTCAATCCAGTCTGTCCAAAGCCCCTGAATCCCATCTTTCCCCCAAAGCCTGCCCGCTCTGCGGCTCTGTTGTATTTGACATTCACCCTGCAGCCCCGCCTCCTAGGACCCCCCACAGCCGTGCCTGGGGACCCAGACTGAGTTCCAGCTGGCTGGTGAACCCAGCCAAGCATCACAGCTCCCGCGACATCCCTGAGTGACAGGAAACAACTCGCTCCTTCCAAGAGGCGACGCTCTGACAAACACTCACTAGGAAATAATAAAGTGGCGAAATAATTCTGCCTCGGACACACTTACCAGAGCAGAAAGCGTCTGCGGAGGAGACAACATCTCGTACCATCTATCTTCCTTAAATCCCCACGCTGTGACAAAGTGGAGGGCAAAATCATGATGAATGATCGGACACATTTAGCCAGTACCTGTGCTCTGTAACGAGCGTGGCCCAGGAAAGGGGCGCTAATGAAGATCTGTGCCCCCGCCCCAATTCGGCCTCGTTGCAAAACAAGTCTTTATTAGGGAATTGGCGCCTGCTCTTCCTACCACGCAGACTGGAGGTGCGGAGGGTGACATGAATTAACGGCGGCCCCTGCAGGGTCAGGCCGGCCCTCGCTGGCGGTACAGAGACAGACGGGTTCGGCTCCTGCCACCATCCAGCGTCTGGTTGACAAGGCGCCAGTCGCCTTCCATCCTGGAGGGACACGCCTCGGTTTTGTTCGTCCCCAGCCCGCCATCATTTATTCTGCCGCCTCATTTGAATATGATGGATACTGAAGTCCTTTATTTGTTCACAACAACCAAATAATTGTAGATCCGTGGGCTTCGGGGCAATTAATCACATTTTTCCCTCCACCAATCCACTAGGAACATGACATTGAACAATAAAGTACATTAACCTCTGCTTTGCACAAAACTTTGCTTATTTAAACCCTGCAAGGTTATTTGTTTTCTCTCTTACCAGGCCTCTGCTGCCAGCCAGGGAGAGGGGCTGGGGGAGGAAGTATAAATACCCCACAGGAGCGCTGTTCCACCTGTCAGGTCCAGCTCAGCCACTCAGGGGACCGGGGTCAGAAAAACACATGTATGGCTTGGGCATTGTCTGGGTATTCAATGGGACAGGGTCTGCTGCAGCTGTGTGTGTGTGTGTGTGTGTGTGTGTGTGTGTGTGTGTGTGTGTGTGTGTGTGTAAGCAACAACACAGGCTTACTAACGGGGCCTGAAAAATCTGTTTGTGGATGCGTACGCATGTACACCTGTGCCTATGTGTGCGTGTGCACATCTGTGTGTGTGCGTGTGCTTGTGTGTATCTTTGTGTTCATACATGTTTAAGTATTCACATGCATGCATATTCTTATGTGGCATGATCGGGTGGGTAGCTGTGTCTCTCGTGCACATGTATGCAGTGATGTGAATCGGCACATGTGTGTTTCTAAGGCTTTCCCTCATCCCTCCACTCAAGGCCGGATGGGGCATGCCTAGACCGGTCTGTCAGAGAACAAAGCCAAGACCAAATCCTCCTGAGTCTTGCATTCCAAAAGATAGACAGACAGACAAGAAATGGCAGACTTGAGGAAAAGTGTAGCTACTGCATGCTATGGGCATATCTACTGTAGCAAAAGTAGAGCTTAGCAGGGAGGGCGGAGGACTGGGCTCTGGGAAGGGTCTCCATGATCCATGGGTTAGCCAGGGTGGGCCTTTGGGATGCCTGCCCTGGTTCATTTTCATTGTCAATCAGACTGAATCTTAACACCCAGGAGACACACCACTGGGTGCCTCTGTGAGCATGCCCTAGAGAGGTTTAATCGGGAGGACTCATCCCAGACAATGCGCAGTGCCATCTTGTAGGCCAGGGTCCCTGACTGAATAAAAAACCAGACCAGCCGCCCCTCAGCATTCATCACTTTGCCTGCCTTCTGACTGAGCACGAAATAGGAAGAATCACCTCAGGTGCCTGCCATCTCACCTTTTCCACCATGGCAGACGGCAGCCTTAAACCAGGAACCGAAATAAAGCCTTCCCTTCCTAAGGTGCTTCTGCCCAGTATCCTGTAACAGTGAGGAGAAAGTGGATGACAGCAGTGATGCTGGAGAAATCCTCGGTGAGTGGGAACTAAAGGCACAGATCTGTCATGGCCTCCACTGAAGACCCCCCCCCCCCAATGATATGAGGATCTCAACACCCTATTTGGAACTAGGGTCATCACATATATAATTGGTTGAAGAAGACCATCCCAGAATCTGGTGGACCCTCACTTAACTGTGACTGGCTTCCCTATATGAAAATAGCCAGAAAAACACACAGAAGAAAAGGCCACGTGAGGATAATGGCAGACACTGGGATGACAGATCTACAAACCACCGGGCAGCCAGAGAGAGGGAAGGGAGACGCCCCACGCATGCTTATGGAGGGAGAGGGGAGCTCTTTGACCTTGACTGACCTCAGTTCCCCTATCACACAAACGCAGCTAGGGCTTTGGAGATCTGGAGATAGGCATGACACTAGCTAGTGTGAGGGCCCCATGATAGGCCCCCAGCAGCAAGCTCACAGGATCCGCAAAGAATGGGGGACAGGGAAGGGTGAGGAGGAGACGTCAGGCCAGGCAAGCTAGGGACTCATTCAAGCAATTGTTGGCTGGAGACTCGGTTTGTATTTGGATTTAAAATATTGGAGCTATAACACATTTCTTAGCATGACATTTTCCAACCAGGACTGCCACCCCCACCCCCATCCCCACCCCAGTCTGGGGCCCTGAGGGCAAACTCTGGGGGTAGGACAGATTCTGAGTATGGAGAGAAATTAGAACTGGATGTGGTGGCACACGTCTGTAATCCTAGTTTGCAGGCAGATTGGGAGTTCAAGGCCTGGTGTATTCTGGGCTACATGAGCCTTTCTCCAAAAAGCGAAACAAAACATAAGGCCCCTGAAATCATCTTGCAGTTCATGACACTGGTGCAGGGTGAAAAGAGATTGACTCGGGATGTTAGGTTTTAGGGTTTTTGTTTTGTTTTGGTAGGGGCACGGGTTCGAGACAGGGTTTCTCTGGGTCTCCAACTCAGAGATCCTCCTGCCTCTGCCTCTGCCTAATGCTGAGATTAAAGGCATGAGCTGCCAAGCCCAGCCAGCTGTTTGAAGCCCCGGGCAACAGGATTTCCTGACAGGCTAGAGTATGTGGGAGGAGTCAAAGATAACGTCAAAACTGAGAACAGGAAAGGAGTGAGTCACGTCCCAGAAGATGGGAGGTGCAGGCTTAGGGTGGGAGACAGCAGGTGAGTGTGTCACCTGCAGGTTACCGTGTGCACCTTCAGGCATTCTGGTGAGCTCATGAGGGTCTGCATGGACATTTGGATGTATCGTAGAGCTAGGGTGAGTCTGTGTCTTTCTCATGAACATGGGTAAGCATTTCAGTTTTAAAAAATTTTTTTCTAAAGAATTATATATTTATTTTATGGATGTGAGTACACTGTGACTGTCTTCAGACACACCAGAAGAGGGCATCAGATCCCATTACAGATGGTTATGAGCCACCATGTGGTTGCTGGGAATTGAACTCAGGACCTCTGGAAGAACAGTTGGTGTTCTTAACCTCTGAGCCATCTCTCCAGCCCTCTTCTCTTCTCTTCCCTTCCCTTCCCCTCTCCCTCCCTCCCCCCCTCTTTCTCTCCTCTCTCTTATGTGTGTGTGTACATAGGTAGGTGAAATGGTTGCCATAGAAACTGCTGTTCCCACGAACTTCTTAGAAGCCTCATCCCATGACTGAGAGAACCTGCTCTCATGGAGAAGAGGTGCTGAGAGGGGTGGGCATCCCACAGACGGGGGCTGAGTGTTAACATCAAGGGATTAGTCCAGTGGCTTCACATGTCCACAGGGTGATATTGGCTTGCCTTCAAAAATAGCATCTAAAAGAAATAGCTATTTGGAAACTAGCCTCCCTGCTAATGCTCAGTTCTAATAGGAACTGACAAAGTGGCCCTTTGTGAAGCCCAGGGAAGCCATCGGATGTGCCCTCCAGCTCACACTGTGGCCCTGTGATCTGTGTCTCAGAGACTCTCTTCCTTCCCCCCAGGTAGAACAGGTTATTCTGATGCTGCCCTGAGTCCTATTTGTCCCCAAAGGATGCTCATCCCATCCAATCACAGTGGCCTGGGTCCCGTCTCCGGGTGTGGCATGCTACCTTTACTATAGAAGGTAGGCAAATCTCGGGCACAGGGCACATTGCTGTGGACTTGGTAAATAAATTATTTTTGTTTTGTTTGAGAGAGGGAGGATGGCTCTCAAGCATCCTAGGGGGCCTTGAACTTGCTGAAGAGGGCCTTGAACTCCTGATCCTCCTGCTTCAACGTCCTCAGTGCTGAGATTACAGCCATGTGTGTCCCAGTTTACGTGGTGCTGAGGATCAAACCCAGAGCTTCATGATTGCTTAGCAGCCCTCTACCACTACATCCCCAGCCACAGATTCTGCTCTGTTGCAACCTAACTCCATAGTGCCCGGAAGTAAGTTGGTGACATCATGCCAGTCATCAGGTGAATAACCTGGATCCGGCCAGTTCCTTGAGGGGGGGGTGCTGGTGAAGACACAGACCCACACACAGCCACGGACATGCACGCGTGTTTATAGTTCACCTTAACAGCACCCTGCCACACTGGCGTTTTCTTACATTTCTATTGTCTCTCTGCTGGCAGGATTGATCGGTGTGGCTCTGTGGTCACAGGAACTTCTGCTTCATGATAGTGGGGTCACTCCAGGCTGCACCTATCTGCCCTCCGACCACCAACACCATCTTTGTAAGGTTCCTTTTGGGTCCTCAGGGTCCCTGTGTGCAAAATTTGCATAAGTAGTGTGGGATCACACACAAAAAAAGCCCCTAGCAATTTACACTCCCATCAGCCCTCTTGAGGAATCCTAGCTTCCTCTGCTCTGCATTAATTGGTATTTTCCGGCTGTGGAGTTTTTGCCAGTCTGAAGGTGCAAAGTGATGTCTGATTTTTAATTTGCATTTCTTGGACTGTTAATGAGTTTGAACGTTGAGTTGCGTGCTCATTAGCTTTTGGGGTTTCCTTTTCTGTAAATTGCCTGTCACGACGTTTGCCCATTTTCTGCTGGACGTGACGTCCTCCCCTTGAACCCTCCCGTAAGTTCTAGGTGTGAATCTCTTGTCAGTTTTGGACTTTGGAAAAAAAGTCCTATTTCTATCATCTGACTGTTAATTGGCCTGTGTTGTTTCTTTGTTAAGTAGGATTTCTTCATTCCGATGTAATCAAATTCAGGATCACAGTGTGTGCTTTTAAAGTTTGGGGAACCAAGAGCAATTTCCTTTCCCTAAGTCTGAAGATGTCCATTCTTGTTCCCACTAACCATGTGATTTTTACATTCACATTTAAATCCTTAATCCACTCGGGGGTTTTCTTACTCTTGAAGCCAAACAGTGATCTGGTTATAATTTTCTCAGTAGATTAAACTCTGAGCAAAACAACCCATCTGTTCCCACTGGTTTCCTTTATCCTCACTCCATCCCTGTGTGCTCACCAGTTTATTGTTTGGCTTCAAAGTTGTATTTGCTTATTCATGTGCCGATGTTGTTTGTTTGTTTTGTTGAAAGGAAGAGAGAGAGAGAGGAGGCCAGAGGACAACCTCAAATATCACCCCCAGGAATGCTATCCACCCCCAGGAATGCTATCCTAGCCATGCCCTCTGAGACAGGGCGATTCACAGGCCCTAATCTCATGGATTAGGCTGGGCGGGCTGCATTAGGCTGGCCAGTGAGCCCAGGGCATCCTCCTGTCTCTTTTGCCCCAGTACTGAGATTACAGCATTTGTGCCATGCCCTTCTGTGGGTTCTGGGTCTTCTCATTTGAGAGGCAGACACTACTGGCTGGGTTACACCCTCATCCCCACAGTCTTAACTACTGTGGCTTGAGATTGCCCTCTCTTGTCATTTTAACTCAGCTCTTCATGGACTCCATGTTCTTTATTTTACTCTGGGAGTCGATCCAGCAAGTTACATACACATGAGTTTCAATCTGTGTACATGTGTGTACCCTATCATACAACCGATTCTACGAGACTGATTCAATGAATCTAAGAATGAGTCTTGAGAGAGCTGACCTGTGTCATGACTGTTACCTATGTAGCCAGGGCTATTGATTTGTTCACACATGAAAGGTCAAGTCCTACAGATCTTATATGTTGTTAGCGTGATTCTCAAATACTTGGTGACTTTTTTTTTTTTTTTTTTTTTGCCTGCTTGGTGGTGTTTGGTTTTCATTACATTTTCTTATTATTTCTTTTATCACAGTCTCTTACAGTTGCATATCGTATCGATCGCTGTTTAGCTTGACTTCCCAGTTGGCTGTTGCTGTAGACGTGCTGTTGGTTACTCAAGGCAATCTTGTGTCTGGAGACCCCACTGTAGCCTCGGATGGTCATCAGCTACAATCCCACCCACACCCATTGGGATTAAATCATATCAATACTTAGTGATAGTTTTAGGTCGTCCCTTCCAGATCTCCTAATCTTCCCACACTCCTCACGGAACTGTGAGATCTCTAATACCCAACCAATCCTTATAATGGATACCGAGGTCATAAAACTACCTCAAGTGTACCTATGACGTGTATCACTACTTTGCGTTATTTGAACTTTGTCAAATTAAGTACACTTCTCTACTCCAACTTCTTACTTTTAATTATTTGCATTTATTTATTTATTTGTGTATGTGCACACATGTGAGTGTGTGTGTGTGTGTTTAGCTCAGAGGATAACTTTTGGGAGTGTTCTCTCCTTCTACCATGAGAGCCCCAGAGACTAAACTCAAATTGTTAGAATTGGCAGCGGGTGTCTCTCCTCACTGAGCTGTCTTGCCAATTCCAGAGTTTTTATTTTTTATTATTAAAAGGTACTGAACATTGTCAAATGCTTTTGCTTTATCTCCTAACTATTAACGTTATCATATATTTCTCTTTCCCCTCTATTAGTGCACTGATATAAGTGGATTTTTTCCTGATGTTGAACTATCCTTACATTCCTTTAATATAACATATTAATATATTACCAGACTTGTTTAGCAAGAAATTTGCTTAAGATTTTTGATTCTATATCTATAAGTAAAGTTAGTCTACAATTTTCCTACTTTGCATAGCTCCCATCTGGCTTTGAAATCAGGAGTAGATTAGACTTTTTAAAATTAGCAGGGCAGCCGGGCAGTGGTGGCACACACCTTTAATCCCAGCACTTGGGAGGCAGAGACAGGCGAATTTCTGAGTTCGAGGCCGGCCTGGTCTACAGAGTGAGTTCCAGGACAGCCAGGGCTATACAGAGAAACCCTGTCTCGAAAAAAACAAAAAAAACAAAAAAAAAATTAGCAGGGCAGATTTACCTAGATTTTATTTTCCTTTGGAGGAAGAATATCAAAGATTTGGTGATTTCTTCTAAAAATCAGAAAGGAAAAGTACACTAAATGAAAACTGCAATTAGAAAATAAACATTAGTGGGGGGACAGTGATACCATTCGTGACATGTGGCTCATGAACAGTGACAACAGTCGTGACATGTGGCTCAGGAACAATGAATGACAAGAGTCGTGACACATGGCTCAGGAACAGTGACAACAGTGGTGACTTGTGGCTTAGGAACAATGACAACAGCCGTACAGTCCAGTCGTGACGTGTGGCTCAATTTAGAAGAAATCGAGACTTTATCACACATACTCACAAAAATATCAAAACTGACTCCAGAAGAGAAAGAAATGATAAACGGACATGTTACCACAAAGCAAACAGAAAGTGTGTTGCAGATTTCATCATACTCTCAAAAAACAACTCATTGTAGACAGCTTTCCAGGGGGAATTCTACATATTTTATAATCTAAACACTTCATAAGCTGTCTCAGTGCCTATATTTCACAAAACAATTTAGATTATTTCACTTACAAAAAGCTATTTGATCCCGGGTTTTGACCAAGACTGTCCACACATACAAATTTATACCATATGTATTTACAAATATATAGTAATCCAAATTAAAACAGCAACTAAGGGACTAAAGAGATGCCTTTGTGGCCCATTCTCCAGGACCCACATGGTGGCTCACAACCACTTATAACTCCAGGGGATACACTGCTGTCTCTTCCAGCCTGAGGTACTGCACAGCAGTGCACATACAGGCAAGCAGGCTCCATACATACACAATAGCACAGTATTTAAAGTCAAAGTAAGAAAAAGCCACCATGTGGGGAGGAACGTCCTGCATGTCACAGGAAAGGTTCGACATATCAAGACTAGGTTATTCATATAGATTTTAAGACTCAAAGATGAACCAAAGCCATCTGTCATACAGGACATAGTCAGGGGTAGACCCCACCCACATTTACCTTCTTTCACCATTGAGCGTATTTGAAAAATTTCACAATAAAAAGCCAGGGGAAATATCTATTAATATAATTCATCACCTTAATAGGTCTAAAGAGAATGATCTGAGGACATTTCCACAAGCCCTGAGAAGGCATTTGACACAATTCAATAACTATTCTTAATTTTTAAAGCATTTAATAAAACAGGAAGGGATAGTTATTTCTTTAGCATATGAAATAGATTCATCTCTTTCCACAAGCTGGGTTGATATTTGGTTGATATCTTTATTAGTAAAAAAATAATTTATGCTTAGTGCTTAATGGGAAAAACACTAAAAGCATTCCCATTAAAGTCAGAATAAAACAAAAATGTCCAATATTAGTCCAGTGTACTATTATTTAGCATTGTTCTGGAAGAAATCCTCAGTGTAATTAAAGAAAGAGATTACGGGAATAAAAATGAAAAGGTGGGGGTGTTAAATCATGTTTATCTGCAGATATGTCTGTCCAGCTGTGCTACAAAAGACCAAACTTAAAAACTATTATAAATGAAAAAATTGTCCAAGAGCATGATAGACTACTAACTACATTAAAAGATCCAGTACACACACACACACACACACACACTCACACACACACTCACACACTCACACTCACACACACACTCACACCCACACCCACACACACTCACACACACACACTCACACACACACTCACACACACTCACACACACACTCATATATACTCTCACACACACATTCACACACACTCACAGACACACTCACACACACACTTACACAAACACACTCTCACACATACACCCCAAGTATTTTATTCCAAGAATAAATGTCTAATGATAGACGCACACAGAGGATGACTATAAAAAGTTACTTTGTATTCTCGGTAGAGAGACTCAGTATGAAGGAAGCTATACATTTCTTAAACTTAATTTACAATGTAATAAGATCCCACTAAAATGGCAACAATGTTATTAAATAAAAATCAGCAGTCCAAGGTTCCATTTAAAGTGGACAAATTGAAGGAGGAAACCAATTATTGTACATGTTTTTCCTGCATGCGTGTGTGCAGACATCTGTAGAGGTCAGAGGACAACTTGCAGGAGTCAGTTCTCTCCTTCCACCTCCTCGTGGGTTCTAGGGATCAGACTCAGGTCTTCCGGTTAGCATGGCAAGCATCTTTACCTGCTGAGCCATCTCGCCAGCCTCAGCCTCATTTTTTTTTTTTTTTTTTTTTTTTGAATTCTGAGAACTCTGGAAGAATAACACCAGATAACAAGACACGTGAAGTGCTTCTGAGAAAATGATGCAGACGTGTGTGTACATGTGGAGGAGAGTCAGAGCACAGACTAAAAACTCAGTCCAGTGTGACAGAGGTAGCATGCCAGTGAGGGAGAGGAGACATATGCAGTCACAAGACTGAAGGTGACTGGAACGTCACTGGGGCGTGGGGGAGGATATTACATCATGTTACATGTTACATGTTACATCAACACCAGTCCCACGCAGGGATATTTCCACATGAAAAACGAAGCTATAAAATACAGAGAAATGTTTGCAAAACTCTGAGATGGCAAAGGCCTGTGCATGCATGGGCGTGTGGATATGTGTGTGTGGATGTGTGGATGCGCGTGTGTGTGTGCTGTGCTTTTGTGTGTGTATGTATAAATGTGCATACGTGTGCATGTGTGTTTGTATGTGTGTAGGTGCATGTGCGTGAGTGTTTGTGTGTGTGTGTGTGCCAGAGGCCAGCTTCCAGCGTCATTCTTCATGTGCCATGTCCACCTTGTGTTTTGAAACAAGTCCTCACTCGCTGACCTGGACTCTCCCGTTAGACCAGGCTGTCTGGCCAGTGGCCCCAGGGCTTTTCCTGTGTCCACTCCACCAGGGCTGGGATTTTCAGCATTCACAGCACACTCCTGGCTTTTTATATGGGTCACAGGTATCAATTATAGATCTTCATGCTTGTGTAGCAAGTGTTTCACCCACTGAGTCAGCTCCCCACTCCTCAATTACATTAAAAAATGAAACAACAACAATAAACATGTATATACATTTCAAAAGCCATATCCAAGAAACCACAAACTCAGGTTCTGTGTAGTGCGTCTCACGGAGTGGCTCTTTAATAGCATTCTTGAAAAATGAAAAGTGCAGAAACAACAACCAGCAGGGGGCAGCATGCAAAAGCTCTGTCTCAACTCTAAAGCAGTGCTGGGAGATGGCTCAGTGGGTAAAAACACTTGCTACACAAGCAGGAGGACTGGAGTTCAAATCCCCACAACTTGGGTAAAGGCCAGGAGAGGGAGTGAGGGTCCGTGAGATAGATCACTCTCCTGTAGTCACATGGGACACAGAAACAAGAGAATCCCTGGAAGATTGCAGGCCAGCTAGCCTGCAGTAAACAGAAGAAAAACAAGAGACCCTATTTCAAACAAAATGGAAAGAGTGTAGATGGACATCCAAAGTTGTCCCCTGACTGCCACATGTGCCTGAGCGCGTGCACACACACACACACACACACACACACACACACACACACACTTTACAGGGTTACTAAAAATCTGCTTAAGTGCCAAGCTCTCAACAGTGACACTGTTTCTGTGAGTGGCGTTGTACATTTTACAGCCTCCACATCTTGTTCGTTGTATTTCGTATGATGAATGTGCTTCAGTTCTGTAATACAAAATATAATGAACTTCAAAAGGCTGTGTTCCTACCCACGTAGACAAGCCTGTTATTAATCACCCTTCTGGATCGCTTTTACACTGTTTTAATCTTTTTAATTTCTGCCAGGTAAATTTTAGAATCCTCACATGAGGAGATTTTTCCTACAACCAAATCCTGTGTATGTTATCTGGAATTTAAATTATTGTTGTTGCTGCTATTATTATTATTATTATTATTGGTGTATATGTGTGTGTGTGTGTGTGTGTGTGTGTGTACTTTGGGGCTCAAACTCCGATTGTAAGGCTTGGCGGCAAGCACCGTTAGCTGCTGAGCCATCTCTCTGGCCCCTTAGCTGGGATTTTGTCAACATTTAGATTTCTTGAGGAGAACGAACGTCTGCAGAATCTGAACTCCACACTTTAGGACTTCCTTGGACTTTTTTTGTTTCTCCTTTGTGACTAGCTATATGGTTCCACTGGTGATTCTGCACACTCCCAATTATTGATTAATTCAGGATGCCTTTTAAATTGAGGCAGCATAATCAATTCTTCTCATTAATTTTATTAATTTATTTGTCTCTGTACTGAACTTTATTGGGTGGATTTATCCACTCTTCCATTTTATTTAATTTTCAGAATGAAACTATCATTGTTGTTTTCTGGGTATAACAATAAAATGTGTTCATCATTTTGAAAATACAAACAATTCCCAAGAACAGAGAGCTCTGCAATTGTCCTACCCCAGGGGACGAGAGATGTTTCTTATTAGTCCTAAGTATTTTCTAATTAATTATCCAGGGTTTCCCGGATAGAAAAATCATACAGTAGTTAGTTAATGTGTGATAAGGTAATGTTTTGAGGATATTAAACCAGTGCATTTTCTTTTTTTAAATTCTATGAAATATTTCAAATATATGAAAAAGTATAGAAAATGACATAACACACAACCGTTTTACTAGGTTAACAACTGACAACTGTGCTGAGATAAAGTCCCTCCCACCCCCATTCGCTTTCGCCTCATCCCCCTGAGGGCACCACACCCACAGGGTGTGAGGGTCACCTGCCTGCAGAGACTTACTGCAAAAGCACAAGCTGCTCAATGTGTGCAAGCCTTCAGCATGTACATTGGTGCATGTGTGCGCAAGTGGGTGTGTGTGCAAGCGTGTGTGTGCATGCACATGGAAGCCAGAGATCAACCTTGGGCATGCTCTTCAGGAGCTGTTCACCTTTTGTTTTGCTCATGTGTCTGTGTGTTTGTGTGTGTAAGTGTGTGTGTGCATGTGTGCAAGCATACGGAGGCTGGAGACTTCTTCCTTCACTGTCTGCCTTGTTCACCAAGCCAGCCTCTCAAGTGAATGCAGAGCTTGCTGCCTCTGCTGGTCTGGCTATGCAGTGTGACCAGGGACTCCACCCTCCACCTTCTGATCTCTGGAGTGATTACTGGGCTGCCACACCCACCTGGCCTTTCCATGAGCTCTGGGCATTGAATTCCAGTCTTGCAGCGAGCACAGCAAGCAGTCTCCCTGCTGGCCCATCTCTGCAGCCCCACAATGCTTTTGGAGGTAGGATCTCTCACTGGCCTGGAGCTTACGAATGCAGCCAAGCAGACTGGCCAGCAAAACCCAGAGATCCACCTGCTCTTACCCCCACCCCCATGCCCCAGCATTGGGATTAGAAGTGTGTGCCATGACACCAGGCTTGTATATGGCCACTCTGGGGACCGAACTTGGGTCTTGATGTTTGCACAGGGAGCACTTATCTGACTGAGCATCCCTCCCCATCCCCTTGGTTGTACACTATCCCATCTGACTTGTGAGAACAATTCCTTCTTATGTCTTCTTGTCACCTGGAGTAGATGTACGGACGTGGATGGTTAAGCCACAGATAATGACACCTGCTACATAACGAGGGCCAGTGTCATCAAACCATTACTGACAAGGACCCAATTTTTCAAGTATTTATTCACACTACTCGAGTTTTTCTTAATCCCCTGCCTAGAGCCTCACACATTTCTCCATTTTCCTTCTTATTGATTTGTAAAAGATCATTATATATTGTGGACATTAATATTTTTAGTGCAAGTGAGTTTTTCCAGACTGTCGTTTGTCTTTTCATTTCTGTTAAAGGCACATTTAATTGTGTGTAACTGTTTGATTTTTATGTAAAGCTATCAGTGTTCGCCTTTATGAGGAGTACTTTTACTGCCTTGCTTAGCCAGGCCCTCCCCCCATTCCAATGTCATAAACATGTGTGCCCTGTTTGTTTCTAAAAGTTTCAAGGTTTTGCCATTTATATTTAGTCTTCAATCCACCTGGAACCATTTTCTTTTTAAGTTTTGATTCTTTGTGAATTTCACATCATGCACCCCAGTCTGGCTCATTTCCCATCCCCTCATATCTGCCCTTTACCCTTGCAACTTCCTCCCAAAATAAAAAACACAAACAACAAAAACAAAACAAACAAAAAACAACAACCAAACAACCCAAAGCATAGAAACCATCTCATTGTGGAAGCGGTGGTGTGTCCCAGGGTGTCCCATAGGACATCCCTCCGCCCACACATCTTATCTTGCGAATGTTCATTGCAATGAGTCTTTGGTCTCCTTCGAGACCTCTGGCTTCTGTCACGACATCAATATGGGATCCTCACTGGGACTCCTCCGGGTTATCCTGTTGTTGCCCTGTGTTGTGGAGATCCTGCAGCTTCGGATTAGCAGGACCAACCCTTTCATGCATCCCAACAGTTCAAAGATGATATAGATTTTGGGGTAGGCCAACTCAGAGCCCTGGAGCCAGACCTGCGTGGCAGCTGAGCTGCCCAGCTCACTGACTCTCCCTTCTCTGCACCACCAGGGTGAGCGCTCCAGTGATGCTATGGCCAGGCCACCCAAAGCTGCTGTGGGCAGGAGGCAGGGTCAGCCCTCCTGACCCTGGGTTTGGCTCAACCACACCTATGCCTCCAGGGCCATCGCTCTGCCCAAACAAGTCCAGGTGGGGGTGGGGTGGGGGTGAGAGGGGTGGGGGACAACACGACACTCTCCCAAGCCTAGCGCCTATAGTTATAGAAACCAAGGCAAGGCAGGGCTTTAAGTAAATCCTCCGAAAGCTTACAGGTAACCACTCTGCTGTTCACTCTCCTTTCTACTTTTTGTCACATGTACACAAAGGGACAGAC
Organism: Uromys caudimaculatus; assembly: GCA_028551405.1. Lineage (NCBI taxonomy): Eukaryota > Metazoa > Chordata > Mammalia > Rodentia > Muridae > Uromys > Uromys caudimaculatus. The sequence goes on from CM052701.1 coordinate 130,696,600, forward strand.
GGTGGGATTTGCCAGTCTCTCACACTGGAGGCTCAGCTTCAGCAATTATCCAATTATGAGCAGTCTTGATTCATTCCTGCCTCCAAACACTTGATATCTTTGACTATTTTGATTGACAGATGATAATATCAAGTCTTCACGAACACTGACATCGTCTAATTTCCAGCCGTAAATATTTTGGCATGGATCTTGAGAAGATCAGGACTCTTTTTAAACCACAGGAACATCATCGGTTTTAAAAATAAAAGTAAGCCCTCATATCAATAAAAACATTTCTGCACAGGTGAGATGGCTCAACAGGTAAAGGCGATTGCTGTGAAAACCTGGCCATCTGAGTTCAATCCCTAGCATCCACAGAAAGGTAGAGAGAACTGACTCCACAAGACTGTCCCTCACTTCTGTAAGCATGCTGTCCCATGCAAACCCATGCACACACATCAGTCATACACATACATGCATGAGAACAAACAATAAATACATACCATTTAAACTTCATTCAAATAATACCATAATTTTATTTTTGCATTTTTTTCAATGCTGGAGATAGACCCAGGTCCTCTTGCATGCTAGGCAAGGACTCTGGTACCACGCCATTTTAAAAATGTTTTTATTATATTTTTTTGCAGTTTGTTTTAATTAGGCTCCAAATAACGCCTGTGCGTTCCCCAAGTCTGTTTCAACACCAAGCCTCTCCCCTACTTGGGAATCTCGCCCTCGCAGCTGCCCTTCAGTCCGACGCTCTGTCCCTGTGGTGTAGATGGTCACTACAGAAAGTTGATGAAATTCGGGTTCAATATGGGGCCAGGATGCTCCTCCAGGAAGCTGTGCGCTTCAGTCGGTGAGTGCATCATGTCGACCAGCACAGTTTGGGAACACCAAGAGTCATCATTGCCTAGATCCATTACTCCACAAAGGCTTTGGGACAGCAGCAATCCCGTCTCTCCCTCTGTCCTCATGTGTATAGCACGCGATGGAGTGTCTGCCCCTCTGCCTTCACTGTGTCCACAGCACGCGATGCGGCGTCCGCCCCTCCGCCTTGTGTGTGCCGGCTCCTCACTGGTTGGGTGGATTTCCCGTCTTTTGTCTGTCCTTCTGTGTGCACCCTCCCAGCTCTGACATGGTCCCACTCCATCCCTCTGGCCTCATCAGATGCCTCATGGCTGTGAGGAGAACATCGCGTCATCTGTAAGCTGCACACACGTTAAAACCATGCATTGGTTCTCAGCTACGGCTGCATTTCTGATGTTTTGAGATGGCTGTTTGTTGACTTTACATGTTTATCTAAAGAAAATCCCCAGCTTTGGGACACGGAGCGTTCACATGCTTGTCTGCCCCTCTGCGAAGCCTTTCATCTCCTTTACTAAGGTCCAATTTCCACCTCGACTCTGTTACGCCGTTGTTTTTATAAACGTTACACAATCCACGTGTTGCTAGTGTCTAGAAACGCAAGAGCTTTCATATACGGGACTCGTACTGATGCGGCTTGTTGAATTCCTTTAAGTTTGTCAGTAGACTTTCTTAAAACTTTCTTCGAATGTAGACCGTGGCACGGGGGTGGGGTGGGGGGTGGGGTTAATAATGGTAATCCCTTCACTTCCTTCCCATAAATCCTTCATCTCAATTCTATTTTCTAATCTAACTAAATGTAAGTGGTTGTTGCAACTTTTACATTTTAATTTTGTACTTAGCCAAAGGATTTGCCCAGCAAGTAGCATGTCTACTGTAACTTCCTGAGCAACGCAGCTGTGAGACAAAGTAGCTTCCTGCCCACTCTCTGGACTGTTTCTCAAAAGCTAGCATTCGCCTTTGTCACATGCTTTTCCACACAATCTATTGGGGGCGATAACATTGTTTTTTCTGCGTGTAAAGAATGAGTGGACTTTGATGATGACAGTGCTGCTGCTGCTGCTGCTGCTGCTGCTGCTGCTGCTGCTGGTGATGATGGTGGTGACGGTGCTGGTGATGATGATAGTAGGTACTCTCTGAATTGTAAACAAGGCCCCAATTAAATGCATTTTTCATAGGTTGCCTTAACAGAACAGTGGGTAAGGCATTTGCAAAGAACAATCCAGTCTTGCTTACCTATCCTCTGCTAGTTTTACATAGAACTGATTTCTATTATTTTTTTGTTATTATCTTTTGAGTTTATTCTGGTTTTCTTGAACACTCAGCTGGACCTCCTGCCGATGGTTTTCTTCTTGATACTGCTTCCCATACATTTCTGAAACAGTACTTTCACTTTAGCTCCATTTTTTAAATGGATGGGGTGTGTGACAGTGTCTGTGTGGTTGATATCTAACTTTGCGGAATTGCCATTGGAGTGCATGGTCTGCATAACTCATCTCGTTTCCTGGTTCATGGTGATTTTTATAACCACTCACTAGGAAAGACTGATGACTCACTGAGCTTCAACGGTACCATTCTCAGAAGCTGTAATTCCCCGCCTGCTAATGGCGTTACTTTATTCTTCCCGCTAATGGCTGTACTTGAATCTTCTTTATCTTTCTGGTTCACTTTTCACCTACTTGACATATGAAGGGGGGAGGAGAGAGAATACTTCACAAATCTCACTCATTCCAGGTTTGGGTTTTCTCTGTTTTTCCTCCTAATTCCAGCAAAGTTTTGCCTTACGAGTTTTGAGCTTATTGGTAGGTGCATACAAGTTCAGGGTTCTTGGCTCTTCCTTGTCAGGTGGGTCTTTAACATTAACATTAAACACCATTAAACACCACTCTCTGTACTCTTGTCTTTGCCTGCAAAGTCTGTTTTTCCAGATCCTAATATAGCTAGCTACACTCCAAGTTTTGGGTTGCAGTTCTCCAACTTCACACTTTCTGTCTTGTTATCTGGGTTTGCAGTCTTCTAGCTCCAGCATGGGCATCTCTGTCCTTTAAGTGAGGGGTCTAGTCCATTTACAGTTATTTTAATACCGAGTTTTCCTTCTTCCTCCTTATTTGGGATTCCCGTTTGCTGTGTCTTTTTTCTTTGCTTGCTTTCTTCAGCTTCATTTTTCATCCTCTCTCTAGTCAATCAGGTTCCTTTATTCCTGTCTTTCTTCTTCCCAGATGGCTCGAACGTTTAACATTTATTTCTCTGTTTCAGAGAGTATGCTTAAATTTATATACTGTATGCTTGAGTTACCAAAGTCTGAAGTTAATAACTACACTTTTGTCCTCAGATGTTGAGGACTCTGTGAGTCCCTCCTTCCTGCGTTTTCCATGTTATTCTTGGGAGGAAATATAATGGAAGATTTGTTTTTATATTTCTCCAAATTAATTCTGCATTTGGTGTCTGGTTTCCTCACCCCAAAACCACTGACTATCCTTCAGACCTAGTTTTAAAAAAACAGAAAATAAGACCGGTGAGGTGGCACCTTTAGTCCCAGCGCTTGAGAGATAGAGGCAGGAGTATCTCTAAGAGTTCAAGGTCAGCCTGGTCTACATAGCTACAGCTACATAGTGAAACCCTGTCTCAACAAAACAAAACAAAACACACACACACACACACACACACACACACACACACACACACACACACATACACACAAAACAAAAAAACAAAAACCAACCAACCAAACAATAACTACAACAAAAGCAAAAGCAAAAACAAAGCAAGCTATCCCTCTCGAGCTTGGGAGATGGCTCAGTGGATAAGAGTGTGCACTATTCTTGCAGAGGACCTGAGTTCGGTTCCCAGCACCTACTTCAGTGGCTCACATACACCAGGAACTCCAGTTACAGGGGATAGTGCGCCACCTTCTGGCCTCTATGGCCACCTGCACTCACATACCCACAGAGACACAGACAAGTATACATACTTAAAAATATAAATAAATCTTAAAATTATCCCTACTTGTTTCTTAATTCTGGATATTTTTATCACACAGAGCACACACACGTCTGTAACATGTGCATGCACATATGTGCATGCGTGTGAAAGAGAGTGGAAGAGTGCATTTTGAAAGCCTCCCAAACTATTTCATGCAAATTTGAAGAGGATTCTGGGTAGGAGAAGAAAGGGCAGCACAGTATCCAGATTGCTTTACAGTCTTTCTCCGACTCTCCTGTCCTTTATAGACATGGGAGCTTGGAGTAAATGTGGCTTGTTTTGTGCTGTCTGCCACAGAAGACGCCACAGTCATTTCAAGTACTACAGTGTCTTGCCTATGAGTCAGATGTGGTTTACTGACCACATTCTATTCAATGGCGCTGAAATTACATCCCTGTTTTGCTGGGATAGAAAATGTTGCACTCAACACCACACAGAGACAAAGTAGGTAGGGAGGAGTGAGTGCCAGTGTTTCTTTCACTGAGGCAGAAGTAAGGCCAGGCAGCTGGCATGGTTCAGAGCATGCACGTGGTCATCCTACAGCCTCTCAGAGCTGGAGTGCCAGCTCAGGCACAATTTTAGTCACATTTTATACTCCTCTGTCCACAGATGAGCCTATTGCTCCCATCCTCCTGGCACTGGATGCATTAACGCTTGAAAATAATTGCTAACGAGGAACGGGGAGATGGCTCAGTGGGCAAAGGGGCTTGTTGCTAAGCCTGATGACCCGAGTTCAATCCCTGGGACCCACAATGTGTTGCTCTCTGATAGCCACATGTGGTGTGCAATGGTACAGACACACACACATGCATACACACACACATACATGCATATATACACACATACATACACACTCACATACACACATACACACAGACACATACACACATATACACACATACACATATACACATACACACACACATACACACATACCTATACACATACACATACATACACACACATATATGCACATACATATACTCACATAAACACACTAAATAAATAAATGAATATTTTAGAAAAAATCCTAGAGAACAGTTACCTCTGCTTTATTTTATAGTTTCCCAGTGAGATGAAGCAGCATCTTTACTCTGATTGCCAGGCACCTCGGTTCCTTCTCTGTGATTGGCTGTCCCCTCTCTCTCCCTCCTTTCACCCCTTGCTCTCGCTCTCTCTTCCTGCCCACCCTCACCATCCTTCCTCATTCTCGGTGCGAAGTACCTCTACTAGCTGGTCCAACTCCCTGGTTCTACTTACAGATTTTAAAGAAATTTTTATTTATTGTTTCCATTTTAAACATTAATTGGAAGATTTAAATTAACACAATAAGAACAGGAAAATCACCAAAATAAAAATGAAACTCTGATGCCTCCAGGCATTACTAGTCAGAAGCAGAGTGGCTCTGGTGCAGGCCTGAGCAGTGGCTCCTCAAAGCCAGAACTAGGGTTTGAAATCACGATGGTCAGGTGCTGACTTAGCCAAACCTGACTTAGGCCTTAGCCATAGCCTACATAATGATCACTAAGGCTGAAGAAGAATTGTTTTTATTCTGAGAGAGAGAGAGAGAGAGAGAGAGAGAGAGAGAGAGAGAGAGAGAGATCTAGAAGAGGGCCTCAGATCTCCTGGAACTGGAGGCACAGCAGGTTGTGAGCCACTTGACATGAGCACTGGGAGCTGAGTTTTCAGTGCCTGCTCTTCATCACCAAGCCATAGCTCAGCCCCATTCTCTGATTCAGGGAGGTTTCCTGATCTTAATCCCTTAGCTCTTAGCTCCCTTGTCAGTACTTGCAGCACATTGCCACAGCTGGAGGTCAGGCTCATTCAGCTTTGAGCTGCTTGGTTTGCCTCTCGCCCCCTGACCCCAGTGTGACCACACAGCCTTCTGACCCCAGAGTGACCACACAGCCTCCTGACCCCAGAGTGACCACACAGCCTCCTGATCCCAGAGTGACCACACAGCCCTCTGTCCCCAGAGTGACCACACAGCCTCCTGATCCCAGAGTGATCACACAGCCTACAATCCCCAGAAAGACCACACAGCTCCCTTCCCCAGAATGATAACACAATCTCCTTGATTTCTTCTAATGCAATTGTGCTAATTTAAAATTTTTTTATTGAATTTATTGTGTGTGTGTTTGCGTGTGCATGTGTGTGAGCATGTGTGTCTGCATGTGTCACAGCACACATGTAGAGGTCAGAGAACTGCAGATCGTAGGAGTGAGTTCTCTCCTTCCACCATGTGGTCCCAGGGATTGAACCCAGGTCACCAGGCTTGGCAGCAAGCCCCTTACCTTCTAAGCCATCTTCACAGTCCATTCCTTTATTTTTTGCTTTTGGGACTTCTGTCCATTGGAGAGTGTAAGATAAGGATATAATTTTCTTCCCAATCTAGAGGCAATTATTCCATAGCTGTCTGCCAAATAACATTTCATTCTGCAAACAGTTTGCATTCTATCTTATTTAGGCCAATCCAGTGGGCAGGATTCTCTGGATTTTACTTAGTTCTGTTCATTTAGTTGTCTTTGGGGCACTATTATCCCACCATTTAAAATATCTCCTGAGCCAGTGAGATGACTTAGTGGGTAAAGAAACATACCCCAAAAGCTTGAGGACCTGAGTTCAAGCCCAAGATCCACAGGATGAAAGGAAAGAACCCCCCCCCCCAAATTGACCTCTGATCTCCGCACATGGCACACGGCGTGCCTGCCCATTCGTGCAGCTACACATTCATAAAAAGTACGTTCTCTGACTTTATGAAATTAGAAATCTTAGAAGGAATCCAGATGGAGCCAGACAGACAGAGATGGGTAGAGCACTCACTGAGCACTCAGTCCCGAGGCTGACTGCCTGGGTTCAATCCCTTTGACCCATGTGGTGAAGGAGACAGCGGACTCCCAAAAGCTGTCCCCTGACTTCCACATGTTTGCCATGACATGATGCATGCATCAATACATGTGCTCAGGCACACACAATAAATAAAAATTTTATTGAATTATTTTATATATGTGGGTGATTTGCGGACTAGCGTGTGTGTGCATCCTGTGTGTATGGTGCCCTTGGAGGCCAGAAAAGGGCACCCCTAGAGCTGGCGTGAAGGACGGTTGTGAGCCACTCTGTGGGTGCTGGGCATTGAACCTGGGTCCTCTGGAAGAGCATCCCCTGCTCTTAACTGTTTAACCATCTCTCTAAACCTCTGTGTGCGCGCGCGTGTGTGCGTGTGTGTGTGTGTGTGTGTGTGTGTGTGTGTGTATATATACATTTTTTTGTTAATTTTGGAACAACTTGTAAAATTCTATAAAAAATATGCCACAAAGTTATAAATGCTATCAACATTGGTTTTAAATGTGTGGGGGTGAACTTGCTATATTTTCCAAATTCTGCTTAAACTCTGTAATTGGATGCTGTGTTTGTTAATTTTCTCACTGCTATGACAAGTTACCTAACCAACTTAAGAAAAGAGGAGTTTATTTTGGCTAATACTTTGAGAATGCAGACCACCATGACTGGGAAAGCATAGCACATGGCAGCAGGAGTGTGAAGACCCACCATAACCAGGAAGACATGCAGCAGGAGTGTGAAGGCCCACCATGACCAGGAAGACATGCAGCAGGAGTGTGAAGGCCCACCATGACCAGGAAGACATGCAGCAGGAGTGTGAAGGCCCACCATGACCAGGAAGACATGCAGCAGGAATGTGAAGGCCCATCATGACCAGGAAGGCATGTAGCAGGAGTGCAAAGGCCCACCATGAT
>CM052701.1:130713587-130778955 GCA_028551405.1 Uromys caudimaculatus
GGCTACAGAAAGATACCCTGTCTCAAAACAAATAAAAAGTGGACTTGTTATGCAAATCCTTTGCAGCCCTACAAAGGAATCTATACATTTTTGTAAAAATGGCAATTCTTACTAGGGAAAGTGTTCATGATGCAGCTAAGAGCCCATTCTTAAAAACAGTATTGGCACCATACCATCTGGGTGTGCACGTCTGTGCGTGTGTATGTAAGATATATATAAATATCTGAGATGTATACATTAGATGTATATATATATATATCATGCATGTGTACAGATCTGAGTGCACGTTTGTGTGCACAGAAAGTGGGAAAATGCTTTCCTGTTAAATACACTAAAAATGGTGGAAACAGCTATTATTGGCTATGAGAATTCCAGGCATCATTTATTTTATTCTTTATAGGTTCACGGATTGTCTGAAAAACTTTAGATGTGCATAAATTTCCTTTCGAATATTTTTTTGGTAGCAGCCTTGACCTCAAACTTACAGAGCTCTCCCTCCCACTTCCCAGTACCAGGATTAAAGGCGTGCATTACCACACCCATCTTGCACTTCTTTGAAGGAAGATATTGTTGACATACAAAACACATTGACAATGAAATGAACTAGCATGAAACTGTCAACTAGCACAAGACACAGGTAGCTTTGGTTAAGAGAAGAATTATGCTCAATTATTTCAACAAATGCTGTTCCTTACTTTTCAGACAATACAGAGATGCACAGCATACTCTCAACTTCACCTGGATTTTCGTTGAATTATGAAAAACAGATTCAAGTTTTCAACAATGTGTTGTGACGAAATTGGAACTGTATACTATATATTTGGAGGAGTCCGTGATATAAGCACATCAGTTCTAGCTGAGAGATGGAGAGATTGGTAGAGCGTTCTCTGTGCCCAGAGTTCAAGCCCTAGAACCGGTACAGAAGAGTCGGGTGCGGTGACTCCAGCCCTTGGGATCTTAGCTGCAGGGAGGCAGACAGATGGATCCCCAGCCTAACCTACTTGGTGAGTTACAGGGCAGTGACAAACTTTGTCTCAAAAAATCCCAGGTAAATGGTTCCTGAGAAATGATACTTGAAGCTGTTCTCTGTCTCCATGTGTACATGAACACACACATGTACATTCGTGTGTGCGCACACACACACACACACACACACCACATCTCCACAATTCAACAAACAGTATTTCATTTTAGTAAGGGGGCACTAATTAAGAAATCACAGGAGCAAAAGAAGCTCTCTCTGAGAGTAAATGACAGAAGAGAACCCATCCCTAACGAGACGTTTATACCATCTCTTCCAAGACTCAAAAAACATTTCAGAAGAGGAGGAAAGAAGACAAAAGCCAAATGATAGGGAGAATGTCTGTGAAGTGCCACGTTCTGGAAATACAGAGCAGCTGTGGGTACCTGGAGGTCCGCACAAGAAAGAGGTCATTAGCAGTCAGGCGAGGATGGAGGAGGGGCTCACGAGGCTCCGCCCCTCACTGCTGGACTGTTTCCTAGGGAAACATCCAGAGAAAGGGAGGGGGTCCTTCCTTACCCACGGAGTACCAATGCCTCCCATGGATAGCTCCCATCCAAGGCTCACAGAAATGGCCCTCGTCAGAAGTCATGACCTGGGAAAGAGAGGAGGGAGTAGCGATAGGCCTGGAAGCATGCACGACATTGCCAGAACACAAACTTGATAAGGAATGAAAAAAAAAAAAAAAGCAGCAATCTTTTTGTAAGAAAATGGGATTGGATCCTAGCCTCATAGCACACACTCAATTTAAACTCAAATAGGAAATGGCCCAAGGCAGGAACTGGAGGCAGGAACGGAAGCAGAGACCATGGCGGATTTGCTCCCTCTGCTATCACCCTACCTTTCTCCCAACGCCCTGGAAGCCTATGGATGGCACGTCCCACAGTGGATTAAGCCTTCCTATATCAATTAACAATTAATAAAATGCCTCATAGACACGGCAACAGGCCAGCCTGAGCTGGCAGTTCTTCCGTTGAGGTTTCCTCTTCCAGGTGACTTGAGGTTTGCATCAAGTTGACAGCGGAAGCTAACTATGACAAGCATCTATTTCTTTGCTTTTCTTTGTTTTCTTTTTAATCGTGCATTGCTAGCATACTTCCCTTCATGTCCCTGAGCAGAGTTATAACAACAACCTTAAAATATTTGCCTCTTAATTCTAAGGTGTGGGTCACCTTGAGGTTCGGCTCCACTATAACCGGTCCTATCCAATATGGATTACATTATCTCATATCTTCATACGTCTAATAACTTTAGAATGTGGTCACTGTCCTTTATTGGTACTATATTGGTTTGGGGGAGGGAATATACTACATAAAACTTAATTTTAAAAATTCATTCATTTATTCATTCATTCATTCATTCATTCATTCATTCATTCATTCATTCATGTGTCACTCTGGAGGCTGAAGAATGTTTGGAATTTGGTTGTCTCCTCTACCATGGGCATCCTGGGAATCTAACTCAGACCTACAGGCTTCCTGGCAAGCTCTTTTACCCACTGAGCCATATAAAATTTAAATTTAAATTTAAACACGTTTAGATTTCCATAAACAGCATTAAAAGACACACATTCAATTGGAGGCAAATGTGCTCTCGGCGCCTGTGACAGACAAAGGGTTAATTTTCAGCTCCTACAAATTGTTAAGAAAAAGACAAAGCATCCGACAGAAAACGGTTCTCAGGACGTGAATAGTCAGGAGAAGAGTAAACCCCAATGGCCAATAAACATATGGCTGGAGCTCCTCACTCAGGGAAATGCAAATTAAAATAACGTGATGGTGCTTCTCACCCATACCATTGGCAAGGATTCAAGAGCGATCACACCTACTCCTAAAGAGAGTGCAAGAGAAAGTGGATTTTTAAGGATAGCCAGTGACAATAGAATTAATTCTGCCTGTTTGGGGAAAGCAATATGGAAAAAAAACTATTTTAAACACGCACGCACGCGCGCACACACACACACACACACACACACACACACACACATGTATATCTTTCAACCAATAGCCCTGCTCATAAGAATCTTCCCCGCAAAATAAAAGCTCTCAGGTGTGGGCATAGATGGTGTTTAATGTACCAGTTTTTAGTGTGGCTAAAGAGCCAGAGAGAATTCATCTATAGGAGAATGTTTAAATCACGGCAGTTTTACCTCACAGAAAAAAATAAGACTTAAAAGAAGGAAAAAAAAAATGGCGATAGGGTTCCCACCATGTATTGTTACGTGAGAAAATCAAGCTAGGGGTGTAATTCCATTCTGTCCAGTGATGATTCGCAAGCCCTGAGTGTGCCTGATGTAAGGTGTGTGAGGTGTGGGGAGAGGCACATATCAAGATGTTGAGATTGGTTTTCAGAATAAATCACATAAATAGAATAAACACTATTTTTTTAAATTATTGTTTTATGTGTAAGAATATTTTGCTTGCAGGTATGTTTGTGTACCACGTGTGTCCCTAGTGCCCAAGTCGGCCAAGGAGAGCCTCAGGTCCCCTGGAACCGGAGTTATGGAAGGTTTGATCTGCCATGTGGGCGCTAGGAACTCAATCTAGGACCCCTAGGAGAGCAGACGGTGCTCCTAACCACTGAGCCACATCTCCAGCCCCACAACAATATTTTTATTATGAAGAAATATTGTTAACTACAGAAGTATAGAAGGCAAAAGGTAAAAACTAGACTACTCGTAAGTCTGTTACTCAGGTGCTGTATCTTAATAAATGACTCTGAGATTAACTACATTATATATGCAAATATGCACACCCTTAATATAAATACATATATTTGTATTATGTATCAAGTGTGTGTGTGTGTCACTCAGACATTCTATTTTAGTGGATGAACTCTGAGGTTAACTATAGCATATATGCAAATATGTGCATTCATAATATATTATGTAATATACATTTGCTTGTATGTATCTTGTGTGTCTGTGTGTGTGTATACGCATGTCCGTGTGTATTACGTACTTTCTATTGCTGTGATAAACACCATGACCAGAAGCAGCTTACAGAGGGAAGAGTTAGTCTGGGATCCTGTTCCTGAGGTAGAGTCTGCCATGGTCAGGAGGCGCGGCAGTCGGTAGCCGGTAGCCGGGCGAGGTTGAGAGATCACATCTCCATCCAAAAGCAGGACGCAGAATGAGAAGTAGGGTGAGTCTATAAACGCCCAGAGCCCACCCCCAGCAAGGCTGAACCTCCTAAGGTTCTGTAACCTCCCCCCAATCCAAACACCACCACCAAGTTGGAAGCAAACATTCAGATACCTGAGCCTAGGAGAGACATGTCTCAACCAAACCACACTACCTATACACACATCTTTATTAGGTTTGTTTATTTTACATTTATGAGTGTTTTCTATGTGTATCTATACGTGCCACATGTGCCTGCAGAGGCCAGAAGCAAGCATCGGATTCTATGGAACGGGAGTTACAAGTGGTTGAGTCGCCGCCATGTAGGGTCTAGGAAACAGCCCAGGTCCTCTGTAAGAGCAGCAAGTGCTCCTAACCACAGAGCCATCTCTCCGGCTCCCACACACTATATGCACACATCCTTTCTGATCTGGAAAAGCTCTCTTGTTTAAAATGAGAAAGGAGGAGGAAATAACAATTGGGAGGACACCACAAGGGGTGACAGACATTCTTTCTTACAGGACGGGCTGTAACTCAGGGTCCTGTGCATGCAAGGCCAGTGCTCTACCTCAGATCTACATCCCCGGCTTTCCTGATAACTGTGTCTTTGGCCTTGATGGTTTTGTGGGTATGTGCTTATCCCGAATCTAATCCAGTTTTATATAGTAACTGAGTACTTTTTGTATGTCAACCATAACTTACTGGAGACTTAAAAAACAAACAAACAAACAAAACCGAAAATGAAAGAAGAAAGACATGCCCATCAAGGTGATGTCCTTCTAGAAGTTTCTGAGTAACAGTGTCTGGCCTGTCTGCTCCTCTGTCCTATCTCTCCTGCTGTGAGTCACAGACTCAAGTGCCTGGTGACCCTGGACCTGGGACCTCCACTTAGTTTATAAGGAACTGTCTCCTAGCACGGAGTATCCAGAAAGGAGAGTGCACTCCAGCTACAGGGTACAGGGCTTCACCTCCACAGCCTGGAACAGCAGTGTAAGGAAGGGCACCCAGACAACCAAGGGAGGGGACCTGTCATCCCAATACTCAAAGCCTCCCTATACATCATGAAGACTGCTGCAGGAATAACTGTGACCCCTATTCATATACTGAAGCCCCAAACCCCTGAGCATCTGGAAGGGAGCTTTCAGAGTTAGGCAAGATCATGAGGATGAGGTCCCCTGATGGAATTAATACCTTTTTAATTTTGGTTTAAGATTTATTTTTATTTTGTTTTCTGTGCATGGGTGTGTTGCTTGCACATACGTCCTGCACCACATGCATGAGTGCCCCTGGAGGTCAGTCTTCCAGGCACTAGATTACCTTGAACTGAAGTTATAGATGTTTGAGCCACCATGTGATGCTAGGGACCAAGCCCAGGTCCTTTGCAAGAGCCATGCAAACAGCTCCATGTCACTTGTATCCTATCCTCCCAGTCCCGAGCATCTCTTCAGCCCAGGGTCAGTGACTTGGTGGTTTTCTAAGAAAAGGCACTGGAGTCCTCCGTGTGCCCTGAGGACACACTCAGAAGGTGGCTGTCTACAGCCCAGGGAGAGGGATCCCCATGAAACAGAATCATCAGCACCTGACCTTAGGTGTCTCCCTCCACAGAGCTGTGAGAGAATTGACTTTTGTGGTTTGTCACCCAGTCTGTATTTGTTGTTCTCGTTGATGGTGGCGGTGGTGGTGGTGTGGGTGTGGGTGTGGCAACTTGCAATGACTGATGATAAACTTGACCCTCTGGTTCTCTGATGCCCTGGAGAGCTGGGAGCCACATGATTATATAGGAAGAGGCTGGGATGAAGGCCTCCAAACTGGCTTTCTAACTGGCAGCCTTCACTCTCCCCCGGGGATCTTTCTAAAACACCCATTCAGAATGTTGCCTGATAAACTTCCTAGCATCCATTAAAACTTGGTGTCTTATTTTCAGCACCCCCATGCAGTCCCTGCCTCCTAGCCTGTGGGTTCGTTTTACACTGTTACTGTAGTTCACAAAGTCAACTGCAGCCCAAACTATGAGACTGCTAAACTGGCAATCCTAGAGATAAGCAATCTATACATTTTGATTGTAAGCTCTGAATAGCACATTGCAATTTCCTGCCAACAATGCTATGCTGCCTGTGTATCCACTGTATATGCTGCCCACTCTGTGACATAAACAGGGTTACAAAACAGCCCACCTTCTGCTCAGTGACTCGAGACACACATTCACGCAGACTGAGATATGCTCACTTTTGACTCCCTCTCGCTGAAGTGAATGACGAGGCTCCATCTCACCTGTATCCTACCCCTGGCAACTTGGCTTGCATCTGTGTTACCTGCTAGCGACTATGGCTCTGGCAATTCTCCCTTGATGTCCACTACCATCTGCCATTCTCTCCCTCTCCTGGGTCACGGGTATCAGTGTGCAAACGCCCCAGCCCCTGGAGTTTCTCCCTGCCTAGAGCTCCACTGGCCCAACTACAGCTTTGATCAGGAATCTGCAAGTACGGCTAAAGGTCCTGTTCCCCAATTGGTTCTTGATCGATCAATAAAGATGCTAGCGGCCAATGGCTGGGCAGAAGAGGCGGGACTTCCATGTTCCCACAGGCTAGAAGACACAGAAGAGGCGTTTCACCTTGCTTTGGAGGTAGAGAGAGCCACCAGCCATGTGAGATCTTGGATGGGGTAGCCATTGGCTGCTTCCCCGACTGGGCCTGGGTTAGCAGGCAGGAAATTAGAAATGCAACTAAGCTGAGGGCAGATTTAGAGGTCTTGACTGGATGTGAAAGTAAGGGCATGTTAGCTGCGGGAGGCTTAGAAGTGCCCAACCATTGAGCTATAAAGCATATTAAAAATAAGTGTGTGTGTGTGTGTGTGTGTGTGTGTGTGTCTTTCATCTGCAGATTCAGGGAACCTGGGCAGGGGATGGTAGCATGGTCTACCTGGAGCTTAAAGAAACTACATACTACACATAGTAAGTAATAATTCGGGGTTATCTATAGGAAAGTAGATTTTAATAACATAAACGATAGATATCTGCTCAGCTCTTCTGCTGTTTAAGGCTTATTGTAAATATAAAGGTTGTGTGTGGTTTTTGTCCAGGAACTGATATAATCAAAATGATCAAAGGAGGGGTAGAAACCCCAGGTCAGGATTAAAAATTTCTACAACATGTCGTCCAACATGAGGCCTAGCCCGGGTCCTCTGAGTCTCCCAGCCCGCTGTCTGGTAAGAGATGCCAGCATAGCCAAGCATGGCAGAGCACATGGGCCAGAATCTACAGGCAGATGCCTGGGCACGTGGCCTAAAGCCTCGCAGAGCAAGTTGGAGAGGCCTGGCCAGGGCTGGCAAAAGGCTGAGCAAAGATCCCTGAGCTAGCTGGACAGCTAGGCAGAGTTAATGCAGCACAAGATACAAACTAAAGGTCCCAAGAGTCTAAACTGATAAGGTATTTAAAGAACAATAAAAGAGGAGGAAGGTTGAGGAGGAAGTAAGTGATAACTCGGGATTATCTATAGGAAAATAGATTCTAATAGCATAGAGGGTAGGTATCTGCCCAGGTCTTGTGCTGATAGGCTTGCTGTAAATATAAAGGCCATGTGTGTGTTTTATCCAGGAACTAAATGATCAAAAGCTGGGTAAAAACTCTGCATTGAAATTAAAAATGTCTACAACACTGGCCACATGGTACAGAAGACTCCTGAATTCCCCTCTCCATTTCCAGGCACAGCCATGAGCTGCTTCTTCAACAACATTAACTGAGGGACACCTAGAACTTAACCTGGCAGCAGGAGGGACTTGTCTTTCTTCCCCATCTTAATAAATACCTCCACCTCTTGTCAAATTGATCAAGTCCCAAATGTGGAAGCTAATCAATATTCTTACAAGCTTTTCAATGCCTGGTTCAATCCAAGGGCAACCCCGTGGGGTCCCTGTTCAAACTCTCCTGTCAGCAACACCAACATCTCAATCACTTAGCTAATGGGCAGCTGCCAGATTCTGCCCTGGGAAAGAAGATTCCCTATTTGAAATGGGAAAAGGTTTGCTGAGTAATATTTGAAAATTATGTGTCCATATTGCAGTCCTTAAGATTTCATTCAGAGGTGTTAGCATCCATGAGGGAGCCTTACCTGGAGCAGATACTGCTCTGGTGACTGCAAAGTGGTAATTCTCATAATCTTATCCTTTCTGTATCAGTACTGTGCACTATCTGTGAAGAACTTTCCCCTGTCCTCTCTGGGAATGTTGATAAAATTTATGGATACTTTTTAATTCTGTATGCTATAACCCATGGCAGCCTTTTTATTTTCTTATAACGTTCAAACTGTTAAGAATTTGACCAAATCCTCCAAGTTGTTCTTACCCTTCAGCTGGTTCCCCCGATGTAAGCCTGGTGTAAGCTAAGAGTTTTCAAAATCTACTTTAATTAGGGTTCTTAAAGGCTTCACCTTCCCTTCTAGCGTACCAACCGGAGGTAGTGGAGAAAGAAGGTTAAGGAAAAGAGGGATGCAGACCTGTTTGGAAGTAGTTTTTTGGGGCGGTTCCAACCTTTGTTGTCAGGATATCAGCAATCCAATCCAATAGCAAACACTAAACACGAATCAGCAACTGCAGCTTGATCCAACAGAAACCACAAAGTTCTGCTGAGTCAGCAGGAGTTAGCAGACGTCGTAAGAAGCAGCCCGAATACCATGGGAAGTTCTTTGGCACATTCTTCTCTACAAAGTGAAGACCAGCTAAGACCAGCGAAGCGAGCAAGGTGTAGCGATGCAAGGGCATTCTCTCACTGTCTGTGTGGTTACATTTATACTCTTTCTAAACATCTCAGGCCCTCTCAAACATCCACTCCAGCAAAACACCATATGCCTTTTCACGTGTCTGCTTCCAGAAAAACATCGCTTGACACAACTGAGTTCCCAAAGAAGTCAAACGTTTCCACGCCAGCATGGCTGTTTAAATGTAGGTTCTGGGGACTGAGCTTCATGTCCTCAGTGATTCCGTGGCCATTGCTTTACAACTTGAGCTATATGTCCAGCCTCCAACTTCATTTTTCATTGTTTTACTTTCCTGTCTGTTTCCCGGATGAAGTATAAGCAGAGACTAAGCAGTGCTGTGATGTCAGCACCAAACTCAAGGTGAGCACTGAGTAGGCCTACTTAGTCCTGATTAAATGAAGTGACACAGACATTGAGGACACAGATACTTAGAGAGCCCTTTACAGGCAGGCACACACACAGGCTTACTAAAGAACATGTGAAGGAAACAATCACATAGACATGTCTACAGGCATGCAGCATGTAGTTCATCCAAACAAACACTTGTGTGGGTAAAGATGAAATCACATACTAACACTCATTTATGTATACCTCCCTAACCCATGTGCAATCAAGCATTGACATACGCGGGCTTGTACATGAACACAAACAAACATGTTCTCGTGGGTACACATATCCAAAGATAGACATTTGGGTACACATGCATGGATGAACACTTACACACGTATGTACACATGCATCCACACTGGTTATTATCTGGCCTGGTCTCCATGCCCTTGCTGAGCCTAGCTAGCACGGAGGAAGCTGGCCACTTGCTAGCCCCTAGCCAGGAGAATGGCATGTCTCCTGGCAGTGTTTCCTCTCAGGACAGATGATCTGAGAGAGGGTGGGGGCTGCCGGGGAGGCACCCCCTGATGGATGACCTCTCTGTGGCTGTTGCTGGAGCAGCAATGTCACAGAGACCATTAACAGTCTGGACAGAGCCATAAAACATGCCTGGCTCCAGCAGCTCCTGCCCCCCCACCATGCTTGCTTCTGCAGTCACTCTGCCTCAGGCCAGGAGGGATATCAAAGGCAGTGACCTTTATACCACAGACTGAGGAGTTGAGGGCAGTAGGGTAAGCCCAGGGGATTCTGCACCATCTCCTCAGCGGAGGACAAGGAAGTGACCTCTGGGGCAGGAACAGAGAGAAGGTAGTGGCTGTCAGCAAGGTGAGGAAACCAGGATGCGGTTCACCCAGGCACAGCTAGAGCAGCAGGGGATAGGGGGCCAGAGAAATGGCTGTGTTACCAGGGGAGGAGCTAAAGTTTCCCAGATTGGCTCCATTAGTGTCTGATACCCCCAAGTCATATTAGATGGCTGATCCCAGACAGGAAGTAAGCTTCAGAACCCAATGGCTAGCATAGCATCAGCTGCCCACAGTTCCCTGTGACCTACATAGGACTACAGTACGAGCCCATGAAGTCTTCACAGGACTGGACAGCCTCGTCATTTCAACGCAGGTCGGGGATCCCAAGGGACTCTCCCCCCACAGCCATCTTGTTCAAACAGACCCTTTGAGTAACATTCTGTGCTGGCTCAAGAAGTGAAGGGGCAGGTACACAGCATCCTTATTGGATCTTCAAATTTCTAGACACAAGAAAGGAAACTGTGTGCAGGATCTTGAGCTTAGAGCTATGGAAGACAGGGGCCAGCATGATGGCGGGTGGGGTGGGGCCATAAGAGGTGGTGGAGTGGAGGGGTTTAGGAAGACCAAGCAAGCTGCAGGAAAGAGAAAGGTGGGGACTGGGAGAGGCTGAAGAGGAGGTGTTACCTACTGAGCTGACCCAAGGCAAGATTTGGGACTTTACACCAAAGGCACTGGGGTGTCTAAGTGAAGGACTGAAGTGATGTCATTTACCGTCCCTCCCAAATATGTCTGTTAGTACAGATGTGCAGAGGTGGACCGAGATGCAAAGGTCCACACAGTCTCTCTCCCCCCATTTACTTTTCCTGCAGAAAAGTGTGTGTGGCCAGTGTTCTGGGCTGGGAGGCAGCTCAGTCTACAGAGTGCCTGTTGTAAGCACAGGCATGAGGACCTGAGGTTAATCCCAAGAACACAGCTTTAAAATGCTAGACAGGGTGTAGGTGCTGATTAGCCTTGTGCTGGGGCTGCAGAGACAGGTAGATCTGTGGTGTGCATTGGTTAGCTAGCAGAACCAGTCAGCTACTTGTCAGGTTCCAGATCCCTGAGAGACTCTGTCTTAAAAAAAAAAAAAAAAGGTGGCTACCCCTGATGAACTCTAGGGGGTTGGTCCTGGAGCCTCTACATTCAAGTGCACACATGCATTCACCATGCATGCAGGGTGGCAGTGTGCTTCATTCTGGAGGTAAAAGATGAGCCATGTTTGGCTGGGGGGGGGGATAGGTTGGTAGAAAAAATAAAGTGGGGACAGGAGCCGGGAGTAGCAGTGATAGAGCATCTACTGGGCTTGGGGTGAGACAGATGCCCAGGTGTCACTTTAGCTCTGTAGTCCCCAGGAGGGAGGTCTCCTTCCTGCATCATCTCACAGACAGAGAAACTGAGGCTCAGAGTGTTAAGTCACCTGCTCAAGTTCTCATGAAGAGTTCCTACCCTGGCAGAGAGGCTTCTGAGGATGACAGAGAGGTCCTGAACCACTCCAAGGATGGTTTTCCATCCTTGTCTTCAGACCTGGCAAGGTTCTGAAGTTCCCAGGAAGGATGGACCCCTGGGGGATTGGTCCAAGAGCCCGACACTGCCTCCCCCTTGGCTGTGATGAATGCCTGACAGCCTCTGCACTTGCAGGGAACTCATCAGACTAATGCCTCCCAGTGTGAACTCCTTGTCGCCTTTGGATGAGAAATCCCAGCCTCCTGGCATTCCGTGCCCCAGACGGATGGGATCCCGTCCCTGGGCCTGTGAGCAATGCAGCCTCATCTGCAGAGAGAGGTCGATAAAGGCCCTTCATCAGCCACTGGGCGATATGGTGTCCCTTCTGCATGCTCCCCCTTTGAGGCTGGCTCCAGCTGCACACCAGCATGTGAAAGCTTGGTGCCCTGTGAAATAAGAGTCCCCACGAAGGGGGGGCAGGTCTTTCTCAGCCTTGCCACAGATACTTAGCAGACCAGGGCCAGGGCAGGGCTAATAACATTGTGCCTTGGCTTTGAAGCTCCCGAGAGCTATGGAGAGTGAGCATGAGAAATACACCTGGAGGATCTGAAGAGAACAACTGCTCAAAGCCTCCTAGGACCTCAAAGGCTCTGCAGACGAGGACTGGAGATGTTGGAAGGACTGAACGTCAGTGTTTCCAGTACCAAGAGGCCATAAAAATGCAATCAGTACCACCTACATGCTGTTGGCATGGGTGTCATTACTGTGTTGACCCTTGTGAAGCCCCATCGAAAAGGGCAGCATCTTCTCATTTCTCACTCAACAAGTGAGGCCCAGAGCAGTTAAATGGTGTTCTGAGAGGCAAGATTCTACCATAGATTTCCTTTCTTCAGAGCTGGCCCTTTAGCTTCTTGTCATCCAGCCTCTCAACTGGTGTTTGTGTACTTCCATACCAGACACAGAGTTGGGTACTGGAGCTGCTCTAGGACTTGGAGTGTCTGCACAAGAATGAGTGTTAGCATTCCGTCTAGGCTCCACCCAACAGTTACCTGGCAACAGCCAGGTGGGCCTGGTTTGCTATAAAAGGGGCTGCTTGGCCCCTCCTCTCTCTCTCTCTGCCCCTTCTGTCTCTCTGAGTCTTTTCTCTCCCTAACCCTTTGCCCTCTCTCCCCTTCCCCTCCCCCTCTCTCCACGTGTTCCTGACCTATCTCTTTCTCTCTCTCTGTCTCTCTCTCTCTGTCTCTCTCTCTCTGTCTCTCTGTCTCTCTCTCTCCCTCCCTCCCTCTGTCTTTCTCTGCCTCTATCCCCTTCTCAACTCCCCTCCCCATGCCCTAAATAAACTCTATTCCATATCATACCTGTGGAAAGGCTGGTACCTAGGGAAAGGGATGCCTCAGCACCGGCTTGCAGAGGCGCCCCTCCCACCTCACCCTACCACGCTCTATAAAATATATCCTTGGTTTTTTATAAAATACAACATTTGGTGACATGTCACAGCATGGGAAGGGGAGTTGAGAAGGGAGTAGAGGCAGAGAGAGAGAGAGAGAGAAGAGAGAGATGTCAGTCAAGAACACATGGAGGGGAAAGGGGAGAGGGGGAAAGGGGATTAGGGAGAGAAAAGAGGCAGAGAGGCAGAGAAGGAGCAGAGAGAGCGAGGAGGGGCCAGACAGCCCCTTTTATAGTAAGCCAGGCCTACCTGGCTGTTGTCAGGTAACTGTTGGGGGAAATCTAGCAGGGATGTCAACAATGAGGACATCTTTCCAAGGAAAGAGGGTAAATGTCTGCTTTTGCAGGGTGCTTGGTGGAAAGAAACTAGTCCAGTAGAAGCCAGGGTGCAGAAAGGTCCACCACCCTAAGGGTCAGGTAGCAATAGGCAGACAGCAGAAGGCAGAGAGACATAGCAGGTAGACAGTGACAAGGGTGGGGAGCGAGAAGGGGAGGGGCAGGGCCGGCTGTCTGTTCCTGAGAGAGAAGTTGCTTATGAGAGTGTCCCTCAGTGGAAGGAGGTTGGGTCCAGCCAGCAGGATGGGATCAGGGCGGAGCTCCAAGACTGGAAGAAGGAGGACAAAGGTGGGAACCAATCAGGGCCCACCCCTAGCTGAGGCTCAGGACCCCAAGAGAGAGAGGGAAGGTTGCCTGCTGGTGGATTTCTGCTTGGTCTGTGGAGCTGGGAGAACCTGTCCATGCAGAGCTACCCACATGGGGCTACAGGAAGGGACAGATGGGAAAGGAAGTGGTCTTGCCCACACTCCAAAGAACTCATCCTTCCTCCACATCTCGGCAGGGCTTTGGGCCCTCACCTCATATGCACCTTCTGGTACTGTAAGGCTTGGGCCCCAGCATCTTCCCACCCATTCCCACCCTGTGCCACCCAGCTCAGGGCTCCTCCTGAGCCATCTTTCATCGTTATCCTGTTCTCCATCCCCCTGATTCCACTGTCTTAGTCCATGTTCTATTGCTGTAAAGAGACACCATGATCACAGCAACCCTTGGAACGGAAAGTGAGCGTCTCACTGGGGTTTGCTTACGTTTCACAGGCTCAGTCTGTTACAAGCCTGGTGGCATGCAAGCAGACATGATGCTGGAGAGGTAGCAGGAAGAAAGAGACACTGGTTTTGGCTTGAGCACTAAAAGCCCACCACCAGTGACATACTTCCTCCAACAAGGCCACACCTACTAATCCCTCTCAAGTAATGCCACTCTCTGATGACCAAGCATTCAAATATATGTGTCTATGGGGACCATTCCTCTTCAGTCACCACACTCAACCCAGCCCTGTGTCTGAACCTGAGCCCCTATAATTCTCCACCCCCTCATGTCCCAGCCACAGTCCAGAACTGTGTACCCTGATCCCCTTTGGTTGACCCTTCTTGACTCCAGTACCACCCTGCCGGCCCACACCCTGCTCAGAATTCTTCCTGCCCATCTCTCCTCTGGAGTCAGATTGGAATTCTCCAGAGGAGAAGAGACAGCATCTGCTGTTTATGGTCTTCATTTCCTCGTCTCCGCCTTCTACCCTTGTGTATACGTGTATGTGTATGTCCAGGCGTGTGTGCACATGTGTGTATGTATATGTGTATATGGAGGTCAGATGTCTCTCACCTAACCCGGGGCTTTTCAGTTTGGCTAAACTGGCTTACTAGTGAGCCCCTGTCTCTGCCTCTCTCTACTCATACCCCCCAGAGCTAGGGTTACAGGGCTGTGTAACCACACCCAGTGTTTCACATGGGAGCAGGGGATAGGCTTTTGTGGTAAGCATTTTATGACTGAGCCATTCCCCAGGTCCTCCTTTCCATTGTTAATATTGTCCTTGCTGGTTCAGGTTTCGGGGGAACCCAGCTGTGTTCAGGCAAGACCTATCACTGAGCTGCAGCCCACACCTGTTTGTGAATTATATTGAAGACAAAAAGCTCTGCTTTAACTTTGGTGACCCAAATAACAGGTGGGAGTTCAAAATGACCTCATTCAGCCGCCATGGATAAAAGTGAACCAGTGTCAGGGTCATTGGCCCTTTTCTGTGAGGGCTTCTGGGGGTTTCTGGGGGTGGGGGGTAAGGCTTCTCTATCTGATAGCCAGGAATGGAGGTATTTTTTGTCTGGTTGGAAAGATTAACCGAGCAATGTATTTATGACCTGTGTGCTTTTCTGTATGTATATATCCTGAATTAAAAGGCTTTTTATTATTTTGGTTTCTTGTTTTAAGGCTGAGAGTGTGCCTCAATGATAGAACACTTTCTAATATGTGTGAGGCCCTGGATTCCATCCCAACACACGTAACACACACACACACACACACACACACACACACACACACACACACACACACACGAGAGAGAGAGAGAGAGAGAGAGAGACAGAGAGAGAGAGAGACAGAGAGACAGAGAGAGACAGAGAGACAGAGAGAGACAGAGACACACAGACAGGCAGACAAACACACAAAGAGAGAAAAATACACACACACACACACACACACACACGAGTGAGAGAGAGAGAGAGAGAGAGAGAGGGAGAGAGAGGCAGACAAACACACAAAGAGAGAGAGAAAAATACACACACGCACACACACACACACACACACACACACACACACACACACACACACACAGAGTTCTGTGGTGGCCTGGGCAGGTGAAGCCCTCAGGGCAATAGAGAGAGGCAGGTGGGTTTCTGTAGCTACCTGGGAGGCTGCTCTGCCTTGACTTGCAGAGCAGAGTCTGGCCCTTGGTAGCCAAGGAAGCTTTAAGTCCAATGGAATGCTGACAAGCCCCCACCCCCACCCCGCCACCGCTAAGCACCCCACTGCCCGCTGGGACCCTGCCGTGGTGCCACCTGCCTCTCCTCCTCAACAGCTGTATCTTTCAGGTACAATATGACAGGCTCAATCTATTCCTGTTATATATTTCCCAGTAAATGGACAAGGTGAAAACAGTGTCAGTTCAAATCACTATCATGACACTTAGTTCTGATTTACGGCACCTTTTGCCGCAATCTTGAGAGCGCCTGCATCCATGCTGAGCTGGATTGCCCAGCCAGGCCCCACGGGGTCAGTGTTCAGATCAGCTTCAATAAAAGAATTTAGGGTAAGGCGGCCCCAGGTGGGCAGGGGGCAGGCTAGGGGGCCCAGAGGACGAGCTGGGAGAGATGCTGAGGCCACCATTTTCTCCCACGCCTCCCTCCCTACGACTATTTGTCCCCGGCCCTGTGGTTTGCAGCATCTGGGAAATTTATGGCCGCTCCATAAACGGGTTTTACAGACAGCTGTTAGAGCGTGTGGAGCAAGGCCTGGCTGTCGGGGGACCTAGTCTCAGGCTTACAGCCAAGACACTTAAATATTATGGCCACACATATATAAAAATCGTGCTAGGCGCGTCCTCTGCTGCCTCCCTCCTCCTGACCCGGGAGCCAGAGAATGGTCAGAGAATAGCAGCTGCTTGCAGTTGCCGCTTCTGCAGAAACAAACGCCCTCAACCCCCTTGGGCCAGCCCCTGCTATGCCTCCATAAGACTTAGCCTGAGCCGGAAGCATGGATGCAGGCGGAGTTGCCTAGAGGGCAGAACCAGATGTGTGGACCCCCCTCTTATGCTTTGCCTCCCTGGTCCAGTCTTACTGTACCAAGTTCTCTGAGCCTCCGAATCTTATTATTGCTGTCAGCACTGTCTTCTGCCTTCCTATTCCTCCGGTCAATTTCTATTCTTGCTCCCCTTCTGGAACTTCAACTAACACGGCTTTCCTGATGGTATTGTTCCCCGTCTCCTGAGTCACTTCTCTGGTCATAAATGCTCAGAGCCCCCCTGGACTTCTTCATAACATTTCTAACAATTGCAATTAAATAATTATTAGTGTCATTATCTGTTTAATGTCTGTCTTCCCCACTGGACAATAAAGCACACGGAATCGGGGTCTCAGTGGTGTACAGAACCTGGTACTCAGAAACTATATACTGAATGAATGGAGGGGTGTGTGTGTGTGTGTGTGTGTGTGCACGCAAATGAATGACTCATGACCCTCAGACAGAGCATAGAACTGCAGGGCTCCGTTCTGATGAGCAGGAGAGATCAGAGAGATCAGCAAGGCGGAGGCTTTGGGGAGAAGGTACCCCTGACCTTCACAGTACAGTTTTCACAAAAGAGAACTGGTTGAGAGACTTAAGATGTGAGACAGGGCTGCTCCCATAGTCTAGTTGAGCCTTTCCTTCTCGGTGAGGCTTGAGATGATTTCACAGGGTTGTAGGGGTCAAGTGCACTCAGTACATGTAACAAAGGGCTCCTGATGCTATATTATGACTACACAGGGCTTGAACTCAAGAATTCCAGGCAAAGTTATTTATGGGGGGCAAAGCCATTCCCCAGACACTCTGCTGCCTCTGAAGCCACACTGTGTTATTGCATGACCCCTGCTTGAGTCATTTGACCAGGAGAGAATATATGACCCCACTGGAACCAATCATAGCTGGGCTCGTAACCTACGACCCTTGGCAGGCCAGTCAGATGTCCTCTCCTGGGACTGAGGAACTATGGGAAAACTTGTTAATAGATTCAGAGAAAGCCAGCCTCACACACCCATAGCCTGGGATAACCCCCACTCCCATTCCAGTTTGAGGAGGAAGTATAAGTGGTTTATATTCCTCTTGTCACTAGAAAATAAACTGGATGTGTGATTTGGCGACTGGAGCGTTAGCCTCTGTGAATGTGATTCCCTTACCCTTGAGATTGAGACCATTAAAAAAAAGTGGATTGAATGTTACCACATGATTGAATGTGATATTCTAATCTCTCAAGACTTAAGGTTACCCTTGGGTCTCTGTTTTCTTTGGACCTGACTTTACATATGAGTACCACATGTGTGCAGTACCCATGCCGGCCAGAAGAGGGCATCAGATTTCCTAAGAGCTGAAGCTGCAGGTAGTTGTGAGCTTCCCTGTGGGTGCCAGGACTTGTGTGAGGTCAGGAGACTGGGACCCCCTGTCTTTTATAGATAGAAGAAAATGCTGAGACATCTGCTCAGCATCCACTCTGGCCAGTCTGAAATTACCAGTGTTCAACAATTTTCAACCCCCAGATGAATTTCCACATGGTTCTGCCTTAGACAAAATGGAAACAATAGGAAATATTAGGCTGGGCCCGCCCCTGGGAAGAAGGAAGAGGGCTGAATCAAGGAAAGTTCCTTTTACCCGGGAAAGGGAGCTGCTGCTGAAATCCACACAATCGCAGCCTCTCTACAGGGCACCAGCTTCCACGTGCCTCTCCAGTCTAACTGTGCTGCCTCATTTTACCATACTAGACCAGGCCTGCGAATGACCCTTAAGCCACTTTGCTCCATAGAACTTTGAACTGAGGTAGAGACTGATTCCCAAAGCTCACTGGCTAGCCGGCCTAACCTAAGGAGTGAGCCCCAAGTCCAAAGAGAGATCAGACACAGAAACCAACATGGACTCCTTCCTGCCCCATTCCAGTTGTAAGAGATCTTGGTTGATGCTAGGGTACATAGACAGTCGAGGATTCACTGCAGGGAGACTCCATGTGCTTGTCATCCTCGACGGGGTGGCACTGTGAGGTGATACAGGAATTAAAGGGTTATCCATGTTCCTTGTGTTAGCAGGGACACACAGGGCCACTGGAAGGAGAATTAAGACAAAAAGAAAAATCAGGTTTTTGTCCTATAAACCCTTTAAAGTACTTCTCCACAGGGGAACACATGGATGGAAACCTTCCATCCATGGTCCCTAGAAAACCCAGAGATTGATGTTTTGAAAATGGGGGATGGTCCTTCTGTGAGCCACACGGTCTCTAGCCCACATCTCCAAGCTCAGACTTGGATAAATCAAATATCTCCTTCACCAAACAAACAAGATGAACCACTCCAGGAGAACAATGTCTGAGGCTGACCTCTGGCTTCCCCGTGCATGGATTACACGTGTGCATGTTATACACACGCGCACACACCCAGAGAGAGAGAGAGAGAGAGAGAGAGAGAGAGAGAGAGACAGACAGACAGACAGACAGACAGACAGAGAGACAGAGAGACAGAGAGACAGAGAGAAACAGAAAGAGAGATTGAGAGCTCTGAATCGAATCTTCTCTTCTCTGACAAGGGCATCCCATTCATTACACGAAGTGGTGGACTTTAAGAGTGAACCTGACCAGTAGTTGAACAGAACACTGGATTGCTTGCCTAAAGAGGAGTGTGTTCTACACCTAGAGACAGAAGTGGCCAGAGGAACAGAGCCCCCTAGATGATGCTGTCAGTCGCTCATGCCCCAGTCCCTTAAAGTCAAGGTTAACCCCACAAACGATTTTTGGCCAATGAGATGTGACTGGAAGTGGCGTGTCACAGTAAATGGCGACTATGAGAGCCAGGCTGGCTCGCCACATCCCCTTCCTATTGAAACCAAATGTTCCAGACCCCCACCTCCACCTCTCAAAATAAGCTCGGGTATGGCTTCTGGAAGAAAAACAAAGCAACCAGACTCAGGCTGCCAAGCACAGCCAGCTTGCTCTGCACAGAGCACAAGAGACGACACAGACTTTGGCAGTCGTCAGCCCCTGGAACTTTGGCGCTTTTGTTCCTAACAGCTCAGCCTGACTGATCCCGACTGGTAAGAGGGTCAACAAACATCTGAGCACAGAGGCTGGCTGTGACTAATGCCAGAGTTGTTCCTGTCCCCTCCTTTGAAAGCCAGAGAACCATACTAAACGGCAAAAACCAGGAGCATTTGGTTGGTGAAGAATTCAGTGAAAACTGGGGTTCAGCAGGTGAAGGTGCTTGCTGCCAAGTCTGACGACCTGAGTTCAATCCCAGGGACTTACATGTCAGAGGAGAACTGACTCTCTTAAGTTGTCCTCTGACCTCCACACCATGCTTCCTGGTGTATATGCTCACAAATATGTACAAATAGTATAATAAAAATATTTTTTAAAGAATCCAATAAAACTGAAATGTGAGGAAGCATTTGACAATACATGAAAAAACAGAAGGACTTGGGACAGAAGTCGTATGCCTGGCCTCATCAGCACTGAAGTACTACTACTGGTCCCCACTGAAAGAGAGGTGCCTTCCTTCTCCCTCTTAGCATCTGCTTTCCTAGTTTGCCCCCACTGCACCTGAAGCTGATGTCTCCAGGAGGGGGGTCAGAAAAGCTCCGCAGTCCCCAGGGCTTGTGTTCCTGACTGCTTTACTCAGCCCACCATGTCACAGCTGAAACCAGCATGGGCCAAGACAAGCAGAGCAAAAGAAGCAATTGATAAATGTGCTCAGTTAAAAATGTAAAACTTCAGTGTGACAAGAGACACCATAAACAAGCTAGAAGCAGCTATCTCCAGGGAGAAAATATTTGCAATTTATATTGCAGATAAGGGATTAGCATCCAGAATATGTAAAGAATTCTAACGAATCAATAAGAAAAAGACAAATGGCCCAATAGAACACCCAGCAAATGATTTAAAAAAAAAAAAAAAAAAAAAAGTCGATTTATAGAAAAGGAAGTTCAAATGGCCAATAAACTTGAAGAATGTTCATTTTCAGTAGCAATCGAGGGACTAACCCATTAAGGTACCACGAACATATTTTACTCATCAGATTGGTTTTAAAAAATTAAGAGTTGACATTAAACGTTATCGAGGGTGCATGGAAGCAGGGATTCTCAAATACTATTGGCAATAATGCAAATCTGCACAACAACTTTGAATAAAAAATCGATAAAAAAGTAAATAAAAATCGAATTGCCAATCTCTCCTGGAGAAGGCATTTGCCTGGGGGCCTCCAGGAGGGTGCTGTCCATAGAGAGGCAGCCTGGGACTGGAGAGGCGGCTCAGCGGTACTGAGCCCTTGCTGCCACGCTAGAGGACCTGGGTGGTTCCCAGGGTTCCCAGCACTCACATCAAGTGCTCATCAAGTGGCCTATTAACTCCAGTTCCAGGGGATCCAATGCCCTCTTCTGGCCTCTGTGGACACACACACGTTACACACACAGACACAAGCACACACAAGAATAAAAACTATCTGTACATTTCCTTTTATAATTAATAATAAACAGAGAGGGAAACCCTATATATCCACTGACGGGGGACACATTAAATAAACCACTATAGACGTGGACCGCCATTTAAAAGACCAAGGCAAGTCTCTGAGTTCTCATGAAGAGGTGCTGTTGGTCATATAAGACAGGAAGTAAAACAGAGGCTGAACAGATAAAACAGTGTCTGCTGTGGAAACATGAGGGTCTGTGTTTGGATCCCTGTAGTGAGAATTCTGCTTTCTTTTAAAACACAGAAGTGTTATGTGGGTATGTTTTTTTAATTTTGATTCCAGATGTGAGATACGGATCTGATTCAGATTGCCCACAGTCGCTAACTATGATTTGTCTCGTGCTCTGGCAGGGGTGTGATTTTGCCAGCTGAAGATTGTTTACGTTTGGAATTCCGGGGTCTCTTGAGAGGGTATAAAAATGCCAGAGCCCCAGGACACACTGCGGCTGCTGCCGCCAGCCAGTGCGGGTTCCTGCTGATGCTGTTGCTGGCTGCTGGCTGGAGATACCCTGCCAGGGTGAATATTGGATTTGCCCCAAGGAACTAGATGCCCCTAGTCAGCAGGAAGTAGTCTAAAGAGATCTATACCCCTTTCCCCCATAACCTTCTTTCTTGCCTACCTAGTGCTTGTGTGAAGAGTGGAGATGAGCTGAGCTCATTGGTCAGCTACAGTAGCCAACCAATAAACACCAGCTTCAGGAAGAGACCTTGCCTCACAAAAATGAGGTGGAGGGAGAAAGAGATCAACCTCTGGCCTCCACACACAATACCACACAACACACATATGCAGGTGAACCCGAAGGTACGTGCACACACACACACACACACACACACACCCATACACTGCAGATGTGGTGTGGTGGCTTGAATACTTGGCCTATAGGGAGTGGTTTTGTTAGGAGGTGTGGCCTTGTTGGAGGAAGTGTGTCACTGTGGCCATGGGCTTGGAGGTTCCTCCTGTGCTTAGGCTCCACCCATTGAGGAGGAGAACCTCCTCCTAGCTGCCTGAGCTGTTTGTCTTCAGAACAAGATGTAGAACTCTCAGCTCCTCCTGCACCATGCCTGCTTGGACGCTACCATGCTTCCTACCCTGATGATAATGGACTGAATCTCTCAACCTGTAAGCCAGCCCCAATTAAATGTTGTCCTTTGTAAGAGTTGGCTTGGTCATGGTGCCTGTTCACAGCAATAAAACCCTGACTAAGACAGGTAGGGACAAGCGAGATGGTTAGAAACAATATTTTTTATATTGAAAAAAATACTTAAAAGGACAATTCAAATGGAAATAAGACTGATTTCAACATGAAATCATAGATAAGTCTCCAAACAGATAATTTATCTGGGAATATACAAAGAATATTGCATTGCACATACTTGGAACATACATATCAAACCAGAGTGACTGCTGGTATGTCCAAAGAACAAAGGAATGGGCTGGGATTGGGGCACGGCATAGTGGCACAGGGGGTGATC
Organism: Uromys caudimaculatus; assembly: GCA_028551405.1. Classification (NCBI taxonomy): domain Eukaryota; kingdom Metazoa; phylum Chordata; class Mammalia; order Rodentia; family Muridae; genus Uromys; species Uromys caudimaculatus. The sequence goes on from CM052701.1 coordinate 130,736,089, forward strand.
AGGAGTTCAAGGCCAGCCTGGTACATAGTAAGTCTGGGGCCAGCCTGGGCTACATGAGACTCTGTCTTAGAATAAGCAGGCAAGCAAACAGATAAATCAGAGTGACTGGGGTTTTACTGGGAAAGAGAACAATGCCATAAGTTGTTTAGATGCTGCTGCTGGAAGTAGGTGAACTCTGGAGTGACAGCAGGGGAAGCCTTGGGCTGTGGGGATGGCTTGAGTATTTGATGGTGTGAGTGTCGGGGAGTGTTCGTACAGACTCAGCTAGCTGTCCCTGCCCTCCCAGTTGTCCTCCTGTGGTTGTGCAGTAAGTTGTGGTTTGGAAAGTTGTCCTGTGGTCATTGCTGCCATCCATGACTCCTGTGTGACAGTCCTTCCTTTATGGCCCTTTACAGCTACCTTTGCCAAGTCTGACATGAGCGACTCTGCTTTGCTTTTGTTTGTATGTTTGTTGAGATGCCCGTATATTTTAATTTATTTATTCACTTTACGACCATTCAATGTCAGCCCCACCTCTCCTCCCAGTGCCCCCTCACACAGATCCTCCCCCATTCCTCCTTCCCCTTCTCCTTTGAGAAAGGGGAGCACTCTCTAGGTATCATCCCCACTGACCCTGGCACATCAAGTCACTGCGGGACTAGGCGCATCCTCTCCCACTGAGGCCAGCCAAGGCCTCAATTAGGGGAAAGACATCCACAGGCAGGCAGATAGGCAGGCTACAGATCCGGGTACAGCCCTGCTTCAGTTGTTGGAGGACTCACATGAAGACCAAGCTGCACATCTGCTACGTATGTGCAAGGGGCTAGGTCCGGTGCGCGTCCGCTCTTTGGTTGGTGGTTCAGCCCCAGTGAGCCCCCCAAGGTTCACGTTGACTCTGTTGGTCCTTCTGTGGAGTCCCTGTCCTCCTCAGGTCCCTCAATCCTTCCTCCATCTCTTATGGAAGTAAGACTCCCTGAGCTCCATCTAATGTTTGGCTGTGGATCTCTGCATCTGTTTCAGTCAGATGCTGGGTGAGCCTCTCAGAGGACAGCCATGCTAGGCTCCTGTGTGCAAGCATAACAGAGTATCATTAATAATGTCAGGGATTGGTGCTTGCCCATGGGATGGGTCTCTAGTTGGGCAGACTATTGGTTGGCCATTCCCTCAGTATTTGCTCCATCCCATCCCTGCATTTCTTGAAGACAGGATAAATTTCGGGTCAAAAGTTTTGTGGGTAGGTTGGTGTCCCTATCCCTCCAATGGGGTTCTGGCCTGGCTACAGGAAGTGGCCACTTCAGGATCCATATCCTTCAGGAACCGCATCCCCCACTGCTAGGAGTGATTGACTCTGTTTTAAATAGGAGACCTTTATCCACAACAGCCTCGAGGCTGTGGGGAGAGAACGTTGCTGTGTTAGAAGAGAGTGAGAGGAACCTAGATGGGATTTGTGCTTAATTGTTAATACTTCCAGATTTTTATCTTTTACAGAAAAGGGAAAGGGTGTTGTGAACTGTATATATAATTAACAGAATCTGCCCCTAACTTTGAAAGTCAACTGGGGGCAGCCGGAGTGGCTCTGTCTCACGCAGTCACCCAGGACCTAGGTCCTTTCCCTGTGTAATTCTGTTACCTCAGAATGCCCTCCCACAGGCCTTAAAGTCACTCTATTTCATAGTCCATTGGCTGGGACTTAAACAGTTGGTCGGCCTCCATGCAAGGAAGGCTGGGAAATGTCGTCTAGGGCACCAGTCAGGAGGAAGAGAGTGACTTGTTGATCATAGCTATGATCAGCTGTGGCAGCCTGTCTTAGTTAGGGTTTTATTCCTGTGAACCGACACCATGACCAAGGAAACTCTTATAAGGGCAGCATTTAATTGGGGATGGCTTACAGGTTCAGAGGTTCAGTCCATTATCATCAAGAAGGGAACATTGAAGTGTCCAGGCAGGCATGGTGCTGGAGGACCTAAGAGTTCACTATCTTCATCTGAAGGTGGCTAGGAAAAGATTCACTTCCAGGCAGCTAGGACAGGTATTAAAGCCCACGCCCATAATGACACGCCTACTCCAACAAGGCCACACCTCCTAATAGTGTACTTCCTGGGCCAAGCGTATTCAAACCACCACACAGCCTCAGATCCTATTTACAAGGCTGTTTTAAGCAATAGCCTAGTCCACCTTCTCAAAGCACATCTGCACTGAGCTGCTTCCTGCTAGCCACTCTCACGTTGTGTGCCTAGGAAAGGTTCCCACTATGACTGTCTGATGAGACTAGCCCCACTCTGTCTTCATCTATTATCTTGGCCCCCATAGCAGAGGGATAGCCCACACTACTCCCCAAATACAGACACTCAGCCTGGTTTTAGTCTCTAGGGGATTATTGTATTTTACCCTGTTATCCAGGTTTAAGGAATTTTAAAAGTCTCCAGATGCCCTGGGAATTCCAGAGATGCCACTGTGAAGAATCCATGCCTCAGAAACTTGTAGGGCAGAGGTGAGGGAGTGGACAAGTCTAGTGATAGAAAAGGCAGTCACGGGGTCAGGTCTAGGAGGAAGGCCCTGGAGCAGGTATGAGCTGCCAGATGTGTGTGGACTCTCTAGGATGTGGTGGGAAGGTTAAAAGAGAGACACAAAGCTGTTTCCATGATGCTTTAAACACTGAGATGTCCAGGGACATTCATCTAGAAGCAGCCTGCAAGACGAGTGGGCTCAGGGAGACTTGGACCAGGGGTGAATCTTTGAAGTAATTCTCTGGCATAGAAGCACCCAGCCCTCCTCCAAATGGGCAATAACCATGTCCTTGTTACCCCTAAATCCTGAAATCAGATTGGCTACAGATTGATTTTTGGTATATTTGCCCATCTCTTGAAGGACAGAAGACCCAGGCCGGCTGAAGTAGCCCTGGCAAGGGAAAGGCCTGGACAGCACAATGGCTTCTTGAGACATTTTTTAGAGTCCCACAGTAGTGCTTGAAGTAATCCAAGAGAGGATAAGCTAGGAGCCTGGGCAGAAATGTGGCCAGAGTGAGCAGGGCCAGATTCGGTGTCAGGTACCCTGTGACTTTACATCCGCACCCAGGAAGGCCTGTTCTCAGCTTAGTGCTTTGCTGTTGATGCTTTGAAATGCTTCATGATTTTACCCAAATGTAATGAGTCAAAGGCACATACAAGTGAACAGAGAGACTAACAAACTAGTATGCACCCACTGCTGCTGCCTCATCATGCACACAGAACAGTTTTGAAGCCTGGTGAGTGCAGGGTTCATTGCTACAACTGCAGGGAGACTGAAAGCCTTCAGGATTAGCAAGATACAGCCTCTACTCCGAGGGGTGCCACAGCTCCAAGAGACCACAGCTCCAAGAGACCACATTTGCCTCTTGGATCAGAACTTGCTTACTTTTTGGAAAGACAGTGGGATTCTAAGATACATGAATGGCTACTGTGATGGTTTGTATATGCTCGGCCCAGGGAGTGGCACTATTAGGAGGTGTGTCCCTGTTACAGTAGGTGTGTCACTGTGAGCATGGGCTTTAAGACCCTTATCCCAGCTGTCTGGAAGCCAGTATTCTGTTATCAGCCTTTAGATGAAGATGTAGAACTCTCAGCTCCTCCTGCACCATGCCTGCCTGGACACTGCCATGCTCTTGCCTTGGTGATAATGGACTGAACCTCTGAACCTGTAAGCCAGCCCCAATTAAATGTTGTCCTTGTAAGAGTTGCCTTGGTCATGGCATCTGTTCACAACAGTAAACCCTAACTAAGACAGCTACATATCTCTACCATGGTCCTTCTTCCTCATATTACCTCCCGGTTAGATTACATTGAATATACTGACAAGAAGTAAAGGTCAGGCCTGGTGACAGCACTGTCATCTATGTGGAGGCTGTCTTAGAGTTTCTATTGCTGTGACAAAACACCATGAACAAAAAGCAAGTTTGGGAGGAAAGGGTTTATTTGGCTTACACTTCTATCTTGCTGTTCACCACTAAAGGAAGTCAGGACAGGAACTCAAGCAGGACAGGATCCTGGAGGCAGGAGCTGATGCAGAGACCACGAAGGAGTGCTGCTTACTGGCTTGCTCCCCATGGCTTGCTCAGCCTGCCTTCTTATAGAACCCAGGACCACCAGCCCATGAATGGTACCACTTACCATGGGCTGGACCATTCCCCATTGATTACTAATTGAGAAATCGCCTTATATCTGTATCTCATGGAGGCATTTCCTCAACTGAGGCTCCTTCCTCTCTGGTGACTCTAGCTTGTGTCAAGCTGACACAAAACCAGCCAGTACAAAGACTGAGGAAGGAGGTTCACAAGTCCAAGGCCTACCTGGGCAACTTAGTGAGACCCTGCCTCAAAAAGGGAAATAAGAAGTGTGCTAGGCATGTGTTTCAGTTGGTCGAGTGCTTGCCTAGCATACACAAAGCCCTGGGTTAGGTCCCTAGCGTCACATAAACCAGATGTGGTGGAGCATACCTGCAATCCTAGCACTTTGAGGGGTAGAGACAGGAGGATCAGAAGCTCAAGGTCCTTCTCAGCTAAATAGGGCTTGCAAGGCCAGCCTGGATTATATGAGAGCCTGTCTCAAAGAAGGCAAAGAACAAAGCCAAGGGCCAGTGAGATTGTTCAGTGGGTAAGGCACTTGCTGCCAATCCTGATGACTGAGCTGGATCCCTGGGACCCATGGGATGGGATGTAAGAGTTGTAGAGCTTCCTCTACAGACAGACTGTGACAGGGGTACACACAGACACATACATATACAAACCAACCAAACAAACAACAGAGACAGAGGCCTGGGGCTCCAGCTTGCTGGTAGGCTGCATGCCTGGTATGCCTGAGACCTTACTAGCAAACCCCAGTCTTAGAAGAAAGAGGAAGAGGTGGGAGGGGAGAGGAAATCGTAGCAGCCGCTGTTCCTTTTTCCTTTGAGTCTTTCCTTCCTGTCTCTGGGCTAACATCAGGTTAGGAGACATGCGTGCCTTAAGACACAGAATGCAATCAGTTAAGCTAGTTGGAGGCACCAATTCTGTGTCTAGAAAGAGCAAAATGCATCTGTCTGTATGAGCTACGAAATAATCTAGGCAATTCCGCACAGAAGTTAAACGCTCTCCTGTTTGCATTTAAAGGTGACTTTGCAAACTGCAAAGTAAAATCCAAGCGATAATTTTAAATTATATTATGCTCTTTACTTACAGTGATATTACACAGTAGATAAAACTGTCAGGCTAAGTCAAGAGAAAGGACGTTAGAGGCAGGCAGGTGCTTTGGTGTTTTGTTTTAAATATTTGAATTTTTTTTTTCAGCTTCCTGAACAAAGCTCATTTTTAGCTCTGGACCCTGGGTTAGCTGGAACCTCAGGCCCAAAGGACCTGGCTGGAAGGCATCTTGGCTCAGTTGCTTTGTCACCAGGAATTTGAGGCCCTTTATTCCCAACCTTGTCCCCAGCTCTCATGGCAGATTCGACCTGAGCCTCCTGAATCACCAATCCAGCTCTGCTTTTGCTATGTGTCCTTATGTCAGTGATTGGATATCTGCTGAGGTTAGGTTCAAACACTGCCATGTGTCGAAGGCTTGATAACCAGCCATGGGGCTCTGGAGGAGGCAGTGGGACCTTGAAGAGGTGAGAGCTACTGAAAGAAAGTAGTTGGTTTACCAGGCCCTTGAAGGGAATGTTAGGACCTCATGTGTCCCCAGCCCGCTCTCTGTCACCTCACTCCTCCCCATCCTATCCCACCCTTCCCTTTCCCCTACTCCTTCCGACTTTATGGCTCCCACGAAGTAAGCAGCTTCCTTCCACAATGAGTTACTCACCACGATCCAAAAGCAATGGCACCAACTAACCAAGGACAAAACCTCAGCAGAGAAAAACCCTGTCGCTTTCAGTTGATTGCCTTGGGCATTTTGTTACAGTAACTGAAAGCTAAGGCAATGTCTATGGCCTCATTTTGCTGCCTCTGGAATAGAGATTTTTTTTTCTAGAATTACCTGCTTCAGAGTGCTGTTGAGGAGGTCAGAGGCCTTTGTGTAAACAGTTGGGGCTCAGCATGTGTGACATAACTGTCACAGCATTTTCCAGGTTTGCTGTGTCATGCAAGAAACTTCTTTATTTCAGTGATGGCGGAAGATGAGTCAGACTCTATGCTGGTGCTGAGGAAGATGCTTCAGGGAAAACAGCTCACTAGCAGGCCCTGCTGCTCCTTGATGTGGGGTTGACAATCTGCCTCTGGTTCTGTGTGAGTCTGGGATGCGGAAATGGGTCAGGTGTTGCTTTGGGGGTGGGTGCTACAGGGGACTTCTGGTCTTCTTGTCTGTGCTGGCCTGCTCAGGCTGTCCTAACAAAGTTCACTAGACAAGAACAATGACTTATACAGCAGATGTTTATGGTTTCATACTTCCAAAGGCTAGAATGACAAGGTTATCAGTCACTTGGGTTTGTCCTGAGGCCTCTTTCCCCTGTAACTTCACTTGACTGATGCTGTGTATCTGTGTCTTAGTACTTTGTAAGAATACCAGCCCCAGCAGTTGGATCTACCCTTGTGACCTCACTTAACATTAATGACCTCTGTACAAGCTTTGTGACCATATACTATCACATTCTGAGATAGTTAATTCAGGGGACACAGTTCAGATCCCAGCATCTATGGATGTATGGCTGCTCCATGGGTCTCGGTGACCCTAGAAATGATATCCGTGCTTCTGTTTCACTTGTGTGTGAGTGAGTGAGTGAGTGAGTGTGAGTGTGTGTGTGTGTGTGTCTGTGAACCTATTGGGACTCCATCTTTGTGAATATCCATTGCTGGGCTCTGGGGTCTGGTCCTGCCTTTGGCCATGAGACCTGATCAGCATTCTTCACCAACCTGTTAGTCACGGGTATGTCTGTGAGTCAGATGATGTCAGAGGTCTGGAGTCTGGGACCAGAGAGAATAGGATTTATTCCCTTCTGAGTCTGAGTGAATGTGGGCACACACGACTGCATGTCTGTGGTAATTGCCCTGGCCATCTGTGGCCACCGGGCTGGACGGTGGCTTGTGAAGGGAAAGGAAAGGGTGCTATGGATGTGAGAGTTGGAAGAAGACAGAGAGTCTGTGTTAGCAGAGGGCAGTGGGCGGATCCAACTGGGGCTGTCACACTGGGACAGCAGCTGAGTCTGGGCTAGCTCCAAGATGAACTCAGTGGCTTTTTGGGTCTTGAAACTGTCACAAAAGCAGGCACAGTAGCAAAGCAGTGGGCCTGAGGGGAATGTGACATAGGAGGCACTGAGAAAACAGCAGGTCAAGAGAGAGTGTGCAGCCATGAAGAAGCCCCGTGGTCTCGGCACACTGGGGTCACACTGATATCACAACTGAGCCCTTTTTCCGGCTCTCTGAAGCCTGGGGCTGTGGGTAGGCCAGGCCCTCTAGGACTCTGGTCAGCTTCATGTGCAATGTTCTGCTCTAGGCTACAGGTCTGCAGGAAGACAGATTTTATCCCCAGTGACTAGGGGAGGAAACTAACACCCAAAGAGATGAAGGATGTTGCAACCTGAATCCTTACAGGTGGCTCTCAGTAGTCTGGGGGTGTTGCTTGGTTAGGAAAGGGAGGAATGGATGAAGGGATGAATGAATGAATGAATGAATGAATGAATGAATGAATGAATGAAACATTGCCTGTGCTTTGGAATAGGGCCCATGTCTAAGTCCTGGTGGAAACTGAAGTTTGTAGCTAACCTAGACTTTTTTCCACCATGTGCATCGGCCCTGAGATGTGAAGCTGATCATGTTGCTCTGTCCTTTTTGAAAACCAGTAACAGACAAAAGGCAGTGACCTGGTCACTCGTGGCCCAGAAAGAAGGGATTCCATTGTCTGCTGGTTCATCTTCTACCACCCTCAAAATAACCACATAGACACCAAGGCTCAACCTTGGCCTGTTCAGCTCTGGTGTGTGTATGTGTGTGTATGTGTGTGTGTGTGTGTGTGTGTGTGTGTGTGTGTGTGTGTGTGTGTATGTGTGTGTGTATCATAGCCCCACCACACATCAGCCTGTTCCTTTTTCTTCCTTCCTTCCCTGTTCTTGGTTTGTGATATTACTACTGTCTTCATCTTACCAAACAGGTTAAAATGCACGATTCCTCTACACTTAGGGTATAGAATGTCATGTTGGCTGTGCCTGTTGGGTCTTTCTCTGGTTTCTGATGTGACTGTCATATTTGTCTGTGATGTCACACTGAGCAGAGCTTTTATTTCCAGGCCTAGCTTGTGACTTTAATGCAGTTAGTGCTTACCTCCAGCTCCAAGGCTTCACTCTGGGTCTAGATGAAGCTACTTATTAACGTCTCAGGATGAGTCACAGTGACTCCAGCCTCCAAGGTGGAGTATATCACAGCCCTGGACTCTCATTTGTTTCCTCCATTCCCAGACCTAGAGGATGACAAGTTTTTTCAGCTCTTTTGTAGTTCAGCAAAGCTTTATTGTAGAGGAATTTTAATCCAGCAGAATGGCTGCTCTGGTAAGTGATCATATTCAAAGATCTTCTAGGTCTGTGTGATCTGGCTGGAATATAGACTTGCCCTTAGTGCACAACTTTAATCTCAAAGAATGACATCTAATTGAGGGGCAGACAAAGTGACAAATCAGAGAAAGATTTCACAGAGATAGGATATACCCAACTCTCACAAGAACAGAGAAAGGAGAAGCTACATAAAAGCAGTGCAGGGAGAGAGGTTGAGCTGAATTCAGTTGAGTTCAGTTGAGTTTGGTGCAGTTCAGTTGAATGCATTTGAGTTCAGTTCTGTTCAGTTTGTGCAGTTAATGCAGTTCAGTTCATGGAATTCAGAGGCAGTTTTCCCAAGCAGAACAATTCAGTCAGAAGCCAAGAGAAGCCAATTTGAATCAGTTAGCTAAGAGAGGAGTTTGAGCCAGAACAGTTGAGTTTAACCAGCCAACAAGAGTTCAGAAAAAGCCAAAAAGGATGGGTCTATTGAGCAGTAAGTCGCAGAGACTGAAATGTTCTAGGCCTAGTTTAGCAGATAGAAACTGGAAGCTGAAGCCTTTAAGGTCGGCTTACAGAAGATTAGATTGTATGGAGGTTAGAAGATTCCAGACCTATCCTAAAGGTAGTTAGATAGAAACGCTCTGGGCTCAGCCCATGTATTCATAAAGCTTGGATATGGCTCTCATCCCATCCCTCCATCTGAAGAAATAAAACCACCATTCACATATGATAAATGGTGCTGCTATCCTTGTTCATTTCTAAGTCTGGGCTACTCTTCTTGTGCCTGAAACACAAATGATAACTGTGCTAGTTAACTTTGTCAACTTGACACAACCTGGAATCACTAAGAGGAAAGCCAGAGTGAGGGATTGCCTAGATCCCATTGGCCTGTGGGCATGTCTATGAGGAATTGTCTTTGCTGTTATTAATGTAGGACCTAACCCACTGTGGGCAGCAGGATCCCTGGGCAGGTGGTTTGGGCTGCATAAGAAAGCTAGTTGAGCATAAGTCTGTGACCAAGCCACCAAGTAGAGTTCCTGCACTACTTCTGCTTCTACATCCTGCCTTCAGGTTCCCACCTTGAGTTCCTGCCCTGACACAATGATGGAATTTGACCTGAAAGTATAAGTTAAAATAAATCCTCTCCTTTCCTAAGATGCTATTGGTCAGTGTGTGCTGTTATTGGTCAGTATGCATTGTCATAGCAATAGGAAAGAAATTAGAACAATGTCTAATAAATGATTGATGCTGTGACATAAGCTCTAATTTTATAATAAAGGTCTGGGGCTCAGAGACATTAAGTAACCTGCCTGAATTCACACAGCCAGGTCATAGCATAAACATTGAGGTAATCACTGAGCCCACCAATGACTCTACTAGCCTCAGAGACAGACATCTGAGTGATGAGATGCCCTGGACCCACATCATCTTTTGAGTAAAACCTTGTGAGAGGCCCCAACTGAGAATGGTCTAGCAGAGCCTGGTGATGCACCAGATTTGTGAACAAAGGAAAATTTATTGTTATTATAGGCCACTGCTTGGGTAATGCTTGTCACACAGCAATCCATCAGCGACACTTCCCTGTTGCTGACTAGACATGGTTAACACCTTGGATATCATCCAGTCACTCGACAGAGTCCTGCTGTGTGCCAGGCTCTTTGTTAGGCAAACAGGACAGACAAGATAGTGAAGGCTGCAAACAAGCCATTAAATAGAAAACACCAGGTAGTGACAAGCAGTTGTACTGTACATATCAGGATGAAAATGGAAGGGGCTTTCTGCTTAGGTGATGGGAGAGGCAGCTCCAGGGACTGCAATGTTGAAGTTGAGATAAATGTCAAGAGGGGCTTGAAATGTGGCAGCAGAATATTCCAGGTGGGAAGACTTGATCATTCAGATGCTGAGGTGAGCTGGACCAATAAGATTGGTAGGTTTAAGCATCCCTCCAGGGCAAACAATCTGCAATGGGAGCAGAGGACCGGAGGAGAAGTCTGAGAGGTGGACGGAAACCAACATGAACAGACCTTGTAGTCAATAAAAAGTTTATGGATTTTTTTCCCCTCCAAATACAAGGAAAAAGTACTGGAGAATATTTTAGCAAAGGTGTATCAGTCAGATTAGGATAGACTTTGCTGCAGAACAAATATACCCGGCTACCTCTGTGGCTTCTTCTAACAGATGTTTATTTCTCTCTTACATCAGTCTTGTATGTGTGGAGGATTTCTTCTAATGATGATTCAACTGTCCAGGCTGCCACCATCTTGTAGCTACATCTTAAACCTTCAAGACATCATCTACAGGGGCAGTGGAGGGGGAATAAGGGCTGAGAAAGCACAGCTTCTATTTCCACATCTAGCTTGAATGTCTGTCTATCTACCTGTCTTAGGGTTTCTAATGCTATGACAAAACACCATGACCAAAAAGCAAGTTGGGGAGGAAAGGGTTTATTTGGCTTACACTTCTGTATTGTTGTTCATCACTAAAAGACATCAGGACAAGAACTCAAGCAGGACAGGATCCTGGAGGCAGGAGTTGATGCAGAGGTCACGGAGGAGTGCTGCTTATTGGCTTGCTTCCCATGGCTTGCTCAGCCTGCTTTCTTATAGAACCCAAGACCAACAGCCCATGAATGGCACCACTCAAAATGGACTAGGCCCTCCCTCATTGATCACTAATTGAGAAATGCCTTATAGCTGGATGTCATGGAGGCATTTCCTCAACTGAGGCTCCTTCCTCTTTGATGGCTCTAGCTTGTGTCAAGTTGACCCACAAAGCAAGCCAATACACACTATAATCTTTCTTCCTTCCTTCCTTCCTTCCTTTCTTTCTTTCTTTCTTTCTTTCTTTCTTTCTTTCTTTCTTTCTTTCTTCTTTCTATCTACTTACCTACCTACCTTGCCATACTACTTTCCATCATGTGCTATAATGGCAAGAGGACCTCTGCAGAGCCATGCTGTTGGGCTTCCCAAGCCCCAGAGCCATGAGCCTAGATCAACTCTATTGCTTTGATTATTCCACTAAGGTATTTTGTTACAAAATCAGACGACTATGAGTCCCTTAGGGAGAAAATCCCTCACACAGGCACGAAATTGTTAATATAAGAGACCCACCTGACATCCAATAGGACACCATATAAATAAAAAGATGCCCCAGTAGAAGACAATCTGGCTTTAAATGTGACTCCCACACTGAGTGTGTTGAGGGTGATCCGTTGAGAAATGTAGAATGTGGCCTGTATTTGGTTACTTTGTGGGTTCTTCTCTCTTCCACCTCTTTTCTTCCATCCTTGTCAACTCAATACAACATAGGAACCTGGGAAGACAGGCTCAGAGAGTGATTGCCTACATTAGTTTGGATGTGGATGTGAGGGGTTGTCTTCATTAAGTTTGTTGATATGGGAAGACACAGCCCATTACGGGTGGTGTCATTCCTTAGGCAGAACTTCCTGGACTGTGTATGAATGGGGAAAGTGAGCTGAGCATAGCAGGCAAGTAGGCATGGATGCATTCATTTTTCTCTGCTGGTCAAGAGATCGTGGATATTGCATGATGAGCTGCTTCAAATTCCTGCTGCTGTGATTCCCCTGAAAATGTGAGCCAAAATAAACTCTCTCTCCTCTACTTTGGTTTTTGTCAGGGTATTTTATCAAAGTAACAGAGATGAAACTAGGATGCCATTTCTTCTCTGCCCTCAGTGAACGTCCTATTGTAAGTTAAGCTTTGGAGCTACAACCACAATCACAACAACCACAAACAACAAAACAGGAAAAACAACAGGAGCTGTGAACTCTATATGAGAAAAATAGAGACTATCTTTTCTCTTCAGTTTGTTCATTTTAAAAAAGGAATAAAGAAAAGAGTTACCCAGCCAAGGTAAGATACAGCATACCTTTCTGTGTGTTGAAGTGAGGGGTGTCAGCCTAGGTATACTACAAACTGCATATCAACTATGTGACATTTTGGAAAAGGTGAAATTATGGAGATTATTTTTTTTTAGTCAGTGGTTGCCAGGAGTATCGGACAGAAGACTAAACAGGTGTCTGTGGGTGTTCAAGGCCAAGACTAGGCAATATGATGCTAGGCACATGTCATTATATATCGATCTAAAGGCATAGGATACCCCCCCCCCAAGACTGAGCCCTGATGTAAGTTCTGGACTTCAGTTGACAGTAACATATTAATGTAGTTTGGAAGTTGTGTGTGTGTGCGCGCGTGTGCGTGTGTGTGAGATGAGGGCAGGGGTTACATGCAGAGACACTGTGATTTGTGTTTAATTTTGCTACAAACCAAAAACTGCTTAAAAAATAGTCTCTCCTGGTGGTGCACACCTTTAATCCCAGCACTCAGGAGACAGAGGCAGGCAGATCTCTGAGTTTGAGGCCAGCCTGGTCTACAGAGTGAGTTCCAGAACAGCCGGGATTACACTGTGAAACCCTGTCTTGAAAAATAAACAAAGCGGATGGGTGGGAGGTGGAATTCCCTCATAGAGGCGGGGAGGGGGAGGGGATAGGGGGTTTCCAAAGAGGAGACCTAGAAAAGGGGAAACATTGGAAATGTAAATAAAGTATCAAAAAAAAAATGGGGAACATACAAAAAAAAAAGAAATTCTCAAAGAATTAATAAAGTATATATATATATAAAAGAAAATAAACAAAGCCAAAGCAACAACATTAATAAATAAACAAACAACTCTCCCAAAAATGTTAAGAGTTTTAAAAGAATCCATACAGATAAATGATCTGAAAGCCACTATGCTTTTGAGTCACTAGGACCAATTTCTTCAAAGAGAAGTAATGTCTGAGGTCTTTCATTGGAAGACTGGAAATTTGACTTGAGCCTAGGGTTTAAAGGTCATAGGAGAGACATGTAGTTAGTTATCCACCCACACATGTGCATACAAGCACAGAGAGCTAGGAGAAGAGAGGACAGGAGGGAGGAGGGAATCAAGGAAGGGAAGGAAAGACGAAGGAAAAAGGTCCAGCTAACTTCTCCAGCGTGGCTAGGAATGTGGAGATTCTGAAGGGCTGAGCCTCAGAACAGGACATAAATGAGAGGCTGCACAGGACGGAGGCGATGAAGCTCTCCCTGAGCCTCAGAACCATCCCTAGAAGGGGTAGTAAGGAATAAGGTAGACACACTTGTAGCAACACTAAACTAAAACACCGGTGAGTTTGCCTAGGACCACCCACTGCTCCAGTTCCAGCTCTCACCACTGAAGCAACTGGGCTCTACTGACATGGGTGGCTTGATTAGGTTAGGGTGGCCATCAGCATAGATGAACGAATCAGAATCTTTCCCCAGGATTAAAAAATATTGTTACTAGTGTATGTGCTCTGTGTGTGTTTGAGGTGTGTGTGCAACGATGTATGTTTGGAAGTTAGAGGATAATTTGTGTGTGTGAGTTCTCTACATCCGTGATGTGGGTCTCAGGAACCCAACTCAGGTCCACGTTGCCCATTGAGCCATCTTGCCAGCTCTATAAGGATATACTTACTATCACAACCTTTTAAAAAGTCTTAATTGCTTTCTTCTCTGATAACAGAGTAGTGTTTTTTAAAATGGTCTGGCTATCTTGCTAGTCTTAAGAAGTGACCATAACTGTTGAAGCAAATTTCCCAACCTCCCTTGAAGCGAGGCATGGTCATATCACCATTTTGCTCAACGCCCCAGGATGTGTGCTCTTAATGATTCTGTTCCCACATAAAGACACTGAAAGAAGATGCCTGGTGTCTCATCAAACACATTCACATATATTTCTAAGTGAGATGAATACCTTAAAATAGAAATGATGCTTTGTGTGTAGACTCATCTCTAAGAGATAGTTGAAGTTAAAAATTAATGTTTGACCTAAGTATCTCTATGCATAACAGAATATTTGTAAATAAATACAAATACATGTAAAATTGATGGGTGTATATGCTAAGTGCATTATATTGCGTAACCTGGTATGTATGTTATAGGTATATGTGCACACGCACATGCCTGTGTGCATGCGTGGGTTATCTGCACTCCTACATATGTGAATGCATATGTATGTGTAGATATGGGTGGAGATCAGAAGTTAGGTGTTGTTTGTAACCACAATGGGCTTTTCTATGTGTACCCAGTTCACAAATAATGACACGGCAGGTTACATTTATTTATAGTACTAATAGCTTTAAGCTAGGCTTGCTCCCCAATTAGCTCTTATATTTAAGTGTTTATACTAATCTAAGTTGTGCCACATGGCTGGCTAGCTCTCCTCAGTTTCATACTTCTGACTTCCTCCATGTCTCAGTGGCAAATCTTCTCATGCCTGACTCTTTTCCAGAGTTCCTCTCTCTCTCCCGGAAGTCCTGCCTATTCTCTCCTGCTTTGCATTTGGTCATTCAGCTCTTTATTGACAAGTGATGCTTTTACCCAGTGCACAAGAGAGTATTCCTACATCTCCCAATTTTAATTCGATAAAAGGTTCTTTCTCTAACAACAATAAACTGTATACAATAAGAACAATTATAAGAACTATCAGGTCAGAATTACATTCATAATGTCCAGTCCACTTGTATTTGGCAAGCTTGGAGAAAGTACTTTATTATTTATCCTATCTTGATGAGCTCAAAGTTTTATACCTAATTCACTTTCTATCCTAACTTGTATTTACCAACCTAAAATAATCTTCTTAGACATTAAATCATTTTCTTAAATCCTAAACAACTTAAACTTCATTGTGAGACTGTAACTATCTAGTCTTCAACCCCATCAGAGACCTGGGAAGGATAAACATTACCTGAGTAAACAGGAAGTGCAGAGCAAGCAGCTTCCAAAACTATAGAAATGACAGAGACTGTTCGGCCATCTTGACAGCCACCCAACCCTTCTCTGCAACATTGGGGCATCTTCAGCCTACTGGCCCAGAATATCTGCAGACTTTTCTTGAAGCTGGAATATGAAGAACCAGCCTACTTTGTGTTTGCAAAGCTAGGCAGTTAACTTCCTCTGTGTTCTGCTTGTCCACAACTTGGGCAGCATTCTGTCAGCAGCTGAAGCAAGGGCAGTTTGTTTGTTTGTTGGCTGATGGCTAGCTGTGCCACATTTGAAGCAAACGCCATACAGAAGTTCTTCAGTGCCCATCATATTCTTTGAAGTACTATGGGAATGCTGCCAGGAGCAGACCTGTCTCACTGTCATGAAACGCCTTGTGTAAATAAAACATCTTTAAATGCCATATTCTGTAGACCTCTGAGGTTTTGAAGACTGTCTATCTATAGTGTATCTGTGCTTGTTTCTAGCTGTATACGATCTGTCCAACCTATCAAACATATCTGTAATTAACTATACTAATATCTAACATGGCATTAAGTTTGATTGACTAACTACTAACTTGAATTTTGTAATTATCCTAAATAATTTGTAAAGCAGTTTTCAAAAGGACTAGAACTTCACATTACATTTTTAAATGAATTGCATAGGTATGATACCTTATACAAGAGTTGAAACATATATACAGTATGTTGTAGCAAAAATAACCTAAATTTGTATCATATACAGAATCCATACTCAATGTACAATATTTGGCTTGTTAATGCTCTTTAATCTAAAAGTTGGTTCAGTAACTTATCCTTTTATCCAACCATTCCTCTCTCTCTACCCTTTTCTATCCCTTCTTCCTGCTTGTCCTAACATAAAATAGAAGAGAAAGAAGAATAGAAGAAAAAAGAGAAATAAAACACCCTGGATCTAACCTCCTATACTTGGTTTCCTCCTTGACCAAGACCATTAACAACTTGTGACCGACCTCCTTAAAACAATGACAAACATCCATCACCCACCAAATGACAGAAACCCACCCATCCCACCTCTTGGGAATGGACATAGTTCTCTTAAAATTGTTTTCTGCTGTCTGAGGGTGACTTTTGCGGGTCTTTAAGGATCTTTGCTAAGTCCTAAGAAAGCTAGCTCTATCGTTTGCTGTCCGGTCTGTGTGTGGTGGGAAAGTGCAGGTGTGCAACTGTCGATGAAACACAGCTGAGGCAGTTTGTAAGGTAGGATCACCTGGGCTCCTCGTCTTGTCGATGCTGGTGTCTGGTACTTCTGTTCTTCAAACATAAACCATTTCAAAGGTTATATACATTTCCGCATTAGCACATGTATGGAATGAGGGGTGTGCACAATTCAGCT
This sequence comes from Uromys caudimaculatus, assembly GCA_028551405.1. Lineage (NCBI taxonomy): Eukaryota > Metazoa > Chordata > Mammalia > Rodentia > Muridae > Uromys > Uromys caudimaculatus. The sequence goes on from CM052701.1 coordinate 130,752,690, forward strand.
AAAGATGATTGTGTTTGAGCAGGAAAAAGGCATTGACTTCATAAGTCTGTTTGGAATGTATATCCAAACCGTAATACAAACTTTCTTCCATGCCATATGAAAGGATGGCTTGGTAAGTCCTGAGGACTCTGTAGCCAACAAGGTGTATTGGCTACACTGAACTGAAGTCCCGTCTGGAGACACTCGTGTCTCGGCCAGCCTCAGAGCTGCTCCATGCAGAGGGATCAGCATTCATGCTACTCATTTTGTTGCTCTTCTTGGTTTTCTTTCATGTCTGCAGCCAAGATTTTCAGGAGGTCTCCCTGGTCAAATCTAATTGAAAGACCTGGCCCCCTTATGAGGAAAGTTAGACCCCTAGCACACTTGGAGCCAGAAACAGAAATAGGACTGAAATTGCATGCTTGACTAATCCCCACCTGGCTGCATTCTTTCCCCTAAGAAATGGGTGACCTTGGCCCGGCCCCAGGGCCAGAGGCACAATGTTCCAGGAACTAGCTAACCACAAAAATGTTTGTGCAACTGCCTTGTGACTAACTTAGAACATTCTGTACTTCCCCATAATGCAAATTCTTTCCGTTCCCCACTCCTTGCTTTGTGGTTTTTTCCTTTAAATACCCCTGACTTCAGCTGCTCAGGGTCGAACTCCTCTGCTCCTGCGTGGGTTATGAGCTTGACCCCAGTGCACTGGTCCCCCGAATAAACCTCATGTGATTGCAGCAAGGACGGTCTTTTGTGAGTTTTTGGGGGGTCACGCCATCCAAGACTTGAGCGAGGATCTCCCCAGCTCGGGGGTCTTTCATAATCTTTAGTAAATTTGAAGGAATCCACTGCTTTTCATCTCCTGTTGAAACAAAGACAAAACCTCTCCCCCAATGCAGCATACTTCCTGCCTTCCATTCTGAGGTTATTATATTTATAGGCTGATTTGATTCAGGAATCCTTTCTAAAATCCAGTGCGTTTCAGCATCTGAGCTATCTGTCTCATTGACATTTTAAAATTTTAAATCATTAAAGCATTATTAAGTCTACCTCTGGGAGATCCTATATACACCTTCTGTTCTCAGAGCATCTCCTTTAAAGTGGAGCTAGAGCCTTTGATAATTGCTCGACTTGTAGGACTTTAAGATATATTTATAACATGTTCTATATATAACGTCTAAAAAACTGTTGTATTCTAATGGATACATATGTTGAAGTATCGTCACCTTTAATCAAAGTTGATCCAAAGGCATCTTCAAGATAGCTACCATCTCTAATAAATGTGTAATCTTAGGATCATCCTTTTCAGAATTTAAGGCAAAAGCTTGTTAGAATTCTGAACATGCATGTAGTGGCTATTCCTGATTGTCAACTTGACTATTTCTGGAGTGATCTACAATCCAGAATTAGAAGGCTCACCTGTGATCCAGATCTTGAAGCTGGAAGACACAAGTTTCTGACCTGGATCTTGGCATGGAGATCGTGAGGCATAGTGGCCATGAAAAGCTTAGCCCCAGGCAAAGTAGTGCATGCCCTTAATCCCTGGAGACTGAGGCAAGGAGATCTCTGAGTTCAAGGTCATCCTGGGATAAAGCAAGTCCCAGATTTAGGCGTGGTAGTACACACCTTTAATCTGGGCCATACCTTCTGCTGGAGACCTAAATAAGGACATTGGAAGAAGGAAGATTCAATCTTTTTCGCCTGCGAGCCTTGTGAGACTGAGCAACTTCTAGATCCTTTGACTTTCATTCACAGCTGTTGCTGACCATTGATGGGGAATTAGATTACAGACTGTAAGTCATTAACAAATTCCCTTACTATATAGAGACTACCCATAAGTTCTGTGGCTCTAGAGAACCCTGACTGATACAGCGCATCAACTGTGTGATATATTACCACATATACATAGTTTAGATTTTCAAGCTGAACAAAATAAAATACATAATCTATTGTATGATATTGCTCTAAGGTAGCATCATTAAACAGAATCTGTATTCTTAATTCAGACTGTTGCATCTCTATAGGTTGCTATTCTGCAGTTTCATCACAAGGTGATGGCGCAGGTTCTAGATTGGTTGATTTGAAGATCCTTTATTCTGATTTAAAGAATCCTCTACTCTTTGTTCCATGGCCTTTAATCTACTAATCTGTTCCTCAGTCCTTTATCTAAGTCTGCTTTATTCTGATATTTCTTAGAGAGGATATAGAAAACTGTGAGCATTTCTGAACATATTGTAATTAATTCCATGACTGCAGCAACTAAAATGAAATTATATGGGGTCCAAGTGCCCTCTGACATTGCTTTCTCCATTTTTTAATGCAGAAAATATTTTCTTTCTAATCTGTTGTGGTAAATATTAAAAAGAATTGGCACGTTCCCCTGCAATACTTAGCTACTCTCACCACCCAGTGCTCTCACTGGCCAGTTCTTATCTCAGCAGAGACTCTCTGACTCAGAGCTCCAAAATCTCTCCACCCAGTTCACTAAGTTCCCACTGGCGGGTAGCTACTATGTCAGCCCCATGCTTCAACCCCCCCACAGCCTTTGTGGTTCACATCAGGCAAACCCACATTTTGCCACTGTACCTTTCTCTCTGGAACCCAGTCAAGTCACCTCAAGAAGAAAAACACCACACAAACTTAGTTCAGAAACAATGGTAACTCAGTTTCTGGGCACAAAAACTAAAATCCTAATCTTGTAAGCCATATTAAATCTAAATCCTCTGGTGGTGAATCCTGGTGGATCCACCATAGAAACTGGAGACACTAGCAGCTACATCTTGCCCTTTTGCTGTCCCCATTCAAAAGGCCCTAACTCTCTCCTGCTTCCTCTCTTCCTCAGTCCAACCTGGAAGTCCTGCCTACTCACCCAGTGATTGGTCCCTTTATTCACTGGGGGAAAGTTCACAATAAGTCACCTGAGTAGTGACTCATTCTTGGTCCAGACAGCCCCTCCTGGGAATGCGGAATTAACATCAAAATACAAGTGGCACCAGGGCCATCCACAACACTAATCTCTCTGACTCACACCTTCCTTTGGAGACTTCACTTTATTATTTTCAAACTAAATATTTGTTTCTCTGCTACTGTTTTCAAACTTATACATCACCAGTTCAGAAGCCTGAGGCTTCTCAGTCTGGCTGCAGCTCTAGGAAAATGGTCTGTCTGCCCTTCTGAGCATCTCCTTCTGCCAACATGTGTCTATGGTGGCTGGCTCTGTCCCCTTGGTCTAGCAGGTTGCCTTTGCTGGTTTGAGGGCTGGAGCCACTGCTTGCCATTCAGTGAGCCTCATGCCAGCGGGCATTGACTGGGAGCCTCGCCTACCTGCTCTGGGTTGGAATTTGCTTGCAGCTTTAGCCCTTGGGCAATGGCCTGCACAGGTGGCCCTGCCACAGCTCTGGGAAGTTGCTCACCTGCCTGCTGGCTCACTGAGGTTGTGGTTGCCCACACACTACCAGCTGCTCACAGGCCTCTGCTTGCTCCCTCTTAAAGGGATTTAGTGTTTTGCCCTAGGAAACTGCGTCCAGTGCTGCGAAGTGTCTGTTCCCCACCTTTCCACCCGGGGCTTTTTCTCAGACACTTAGCTAGGATTTTACAAGCCTTACAGTGGACGCCGGTTGTAACCATTGTGGGCTTTTCTATGTCTACCCCATTCACAGATAATGACATGGAGACTTAGATTTATTTACAATGCTATTGGCTTTAAACTAGGCTTGCTTCCCAATTAGCTCTTAACTTACATTTACCGGTTTATACTAATCTAAGTTCTGACACATGGCTGGCTACCTCTCCTCAGTCTCATACTTCTGACTTCCTCCATGTCTCAGTGGTGAATCTTCCGGCGCCTGAGTCTTACCCTCCCTCTCTCTGCCGGAAGTCCCGCCTATTCTCTCCTGCTTTGCTATTGGCCATTCAGCTATTTTTTGACAAGTGATGCTTTCACACAAGGTACAAGAGAGTATCCCTACAGTTGTTCTTCCTTATTTATAGGGTCTCTGCTGGGACCTAGGGCTCCCTGATTAGGCTTCAATCACTGGCTAGTGAGCTCCAGAGACATGCCGGTCTCTGCCTCCCCAGTGTTGGGATTACAAGTGCAAACCATCATGCCAGCCTTTTAGGTGGGTTCTGGGGACAGAATTCAGGTCCTCACGCTCGTAGGACTGAGCCATTTCCCTATCCTCATAACCTGATTTTTATTTAACAAAATACCAAGTTATGTTATGCTTACCTTAGATTTTTTTAATAATATAGCTTTTAAAAAAATGATTAATCAACCATTACTAAACAGGGTATGTCTAATATTTTCACACCATAAGCAATAACAAAATGTGCTTGTTAGTTTACTTTGAATAAAGTTGTGGACATGAACGAAGGGTGTGTTCATTTTAAAAGTTGACACCTCTCCCCATGCAAATGCTTACTAAGGGTCTGGTACATGTAGCATATTTAGGCTTGGAAAACCAGACAAATCTAGACCCTACCTGTTTAGTGGACGGAGCTTTCAGTCTGGAAAAGGGTCTGATCACAGAATAGGAAAACAAAGAGTGGACCTTTGTAAATTAGGGTGAATGACAAGTGGGAGCAAACTAATGCAGTAGGTAAATAGAGACCTATTTGATGGATGAGAATCAAAAAGTTCCAGAGAGTGGAGTTTAAGCTGAGGAGCTCAAGGCTGCAGACAGACACTTTAGTCCAATAGCCCAGAGAGAAATCTTGAAGATTTCAAGACCTCAGAGGAAGCTAGAGGACTGGATAGACAGCTGCCTAAAAGAACACAAGGTCTTGCAGGATGTGCCTGAGCATCAGAATTGTATTTTATTTCACTGGACGTTATTAGAGGACATTAAAACAGCCTGTCACATGGTATGTTAATATTCTTTAATTATTGATTTGGTTGCTATTTTCCATTGTTGGAATGGGAGCAAAGCTGAGAAATATTATCAGTTTTTGGAGTGATCTAGGTACATAAGGTGGTCTGGAATAGGATGTATGGGAATATACAAACTTTTTCTATTGAAGTATATAAACAAAACAATAAATTAAAAGAAAATATTTATCATTGGAAATTCAGAAAAACAGAGAGATGGAGCAGCAATTTAGAATGCTTGCTGCTTTTCCAGAGGACCTGAGTTCAGTTCCCAGTGCCCACATTGATCTGCTCACATCCGCCTGGATTTTCAGCTCCAGGGGATCTGACGCCCCCTGCTGGTCCCTCTGGCCATTTGAGCATGCGCACAAGTGCAGTGTGCGCCTGTGCGCACCTACACACCGAAAGCATGTATTCCTAGATTAGTGACTTACAGTTATATTTGCCTGCCAGAATTTTACATTCTATTTAAAAGCTGTTAAAACAATGTCCCCTCATAACTCTTCCATGTCTGAGATCCTTCCCTGATATTTATTTACCCAGATATACTTTACAATGATTTTGCCATGGTTTTATCTCACGCCATTCCAAAAATCCTACTGTGTTTTGATGTAGATTTTTGCATACATAAGTTGAGCTGGGAGATATCTTGCAGTTTTGAGACCTCCTGTCTAGGAATTTATGAGGTTTCTGCTCATGAACATCTTCTGCTATGTCCCTTAGTAAGACTTTATGGTTTTCTTTATATGGACTTTGCCATTTCCTATTATGCTTGTGATTAGCATACACCTCATACCTACTTATCAATAGTATAAACATAATTTCCTATCATATGTTCTAAATGGTAATCACTAATATTTCGTGCTGTGTATGGGATCTCTCTAGCATTGCCTTCTAGCTTCCTACCAATTGAGGCATAGAGGGAAAGGAAATAGGACATAAAAATTCTGTTATCATTGCTGCCAAAGGTTGCCTGGGAAATGCAGGTGTTGCTCTGGAGCCAAATGAACTTGCTTTCTTTCTCCTGTAAGTAGACAGATTCAGTTCTGTAGTTTCAGGAATAATGGGACAGTGATATGTCCATGCCTCAGAAACAGTTCTGTTGTTGTTTTTGTTTTGTTTTTTGAGACAGGGTTTCTCTGTATAGCCTTGGCTGTCCTGGAACTCACTCTGTAGACCAGGCTGGCCTCAACTCAGAAATCCACCTGCCTCTGCCTCCTGAGAAACAGTTCTGATCAATAGGGATAGGGAAAGCTTATGGAAAAAAATTCTGTCTGCAGTCAATTCAGACCCAAAACAGAACTCAGAGCCATCCGCTCTGGTTTTAATACTTTCACCAGCTCACTAACTCTCCCAACCTACTTTTTTCCTCTAGAGAGGAGAGGCTCCCTGTAGAAGAGAAAGCCAATCACTGTTTTTGGCGTTTATCTTAAGATGGTCCACCTTAAAAAAAAAAGTCTGTAACATTTTAAGTTGATGCTTTTGAGCTTTACTCTTAGGGAAACAAGCCATGAACAAATCACAAAAATGCTCTCGTTGTCTCAGTGATTGATCTCAATCACTTCTCTTATTTTATTGCATTCTTTTTAGTAGCAGATCCGGTGTTCTTGTTCTGACTTCAGTGAGAACACGTCCAGTGTTTTGCCATTAGATGTGTATGTTGATGATAGATTAACTTTGCCATGTTAAGATGCATGAATGTGGCCAGGTGTGGTGGCACATGCACGTCTTTACTCTTGGCACTCAGGAGGCAGAAAAGGACGGCTCTCTGTGAGTTTGAGATCAGCCTTTTCTATGAAGAGAGTTCAAAGCTAGCCAGAGCTACAAAGTGAGACCCTGTCTCAAAAAAACTAAAACCACCAAAACAAAAACCTTTGGATTTTCTTTCTAGTTTACTTTTTTTTTTTTTAATAAGCCATTGGTGTTGAAATTCATTAAGTACTTTAAAAATATCCATTCTGGACTGGAGAGAGGACTCAGGCTAAGAACGTGTGCTGCTTTTACAGAGGACCAGGGTCTTGTTCCCAGCACCCACATGGTGGCCCACAACTATCCTTAATTTCAATTCCATGGATCTAATGCCCTCTTCTGGCCTCCATTGGCATGGTACACATGTGCTGCACACACATACATGCAGACAAAATACGCACACAAAATAAAAATACATGTAAAAATTCACAGTATTTATCCTATTGATATAATATCTGTTTTTAAAATTAGTTCAGTGAATTATAAACACATATACACACATATATATTTTTAAATAGGGTTTAACTATGTAGCCCTGGCTGACCTGGAACTCTCTATGTAGAGCAGACTGGTCTTAAATCCAAAGATCCACAAGCTGCTCTTCCAAAGGTCCTGAGTTCAATTCTCCAAAAAGCACACAGTGGCTTGTAATTAGACTTTTGGCTACCTTATTGGGCTATTTTTCCTACTGCCCTTCTCCACCCTTCCAACCCAACACTAGGTAGGAGAGAAAGAAGGATAGGGGGAAAGGGGTGCTGATATCCTTAGACTACTTCCTGCTCATTAGGGGTGAAGTGGAAACTTAAGGGTTCTTTGGAAAGTCGGTTGGATGACGTTTTGCTGCTGCAAACACGTGAAGGAGCGTTTCATCAAAGTGGACACAGGTGTGAAAGGCTAAGGCGGACTTCTGAAGGAACGTTTCGTTGAGGCAGACACAGGAGGGAGGATGTTCTGCTAAAGCAAGCAGGTGAAAGGACACGTGATGAAGGAGTCTTTGCTAATGACATGCATGTATTGGTCTGCCTTACACTGAGTAGTTGAGCTGCATTTGTCGGGACTCCATAGAGAGAGATGCACACACCCCCCCCCAAAAAAAAAAAAACCAACAACAACAAAAAAAACCCTCTGTGGTGTGCTGTACTTTGTTGCTGCTTCCAAGGACTCAGGCTGACTGGATACACATGCTGAAGCAAGGCACATGGAGGATACATGATGGTTAGGACTCCACGGAGTGACAGAGACGGAGCTTGGCTTGCTGGTACAGGTAGCCGTGCAACACTTGTGGGTCTCATGTCTTAGCTGATCTTCGCTTCCCTGAGAGAGGCACAGCTAAGAACTTCTCCTGGTGTTCCTGTTGGTCCCTCCTGCTGACTAGAGCCAAGGCTGAGGCCTGGCTGTCTCTGCTAGGTCATGTCACCACTGTTGCTAACCTGACTCTACCAAACTGGGCTGCTGGTGTATCCGTGAGGTGTTTTTGAGTGGATTGAGCTGCTGCCTCCTGCTAACCTGTGAGCTGAACTGCTGATCTCCAGACAACACAGATGGGAGTTACCCCAAAGAACCTTTCTAAGCAGGTCCACTTCCCCCTCCCCCCTCCCTTCTCTTCTACTACCTCTGGTGGGTAGTGGGCTACAAGGGAGGTTAAAGCATTTGAGAACCATCATTAAAAATAGGATTTGAAAAAGTTAAAGTTACACAGGGGTGTTGAGTTCCTTAGGGCAAGTTCAATTCCTTCTACTTAACACACAGCAACCAACAGCATTCGAACAGAAACTGGCAGGGATGGGGAGGGTGGGAGAGTGGGGGCAGCAGGGGTTGATGGCGAGCAGAAGCCACCTTCTCTCTTCTGGGCTCTGGCACTTACATGCCCTCTGAAGAGTCCCCAGAATTCCAACCATAAACCATCTTCAGCTGTCAAAATCACACCCCTGCCAGAGCATGGCGAGTTGCTGTGGACAATTTGAAGCAGCCCCATATTCTAAACCTGGGATTAAAACAAAAACATATTCCCATAACATTTCTGTGATTTAAAGAAATCAAAATTCTTGCTACAGTGGCTCACAACCATCTATAATGAGGTCAGGTTGCCCTCTCTAGCATGACAGAGCACGCACAAAGAAATTCTTTTTTTTTTTTTTTTAAGGAAGGAAAAGGTGTATGCTACCATACCTGGTCTGAATTTACAGATTTCTTTTTATTTTATTATTATTTCTTAAGATGTGTTTATTTTTATCTTATGTCCATGCACTATGGAGAGTTGCGAGCTGCCAAGGGGGTGCTGGGAGTTGAACCAAGTCATCTGGAAGAACTTACGGTGCTCCCCACTTCTGAACAAACTCTCCAGACCCACATTTATTTATTTATTTATTTATTTATGGGTTTTTGGTGTTTTTTTTTTTTTTTTTTTTTTTTTGAGACAGGGTTTCTCTGTGTAGCCCTGGCTGTCCTGGAACTCACTCTGTAGACCAGGCTGGCCTCAAACTCAGAAATCCGCCTGCCTCTGTCTCCCAAGTGCTGGGATTAAAGGCATGTGCCACCACTGCCCGGCTCCAGATCCACATTTATAGATTTCTTAACATTGAATTTTCTCTTTGTAATTCTAGACTAAATATTGCTTGATCATAGAGCAGTGGCTCTCAATCTTCTAACCTCCTAAAGCTGAGAACCTTTCATACAGTTATTCCTGATATGGTGACCCCCAACCATAAAATTATTTCATTGCTACTGTTATGGGTCGTAATGTAAATATCTAATATGTGAGCCCCTCCCCCAGCCCAGGTTGAGAACCACTGTTGTCGGGTTTGAGCTGGTTTAACAGCCAAGGGGATCAGAAAATGCTGCAAGTTTATTTAATAGGGCAACAGCTATGTATGAATGAATGAATGAATGAATGAATGAATGAATGAATGAATGAATGAAGTGTGTCAGATATGGCGGTGATTCTCATAGTGGGTGTTTAACTGATGGGCTTTGGGGAGAGATTTTCTTGGTCCAGATGATTCTGGGAAATGGCTGACTAAACGAAGGAGCCAGGTTTTTGTTTTGTTTTACTATGGGACTTCCCAGGGGTGTCCATAGAGTCTCCCAAAGGTGGACAGATGGGTGTCACACTGCACTTTCTTACTTTGTTAGACAGCAGGCATCCTTAATAAAGGCACATACATTCGGGTCTCTAAGGATAGAGCACTGTACTTGAGTTCTTTTTGGTGTTCTCTCTGATAGATCTTGATATCAGGGTTATGATAAACCTGGAAATACATTATTTTTTTCTGTAGCAAGTTTTTGTTTGAGACAGGGTCTCTCTTCAAAGCCCTCTATGGCTGTCCTGCAACTCACTATGTAGACCAGGCTGGCGTCGAACTCACAGAGATCTGTCTGACTCTGCATCCCGAGGGCTGGAATTAAATCGAGCGCCACCACGCTGGGCTCTGTACCAGTTTAAAAACACAGATTGTCTGTTTCCTTGTGGTGTGTTTGGACTTGTTATAAACCCATTTGGATCAGTGATATTTCTGAGTGACACAAATACCTGGATCATATGCACACATTTGAGAATTGTCCCCACGGGATCTTTCCCTCGACAGTCAGTTTTGCTTGGCACCCTTTGCTTCAGGATCTGGCTATTTTGCAACAGCATGGGATGTGTGACTATGAGTCCTGATGCTTGAGCAAATCCAAGCTGGCTACTGTGTGGTCCTCTGTTTTAAATATCCAGTTTAGCACAGGTCCCCTCCAGGGCCCACAGGCCTGGCCTTGTAGGGGCAGGTGATTCAAGGATCAAAGGCTGCCGCTGCCTTTCCTTACAGCCTGAGGGCCCTGCTCTATTTCTTCCTGACTTCTGTACCTTTCCCCAGGCATTGCAGGGGCAGGCATCTTACTCTAGATGCCTCCTCAAGGCTTGCCCCCAGGCCTCTGTGGGTAAATCATTTGCCCAGCAAGAGGGGCCAGCTGAGACATGCTCTGAGAGTGGGGTCAGTCTGAGGCCCGGCTGTACCGCATTAGGTTAGCCGGGTAGTGGGCAGAGCAGAGGAGATTGCCCCTGGGTGCAGTCAAGCCTACAAGGGACAGGTGGGAAGGCATCTCTGCAAAGGGCCACTCAGGGCCTGCAGGCCTGGGTGCTGGAGCGTCTTGCAGGCATCTACAGCCGAGCTGAGCCGTGGACGAGGGGAACGGCGAGGCCTAGCAGAGCCGAGCGGAGGCCGACTGGGGGCGGGGACCGAGGGCGCCGGGGGCCACAGGGCGGTGCGCTCCCGGGCTCCGCCGCAGGCTGCGCGCCCCTCCCGCCCCGGCCCCGGCCCGAGCCGCTGTTGCTGCTGCCGTTGTCGCCGCCGCCGCCAGGCCGCGCCCCGCCCCTCGCCGCCGCCGCTCCCGGGGAGGCTGCGCTCGAGCTGCGGCGCCGGCTGCAGCCGCCTGGGCCCCGGGCCCGGCTCCTCCCGCGCCGCCCGGGCGATGAGAAGCTGCTTCTGCGTGAGACGGAGCCGGGACCCGCCGCCGCCGCAGCCGCCGCCGCCCCAGCGGGGAACAGTTAAGTGAGGCCCGCGCGGGAAGACGGGCGGGGGCGGGCGGGCACGGGAGGAGCCGGCCGGGCCCAGGCCTGCGGGCGGCTCGCCCGGCCCCGCGTGGGGACAGGCCCCGGGAGGGCGGCCTCCACCCGGCGCGGTCGTGAGCTCTGGGGGCTCCGGCTCGGCCTTGCGGCTGGAGCGAGCTGGGGACTCGAGTGGCAGCAGCGCTCCGAGGGTGGAGCCAGGTGAGGGGCGATGATCTCCACCGGGGCACACGCTGGGGACAGTTCCCTTGACTCCCCTGGCCTGGGGTCCGGCTCTCACCTGTCACGTGGGTGCGGATGAGCGCGCACCTGACCCTCAGACATCATTACCTGGGGGCACCCGAACTGTAGGGCACCTGTCTGCAAGGTGACCAGCTATCCAGGAAGCGTGGTGGGCATGTTGATGAGCCTCCCCTTGTAAAGACTCCAGCCAGGGCAAGTGAGGCCCAAGGGGCTGCTTAGCACAGCACCAGGGACCACATCCTCAGAGACAGACTCAGTGAATAAGGTAGACCCAGGAGCATCTTTGTTTCCTTTGTCTTTAGCACACGCTGTCCCTAAATTATCAGCCTGTCTCCTCTATCCCCTGACCCCAACGACCTGTTCAGCGAGACAAGGCAGGCCCAAGGCAAATGGCCATTACCCCTACTCCCTGCCCCCACGGGAGACCCAGAGTGCCTGGATTTCAGCCACATTGGCAGACAGCAGGCAAGGCTCCTCTTTCAGGGCCTTTGTCTCTGGTGATGCCTTGTTGGGGTAATCTCCTATGTTTCCCAACAGCTGGCTAGATCCTATCTCCCTTTAACAGGGCTGGCAAATCTTATCAGCTGCCTTGGAAAAGTTAGAAGATAATCCTTATAGAAACCTATACTAACTGAAAAACTCCGAGCAAGCAAGAGGTTAGTACCAGAGATGGTGGCATCTTTCTTGCCAGCTAGAAAATCGTTTGGGGGTGCTTTGAGAACTTGTGCCACACTCATATTTAACGGGGTCTCTCTGAGAATTACAGCTTCTATAGGGACCCGGGCATCAAGACCCACGGAGGTCGACTGATAGAGCAACAGCTGGTTCATTGACTATAAAACCACTCTTTCTTGTTTACATGCCCGTTCCTTCCTCTGGTTTTTGTGTCCCTGATATAGACTAAAGACCTTTGCTGTGCCTATATTGGTGGACCCAGACCACTCTAGAATATTTCACCAAAGTTAAGTGCAAGGAGTTTAAGAATGAGACCCTGGCCCGTGTCTGGCTTTTCTACTCAACAATGTGCCATTGGTGAAATGAATGAAGTTTTCTGAGTCGCCATTTCTTGGCATGGGTCATGGTGGGATATAAACGAAGTGTTGAGGGAGACTTTAACGTAGTGCCCGCCTTATTGTGGTGAATTTATCAGTAAAATCGGTTCTTTCTAGGACTCGGCATCAAACTTATGCACGTGGGTGAGCTCTACCACTGAGCTGCATCCCCCAGCCCGGTCAGCAATTACTGTTAGGCATTTGGTAAGGAAGTTTGCTCATTTAGTTTGTTTTTTGAGTGCCTCTTTGTAGGCATAAGAAGGGCCTTCTTAGAGCAATAGAAAGCTCTGCTAGAGTAATCGAGGCTTGATTTTGAGGGCTTGGGTTGAGTTCTAGTGAGTGCTTTAGACCTCAGGTGACCCTAATAAAGCACTATCCCTTTCTTGAATCCCCATTTTCTTAATTGTAAAAGTGGCTTACAAATAATACCTACGCCATAAGGATCATCAATCAGGAAGGCCCTTGAGAGGTGGAGGGCCTCATGGAAATTAAGTGGGATCCAGCACTCAGCAGGCCTAATGCTTACATGATTTGTTGCTGGCGTCAGGTCCCATCAGAAAAATAATTCCAGAATATCTTGAGATTGTATGTGTTGCAAGACCACATGGCCACGTGAAAACAATGGCTGGAAGCCTCTCAGGGCTTAAGGAGTAAGGGAGAATCCCGACGTTGAATTTGTGCCCATTTCGTGGCAGATCTGCTTCACGGGAATCAGAAGCCAGTGGCTTGGGTCCCTCTGCGATGGCCGGTGAGAAGTGTTCCATTGCTTCAAGTCCAAAGAGCAATAGCCTCACCACACAGCCACATAATGATGATGTTGGGGTTGAGTATGGGAAGTGCAGAGCAGGGTTGGCCCAAGGAAGATGACAAATGACTGCGTAGCTGGATGTGGTTGAGCTGAGCACGCTGGTTACTGGCTGTGGATGTCGAGCAGAGCCTTCTTTGCCAGTTGGGGATATGGGAGATAAGGTGCCTGTAGAAAACCGCTTCCTCTCTGGGCTCTTCTGCTGTCCCTAGGGCTCTGCCTAGCCTCTGCTTCCTCAGCAGCCCCAGGGAATTGTGGTTTCTCAATGTTGTCTGCAGAGCAGGGGCTTGAGCCAGTCTCTGGCTCCAGCTGCCCAGGCAGCAGAGCTCCCAGCAGGGTGTGTATGATGTTACTCCCTTATTGGGGACATCCTATGGCCATGTGTTTGGTTTAGTTGACACACTCCTGGCAAGATGCTAAGCTTGTCCTGGCAGAAATATGAGAGCCCCATGGGCCCGGATCCCAGGGCCACACACAGGAGCTCAGTGGCTCAGCTTCCTCAAGGAAGGAGGGCCCTCTAGTTGGCCTTCGAGCTGGAATTTCTACTAATGTGTTCCTGTGTCCGTCCTTTTTATCTATAGATACAGATATGTGTGCAATGCCACATCCACTCTTTTAAAAATTAAAAAAAAAAGAGATACTGATCAGGACAGAATGTTCAAAAGAGTACCTGTATAGTCATTGAAGTAGAGAAATACATGATTCTTTTTTTAAAAATCATCTTTGTGTGTGATAGTGGGGTGAGGGTTACATGTGTGGGGAGGTCAACGGACAACTTGTAGGAGTTGGTTTTCTCCCTCTACCATGTAGGTCCCAGGGATTAAACTCAGGCCAGCAGGCTTAGTGGCAAGTGCCTTTATTTACTGAGCCATTTTCTTGGCCCACACATGAGTTTGTTTTAAGATTTATTTTTAAGAGTGTGTGTGTGTGTGTGTGTGTGTGTGTGTGTGTGTGTGTGTGTGTGTGTGTGTGTGTAGGCTTGTCCACATGACTGCAGGTACTCTTTGAGGCCAGGAGAGGGCGTCGGAGGCCCTGGAGCTAGAGTTACAGGTGGTTGTGAGCCACCCAACGCAGTGCTGGGAGCTAAACTTGGGTCTTCTAAAAGAGCGGTCCTAACCACTGAGCCATTTCTGTAGCTCTATAAAATGAGTTCTTAATGGGCCCAGTAAGCCTGGGGAGTTTATGAAAATGCAGATTCCAGGACTCCATTCCCAGACTTCACTGAGGCAGAATCTCTAGCAAGGAGACTCTGGAACCTGTGTACTTGGTAAGCACATTTGGGGTGCTCTATGCCTGCTGAGATTTGAGAACCACGGTTCTAGATGTTTTTAGGAAAGTGTTTCATATGGGCAACATAAACTTTGCCACCTTTTCCAGTGTAAACACAGCTTAGTCACACTGCTTTGCAGCTAATCTGTAGAGCTTTCTCAGTGTGTGTTTGTGTACATCTGCACGTGTGTGGAAGCCAGAGGTCAACCTTGGCTGCTATTCCAGAACCTTCCACCTTGGTTTTTTTTTTTTTAGGCAGGTTTTCTCATTGCTCTGAATCCGTGATAATTAGGCTAGGATGGCCAGTGTAGCCCAGGAAGCCTCCTGTCTCTGTCTCCTCAGAACTGGGACTACCGCATGTGTTACGATTTCTTGGTTTTTATTTATATATTTATTTATATAAATATATAACTTTTTTTGTATTTTATGCATATGAATGTTTTGCTTGCACATATGTCAGTGTGCTGTGTACATCCCCAGAGGATGGAACCCATTCAGATCCCCTGGAACTGGGGTTGCAAATGTCTGCAAGTCACCATGTGGGTGTTTGGAACCGGACCCAGCTCCTTTGGAGGAGCACCAGTGCCCTTTACAGCCGAGTCATCTGTCCAGCGACAACACTCACCTCTGTCTGGCTTTTTGACATGGTCTCTGGGAACTAGACTCAGGTCCTCTTGTATTTTCAACACTGAATTACCTCTCCAGCCTTAATCTCCAGACCTTTTTTTTTTTTTTTTGGCTTGCAAAGTTGTAGTCATTAAACAAGTTCCTTTCTTAGGGCCCCTGGCAACCTGGGTGTGACCATGCTGAGAGCCTTAGGGAGCCGGGATCCTAGGATGTGTAACTTTTTCTGACTGGCTTATTTCACTTAGCACACTATCCTCACCGTTCATCGTGTTATAGTGTGGGTCAGATTTTCCTTCCTTTTGAAGGCTGAATGATTCATGATTGGAACGTATTGACCGTATTTCCCTTGCCCATTCATCATATTTTGGCCACTGAATGATGCTGTTCTGACTCTGGTTTCAATTCTTTGGGGGTATATAGTTAGAAATAGATCCTATGGAAACATTATTTTCAATCCTCAGGGGAATTAGCATACTTTCCCCCATAAAGCTATGGCTGTACGTTCCCACCAATAACATCAAAGCTTCTGATTCCTCCGTAACCTCCCGACGTTTGTTACCCTCTGGGTACTTGCTTCTTTTCTTGGAGTTATCCAGCAGGATGAGTGCGAGACACTTCACTGTGGTCTGGGTTTTAACTGGCATTTCTCAGGGACTTCCTAGTTGAACTTCTTCTGTGCTACACGTGGTTTGAGCATCTCTCAGCCTTGGAGAAATGTTTGTTCTAGTAATTTGGGTCCTAAAAATGAGTAAGTTGGCTCTTGTTTAGCTGTAGCTCTTTATAGATTTGGATATAACTCCTCATCACATATTGTGAGCAGATATGGTTGGCAAATGGTTTCCCTGGCTCTCTCCGTTGCCTTTTTACTCCATAGAGTGTGTTCTCTGATGCAATTCTAGATGTTTTATGCACCTTGTAATTCCATAGAGAAAATATACCTACTACTCCTGCTTCTGTGGGTGAAAACTCAGCACTAGGTTGATTGATTCGTGTAGAGCCGCACAGCTATGAGTGTCTAAACTTCGATCGGCATTCGGTCTGACTCCAGATCTCTGCCTTCTCCATCCTATGCTCTGCTGGCTATTCTACTCTAGCTAGTAACAGAGGAGGCCTGGGGAGGCTCGATGGAGGCCATGTAGGTGGGAGAAACACAGAACTGAAGTCTTGGTATGCCCTGCTCTGGACCACTGACTTCCCTTTTTGCCCTAAGCACACTTGCTTAGTCTGAGGGATAGGCAGCAGTGCCATGTTTTGTTTTTTTAAATGGAGTTTGGTTGGATTTATTTGTTTTGGCATTTCATAAACTTGTTCCATAGCCCATCTGTTGCTTGCTGTGCCCCCAGAAGTCCATGCTTGTTCATACCACTGTGCCTTTGTCTATGTCAGCAAGACTCATACCATCCTCTGTCTCTAGGGAGGCCAGTTCTTCCCTCATTTGCAGCCCCTTGCCTTGGGGACATTCCCTGTAGCCTGGGCTCACATCTTTCAGCTGCTACTCAGCTGTGGAGCTTCTCCCAGTCTGCACTGCATTCTTCAGTCTCACCTCATACCCAGAACCGGGTAGGGCTGCCGTCTGTAGATGGACCAGCTCCTCAGGACATTCTCCTTGCAGCCAGTGGGACACTCTGAACCCCTTCCAGGCCCTCGTACATCACCACTGCATTGAGATTCGGACTTTTCCAAAGACTGCAGAGCCTCCTCCTCTCTACACAGGGGTACTTCTGGAGTTCAGTTTGTCCTTCTAGGGCATCAGTGACCTTGCCGGGGGTCCTGTGAGAAGGGGCCAGGTAGGTTTCCTATCACTTGCTCCTGAAGCATGATGCAACCTCCTCAACTCACTGAAATGTGGGCAGTATTTGAGAGGGCTAGAACTTTAGCCCCAGCTATCCGCACGGTGCACATAGCACACCTTTGAACAATGTGAGGTAAGCGTTGGCCTGAGTAGCAAGGCTGGGTGCACTGGTCTTTGATCACGCTTGTGTGATGTGAGCACGTGTGGATGCTAAGACCATGCTAAGAATGCTATTCAAGCTCTGGGTGACGGCGTTTGTCTGCATGGGCAGTTGGAGAAGGCTTGGCCTGGCATATTGAATGGTGGGGGTAGGTGTCTGTGGGAGAGAAGCTGAGTACTCTTGGCTGACCTGTGATTGGGAAGCAGAGGATAGGGAACGCATTCTGAGATTCTTCTCCGTGGAAAGTCACCTTCAAGTTCATTTCATTTCATTCATTCCCCATTTGCTTATCAAACATATAATAAAGACCAACCTTCAGGTTCTTGAATTGCAGGTAGTGAGCAGCCGTTTTAGCATCAGCAGGGACCCTATGAGAATGCAGCTTCTTAAGCTCCTTGCCCCAGTCTCTGGTAGCGCCAGAGTCTGTTTCTAGAATGGGGCTCAGGGCTGTCAGATTTAGAAGCTTCCCAGGAGACACTTCCTGTATCCCAAATGCAGGAGAGCGTTCTGTTCATCCTGGCTCTCCACAGATGCATGGCCCTGTCAGGGAGAGAATGCGTGAGGATGTGTCGAGGTGAGCCAAGTTGGCAGTGCCAGTGGGATATGCAGGGAAAGTCAGCCAGCAGAGTACCAGACACATCCCTGAGCTTTAGGAGAAAACTGGAAGGCCCTTGTGGGAGCTGTCAGTTGTCAGATAGGCTGATTGGATTGATAAATGTACTAGAGAAATACTCAAGGTGGGAAAACCAAATAGGATTTGGGATGTGGGAGCCCATCAGCCTGGCACTGAGGTAACGGGCAGTTACACTCTGACTCTGGCCAGTGCCTGACTTAGTTATACTGTAGCACTAAACGTAAGAGGACCCTTGCTCTTGTGACCTCCTGGCATGGTTTTGTTTTCTGGCCATTTTCCTTCTGTCAGGGTCTTCCAGTGTGGTAGACCAGGTTAGACCTGATAGGAATGGGCAGTATCAACCCTCATTTGATGTGATCATAAATAAGGCAGAATGAGGTTCACCTGTGTTCTGGTGGGCTCTGCCTTCCGGCTGCGTTCCAGGGCTGGGCTCCTGCGAGCAGCTTCGTCTGGGAAGTGCTGGAAGATCCATCCTACATTTGTTTTTAGAGAGAGCCTGCCCTGTGTGGTTTATGTGTGTGTGGTCCTCAAATGATTAATATAAGTAAGAAAGGTCTGATTGAATTTGATGCATTTGTGTACCAGACCCTTCTATTAGGAAAAACCCAGACCTTTACTGGGGGAAAAGGACGTGCTTACCATTGTTCGTTTCCCAGCTGGAAAATTCTCTGTGACCTAGGAAAGCTTAGAAAAATGTTTGCTATCATTCCCTGGTATCAGAACAGGCCTGCTGCTACCTGCCTGGCAATTGCCCCAGGGATTTGACTTCTGGTGGGTCACCACCAACTTGGCTGTGCACACACCAAGGTGCAGGTGGACAGGCCCGCGCTGGAGGTCCTAAAGCCTACAGAGATGCTGGGCACTATCGCTCTCAGGCAGCCTGATTGCTGGCTGCACACACACTCTCCTGGGTGCTTCATGGCACCTGGTCTCAGCTTGAAGCCTCCAGGTGAGGTAGGTTCTGGTTCTCTGTGTTCTGTGCAGTGTGATATGTTGAAGACAACGGCTGTGCCTTTTGTCTCTTCCTTGTCTGCAGGACAGTGCTAGTACTTGGGAGGTTCTAGAGTGAGCATGGGGCACTGGGGAAAAGGTGCAGAGTCCCCCCCCCCCCCGTCCGAGGACACCTGGCTGTGCAGAGTCCCCCCTGTCCGAGGACACCTGGCTGTAGCAGCGGCTTCGCTGGGGAGAGAGTCTGCCCCTGTGCCCTTGGAGGGGAAAAATGTCTCCCTTTCCTTTCCTGCCCCACAAGTAGCAGGGTATGGGCAGTTTGTGTCTTTGATGCCCTTGAACTTGGACCCTAAGCTAAGGACGAGGTTCACCCTTCTGTAGGGACTTAATTAACCCACTGGTTTTGTCATTTCAATTACAGTCGGCCAGTTTAGCCTGCAATGCCCCCCCTGCCCCCCCCTACTTTGAAATTACTCTTTTCAGAAGATATGTGATCACTCCTTTAGCCCTGGTGGGCAGGTGCTGGCATTGCTTCTAAGCCAGCCTCGTTCATGCCCTCTGCTGGGAGGCTGGGATGGCAGGGAGGCCAGGCCTTCTCTGAAGGCAGCAGCTCCTGCCCCCTGCAGTCCTTGCTCTGGAAAGCCCACTCCTCACCGCTGGAAGGGCCTCTGTGGAGTGACTGCGTGTTGTTAGCTGGGTTTTGATTTCAGTACTGGAGTTGATAAAACGAGATAAACCCCAGGCTCACTCAGGCCGTGGAAATTAAACAGAGATGATATCAAAGTTCCCCTGAGCCTTCAGCTCTGCTACCGTAGCTTCACTTTCTCCCGACTGAGGCCTGAGGCAGCCTTTGATCCTGAAACAATGAGTAGTCAGGTAAGCCCAGAACCGCTGACTTTTAGGGATTAAGTGCATGGTTGTGGTAATTCTTTGATCAGCTACAAGGGAGCAGTGTGCTGTCTGCCCGCCACACTGTGAAGGGGCTTCATAGTTAAACTACGAAGTTCACTTCTCTGTGAACCTGGGACGACAGTGTTGTTGAGATGCCGAGCTGTAGGGAACCAGACCTCCTCCTGGCCAGTCCTCCATTGCAAATGCATGTAGTGTGGTGTGGGGGAGGAGACTCCTCCCTCGGAAGGCCAAACTCACACCACCTTGTGCAGTGCATGCCCACACTAGTGCTTTACTCCCTTGTCCTGAGGAGAGAATCTCTCAGAGAGACACAAGACCTGGAGCAGGGCTCTGCAGCCCTCAGCCTGGGAATGATCTGGCAGAGGCCACATCCCCACGCAGGAAAGGTCATTGGGGACTGACATCTGGAAGGTTACCTTAGCAGAATAGCTCAAGGTCACTGTCACCATGGCCAAGAGCAGATGTGACTCCCAAGTGCCCAACACCTTTCTTCCTTGCCTGGCCTCTGTTGAGAACCCACTGGTTTCAGATTGGCTCAGCATCTGCCATCTAGTCACCCAAAGGGACTCCACTCTGACTTTCCCTGTGGACACTTTCTGTGGCCACAGCAGGATGGCACAGGGTTGCCTCTCTGCTCCCTTCCTCTAGGTCTGTCGGCCCTGCTGCTTGTGCACGATAATGGAGCCCCTGTGTGCTGTGGATCCTGCACATTCGAGGCCACAGATCAGCCCATCCCCTCCCGTGTCGAGCTCAGATCTCCCTCATTAGGCCTGAATTTACCTCTGTCCTACACAACAGGGCCTTAGCTCATTTTTATTGTTGTAAATTATTTATGAGGGGAATGTTGAATCTCGAAACGGAGGTGTGAAGAAAATTAATCCCAGGTTACTTTTATCTTTCCGAACGTGTCTCCCCTTTGCTTTACTTATTGAGCTATGGCCAGAGGAAAAAAGCGGTCTGGCATTTTAAAATATAATTAGTTTTGAACCTGCTTTCCCATTTGGGCAGGATGTTGGTCTCGGCGTGCAGTGGAACGGTGCACAGACAAGACTGAGGAGGACCCTCTGCCTGCTCTCAGCGCCAGCCACTGGGTGTCTGTGAACAAACCTCAGTTTCCACTTAAGTAAAATAAGGCTAGTTTGGGAGACCCTCCAGCTGATAAGGGACCTGAGAAAGTCCTCTGTACTAATTTAACAGGGGTGCGTTCACATGGCCGTGGAGCCACTATGATGGAACCAAGAGTTGCTGCAGGAAGGCCTTTTGTGTTTCATACCTAAGTCACCTCCTGCCCGGCTGGTCAATGTTGGTCTTGACACATGCTCCCTTGCTCTCCCCTTCTGGCCCTCTGTTGGGCTCATATTCATGGCTCCACTTCTTCCCTGCAGAGGCATGCCCCAGGACCCTGGGGCGCAGGGTCTGGTTCTGCACCTTCCCTTCCGGCTGGAGTCTCCAGGCAGCCTGAGGAAACATGGAGTGCAAGTTATAAATGGCCTTTTGTTAGGAAGGTCAATTGAAGTGACCGTAGAGACGCTGTTAAAAGTAATTTGCAGTCAGAAAATATGTAATTCAGGGCAAGCCACTTTGAGCGATGGCCTCTGCCATGGATATCTTGGGCGTTTCTCATTAAGAGGCTCCTTGGCTGGTGGCGGCCATGCCCCACCGCCGAGTGGGCCGCAGCCCCTGGAACAGCCATTTGTCTCCGAGGCACAAAGGCTGCCTTGATCCCCAGGGCACAGCAACCCGGCAACCAAGGGAGAGAGGCGGGGCGAGCGTGGAGATGACTGTGCTGGCTGAGCCAGGCCTGCAGTGGGCTGCGCAAGCTGGGCTCCTGAGCTCGGAGGCCCATCTCTTTGTCTGCTTCAGCTGGAGGCTGCCCGCAGCCATCTTGGAAGCTGCTGCTGGATGCCTCCCGGGGTGCATTCTGGGAGCAGTATCTTCCCTTTGCAAGCATACTCACCCTCTTGCAATTGACAGCAAGCAAGAGAATTGTTGTCATTAAGCCTCGTGGAGTGCATCGCCATTGGGGAGCAAATGAGATATTCCTTGTGTGTGCTCACAAACTCGCTCTTTTCTGTCTCCCTCCATCCCTCTTTCCTTCATTTCTTTTTCTCCTCTTTATTCCCCATCTCTCGATCTCTTTCATAGTAAAGGCAGTAGAATTAAAATATATATATATATATATATTGCTTCACATGTTCTTTATTAAATTCACAGCATGATATTTAACACTGGCAGGATTCGTACATTCTGCTAATGAGTTGTTAATTGCAAAGCATCTTTGGTAGCAGACATCAGGTACCAATATTTTTGCAAACTGCAGCCGTGTGATTTTTATGTGCCCTCCTCCCCAAATACAGGATTTTTCAGGGGACAGAGGCATTTTGTTTAGAAATTTGCTCTGAATTGGGCAGGTGCAGATATTTAACCCTAAACCCATACTGGGGTCACATGTGTGGAGTCACCTGATAAATATTTACTCAATACCTACTGGGTGCAAGAGCACTAAGCACTGAGCTGTCACAGATAAAAGCTGCCTAGAAAATGAAACTCCAAACAAGGAAAGGATTGAGAGGTGTAGCCCGATCCCCTCCCCCTCCTGCCCCGGGCTGATGTACACTTATTTTTTGTAGAAGCAAATAAAATAAAACTCTATAACTTGGCTAAGAGGCAAGGTGCCAGGACCAGTGTGCTCTGTGGGTTCCGCTGACTAAACGGGTGATGTTCCTGAGTGGCCAGCGCTGTTCGATAAGAGGCTGAGGAGGTAGCTTATGTCTCCTGCTGCCTCTTCAGGAAGGATGCTTGCTCTAGAAGCCAGAACTGGCTTTGAGAGCTCCGCACCGGTAGGGTTTAATTGCTGCAGAACAAGCTGGAGTTATTTTCTTCTTTCTCACTGTTTGCCCAATAAACGTGCTTTATACCAGGTGTGGGCGTTTTTATTTGGCTTCTGGAGCACAGCCACTCAAGTGGCCAGGACCACTGCTCTCCGTACTTTGTCAGCCTCCTCAGCTGTCCTGGGTAGAGGCAGCAAGCAGCAAAATACCAACTCCACGCATAGTGACAATTAGGATCACTGTTAGTGCTTAGCTTTGAGTAAGTGCCACTTGACCTGGGGGTTAAACTAGACAAAGAAATGGGCCAGACCTCTAGTGAAAGGCTCAAGCCAGAGTGCCCTTAAGAACCCATGTGCCCTTAAGCCCCCCAGTCCACCTGCTGTTTTCTGAGTGCCTACTGTGTGCCTCTCTGGGCCTCTCTTTTATTGTACTCTCTCTCTGTTTTCACAACAGTCCCAGAGTGGATCAAGACCTCTTTTTACAGTTGAGAGAAAGCTGGGGCTCCCCGAGGTTTAATTCTTGTTCGGACACTAACTTGTAAGTGTGGCGTCTGGAGCCACACTCACCTCTTGTACCTGTGCCCAGATGCCTTCTCTGGTTTGGGAGCTCATTGACTTCTCTGTCTGCAGAATGTCTAGCTGTGGTTTGGAAGCCTAGCTCCATACAGGAGCACTGTGTGAGGGACAAACTTTGCCAGGGGTGGCTTGTCCAGTATTGGTCCCTGGTCAGAAATCAGGCAGTTGGAGTAAAGAACAATGTGGGGCTGGGCGGGTAGCTCAGTGGGTAGCATGCCTGTCTAGCCTGCATAAAGGGCCCCATCCCTAGCACCACATAAAACTACGTGTACACACCTGTAATTCGAGCTCTCAGGAGGGAAGTAGAGGCAGGAAGACAGGAGTTCAAGACCGGCCTGGAATATATGATAATGTGCTTTTGTGTTTGAGTGGAAATTACCTCCTGATATGAGCCCTCAGCATTCCGTACTAAGAGCTTGCGGTGCGGCGGTTGAATTCTTGGTCTGAGTGCAGGGTCAGATAAGGCCAGGTAAGGAGTGTGGAGCTCACTGAGAATAGCTGCCCTAGGATGCTGGGTCTACTTGAAACCTCGCTCACTCACATTAAACACTGAGTTTGAATTCTTTGCTCTCCATTTCCTTTTCCAAACCAGGACCAAGCCACCATGCCTGAAGTCAAAGAGCTTTCAGAAGCCTTGCCAGAGACACCAATGGACCCCATCACGGGAGTCGGGGTGGTGGCTTCTAGGAACCGAGCCCCAACAGGCTACGATGTGGTAAGATACAATACCAGCTTGTCTGTTCTGCTCTCTGTCTATTTCAGCTCCTGTGTGGGAACTATGCAGCTTCCCTCTCAGAACTTAGGATGACCAGAAGAGGAAAGCCATGGCCAAGGAGGTGGTCAGGAGTGGGAGTCAGGGGGCCTGCCGAGGCCATGGAGTGTGGGAATGGCTTCCTGGCTCTGGCTGTAACAGGCCTTTGACATCTGTGGTGGCCATTTTCCACCTTTAATTAGATTCATTGTTTTCCAAAGTCACCTGTAGTTTTGATGCTTCATGAAGAGCACTTAGGGAAGATCCTGGGAGTTGTCTTGTGTCGTCCCCAGAGTGTGGGTGTTCTGGGTGTGTTGTTCTTGCCCATAGCCAGCAGGGAACCTGTACAGTGATTAGCTTAGTGTGTGGGCAGGAGCTGAAAGTCAGGGCCGATAATCAGATAATTCTTTGTCGTGGGACTGTCATGTGCATCATAAGCCATATGCCTCAGCACCCATGACCTCTGCTTAGCTGAAATGAAGTTTCGAGATGCTCTCTGGGAAGGGTGGGTGAATAAAATCAGCCCCCACTGAGAACCTCTGGTGAGTCTGTATCAGATCCTCACTGCAGAAACAGGAGTCCATTAAAAAACAAAATCAAGAAAACAAAACCTCTGCTTCCCTGCCATCGAGATGCTTGTGAAGAGACAGAGAGGGTCCTTCTTGACAAAGATTTGCATCTGGCCAGCCTCCTGTCTTCAAAGCCCAGTTGGAACGTCTAACTTTCCATAAAATAGAATCATTAGATATGGCTTTGTGCCATAAAACTCTTGGGGAAGCTAATAAAAACGCTCCTGGTTTGAGAAGCTGAAGTGTGTGTTGATGGATTGGGTCTGAGGTGGCACATTGTGCATCAGGCCTGCTTGGGAGCGCCTGCCCTGCCGTGGACCGTCCAGGGGCCCTGGAGGCTCAAGCCACCGGCTTGGGTCTCACAGCTTCCTGCCATTCTATGTTCATCAGTATCTGTAGCGTTCTGGCTGCACCTCTGGGGTCATCCAGACTGCTTGGCTAGTGGGCGGCAGACGGCCTTTGAGCACTTGGCTTTCTCAAAGTCTCTGGAAGCCTGACAGGGGCACAATCTATCCCTATCATTTTCTTCTAACATCCAGCTCAGAGCAGGAGAGCATGGTGTCAAATGAGTGAAATTAATAAGCACATTTCACCATCATGCTGCACTGTGCATTTTAGTGGAAGGTGAGCAGGGCAAGAGGCTCACGCTAGTTCGCCTGTAATTACTCAGCCTGCACATGGTCCTAGGCTCCTGTAAGAGCTCTTTCAGAGAGGGCGGGCAGTCCTCTCTTCATCTGACCTCTAGCCTCTTCTCAGATAAACATCTCATTCCCAAGAACTCTGGCCCTGGTTCAAGGGGAAAGGTGGGGAGGGCAGGGTGGGAAGTGGCTTTTCCCCTTCTCCCCAGAGCTCCACATGAAGGCAACATGGGAATCAGGTGCAGGAATGTTTTGGGAAGGCTCCAAAGACTATCCAGAGGACGAGGAGGCCCTGTGAGCTGGAGGCTAGACTACTCTCCGTGTACAGTCCACCTAGGATTAACCCCCATCCTCTCTCACACAGTGAGGCACTCTGGCCAGCTTCCGGCCATTGCTGCTGGCCCTCAGCTGCCTTGCAAAGGCTGTCTAGGTACGGCTGCTTCTTGAAGTTAAAAATGCCAAAGGTGCACTGGATTGGGGAAGCAGCTTGGACTAGGACGCTGGAGATCATGTGCTAACTGTCTCAATACACTGTCTCCATTTCTGCAGACTTCTGAGAGCAGCCTCCCATGTCTGTCTTTCAGCCACAAGCTCAGGGCTTGGAGTGACAGGCTGATGAACCCACTCTCAGAGATTGGGGTGGGTCTCAGAAAAGGCTCAGAAGCAAGATTGCTGGGCTGGAAGTGTAGTGAGAATTTTGGTTCGTTTAAACACAGAAATTGGACTATGTTTTCGTGTTAAGCCCAGGTGTGGGCTATGGGGCTGCTTCTGACTGCCCACAGCAGCTGACTATGATTTGCCTTGTGCTCTAGCAGAGGCATGGTTTCGCCAGCTGCAGATAGTTTCTGATATTGTGTGACATTTGGAATTCTGGGAACTTTTCAGAGGGTCTATCAATGCTCGGGCTCCTTGCAATGGGTTTGGGTTGTTGATTGTGATTTGTTAAGTAGTCATACACAAAGAAAAAACAAGAAATTAGCTATCTTGATGGCAAAGATCAAACTTGCCCCAAGGAACTCGACACCCTGATCAGCAGTCTAACGTCAGGTCGCCCCCTTTTCCCTCTATTCATTCTTTCTCCTAATGTCCAGGGGTTGAAAGAGTGGGAAAGGGATGGAAGAAGGAAGAACCCACAAAGTAGCAAACACCAGCTCCGTCATAGAAGAGTGAGGGAGGTGGCCGTGGGGGCTGAGTGTGGACACAGGGGAGAGGAGGTGGCAGCGGGGGCTGTGTGGACACAGGGGAGAGGAGGTGGCAGCGGGGGCTGAGTGTGGACAGAGGGGAGAGGAGGTGGCAGTGGGGGCTGAGTGTGGACACAG
>CM052701.1:130779055-130810321 GCA_028551405.1 Uromys caudimaculatus
GGCAGTGGGGGCTGAGTGTGGACAGAGGGGGGAGGAGGTGGCAGTGGGGGCTGAGTGTGGACACAGGTAGGGGAGAGGAGGTGGCAGTGGGGGCTGAGTGTGGACAGAGGGGGGAGGGAGGTGGCCGCTGGACCTGATATGGCATCAGGAGCAGCCATTTCCTGACATAAAGATGGGCAAGCGACAGGCTAGCCTAGGCACAAATGTGGAAGATTCCAGGGTGAGATGGTACAAGTGGGCAGGGCCTGTGTGGTGGAGTCGGGCTGGAAGGGCAGAAGAGGTAGTGTCCAACAGAGGTCAGAAAGGATGGGCAATTTCTGTTGTTTGGCTCTTGTTCTTCCTTCTGCGGTGTGCTGGGAAGCCAGCCTTGGTGGTGGCCTCCGACTTCCATGTGGCCTCTGTGGGCAGCATGTGAGCTACCCACCCTCCCTCCCCATCTCCCTTCTCATTTCCCTTTCTTTCAAGAGTGTTGAAACTAATTAGGTAACAAAACATTTCTTCAAAACTGCTGGTCCTGCATAATTTATAGATACCCAAAGTATCCCAGGCGTCTCCATAATCAGTGGAGCTGCCAATGTTTGAAGCATCAGATATAAGGTGCTGTGGGTAGGCTCTTCTATGGGCAGTGGGTTGGGTTAGGGATCAAAAGGACACACGGGTTTAAAATTGGAAACCTACAAATGAGGAGCCAGTTGTCATGCACCAAAGCAGGAGAAGAAAGAAAACAAAAATAAATAAATAAATAGATAGATAGATAGATAGATAGATAGATAGATAGATAGATAGATAAAACCCTCACAAAACCACCTGCTCAGTGCCGAAGCAGGGTCAAGAAAGCTTGCAAATTCCCATCATGCTCAGGGAATTAATACCCTTGGGAGGAAGGTAGTGAGCTCGTGCCCAAAGCCTGTGGAACACGTGAGTCACAGTCATCGCTCTGGTGTGACAGAGCTGTTCCTCCGGTCTCTAGAAAGGCCACATTGTGGTAGTAGGCTCTTGTCCCTCATAGCCAGAGGAGTGGAGACTTCAGATGGATCTGAGGCGCTATCCCTCCTGTGTCCCACCCTGCAGCAGGTGAGAGAGAGAAGGAGTAGCTTGCCCCTGTGGGTCCCTGGCCCCTTCAGAAAGGCTCTGCCAGCAAGGGACTGCTTCTGAACAAAGTAACGGAAGCTTGGAGGTTCCTGAACCTCACAACCCCCTCCTCACAGGCTCTGTTCATTTTAGAGCCGAGAGCTTGTTTTGATAAAGGCACCAGGTGTTGCTCTTTTTTGCTCTTTTGATAGAAATGCATTAAACCAAGATTTACTGAAAACACGGAAAGTGGTTTTATGACCAGCCTTGGGCCCTGGCTTCCTGCAGCTTGAATCTGGAAAGTTTCTGTGAACTGTCCCGAGACAGACCTGGCTTGAGAGGAGGACACTTGGCGCTTGCTGTAGTGAGTGTAGTGAGGCCAGCAAGCCAGCTTCAGGAAGTTCTGTCAGAAACAGTGGCTTCCTGTGCCTGCAGGAGGACCTGTCTTCTCCTTGGCCTCCTGCCCCCAGCCATGCAGCCAGTGACTAAAGCTCAGTTAACAATGGACCGGACAGCATCTTGATACTTCCTTCTGCTCACAGAGGCAGCTGGCTCACTCTTGCAGACTTGTGAAAGATAAAGCCTCAATTATTTGGATTGGCAGAGAAGTTATTCTTTTTTTAAATGTAGTATTTAAGTTTTGAGAGATTATGGATTTATATGCACTTTAAGGAATAACTCAAGCATGCTCACTCCTTGTCTGAGATCAAGTGACAAGATAACAGGTGCAGTGTGTGCCTTGACCCCTGTGGTAGTGTCTGAAAACATCAACATGGCTTCTGAGCCAGGACTCTGAGTTTAATCAAATGATTTCTGGCCAGTGGATCAGTGGATCAAGAGGAAATTGCTCTTGAAAAGGTGGTTTTCAGTTCATGGTTCCCAAGAGGAACCGTGCTGCTGCTGGGCGGGGCCAGATGGGGAAGTGTCAGGGCTGACTGGAGCCTGGAGAGCAGGGACTAGGAGGACATGAGCTTTCCATGGAGCTTCTGTGTGCAGGGCAAGGCAGAGGTAGGGTAAGCAGACTTCAGCCCATCTAGCAGAAATGGCTGTGGCTCTGGGCCACAGGTGTAGTGTCTGCTCATCAGGTGTCTGGTGTCTTGGATGGCAGGAGCCTGATGCCTGAGAATGTGCTGCTTTGTTTTTGTCACCTTGGCATATGCCAGAGTCACCTCGGAAGAGGGAACCTTGAGGGGTTGCCGCAGATTAGCCTGTGGGCAAGTCTGTGGGACATTTCCTTTTTCTCTTTTTAGGATTGATTTATTGTTTTTATTTATATGTATATGGATGAGACTGAAGGAATTTACATACACCCCGTGAGTGCAGGTGTCAGCTGAGGCCAGAGGGCATCCTGAGTTACAGGTGGCTGTAAGCAAGCTGCATGTGGGCACTGGGGGTGAGCCTGGGTCCTCTGTAAGACCATTGCAAGGATCAGTAAGTGCTTTTAACCACTGAGCCTTTTCTCCAGCCTTTGGGGTCTCTCTCTCTCTCTCTCTCTCTCTCTCTCTCTCTAATGTTTGTTTACTTTATGTGTATGGATATTTGCCTGCATGCCAGTCTGAACACTAGGAAGCCAGAAAGTGGTGTCAGATCCCCTGGAACTGGAGTTACAAACGGTCATGAACCACCACGTGGGTGCTGGAATTGAATCCGGAGTCCTGTAGCCGAGCAGTCCCCAACACTCTTAACTGCTGCACCACATCTATCAGCCACATCTATTGAGCCCCCTGTGGGGCATTTTCTTGATTAATAATTGATGTGGGAGAGGCCCAGCCCACTGTGGGAGAGGCCACCCCTGGGCAGGCAGACTTGAGTTGTATTATTAGAAACTCTGAGCAAGCCATGGAGAGCAAGCCAGGAAGCTGCAATCTTCCTTGGTCTTTGCTTCAAATTCTGCCTCCAGGTTCCTTTCCGGCTCTGCCTTGGCTTCCCTGGTTGATGTAACCCTGAAGTGTAAGGTGGGAAAACCCTTTCTTCCCCGAGTTGCCTTTGGTCAGTGTTTTATTACAGCGACAGAAAGCTTACAGGGACCCGGTAGATGGGAATGTGGAATAGTGTTTGTTGGCTTGTTTGTCAGAAGTGTGCTGGAAGGGACGTCACTTCCTGTCTCCAAGACTAGCTGATCTGGGGAGAGGCAGCTTGCCTTTGCGTTTGCTTGCGAAGCCCCAAGGTACCAAAGCATCATAAGCTGTGCTATCCCTAACATAGTGCCATCCCTACTGCTGGCCCCTTATGGCCACGCTCATCCCCTCTGCCTCCTCCAGAGCCCCAGGAGCCACTCCTCTTGCCTGCCCACTATAATTTTGTCATTTCTGAAGTGTGCTTGTTAGTTTTCGTCAACTTGACACAAGCTCCGGTGGTCTGGGAAGAGGGAACTCACTTGAGGAATTGCCTCCTCTGATTGGCCTGTGGGAAAGTCTGTGGGGCATTTTCTTGATAATAATTGTCGTGGGAGGGTACAGCCCACTGTGGGCAGTGCCACACCCAGGCTTGTGGTCCAAGGTTTTATAAGAACGCAGACTGAGCAAGCCACGGGGAGTAAGCCTGTAAGCAGCCCCTCTGGGATTTCTATTCAGGTTTCTGCCTTGAGCTCTTGTCTTGCCTTCTCTCGGTGATGGACTGTAATTTGTAAGCCACAAGCAAATCTTTCCTCCCCAGGTTGCTTTTGGGCATGGTGTTTGTCATAACAACGGAAGCCTGACCAGGAAAGGCATGGTGTGACTAGATATACAGATTACAGTATGCCGCCTTCAGAAACTGACTGTTATTTATCCAAACCTCAGCCTCATCTGTGGTGATTCTTCCTGAGAGCAGGCTCACGTGCTAGTTGTTGGTTCCTTTTATTGATAAGTAAACCAGAGTGTGGATACAGCACGTTTGTCTGTTCACCGGCTGGAGGGTATCGATGTCTCCCTAATTTGGAGCTATTGCAAGTGCCGTGCTCAGGAGCAGGCTCTTATGCAACATCAGCTTTTATTCCTGTGCATGAAAGCATTTGCTCAGTGTGCAGTAGTTGTGGGTTTAGCTTTTAGGAGAAAACGAAATTATTCACTTATGTGTGGCTGTGGAATACATGTGGTCCACTCCCTCGGTGTCTTCTCCTGCCCTTTATGTGTTTTTGGTGTTGTGGTCACTCCCACAGGTCATTCCGGGGGTCATTGTGTCCCTGGTGACTTGTTCTGTGTGTGCCAAGCTCTTCACAGGCCGATCCCTCAGCTTGGTCTCTGTACAAGGCTCTTTATAGGTCGTTTCTTTTTGACTTTTTACTGCTGACTTTCCAGGGTTCTTGGCTTAGTCTAGTTGGGACCTCTGTGTATGCAGATGCTTGCTTCAGTAGGCCTGTCTCTTCCCTTAACACACTTGTTCACGTGGTGAAAGCCGTAAAGTTTGAGCGGGTCCAGTTTCTCTATTTTGTTCATTTATGAATTGTTTAGGTATCAAGTATAAGAACCTTTGCCAAGTATAAGAACTTTTCCAGAAAAGTTTCTAGTTTTCTACACATTTTATATTTCATGTAATATTTAAGCATAATGTCTATTTTTAAAGTTAACTTTTATGTAAGAGTGAACTTGAGTTGAGGTCCTCCTTTCCCCACTTGGAAAACCAAACGTCTGTAGCATTTGTGGCAAATGTGGTCTTTCCTTCTGAACCTGTGACAGAAGTGATGGACATGGGTCCCTTTGTTAGTACCATATAGCACTGTTACTGAAGCAGTATAACAAGGTCTGAAGTCAATAGAACCATCTCCCCCTCCGCTTCCTCCTCCTCTCCTTTGAGACAGAGAATTCCAATATGCATGCATACATGCATACATAATACATTTATTTATTATTGGTATTTTTATTTATTAATGTGTTTTCAAGCTTATTAGAGTTGTCTGTCCTATAACTTTTAGAATAATCCTGTCTATATCAACAAAAAATTGTGAGGGGCATTGCTGTTAATTCTGGGTAGGATTTGAACCTCTTTATCTTTCACATTAAGCTTGCTAATTCCTCAAGAGTATTTGGTTCTTTGATTTCTTTCACAACATTTTATACTTTTTAAACATACAATTATACAATTATACCCATGTTTTGGTAGATAAGCGTGAATATTGTGCATGTGTGAGCAAGCCATAGTGCATGTGTAGAAAGAAGTCAGAGGCAGCTTGCAGGAGTGCCCTCTCCTCCCCTGAGGTCACTGGGTTTGGTGACAAGGATCTTTACCAACGGAGCCATCTTACTGGCCCCAGAGTACTCTGGTTTTTATTGTGAATGATTATAGATTGAGCTGTGCCTCTAATTTTGATGTGCTAGCTGACACACAGGGACATCAGCGGCGTCTGTAGGCCCTAACTAGCCTTTCCCTTCTTGCTCTTGCTTGATGCAGAAGCGGGGCAGTGAGCTTGGCAACCTCGTTGAGCCTGAGTTGATCACAGGGGAAAATATTCACTATCAAGTGTTTGACTATGGATTCA
The DNA here is from genome assembly GCA_028551405.1 of Uromys caudimaculatus. Lineage (NCBI taxonomy): Eukaryota > Metazoa > Chordata > Mammalia > Rodentia > Muridae > Uromys > Uromys caudimaculatus. Next base: position 130,784,583 of record CM052701.1, read on the forward strand.
ACTGTAGATATCTGCGCCAAGTTTACATTTTTCTGAGAATATCGTGACTAATGGATGAGTTTTTAGATGCCCTTTCTGCATCAGTTGATATGATCATGTAGGTTTTTTAAAATCCTGTTAACATGGTAGATTACATTGAATATTGAACAACCTTACATTCCCTAAAATAAATCTCATTTGGTTGTGATTTATACTCACTATTGGCAAGTTCTCTCGGCTAATTTTGTTAAGAATTTTTATGTTATGTTCATGAGGATTATCATTAGCTGTTTCCTTGATTTTACACTATTTTTATCTGTTTGATAATTCTAGATTCGTGAAATGAATTTAAAAGTACTCCCCTTACACTGGTTCTACTTTCTAGAAAAGATTGTATAATTGGGGTTAATTATTCATTAAATATAAGATAAAAAACTTTCAGGAAGCCTCCTGAGTCTGGGGATTTAACTTCTTTGGAAGTTAGAAATTTTCAAATTTAGTTTCCTTAATAATCAAAGGGCTGTTGCCATGTTTTTAGTGAACTGTGGCAGCTTGTGTTTTTAAGGAATTGCTTTGTTTCATCTAAGTTATCAAATGTGCGTAGAGTTATTTGTAACAGTCTCTTATTCTTCTGATGTCTACAAAGGTTGTCTAGTAACTTGTTTTGTATTGATACTTTTTATCTTCTCTTTTCTTAGCCTTCCTAGAAGTTAATTGGTTTTATTGATAATTTCCCTAAAAACAACTGTTTCATTGATAGTTACAGATTGGTTTTTTATTTTCAATTTCATTGATTTCTGTTATTTTCTTCTATTTGCTTTGGGTTTATTTTGCTAATTTTCTGGATCCTGAGATGGAAGCTTAATGGACTGCTTTGAGACTTATCCTTTTTATTTATTGTATTTTATTAGTTCTTTGAAAATTTCATGTTTTTTTTTTAATCCTATTCACTCCCTCCCCCAACCCCTCCAAGATTAACCCTTCCTATAGCATTGAGCTTAGCTCCAACACTTCGGCTCCTGGCGGGTTGCGCTCCCAGCCACCCACCCAGGATCTCTTTGGATTGTGAATGAAAGACACACACACACACACACACACACACACACACACACACACACACACACACCAGTTAGTTTATGATATGCCGTGACTAGTTCGAAGGCTGGGGCACTCCTAAACCTTCTCCTGCTTCCCCAGGTCCAATCAGGGAACGAGCCAGCGACCACTTTCCCGAATTCTTACATGGCTGGTTGGCTTTCTCCCTGCAGCTCTTGCATCCCATTCTTCTCCCCTGATTCTCTGGCTTCTTCCTCTCCCAGCTCCTAGCCTACACAAATCTCAAGGTCCCACCTCGGCCTACCTGCCCAGCCAGTGGCCATTGGCTCTTTACTGATCAATCAAAAACCAATTTGGGGACAAGGACCTTCAGCATTTGGACATGCAGATTTCTAATTTGGGGGCTGGATTAATTCAAGCCATTAGAACCAATCCCTAACACCTTCCTTCCCTACCCACCCAACTTTGGGTCCTTTTTTTTTTTTTTTTTTTTTAAATAACCTCATCAAGTCTGATTTGTGCTGCCCACAAGCTTGTGGATATGTGGCTTCCACTGGGGTGTGATCAATGACTTTCCAGAGGCTACACCACTCTTAGAGAAAGCAGACCCTTTCTCTCCCAGTAGCCATCAGTTGCCAGCAGCTCCTTGGCCAGAGGAAGAATGGTGTACCCACTTTCCTGCTCCACTTGTGGATTTGGGCTAGCTCCAGCTTGCACAGATCTTACACATGCTATCACAACTACTATGTGTTCGTATGCGCAGCTGCCTCGCTGTGCCCTTGTAGTCCTCCCTTGTAGTCCTCCCCCCCTCTGCAGTGACCCCTGAGCCTTGGGAGGAAGGAGAGTGAGATGTGTGTACCGTTTAAGTCTCTTACTCTGCAGCTGGGCCAGTTGTGGGTCTCTATGTTAATTGTCGTTTACTGCAAACAGAACTTTCTCTGATGAGGACTGAGAGAGTCATAATCTGTCAGATTTTTTTTAAAGATTTATTTATGTATTTTATGTATCTGCAAGAATGCCTACAGACCAGAAGAGGGCATCAGATCCTGTTATACGTGGTTTGTGAGCCACCATGTGGTTGCTGGGAACTGAACTCAGGACCACTGGAAGAGTAGCCAGTGCACTTAACCACTGAGCCATCCCTCCAGCCCCTTGTCAGGTTTATTTATTTATTAATTTTTTAAAGTCAGACTCTTACTCTGTAGCTCAGGCTTGTTTGGAACTTGCAGTGATCCTTCCTTCTCAGCCCCCTAAGTGGTAAGACTATGGACGTGAGCCTCTGTGTGTGACTCGTCCTCATTTCCAGGGTGTTTTGTGTCCATATCTCCCTCTTGGCATTGGTCTCCTTGCTTCACAGATTTTCATGTTTTATTTACACTTTTTAGTACATTTAACATTTTCTTTAGACGATGTATTTGATATGTAGATTCTTACAATGTGGTTTTCAAATACAGACAGGATTTCCATACTGCTTTCTAGTTTGATTCTATTGTGTTTGGGGAGAACACTGATTCTGGTTCTTGTAAACACATACAGGCATGATGGCCCACTAAAGGATGTGTGTGGTCTGTGCCTCAGGGCACACAGAGCCATGCGTGCTCTGCAGCTGACGGGAAGGTGCTCCATGAAGGTCAAGTAGACTCTCTGTGTTAACAGTGTTCATGTCCTCTGTGTCCTTGTTCAGTTTCTGTAGGGTCCAACTTTTGTCAGTTTTTGAGAGAACTATGTTGAAAGTTCTAATTGTAATTGTGAATTTATCTACTGGTTTCTTTTCAGCTCTGTCAGTTTTTGCTTCACAGATGTATTTTGAGGGACCATTGAATGTTGCTTAGGATCACCTTGCCTTCCTAGTGGATTAACTGAGGAGCATGTCACTTTTGACGTTAATTTCATTGTTTTATATGAGTATAGATATTCCTTTCAATTAAGTACTCCTTTTTCACACTTTTTAAGCCACCTGTCTATAGTCTTAGGGTTTCTATTGCTGCAATAAAACATCATGATCCTAAGCAACTTGAGGAGGAAAGGGTTTATTTTGCCTACATTTCCACATCACATTCATAATTAAAGGGAATCAGGACAGGCACTGGAGGCAGGACCTGTTGCAGAAGCCATGGAGGGATGCTGCTTACTGGCTTATTACTCCCTGTGGCTTACTCAGTCTGCTTTCTTATAGCACCCAGGATTGTCAGCTCTGAAATCTTACTGCCCCTACTGAGCTGTGCCCTCCATCAATGTAGAAAATGAACACTGCCTTGCCCATAGGCCAGCTTGGTGGAGGCATTTTCTCAATTGAACTTCCTTTTTTCTAAATGGCTCTGGTTTCTGTCAAGACATAAAACTAGGCAACATAAGCATAATATGTGCCGATCAGGCTGGCCTCACATCCTGCCTCTACTTCCTGAGTGCTGGAATTACAGACATGCGCCTTCATGACTGGCTTTGAGACAATTTCTTAAGGGAAAGATATGCTTATGTCACTTTTTGAAATGCACTCTGCCAATCTCTAGTCCTTTAATGGTTGTATTTAGGCCATTTATACTTAGTACAAATGATATCTCAGGCTTAACTAAACCATTTTATTGTCTATCTATTTGTCTGTCTGTCTATTTATTCTGTTTTGTTTTCCATTTAGTCTGTATTTTGTTCCTGTTTCCTTTTGGATTAATTGAACATTTGTTAAGATCCTATTTTGGCTTACTGAAGTGTTTTGAGTGTTTGTTCTTTGTATTAGTTATTATATTATAAGTCTACCAATATTATTTTACCAGTTTTCAAGTGAAATGCAGAGCATCCCTCTCCTTCACCAGCCTTCCTTAATAACACAGAGCATCGTGAGTGTTTCCTGCACGTGCACTTAATGCCACACGGCATTCTGTCAGCACCACAGTGCATGTGACTGAGGAGATTCAGGAGGAGGAAATCCATATTTACTTGTTTTTATTAACTTTGTTTTCTTCTTTCTGAGATTACCTGGATTTTCTCTCCTCCCCTGAAAGTAGGATTCTGAGTTGAAAAATGGCGGTCCCTTCTTTCTGGGCACAGTGGTTTCTAGTGAGAGGTAGCTGAAGACCTTCCAGTGTGATGGCTTTGGGGTCCCCGTGTACTTGGAAATAACCCTTTGCCCTTGATCTGTAAACAGGCCCGACAAACTCAGAAGCGCCCCATGGTGACCTTGGAAGGATTGTACTTTGGTTTGTTGTGGGGCTTTACAAGGAGGAGTACATATTGTTTACATCTCCCTGGTGAAGAAATTCTCACAACTTATATATCTAAAGTATACTATCTGATGAATCCGAGCACCAGTCTGTGTAGCCATCATCATCTCCAAAGGTTTCCTCCTGCCTCAATTGTCTGTCCCCCAGCCCATCCCCACTCCAGCTCTCAGATGCCTGCCTGCCTGCTCCTCCACCTCCCCCTGCCCCAAACTCCCTCTGCCAAGTATAATGTAGTTAGTTATTTGGTGATGCCCTCACGTTGTGGAGGATGTCAGTAGTTCTGGCCTGTCTAAGGAGTTGTCCTGCATTACAACTCAGCTGACATGAGGTGGCATTTGTACTGTCTCCAGTTGGGGCTAATCAGAATGAAGCCACTGTGAACAAGCACACAAACATGCATTCATTTCCTTTGTTAATACCCAGCAGTGGAATGGCTTTAGCATTTACAGTTAAGGTAGTCACTTATTGGAGTTAATTTTTATGTATACCTTGATATGTGGGTCAAGGGTCACTTTTTAGCCTATTGTTTATTGTATTGTAATCTTTGAAGATTACCCTTTCTTCAGTGAATTAACACGATCCTATTGTCTAAAATCAATTGCTTGGTAGACAACAATTATACTGCTGTGCTCTGTGTTCCAAGGCCTTTGGTGACCTTGGCTTTTAAAGCCATTGTTGAAATGGGGTAGTCCTCAACTCTTTTCTCTTCAGTGTTTCTTTGGTTGTGCTAGGTCTTTTGAATTTTAATAAAAGTTTAAGAATCCTTATATCAGAGTCTAAAAATACTCTGCTGGGACTGTGTGTGTGGCTATATTAAAATATGGGTCAGTTTGCAGATATTAGATATGTTAATGGTTCTGGGTCTTTATGTCTATGAATATGGTATTTATTTTAAAATTTCAACCACCTTTTCTTTTTCAGTGTGTAATTTGTGCAGATATTTTGTTAAAGTTATCCTTAGTTATATCATATTTTCTATTCTCTTGTGAAATGCTACTTATTTTACTCTCATTTTTAGAAGTACCGGTGGCTATTGTCCCTATTACATTAGTTCTGAAAGCGTTAAGAAAACATCCTTTAAATGTCTATGTAGGTAGCAATGATGTCTATGAATACAAAGTTTTATTTCTTCCTTATCTCATATCTTTACAATTTCTTTTTCCTGCCTTATTGCACTGGCTAGCATTTCCAGTGCACTATTGACTAAGTTATGAATTCAGATTTCCATGCCTTGTTTCCAACCTTAGGGGAAAAGTCTTCAGTGTTTGACCATTTAAATATGATGTTGGCTGTAGGTTTATCTGTAGATCCTATGTAGCAGGAGTACCCTTCCAGGAAGCTTTAGTTTTACATGGAAGTTTAATTTTGTCAAATGCTTTATATGCTCCTGCTGCTGCCGTGTGGGGTGTTTTTACTTTAATTCTTGGTGTGATGAAGCACACTGATGTTTGAATGTTAAACCAAACTTAAATTCCTGGGGTAAATTCCATGTGGACATAAAAGATTTTCCTTTTTATGTGTTGCTTGATTTCATTTGCTAGAATTGTGTTAAGAAATGTTATGTAGGGCTAGGGATGTAGTCAGTGGTTGAGCACTTACATAGCAGGCATGAGACTTTGGGAAAGAAAAAAAGGAAAGGAAAACAGAAATGTTAGGCACACGTTCACGAGCAGAATGGATTCCTGTGGCTCTCTGCTCTTGTAATCTCCTTGGCTCTGGGATTGTTGAAGGGGGTCACTTTCTTGTTTTCTGAAGTGTTTACTGTAAATTTGGTTTTTTTTTTTTTTTTCTTTAAATGTTTGTAGAATTTACCCTTGAAAACTCTGTGTCAGACGGTTCCGGTCACCGGGCAGGCTCGTCGAATGTCCCCAGCTGCCAGGGGTACACGGCAGTCTGTCATCCCCTCCTCACATCCTGCCCTGTACTAGCTACCCCGGCCTCCCAAAAGAGGAGCATGAGCCGGAGGAAGTCCCTAAATCCAAGGTCGCTCGGAGGCAGTAGCCTAATCTTGGCTTCTGAGATCCGGAGTGCTCAGTCACCCGAGGCCTTCAGCGCTGCCTGCTCCTAAACCTCGGCATCCTGAGGTGCCGGTGCCCCTGCCCCTTAGGTGATGCCGGCCGGTGCCATCCGTAGAGGTCTGGCGCCATGAACGTTGGGCCATGTTATTCCCAGTCTCTGCCTGACATCGCAGTCACATGTAGCTTTGCATTTAATTTTTATTTCTTTACTTTGGTTCAGTTTTGTGGTTTTTGAAACAGGGTCTGGTATCCTCTGGCCTTGCACTCATGACCCTCCTTTTTCACCCCTTCAGTGTTGGAATTATATGCTGCACCACCACCAAAAAAAAAAAAAAAAAAAAGAAAGAAAGAAAAGAAAGAAAACTCTCTGTCAGTATGTAGAAAAATGTGTAATAGGCTAAGGATGTAGCTAAGTGGTAGAACTCTTGTCTAGCATGTTCAAGGCCCTGCGTTCAATCCCTAGTAGTCCAAAAATACATAGATAGAAGGATAGATGGGTGGGTGGGTGGGTGGGTGGATGAATAGATATATGGATGGGTGGGTGGGTGGGTGGATGGATGGATGGATGGATGGATGGATGGATGGATGGATGGATAGATGGATGGATGGGTGGTTGGATGGGTGAATGGGTGGGTGGGTGGATGGATGGATGATGGGTGGGTGGGTGGATGGATGGGTGGGTGGATGGATGGGTGGGTGGGTGGATAGATGGATGGATGGGTGGATGGGTGGATGGATGGACAGGTTATATAGTTTGTAGCACTTACCTTTTTAAAATAGAGGGATCTGAGTGTATGTATGAGGTCCTGAATGTGTATGTACATGTGTACGTGCTAGTGGCTGCAGAACATTGTAACAACCCCCCTACACACACACACACACACACACACACACACACACACGAACTGGAGTTACAGGCACTTGTGAGCCACCCAAACTGGGTTCTCTGCAAGAGCAGCCAGTGCTGTGAACTGCTGAGCTGCCCCATAGCCATGAGTTAGCTGTTCTTGATGAGTGTCAGTAACTTATGTCCAACAAAACATTTTCCAACCAGTTAGGTTTTCTGGTGTCCAGGCATAAAGTTCTTCAGAATGTTCCTTAATTTGTTTTTAGTTTGTAAGATCTGTTGGTTACTTTTTCTTTAATTCTCAATAATGATAATTGATGTTGCCTCCTTTCTTCCCTCCTATGACTAGAGTTTTTCCAGTTTTATTTTCTCAAAGTTTTATTGTTTTTTTTTTTTTTTCTCTTTCTCTTTTATTGTTTTCTTCTCATCATCTTTAGACTTAGCAGCCTGGTTTCTAAGCGGGAGTTCTATCCACTGACTTGGCAACCCCCCCACACATACACACAAACATTAGTGCTAAGAATTTCCTTCTGACCTTGGTATTGGCTGCATCCCTCAAACGTGATCATGTCAGAGAATTTTAATTCATTCACAAAACTGTCTAATACCTTCTTTATTTGTCTCTTGATCAGTGTTTTATTTTAATGTGTGCTATTTTGCTTTCACATTTGGGAATTTTCTAGCGTTATTGACCACTTGCTCTCTTCCATGTGCCCAGAGAACATAGGAATAAGTATTAAAAGCCTTCTCCTGTAGACCTGGTAATATTTTTAACATTTATGAGCTGTGTATGATCTCTGTGGCATATGGTTGTGTTTTAAATCCTTAATGAATATAAAAACCATCTGCAACTCACGGGATGTACACAGGCTGCAAGCTGTATCTGCCCTGTCCTACAGGCTGTGTGCAAACCCAGGCCTTCCAGATAAGCAGGACAGGCAAGGCAATTAGACCCAGGTAAGGTGCGGTGGGCTGGGGGGACAGGTGTACACTCTGCTGCCATCCAGGGCAGTTCCTCTGTGGTCACCCATTACAAATACGATCTGCTCCCCAGCCAGTGCTGCCGTGGCTCCTGTTGTGAGACCTAAGTCACATAAGCCCCTTTGTAGGGTGATCTGAGTCACATGTACGCTGTAGCACAGGGCACATGTTAACCAAGTGGCCTAGTTACCTCTCTGTTGCTGTAATAAGCACATTGACCAAAACCATATAGAGAGGACTGGTGACAGTCCATCATCAGGGAAGCCAAGGTAAGGACTGAGACAGGAGCTAATGCAGACACTGGGGGGGAAGGCATGCTGCTGAGACAGGAGCTAATGCAGACACTGGGTGGGAGGGCATGCTGCTGAGACAGAGGCTAATGCAGACACTGGGTGGGAGGGCATGCTGCTGAGACAGAGGCTAATGCAGACACTGGGGGATGCTGCTCACTGACTTGCTTCCCCTGACTTGCTCAGCTACTTTTCTTACACAGCCTAGAATCACCTGTCCAGAGATGGCACTGCCCATGGGTGAGCAGTAGGAAGGCTAGGCCCTCCTGTAACAAAGAACAATTAAGAAAACGCCCCACAGACATGCGTAGAGGCCAGTCTGATGGAGGCAGGTCTTCAGTTGAGGCTTTCTCTTCCTGGATGTGTCACTGACTACTGCTAATCATGACACCAAGCCTACTTCCTTGAGATGCAAGGACCAGTACCCTTCCTTGGAAACCTTTGGAGTAGTGACAACACCTTAGCTTCCCACGGTGGCATTATGAAAGACTTTTACTCGAAAGGACTGATCTGTGTTCTCTTCTCCCTCCCCGGTTGTCTCCCAGCCTACGCTATGGTTTGTCTTGGGAAATACTCTAGTACATCTGAAAGCATATTCTGTTGTTATCACAGTTGAGTTTTCCACAGGTGTCAGGAAGGCCTGGTGGGTTGACTCTGTCATTCACATCTTCTAGATGCCAACTGATTTTCTGTCTGTTTTTTCAGTTATCAAGAGACGGGTACTAGAATCTCTGACTGTAATTATGGATTATTGGTCTGTCTACTTTTTTGTTCTTGCTTTCTGCATTTTGTGGTTCTGTTAAGTGCATAAATATTAGAATTGTATACCATTCTTCTTGGTTGACCCCTTATCATTTTAAGTGACTTTGCCAATGTTTTTGGCTCTGAAGATGCTTTCTTTGGGCTGTAATAGGATACAACAGTCGTTTTCTTACGATCGGTGTTGGCATGAAACATCCTTTTCCATGCTGTTCCTTTGAACCCATCTGTGTCTTTATATTAAACTGGGATTTGTATAAATAGTCTATTATTCAGTCTGACTATTTCTTTAGATCACCTACCTTTGAAGCAGTCATTGGTGTGTTTGGGTTTAACTCTACCTAGTTTGCTCTGTTATCGGCTGCTCCCCGGCCCCGTCTGTTGCTAGTTTCTGTGCTGGCCTAGTTTGCTCTGTTATCAGTTGTTCCGACCTCCCCCCCCCCATCCCCCCCTCCACCCCGTCTGTTGCTGGTTTCTGTGCTGGTTTGAATGAGAAGTGTCTCCAATAGGCTCAGACATTTGAACACTTGGTTCCCAGTTGGTGGTGATATTTGGGGAGGTTTAGGGCACACAACCTCTCTGGAGGGAGTGCATCCCTGGGGCAGACGTGAGAATATATAGCCTCTCCCAGTCATCAGTCCTGTGTCTCTGCTTCTGTGCTTTTGTCTGAAGATGCAGGCTCTGTTGTCAAGCCTCCCACCACGACAGACTCTTAGCCTACGACTGTAAAGCCAAAATTAACTCGTTCATAGCTCACTTTTGGTCATGGTGTTTTATCACAGTAACAGAGAAGAAACCAAGACAGCTTCCTTCCCCCCTTCCCAGTGTTCTCTTCTCTTTTTCCTTTTAGTACTGAGAATAAAGCCCAGAGTTTAGCTTGTTCCAGGCAAATTTTGTACTGCTGAACTATATCCCTAGCACTCCCCAAATCTTCTAATTACTTTTATCCTGTTTTATTTCCTTCGTTACCTTACTATATAGATTTTTTAAAAAGATTTCTTTTTATTTCATATGTGTAAATACTTGTCTACATACATGTATTTATGTCCCAGGTACCTACCCATGAAGGCCAGAATTGGGCATCAGATCCCCATAAACTGGAACTAGAGCCATCTCTCCAGCCCAGTGGTGTCCATTGTTTCTCTGGCTTCACCTCTTTAGCATGGCATGCCTGTCTCTCACAGACAGCTCTGGGTTTCCTTCCTTCCTGGCTTTTGTGCTGATTACCATACATTTCCCCCTCTAGGTATGCCATAAACCCCACAAAGCATGCTTATCAGCTTTTATTTAAATTTTTATTATCATATAAAAAGACGTAGGAAACCGTGAATCCCTTACAGCTCTCCCTACATCGCTGTCTTGTAGTCATTGCTCTGTGTTCCCAGTTTTCATCTGACGTGGCTTCCCTTCAGCCTGAAGATCCTGCTGTGGAGGGGACATCCTGTGTTCTCATCGTTTGCATGCCTGGATAATTTACTGTCTCCGCTCTGTTATTGTCAGTTCTCCTTTGGTGTGGGATCCTTACTAGCATTTTCCTTCCTGTGTTGGAATATGACCCCTTATCTTTCAGCCTTGCCTTGTTTCTTATGAAAGTCAGTTGTCACTTTTACACCAACTCCTGTCTTCTGAGGCTTGCTTGCTTTTTACTCCACCCCAACCCCAAGGCACTGGATAAAAGCATTTTGGTGAGTTTCCTAATGGTTATTCTGCCTGCCGGTTATTTATCTGGAATCTGCAGGTTTATAGTCCTGGCTGAGTTTGGAATGTTTCTGACTGTCATGCATACAGGTCTTTTCCAGTGCTCTCTTTTCCTAGGGGCTCTGGCAGCCGGTGTATCTGACCACTGCATATTGTCTCATGGCTTAAGTAGCTAGGAAAATATAGAAAGAAGTAAGGACAAAATTAGAATTTTAAAAGAGACTATTGTTAATTAAGAATTGAGTCTTTGCTGGGACAGTGGTGGCGCACGCCTTTAATCCCAGCACTTGGGAGGCAGAGGCAGGCGGATTTCTGAGATTGAGGCCAGCTTGGTCTACAGAGTGAGTTCTAGGACAAACAGGGCTACACAGAGAAACTCTGTCTCGAAAAACCAAAAAAAAAAAAAAAAAAAAAAAGAATTGAGTCTTTGTAAAAAGCACAGTAACCCAGAAAATCTGATAGTAAAAAGAAACTAAGCAAAATATAGGCCAGGAGGACAACTGGAACAGCAGAAGATTTGAATGGTGTGAGAATGGTGTGCACAGTTTCCATGTGTGACAGTCTGCCAAGAATGGAAGACCTTAGTGTGTGTGAGAATCTCTCCTGCTATGCTTGTTGCTGGATTTTTAAAATGTGTTTAAATATTTCTCCACATGTATTAGTATGCACCACGTGCATGAAGTACTTCCAGAGGCCAGAAGAGGGCGTCAGAGCCCCAGAACTGGAGTTACAGATGGCTGTAGTTGCTATATGGGAGCTGGGAATTGTACTCAGGACCTCTGCAAGAACAGCCAGCTCTTAACCACTGAGCCATCTCTCCCAGCCCCTTCCCTCTGTGGTTTGGTTTGGTTTGGTTTGTGGCTAGGTCTCATCTAGCTGAGGCAGCCAAGGCTGGCCTTGAGCTTCTGGTTCTTCAGCTTCTCCGTCTCAAGTGCGGGATTACAGACGTTCATTGCCACACCCAGCCGCCACTGCCGTGTATGAAGAACTCTGGTACCATCCCTGATTCCAAGAAAGAAACCAGCAATGCTGTTAGAGTTATTTCTGCAAAAGAACAAGTCCTAGGTAACATCCCTGTGATGGCAATTCTTGGTTGTCACCTTGACTACATCTGGAATTAGGTAGTGCCCAAGTAGCTGGGTACACCTGTGAGAGATTTTTTTCCTAATTATTTGAAGTGGGAAGCCCCACCTTTAATCTGATCTGAGGCACACTTTCTGCTCGAAGCCTATATAAAGGCCATGGAAGAAGGAAACTTTTGCTCTTTGTCAGCTTGCCCTCACTAGCAAGTCTGTTCCTTCACTGGCAGCAGAGCCTATGTCTATGGAATTCTGGCGTACACTGAAGACCAGCTGAGATATGCAGCCTTGGGGACTGAACCCCACTAGATTCTTAGACTTCCCACTGGTGGACAGCCATTGTTGGACTAGATGGTCCACAGCCTGTAAGCCACTGTAATAAATCCCCACGTGATTTTTTTATACACACACCTAAACATATGTGTTCATTCTATCAGTTTTGCTCCTCCACAGACACCCCCACCCCCACCCCGACTAATACAATCCGATTCACCTGCCTTTGCCTCTGCGTGCTGGGAATAAAGGTGTGGGCCACTACTGCCCCAGAGAGGTTTGAAGTTGGAATGGCATCACTGCTGAGTACCGGGTCCCTGCTGTATATTCCACTGGTCACTGACTGCAGTGTGTGCACTTTGCTCAGGAGAGAACTGGGTGGTTCGGTTTGACTTTTCAGTCGATGCTCTTGTATACCTACGAACTTCATCAGCTTTCCCTTCTGTTCTCATTTCCCACCTTGCTTCCCTCCGAGTCACCGTTTAGGATGACATGTCTGCAATGTCTATGAAACTTTGAGAGCTGGAAGCACAGGCCAGGACACAGGCTTAGAGGGGCCAGCCTGCTGACAGCAAGTGGGCAGCCACTCGGCTCTGTCCCTTCATGAGAAGGACTGTCTTCCCAGCGGCTCACACCTCTGCTATCCCCTCCCTCCCGAGCCACTGACTGGCAAGTCTCCCCCATCCGCAGTCCCCAGTGAGCCACATCCTGCCCCATCCCATCCAGAATGGGGCCCTGGCTGTATGATTTTAGCTTCAAGGGCAAATTTATTGCTCACCTTTCTAGAATAAGTCCAACACCCAGCAGGGGGTAGATGTTTAGCAAACACATGGGATTCCCTGGCCTGTAAGAGTGCCTTCACTCTGCCCCCTGGAATTCCGTGTGGCTCATCCACAGTGCCCTGCCACCAGTGTTTCCGCAGTGTCTCTGCGACCTGGTACTTGTACCCCGCCCCTTTCCCTGTGCAGTTACATCCCATGTCAGAGCTGCAGGCTGAAGGCAGAGGAGCTGTCATCCACATCACTCCATCCCAGCACCAGTGCAGCTTGGGTACACACTGGCTCCACCGGACCCTTGAAGAGTGCTTACTGAACTAGCTGGCTCTTTTCCGTTCTGCCTTTCTGTGTCTGGGATATTGGATGCCAGCATCCAGCTAAGTTGTGTGTGTGTTAAATATGAATTGAAATGCAATTACAGCTGGCAGTGTGGTTTGAGAGGTGAGCAATAGAGGAAATAAGAAGGATGACTCAGCTACCAGTTCATCTCCTTGGCGGTCGCGCTTGCTGTCATGGGGGTGACTCATGAGTTCAGCTTCTCTTAACTCCCCTCGCTTACCTTTTGCTGCCTTCTGCCACTCCTGATGGTCCCAGCAGAGAGCTGGGCAGAGAGGAGCACACACAGGGGAGTAGGGGAGGAGCTATGCCAGCACACAGACCAGACTTCTTTCCAAGCCTAGGGAGGGGGATGCAAACGACCCTAGCTCACTAGATGTAGGGCTCTTTGTCAGGCCGTGGCCTCCCGTTCATCTTAGGCACATGGTTTTCACAGCCTTTTTGGTTGTATTCAGAACTGTGTCCAAATGGCTGGACCTCCCTAGAGTAGCTTGGTCTGACTTGATTGATGACAGCTGCCTCCTTGTCCTGTAGAAGGCACCTCAATGTCTAAGGGTTTTCAGGATCAGTGAGCGGCACATGTGACTTATGAATACAGACTCTACAGGCCAACCTGAAGTTCCTTCTCAGCAGCCACCCCCTCCTGGGCTCAAAGGGGACTTCCACAAAGCTCTGGAAGGGACTGGCTGCTTGCATAATTAGCAATGATGTATTCAGGGCCACCTTGTGTAGGCCCCAGGTGTGGTTCTGGGAATCAAGTAGTGAGTTGGGATAGTTCCTGCCTGAGTGGGGCTTGCCTTCCCAGGCAGGAGGATAGATGAATGGAGAACTGGCAAGGGGCCTGGCCCCTCCCCCCTTTCCTGTCCCAGGTCATCCCCCAGGTGTGTCTTCTCCTGCCTGTAGTCTCATGGGTAAGTCTCTCTGCCAATCTCTCCCTTTTTTAAAAAATACAAATTCATTATTACTTTGAAAAAACTTTTTTATATGTATTTATTGTAGATTGAGTGTTTGTCTGCATGGATTTATGTGTGCCATGTGTGTTCCTGGCACCCTTGTGGGTCAAAAGAGAGCACTAGAGGGACTGGAGAGATGGCTCAGTGGTTAAGAGCACTGACTGCTCTTCCAGAGGTCCTGAGTTAAATTCCCAGAACCACATGATGGCTCATCTGGTAATGGGATCCGATGCTCTTCTGGTGTGTCTGAGGGTAGTAGCAGTGTACTCTCACATACATAAAATAAATCTTAAAAAGAAAGAAAGAGCACTGGAGAGAAAGGAACTAGAGTGAAGGACAGTCATTAGCTAATCATGTGGGTGTCAGGAATTAAACAGGAGTAGCACATGCTCTCAGCCACTCAGCCAACTCCTCGGTCGCATTTAAAATATATGCAAGTGTGTGTATATATATAACATATATATAATATAAAATATATATTTACATTATGGGTGTTTTGCCTACATGTATGTTTGTGTACCTCATGTGTGCCTGGTGCCCACAGAGGTCAGAAGAGGGCATTGGAGTCCCTAGGTCTACAGTTACAGATGGTTATAAACCACTACCTGGGCGCTGGGAATCAGACCCACGTCCTCTGGAAGAGCAGCTAGTGCTCCTAACGGTTGAGCTATCTCTCCAGCTTCCAGGCTCATCCTCCGTTACCCTCGCCTGGACATAAAATCTTCCTGCTGTCCCCTGGGCAAGCAGACATGACCAGCGCCTTCCCTGTCCTGCTGTCCCTTCCCCGGGTTGTCTGACTGTCTATCCCTCTCCATCATCTCCAGCTCCCCACACCTAGGCTCTCTCACAGATCTCTAGGTCTTGCTCTCTGCCTGAGCTCATGCCTGCTCCTCCTTCCCCGTGTTCTGTGTCCATCAGTGTAACTCATATCCTAGCTCCTTTCTGTGTCTACAGCACCATCTTAGGCCTTCACCCGTTCTTCCGCAATCTGCCCTGGACCACTCACATCCTCCCGATTTGCCACTCTGCTCTGCTGGCTTTCCCCTTTGCAGTGTGGGCCCTGCAGGCTCAGATTCGGCTCCTGCTACACCTGTCTCCTTCCTCAGTCCAGCCACACAGACCCAAAGCTGTGTCAGCCAGCCAGCCTGCCCTCTCCCTTGTGGCTGGCTTATGTTTCTACCTGCCTGAGAGACTAGTCCACCAAGGATGGGGGGGATAGATGGCTGTGGCCTAGCCTCAGCTCTCTCTTAGTTCTAGCCTCCAAAGCAGAGCAGCCCACGGGTGCCCCTCACAGAGCCTGGCCCTGACTCTCCTCTCCTCCTCACACCACTTCTGTATCTTACACAAGACGACTTTCAGTCAACGGATTACGTTCTCTCTGTTCCTTATGCACAGTTGGTTAGTGTTTGAATCTCTTCTCTTCTGGGTCCATTGTCTGAGTTTTGTTTAGTTTTGTTTGGTTTTTTGAGATAGGTTCTCTTTACTCCTGACTTCCTGACTGTTCTGGGGCTCAATATGTGGACCAAGCTGGCCTCAAACTTGGAGATACACCTTCTTCTGCTGGGACTAAAGGCCTGTGCCACTATGTCTGAGTTTTTAAAAATAAAAATTATGTTACAAGCTAGGCAGTGGTGGTGCACACCTTTAATCCCAGCACTTGGAAGGCAGAGGCAGGCGGATTTCTGAGTTCGAGGCCAGCCTGGTCTACAGAGTGAGTTCCAGGACAGCCAGGGCTACACAGAGAAACCCTGTCTTGAGAAACCAAAACAACAACAACAAACAAAACAAAAAACGCAAAAATTATGTTACAAAACATTCCAAATATATGAGAAAGCATCAGGAATAATGTAACAAATGCCTGAAGGACCATCGGCAGCTTCCTCAAGTCTAAAAGGTTCACTAGGCTCAAGCAGCTTTTAATAAAGAAGATAAAGCCCTGGGGGGGGGGGGCACTGTGCCCCCTCTCCTCCAAGACTCTGCACTGCTCCAAGTTGTGTTGCTTACCCCGCGTTTCTCACGGTTCCGGCTTGTCTGGGTTCTAGCACAGCATGGAAAGCATGCCGGGAGGGTTCTCCAGCTCACTCCCCCTCCCCACAGCCTGTTCCCAGGGTTGCCATTGCCCATGTGTGTGGCGCTGGTGCACAGCCTTATAAGACTGCATGGACGTGTGTTTTGTGAATGTACTTGAACTTGAGTCTGTTACTTCTGTGGGATGTGGGTTCTTTCCAGTAGTTTCCCACTGCTATGAGGAGCATTGGCTTCACGCGAAGAGTTTCTTCTGGAAACAATTTTGGGTTAGTCCTGCTGGGTCCTGTGCACCTGCCCGAGTGTAGAGAGTTGTTCTCTGAAGTAATGTGATGGGTTGGGCTCCCCTCTGACACAAAGGTCCACTCTGACGTCCAGTGGACATAGAGTTTTGTCAGACATTTCCTGTGAATAAAAGTCACTGCCATTTTGAATTTACATTTTCTTCAGAGGTAAGCTGTTTTTTCTTACGGCTTCTCCAGTTTTCTTTCTTTCTTTTTAAGATTTATTTATTTTATGTGCACTGATGTTTTACCCAAGTTCATGTCTGTTTGAAGATGTCAGCTCCCCTGGAACTGGAGTTACAGAGAGTTGTGAGCTGCCATGTGGGTGCTGGAAATTAAATTTGGGTCCTCTGGAAAACCAGACAGTGCTCTTGACCCCTGAGCCATCTTTCCAGCTCCAGTCTTGTTTCTTAGTCTCACTGAGTTGAGGAGTTCTCTGTATCCTTATTTTGACTGTTAACCCACGTGGGTTATGTACTGCTGGATACAGATATTGTCTTAAGTTTCTAATGCTGTGATGAAAAACCATGACCAAAAGCAAGCTGGGGAGGAAAGGGGTTACTTGGCTTACACTTCCACATTGTATCTGTCACTAAGGAAGTCAGGACAGCAACTCAAACGGGGTGATAACCTTGAGCAGGAACTGATGCAGAGGCCGTGGAGGGGTGCTGCTTACAGGCTTGTTTCCCATGGCCTGCTCAGCCTGCTTATAGCACCCAGGACCATCAGCCCAGGGATGGCACAACCCACAATGAGCTGCCCCCCATCACTAATTAAGAAAATGCCCTACAGGTTTGTCCACAGCCGATCTTAGGTTGCCACTGTCTCCGTTGAGAGTCCCTCCTTTCCAGTAACTCTAGCTTGTGTCAAGTTAATATAAAACCAGCCAGTCCATGTGTCCTTTGTAGTTTGAGGTTTTTTGTTTCATAGCTGGATAGATAGTTCCATCAGCGAGTGTAAAGACTTGAATTTGATCTCCAGAATACCTTATTAATTATTTTAAAGGGGCTGGAGATGGTTCAGTGGTTAAGAGCACTGACTCCTCTTCCAGAGGTCCTGAGTTCAATTCCCAGCAACCACATGGTGGCTCACAACCATCTGTCATGGGATCTGATTCTCAATTCTGGTGTGTGTGAAAACAGAACACTCATATACATTAAAATAAATAAATAAATCTTTTAAAAATAATAATAAAAAAGATTTTAAAAGCTGAGTATGGTAGTTATGCCCATTTAAGCCTAGTGTTAGGGAAGCAGAGACGGGCATATCCCTGAGGCTCATTCTTCATCCAGGCTGGCCACCTGGATAGTTCTAGGACGAGAGACACTATTTCAAAAATAAAACTGAGGGAGCACCTGAGGGATGACACCTGAGGTCGTCATGTGGCCAGTCACACGCTCACACATGAGCACACCAATTCATTTTAGAGGAATAAAATAAATCAGAACCCCTGTGCACATGTCTACTTCTTTAATAATTCCTTCTATTAAGGCAAAGATCTGTTTTCTGCTGAAAGTTTTCAAGTTTTGCTGGATGTTGCTTTTTTGTTCTGTGGTGGCCTCGGTAGTATCTTTATACTGTTGATTGCGTAGTCTTTGCCTCCACCCTTAGGGTCCCCAGATGCTCCAGAACCACGAGGAATGGTTCCCCTTTGCATGCTCACCAGCTATGAGGAACTCTCTGGGCCACCAGACTATTTCCCACAGCTCTGTGGAGGCCTGGGGCCCAGCCCTGCCCTGGACATCTGTGTATGGTAAAAGCTAGGCACTTCTGGGCCAGGCCCTTTCTCTGGCAGCCTCTCCTCTCCTGAGCCCTAGTTGCTGACTTCTGGGTAATTGCTTCTCCCTGCCAGGAAAGGCTTCCTTGGGGCCTTGAGCACTGCTGTACCTCCAGAGTTTCTGCTGGGATTATGGCTCTGCTTCTTTCTATCTTACCCTGCCCAAGCGGCTACTGTAGCTGACACTTAAGCTCTGAGTGAGGAAAGCTGCCTTGTGTGTTCCCTGCCATACTAAGCACCAATCTTGCCATTGTCCATGTTCCATTTTTTAAATTCTGCCATTTGGGCAAATATCTGAGTGCATTTTACTAAGTCTTTGGTCTAGATGCTTGGGAAAGTGTCCCCTGGATAAAATAGGGCCCTTGACTTGAGGGCCAGAGATGATGAGTGTGTGCTCCTGCCAGGTCTCCTGCTAAGTGCTTTATTGACAGTTCATATGCTATGGTTTTTCCTTTTGGGGTTTACTGGTCAGTCCATTTTAGAATATACACAGAGCTGCCCAACAATTACCAGTATCTAATCATAGATCTTTGTGCCTCGCTCCCCTAGGTTCCCTCCCTCCCCTCCCTCTGACAACGACCACCTCCTTCCTTTCTATCCCTAGGGATTGTCTCCTCTGGGACATTGTAGAAGAGCAGAATCACAACGTGTGATTTGCGACTGTCTTGTTTTCCTTAGCACAATGCTTCTATGACATATTGATTGGAACTTCATTGCCTTTTCGTGGTCCAGTAATATTCCTCTGTGGATAACTTCACGATGTCCATTTGTCAGTGGACATTTGTGTTGATTCTACCATTCAGTGACTTCATGAACATGTTTTGTGTGCATGTGTTTGGTTCTCAGAGGAGGAATTGGTAAGTCCTGTGATGATACCATGGGGAACTACCCTACCATTTCCACAGTGACTGTGCCAGGTTACAGTGCCAGCAGGGTCCATGCCGGTGCAGTTTTTGCTATTGTCTGTCTATCTGTCTGTTATAGTTTTGTAACAGGTCTGATGGGGAATCTCATAGTAGATAAGTGATTTTCTGTGTTTTATTCAGTCCTTTCAAATAATCCCATGGGGCCTGCTCATTAATATTTCCATGTTTTGATGAGGTAGAATGAGTCACGACTTTGGGAAATGTCTGTGAGAAGCAGAGTCAGGACTTGAACTCAGCTCCAACTCCAAAAAATCCCGGTTCTGCCTGCTTGATTCACAGAGGCTGTGTGATGGGGGATCCTTCAGCCACAGCCCAGACAAGATCATTCTATCATGGAGCTGTGTTAGGGGCAGGTAGGAGAACACATGTCTGACAGAAAAAAAAAAAGCAAAGAGAAGCAGACAGCCAGGGCATGAAGGATGGAAGGCCTGAGGTGTCCTGTGCCTTGTGGGAGAGAAACCTGCCCTGAGGCTGGTAGAAACTCCAGTCTCCAGGACAGAGCCAGGCAATCATTTCTGAGAGATGTTAGTCATTTCAGCAGAAGGTCTGTGGTTGACCTAAGTTCTCCACACAGAAACCAAAGTTATGAATGGACATAAAAGCAACCGGGAGCCATGAAGTGAGCCAGGGGCACAGCCTGCCCTTGATTTCACCTGGGCCGCACTCCCTGCCTTTTGGCGGGCTCAGCCTTGTCTGATGGCGAGATGAGGCTTCTGTAGGCCGACCTGAGCCAAGCTGCCTTGTCTGAAGCCTTTGAACTTCACAGCATCCGCCAGAAGTTGCCCCTGGAATGTCTGCAGAATTTCCTGCCCCCTCCACCTCCCACTGCCCTGTCTGCCAAACTCACCTTTGAGTTGTGGGTGGGCTTTCCTGAAACCGCAGGTGTGGACTGGGTCCCCTGGAGACTGCTGCTCCTCAGGCAGGCCCTCTGCATCCTGCATGTTTAGCTGGGCACCAGTTCATTCACAGGGTTTTCTCAAGTTTTAGTCCAGCAGATTTTCAATTTCTCACCTCATCAAGTAAAGCTTACAATTGTTTTTCCATAAAAGCTGCAAGTAAGTGTTCATTGACTAAAAAAATGTGGCATACACTAGCAAAGCAAAGGAATGGTTTAAATCATCTGTCTGTCATTACGTATTCATTTGCATGAATTTGTGGGGTGTGTGTGTGTGTGTGTGTGTGTGTGTGTGTGTGTGTGTGTGTGTGTAGGTCAGAGGACAATTCGTGGGAGTCAGCTCTCTCCATATACCAAGTGGGTCTCAAGGATCAACCGTGGGTTATCAGGTTTGACTGCAAATGCCTCTACCCACAAAGGCATCTCACTGGGCTCTGGTCTTCCCTCTTGTCACATAGCAGTGATCGGTGTGTCTATTCTTAGGGCCTCTTTGCATTGATCGTATCAGCCTCTACTTTAAATGTTAATGCCAGTTTGACAGAGCCCCTTTGAGATCAATAACTAGCCAAGGCTAGGGGTAGCTGGGTCACCCCTGGAGGTAGAGATCTTTTAAACCGGTCAGCATCCCCCTTGATTCAGGCCTTACAAAATAAGGAGATGTTTTGGCATGAAAATTTGTGTTGCTATGTCTCAGTCTGTTTTCAGCTGCTATAATTTTCTGCTATAGCATCCACAACTGGACGTTTATAAACAATGGAAGTATTTGGCTTTGGGGGTCTTGTGTCTGGGAAGCCCAAGATGGAGGAGCCATGTCCCATGAAGGCTTTCTTGTGGTGAATTAATGCAGCAGATATCATAGGTGGTGGAAGTGCAGAGAAATGTATGAGATGAACACCCCCGCCACTGCAACCTACCCAGAGTAACATCATGACTCCCTCTCCGAGGGCAGAGCCCATTTGGCCTAGGCACCTCTTAGGCCCCACCTCTTCAGCCTCACAGCACAGTGGTGACCACATTCCAGTCTGGGCTTTGGAGGAGACACTGAGCCATAGTACAGTTTCACACCTCTGCCATCAAAGCAAAGCCCTCAGCACTGCCTTGCTTCCAAATGTCCTCAAGTGTCCCTGTATCTGTAGCCTTCAGCACCTAGCTGGTGCTCCCAGGTCCCCCTCAGCACAGTCGTAGCTCTCCAGGTCTGCTTGGGTCCTTCGGTATTCCAGACAAGCCGGCCTGTGGCTTGTCAGATGTCCTGAAGGCACTTTCCCAGCAGTGGCCCTCGGGGTCTGGGTTTGGCCCTGTAGCTGAGCACAGGAATGACTGGAGTAAGTTTGCTGCTGCATTCAGGTTCTGTTATCTAAACTGGTGTAGGGATGGGAGGCTCCCCATGTCATTAGACTGTCAGGACCCTTCCGTGAAAAGCTGTAGGTGGCTTTCTTAGACCGGTGCCTGACAAACAGTGCATTGTCAGCAGGCTGCTGCCCTGTGTCTAGCCCTCGTCAGGGGGAGAGCATCCCACTTGGCTTTGGTCCTTCATATCTAGGCATATCTGCTAGCTGCAGGTAGCTGGGACACTGCTCAAAGGGCTGCTTGAAGCTCTCTGATAATCCCTTATTTTCTGTGACTGCCAAAAGGCAACCCATGAGCTCAGCCAAAGAAGGAAATGGGAAGCTGGGCCTATGAGGTCCACATAATCCTGCCGTCCCTGTCACCCCCTCTCAGTGCTACCCTGGGTTCTGCAGCTCCAACTCCTAAAGTTGGATGCTGGCAATGGGGAAGGCTGGAATCTGCAGCACGTACCACGTTAGGAAATGTGTGGGTACCACCTAGCAAGGCATGAGATCGTGTGCCGCTAGAAGGACCAGTGACTCTTGTACTATGGCTGTGGTCATTTCTCCAGCTCTCTGACTTCTTCAAATTAGGATGTGTCTGTATTTTAACAAGTCAGCATAGTTTGGTGGTGGCACTTGCCTTTAAATTTCAGCATTCAGGAGGCAGAAGCAGGCAGATCTCTGTGAATTTGAGGTCACCGTGGCCTACATAGTGAGTTTCAGGCCAGCTAGGGCTACAGAGAGACCCTATCTTAAAGAGTAAAAGCTTCTGACTCACACCTAGCACTCAGGAAGCTGAGGCAGGAGGATAATCAAGAGTTTAAAGTCAAGATGGGAGGCGGAACTCTGAGAGGGGAGACCAAGATGAGGGGCATCATTTGAGGTGTAAATAAATAAGTTTGAAGTCAGCCTGAGCCACAAAGTGAGGCCCTTTCGCAAACAAAACAAAAACCTAAAAATACAATGCAGAGCAAATCATAAAAGCTTGACGAAGACTTATGGGAAACGTTGTCTTTCCAAACTTCCCAGCAGCGTTTGCTCTGCTAGGTGGAGCTGCTTTGGTTTGGTTTTCTCTCTGCTACTGTATCTCAGTAGTTTGATGACACAGTTTCTTTCTTGAGTTGCCTGTTTTATGTTTCATGTTCTTAGCCCCCCCCCCCCCCCTTGTAAGGCAGTGTCACAGATCTCTGAGTCTCTACATGGCAGTCACATCTTATGACAGGGCAGACATGGGTACAAGGGAAGGAACTGGTGTCCTCTAGGCACCTGCTGACCCCACGCCTGAGCTCTCAGGACAAGTCAGGCTCCCTCAGAGCTAGAGGCACTCAGCAGCAGCCTTGTTGGGGTCAGTGCCCAGGGCAGTGGCCTCAATATTAGGCAGCATGTACCTTGTAGAGTGGGTGACCTGGGAAGGGAGGGTGTGTGAGCCTCCTGCTTAGCTTGCTGGGTTTAATCCTGGAGCAGTGTTGTTGAGGGAAGCTGCATGAGGCAGGACTTCTTCCAGCTCTGGCTGCACGGTTGCCTTGTTCGCCCGCTCCTTTAGTGAGCATCCACTGAGCCTCTTTGTGTCAGGCATGGAGCTTGGCATAGAGTGGCACCTTCTAGTCCTGGTAGTTGGTAGGAGAAGATTCATGTTTGGAAGGACAGATTGAGTCCCGGAGATGGTGCGGGTGTCTTGGGACCAGAGAGCACAAGTAACCGCTGTGGGACGTTAGGACTCGTGAGTAATGGTGTGACATTGGTTAAGTGCCTGGCTCCACACCAACCTGAGCATCCTCACACTTAGTGTAGAAGCAGAGTCATCTTTGCAGGCGCTTACCTGCGAGTGCCTTGCATCTGTAGCCTCTCCTGTGACCCCTGGGGAAGGCAGTGTGCCCACTTTATATAGGTCATGAGATCACTGAAGCTGCTGGGTTTTTAAGTTCAGATCTGCCTCTGAGTTCCATGCTGCCTACTCCCTGGCAGGGGTCCTGGTCCCCTTCCCTGTGCCCACAGACTTGGGGGAGACATTAGGGTTAACCTGTAGCTTTGCGTGAGTGGGTTGAGAAGTGCCTGCCTAGTGCAGCGGTGACTGCGGCTAAGGCCACTGCCTAACCGTTGCTTCTTTGGAGTCACTCTCACATGGCTTTCAGGTTCCACTTGCCACAATGACCTTTCTTTTCTGTACCCAAAGATTTGCTAACTGACAGTTATTCAGTCTGAGAAATAAGCATTTTCCTCTTGTTGGCTGGCCTACGGCTTTTCTGAGGCAGCTTTCAGGGTGACAGCTGTGGGGGCCTTGGGACGTAGTGAGAAACCCTGCGTGTGTTAGAGGCTGTTGACCATTTACAGGGCCTTCCTGGGAATAGAGCCACCTCAGTTGTCCACGATGATGGCCAGGAGTTCATTCCCCACGCACAGCCATGGCTCCATTGGAAGGCAGGCTGCCTGAAGCCCATTCCATGTCTGTGCCCATGTGAAGCTGCTCCCTGGGTCTCCTGGCCTCTCTGTTGTGATGTTGGGCAGTTGGGTGAGGTAGGAAGGGAGTTATAGGGTCCTCTCTCCAGTCCCCTTGTCAACTCCGTGTACCTAGCACTCAACACTGGATGTCATGCTAACACTACCTGCCCAGTGAGGCAAATAAAGGTTCACTTTACTCAGGATTATGTCCTAAAGGAGAATTGAGAAGAGGCTTCCTAGTGGGACCAGAAATGGAATCAACTGAGTCTAGTTTATTTTCCTATCATGATATAGTTTCTGACCTTGAATTCCACTTTGGGAGCTTGTATCAAGAAGATGTAGTGTGGGGCCAGTTTCCTGACCTACCCCTCAGCCCCCAACAGAACCTCCCGACTGAAGCTCCCTCTGGCTCCCCCCTGTGGGCAGGAGGTCACATCATCCCCACCACAGGGGATGGCCCTGGCAGGTGCATTTCAACCCCATGGGGCTTTCTTCTGTGCCCTATGTCCACCCCCATGTAAATAGCAACAAACAGCCTAATGTGCTGACCATCCAGTCCCTTTCCAGTCCATTACAAAAAAAGCTATTCTTTGCTCATTAGAACCATTTCTGTCAGGGTGTCTTTAATCAATGGCTTCCCTGGGGACAGTATTTTTAGAAGTTGTATTTTTCACCCTTTTGGAAATGTTCTTCCCGTGCCGAGTGTGGCGCACTAATGAGATGCCAGGAGAGTTGGGGCCGGTGCTAATTGGAACAGGTAGAGGAGCTGCGGCTCACACTCTGGTTCCATCTCGTCTTACCTGTGACCCTCTTCTCTGTCTCTCTGCTGCAGGTTGCGCAGACAGCAGATGGTGTGGACGCTGACCTCTGGAAGGACGGCTTATTCAAGTCCAAGGTTACCAGATACCTGTGTTTCACAAGATCATTTTCTAAAGAAAATGTGAGTCTGGCGGTGCTTCCCGTTTGCTGAGTGGGCAGACTAATTTACATTTCTGGTTGGGTCTTCCTCTCTTTTTTGTGTGTGGTTTATGTTCATTGTTGTATTAATTTATCTGTGGTTTCAGCAAACAGGGTAGAATCAGCAGCCAGCACTGTGTTTCATTTATTAACAACGTCATTAACCACATCCCCAAGTGCACAGTGAATTCCATTAAGATGTGTTCTCCAAAGGACACCAGGAAGTTTCCCTCACCGTGCTTTCAGTGACAACTCGTGGGGTACTATGGATGGGAGAGTCTACCAAGGATGCTGGGATAAATAGTGTCTAGCAAAGGGCAGACCAGCTCGGTGGAGGTTCCATGACACCCACTGCCCCATGACAGTCCCCAGACATGACATGGCCTTATTTCTAAAGAGCCTCTGTATGACATGGGGCATCGCATCATTATGGAGAGGTAGCTCCCTGTGTACAGTTCTTTCTTAGTATTTGAGCACACGAACTAGGGAACTTTAAAGCTCTCTTCAAAAGCTTTGCCAGGGGGCCAACCTGTGACTGTGCTCATTTCTTCCCGAGATGACCACTTTTGCTCCCCACGGTCACCCTCTGGGGGAGGTGATAAATTATCTCTTCTAATTCAGATACTTATTTCTGGAAATATTTTCACCAATTTCTAAGTGTAATTATAATGGTAATATAGGTTGTAGTTAAAAATTAAAAACACAACAATATAAAACATGCCAAATGAAAGGAAAGAAGCCTTCTTTATTACAGCCTCCCAGTCAGTTACAGCTTCCCTGTCCCTCACAGCCTCCCAGTCAGCCACAGCCTCCCAGTCAGTCACAGCCTCCCAGTCAGTCACAGC
>CM052701.1:130810421-130827066 GCA_028551405.1 Uromys caudimaculatus
CTTTGTTCTGGATATTGTTCCTAGCATGTTCAGGATGAGGGGCAAAGTCATCCCATTAAGTTCCCTGTAATTATAAGAGTAATACCTTTGCTGCTTGTAGTGTATAGAGTTTATGACTGAACAGGGGAATCTTTTTACCATCAGTCTTTGATGCATTTTCAGTAGCAGGATGGTGGCAGCTGAGCCAGAGTAGGCACCTGCACAGGGCTTGAGATGTGTCTGCACAGATCCTTTGGTTCACTGTAGCCTGAGGGGACTCCACAGAGCAGGGTGAGGTGTCATCTTACAGATGCTGAGCTCATGAGGTTATCAGTAGACCTATCAAGTATCCTTCCCACCTGCACCCGGTGCACCTGAACCCTCATGCACCCTCCTCAGACCCTCTGTCCCAAGAGTCTACCCAAATGCCTTTGGGAAAACATTTCTGCTTTTCCCTCCTATTGTCTATGTGCTGACCACAGCTTCCTGTGCAGTACCAGTGGGTTCACTACTGCTGGATTCTAAGGAGGAAGTCCCGAAGACTTGGTCAAACACCTTGTCTGAGTTACTTTTTTGTTGCTATGATAAAACACCATGACCAGGGCAACTTATAGAAGAGGGAGCTATTTCGGCTTATGGTCCTAGAGGGATAAAAACCTATCACTGCAGGGAGATATGGCAGTGTGTGGCAGGCATGGTGATAAGAGCAGGCCCCTGAGAGCTTCCATCCACGAAGCAGAGCGAGAGCTAGAAATGCTATTAGCATTTGACTCTCAATGTCTGCCCAGTGATGAACCTCCTCTAGCAAGGCCACACAAGCTAGAGATCAAGTGTTCACATCTCAAAAGCACCACAGCCCTGGGCAGTGTTGCTGGCCTCAAAGGATAACCATGGTCCCTTGGGTCACTTACATTGGGACCTGCTGCATTGACTCCTGAATCTGTGAGCTATTGTTCTTCCAGGCAGGAGTTCGTGAAGCCCCAGGAGCTGGGGCAGCAAGTCCATTGTGGTTCAGGGAAAGCACTGGACTCATTGATTTGGAGTGTATTATAGAAAACACAGTGCTCAGCTTGAGGGTGGTGGTAGAGTCTTGCTTAGTGAACGTGGGGTCCTGTCAGCCCCAGGAACTGCTAGAAAACATGTTGCTCCCGTCAGTAGGTGGGTTCTGGGGGTGATAAGGGTGTAAGGCAGCAAGAAGCAAGCCCTGCCCTCAGCTGAAGCCTAAGTGCATGCGAGTGTCCAGTGCTGGGGGAAACATGTTAGCAACTCCATCCTCAGCACCAAAAGAAGAATGGGTGTGTCCTTTACGGCATCCAAATGACAAATCAGGGATAGAATTGATTTGGGATCAAATTCTGGGGAAGGACAGAGCCCACTTGCCAGCCCTTAAGCAAGGCAGGAGCTAGGCACATCCTCACCAGTGGCGGCTGCCTGTCTGTCCTGGTCTATAGTCAGAGCACAGGCTTGGCAGAGCACCAGTTTACAACCATCTGGGAGGGGGTGGGATCTCCAGGGCAGGCCAAGTCTTAATTAGGTGACTTGAGACTCCCAGCATAGGAGTTTGGGGAGCTTCCTCTGAATCCTAAATTCCTTCCCCCCATCAGGCCATTAATATAGAGACCTGGCTGTAGAGTGACACTGCTTCCTGGGGAAGGAGTGAGATTAATTCCACTTTTCATGCCCCGCACTTTCTGTGTTACCTGTAATAATAATGTGCATAGATTAGGCAGGGGGGTGTTAAACAGAAGGATTTATGAACATTTGAATATTAAGTTGGTTATCTGTGGCTACCTTAAATGCAAAGTTGTCAAAAATAATTACAGTATACTAGCAAATACTGGCTACCAGAGACAGTGTGAACACCCGAGTCAGTGCGTGTCAGGCTCCTGGTATGAATCATTTGCTCAGCAGGACTGGGAATCCGTTCTTCATATTTATGAGGAGGAAATGAAAGAGAACACAAGTGGGGGAGGGGAGCCAGGAAAATTAATGGTGTTATAGACCTATAATACATTAAAAGGGGGGGCGGGGGTAGGGAAACCCAGCAGAGTGGCAGCCCCATGGAAGAGGGCCACACCCTTGGGCTACAGGAAGCTTCAACAGGGCAGCCTCCCATTCTGTATGCATAGAAGGGTTTCCCAACACTTGTAAAGTGACCACATCACCAATGCTCTGGTTTTATGATTAAGCATTTTTTCAAGAATGTGGAGGGTGAGGTGGCTAAGTGGTTGCAGTTGACTTCCATGGAATCGAGTGTGTCAAGCCGAAGATGGTCAAGCACGATACTGATGAATGCCCATCCGTCTATGGGGCAGCAGAGCATGCCCAGTTGTTAATTTCTCAGTGCAGGAAGCAGTGATGACATGGAAGAGCAGCTGCCTGGGGTGGGGAGGAGAGGGGAGCAGAGGACAGTTGATTAGAGCAGGCTGCTCTGGAAGCAGCTGGTGCCTCCACAGTTCCCAGCTGGGCCCAGCCTTCATGTGTAGGCAGGATTGTACCCCACATTAGAGAAGGCCCACTCCCCACATGCCGCACCTCAGTGCATACTGTCTTCCCAAGTCCTGGCCACCTGAGCACTATCAGCAAGCACAGGGATGCTGAGCGAGAAGGACAGATGTCTGATGGTACACCTGCCACTCTGACTTCCGAATTTCAACTTGAGGCATGTTTTACTTATGGGACATAAGAACTAATTATAAACTTTGGGAATGTTGGTGGCATAGTTTCAATGCCATCTGAGAAAGTCTGATTCAGTTTCTGATTGCTAGCAACCCACCCCGGTGAAAAGTTTGCCACACACATTAATGTATTTAGCCAATAATTATTGAATCCCTACTGTGTGCCAGGAACTATGCCAGCTTGGGTGAGCAGTAGGAGCAAACATCATTTTGGTTCCTATTTAGTGGTGGCAGCCAGGACCCATAATGGACAGTTACTTAAAGACGTCTTTCAAGGTGGTAGGTAGATACTTCATATGGTCTGTTCTCGTAAGGTCTGTCTTGGTCACTGTTCTATTGCTGCGAAGAGACCATAGTCAGGGCAGCTCTTAGAGAGGAAAGCACTCGTCTGGAGGCTTCCTTACAGTCCACTATCATCGTGGCAGAGAGCATGGCAGGACACATGGCGCAGCGTCAGTAGCTACATCCTGACCTCCTAGCTGAGAGACAGACAGATTAGGCCTAGCAAGGGCTTTTGAAACCCCGAAGGCCACCCCCAGTGACACACTTTCTCTAACAAAGCCATACCCCCCTAGTCCTTTTCAAATAGTGCCACCCTCTGATTATTAAGCATTTCAAATATGGGAGCCTATGGGAGCCATTCTGACTCAGATCACCACAGTGTCCAATTATAAATTGATAGGGAGTTAAAGGGTCTTAGAGAGTGTCTGGCTTCATTCAGAAAGCAAGTTTCCCTGTGTGGATTTCAGAGATACCTGTGCTGTAAAAATGGAAGTGGAGCCAGGGTCCTCAGCCCAGAAATGAAGTTGGGTCCATCTCTAAGCAGCACGGGACACTGGCCTGAGAGGTTCCTGGGAGGGCAGAGGCTGGGCTGGGCCCTTAGATGTTAGTCCAGGACTGCAGACAAGAGAAATAAGCATGCATTCAAGCCGGGCTTGGGGGGACACAGTGCTTCTGCAAAGTGGGCACACACAGCACATTGCTGGAATCCTAACAGGAGAGATTTGGGCTGGCAACCCATTATTCTTGCCTTAACTGGCTCTGACGAGGCTAAGATGACTCGGAAGACGTGAATGTAATCTCCACAGCAGCCCTCGTGTTTAAGATGTAGGGCAGATTTCTTAAGAGCTGTTTGTAGCATGAAGTGAAGACCAGCATTTGCAAAGAATTCTCTCTTGCAATTATAGAGTGGTGCACCACCAACCATCTTCAAAAGATGTCTTTATGGAAACTGCACACTGCGGACCCTCTGCCAGCACTAAGTAGGAGCTCTCAAGAGCTCCCCTAGCAAGTTATCTCAGAAGGCGTGGGATACAGAGGTGGCTAGGCTGCCATTCAGTTAGTTTTTGATTCTTGGGATTTTGTAAAATGTATCTTGTAACTGAAAACTGTCAGTCTGTGACTAGCAACCCCTTAGGTGTGTGATCAGACCTCATTCAGTTTAGATGCAGCTCCTCTCTCGCAAGCATCCCAGAACCCCCCCTCTATTTAAAATGCTGTGACCCTGAGAAGTGGTGGGGTCCGGGGATGTGTACACACCTGCCCTCTGCTGAGTGGCTTTGAGATTCCACAGACGAAATATCCTTTCTGAGGTACACTAGAGTCCCTGGTAAATGCTGGTATTATCTTCTCCAGTTAACCTGCTGTGGTAAAGCTGCAGCAGTCATTGTGTTATATACACTTCC
The DNA here is from genome assembly GCA_028551405.1 of Uromys caudimaculatus. Taxonomy (NCBI): domain Eukaryota; kingdom Metazoa; phylum Chordata; class Mammalia; order Rodentia; family Muridae; genus Uromys; species Uromys caudimaculatus. The sequence continues at coordinate 130,814,764 of CM052701.1, forward strand.
TGAAGCCAGGACAGCAAGCAGACTAAGGCAAGTTCCAATTCACAGTCTGTGTCTTTTCTTTTCTTCCCAAGAGTCATCTGGGGAATGTGCTGGTGGACATGAAGCTCATCGACGTCAAGGACACATTGCCTGTGGGCTTCATCCCCATCCAGGAGACCGTGGACACACGTGAGTCGGCACTTCGCACACTCGCCTTGGGGGCAGCCTCTTCGCCATCCTCTGTGTGCGTTTCTCTCTGGAAATATGTGAGGGGGCTTCCTGTAGATGATGAAGGAAGCCTTGGCATTTGTGACATCCACCTTGGTTCTCTGTGTGTCTGAAGAGTGTTTGGGTCCCTGCCTGCAAGTGAGCACAGTCTTTGATGCCTCCTCACTCAAGGACAGAGAAGTGAGTCTAGGGACAGTTGGTTTGCCCTCAGCTGGTGCTGAAGCTGTCAGCACAAGACCCTGAAGCAAAAGGGAGGGAGGGCAGAGATCAAAAGATGCCCTGGAACTGCAAGAAACAGCTCTGTGCCTGGTCTGGGGCTCACAAAGTGAACAAGAGGCAGGACCCAGAAAGACTTCAAGTTAGAGCATGCAAGACCTAAATTGGAGCCAGTTGTCCCAACACTTGGGAGATGGGGGGGAGGGTAGGAAAATCAGGATTTAAGGTCATCCTTCACTACATAAAAGTTCTGAGGCTAACCTGGGCTACATGAGACCCTATCTAGTTAAAAACAAAACAAAACAACAACAGCAACAAGTAAACCAAAAAACAAAACAAAACAACAACAGCAACAAGTAAACCAAAAAACAAAACAAAAAACTCCAAGATTTAAATTAGACCAGATGCTTCAACCACTGAGCAACATTGCTCTGAGCTAAGCTGCAGGGAACTGTGGAAAATGCAGAAGCTGCCTCAGGATCCTGTGATGCTGTGGGCTCTGGTCCTGGAGTGCTGGGACTGAGGTCCTGGAGTGCTGGGACTGAGGTCCTGGAGTGCTGGACTGAGGTCCTGGAGTGCTGGGACTGAGGTCCTGGAGTGCTGGGACTGAGGTCCTGGAGTGCTGGGACTGAGGTCCTGGAGTGCTGGGACTGAGGTCCTGGAGTGCTAGGACTGAGGTCTCAGAGTGCTGGTTGTAATAACAGGGCTGGTAAGATAGAGTCAGGAAGCCTTGTGTATCTGAGCTTCTTTATTTGGGTATACATGAACTTGCTTTATTTGTAATTACTTATAGCCAGTCTTTGCTACTTTGTGGGTTCTTCTTTTCCTCACCTTTATCCCAGTCTCCCCATTTCACCCTGTCACTAGATGGGAGAAAAAGAAGGATAGAGGACACACACACACACACACACACACACACACACACACACACACATGGGGAGGGGGAGAGAGGGGGAGGGAGAGGAGGGGAGCAGAAGAGAGAGAGAGAGGGAGAAAAATCCCTACATCTAATTTCTTTCCTTTTGTTTCTTTTTTGACCATGGCTACTAACAAATCACAACCAATCTCCATGAACGACCAAGAGCCACCAACCTGCCTCTAGGGGCCCTAGCAATCACGTACCCTCTGAAAAGTTCCCAGAATTCCAAATGTCATACAATCATAGAAACTATCTTCAGCTGGCAAAACCACGCCTCTCCTACAGCAGGAGGCAAATCATAAGTCAGATCCCTACACCTGGGATTAAAACTAAAACATTCTTATAATATTTCTGTATTTTTTAAGAAACCAAAACTCCAAAATTGTCACTACAATTACTCATGAGCCTACTCCACAGCATCGAAACAGGGAATAAGAAAACAGAGACCCTCATCTGTGAGATTCCTTTATGGAATTCTGCACCATTCTTTGTTGTTATTTTATGTGTGTGCTTTCTTTTTTCAAATTTTCATGGTGTGAACATTTCTGAGCCAGCACTTGCTTGCCGTTTTCACACCAAGCAGCTTCCATGTCTCCTCAGCCGCCCCCAAAGGCGCTTACTTCAGCAAAGCAGTGGCCCCTCACTGGCTGATTCAGTTGCTCGCTGGGCTGTGTCCTAGCAAAATGTCACGGTGCTGGCTGACTTTAACTATCTCTTTGCCATCACCTCGAATCACCTTAGAAGGGAGTCTCAACTGAAGGGATATCTAGCCTCTGGGTACGCTTGCGCGGCAGGGGATTGCCATGATTGTTAACTGACTGAGCCCACTGTGGATGGCACCTTCCCTGGGCGGGAAGTCCTGGGTTTCTGAGGCGCCCAGGTGAATGTAAACTCTGAGGAAGCAAGCAAGGATACGTTTGTTTGTCTCTGCTCTTGACTGTGGATGGGACATGACTAACTGCTTGAGTTCCTGCCTTGGTTTCCCCTCAGTGGTAGACTCTAACCTGGAATTTTAAGCCAAATAAAACCATTCTTCCTCAGGTTGCCTTTGCCCGGGGTGTTTTATCCTAGCATGAATTCTAGGGCACTGACATCTGCTGTGTGTCATGTAAGGCCCCATGTTAAATGCTGTAGCCTCATGAGGTCACTTTACCTTTAGGAGACCTCTGTAGAGATGGGTGTTAGGCCTATTTTAATATGAGAAAAATAAGGCACAGTGACTACCTCTTAGGCAAAGGCAAGAACACACCCATACGCACACATATACACATACATGCACACACACATGCACATACGTACCCACGGACACATATGCATACAAATGAAAATGCATGCACACATACACACATGTGTATAAATACACATGGATTCATACATGCTTACATGCATGCATGTACACACATATACACACATGCACACAGATACATACACACAGGCATACATACACATTCATACATATACACACACACATACACATGCAGCTGCACACACATACACATTCACATACAACATACTCATATGTGTACATGCATATGCATGCACAAATACATACACACATGCATGCACAAACACACATGTACTAAGCACCTTGCACATTTAGATTTTATGTATCTGTGTAGCAGGACTTGTTTTAATAATGATTTATTAAGATACAACTCAAATACCATGTAATTCACCCATTTAGAGTCCGGGATGCCTGCCACCGCGGTCCTTTCATCACCACATGGAGACACTGCCTCCCAGCCTCCCCTCCCTGCCCCCACTGGCCAGTGCTTTCTGCATAGCTCTGCCTGTTTCTGGTAATTCCTACACATAGTCATGTCTGGCTGGGGAAAGGACCCAGTGGATAAAATGGCCGATGCACAAACAAGAGGACCTGAATCTGGATCCCAAGGGGGAAACTGAAGGAAGGGCCCTGTCTACCTTCGAATCCTCTGTTGGGACCAACCTGGACTCTAGTTCCTGTGCTCTGGTAGTCAGCCTGGCTCTGCTGCTTATGCTTGTAGAATCCCAAGCAGCTCCCCTGCCTCAGTTTACCCATCCATCAGGTGAGAAGGAAGCTCCCTGCCTTGTAACGTTGCCAGAGCTCCCTGGTCTCTTTCAAGTTTGCCCATGCCTCTGCTACTTCTCTTGTTCCTTGAGGACAAGACGGCGGGGTGGTCCATCTCCAGATCGTCCCAGCGCCCATCGTACAGGGACTCGCCAGCTGAGTGAGTTCTATCAGGAGAAGCTTTATTGCCAAGCCAGTATCTCACTGCCTTAGGGTCGCTTTGTTGGCTCAGACCTGCCAGTACTGGTCCTCTGCCTCGTATTTTGTTTTACTATTTAAATTGTATTTAATTTATAGTTGGCTACTTATTAGCAAGCCTGTGTGCTTTTGTAAATGTTTGCTTGCTAGCTTGGCCTCTTCAGGGAGGTCTCTGCTTACAAATTAAAATCGCCCTGTTGATCTGCGTCCAACCCTGGTCTGTTTTATCCCTAAGGACTTCAAGGTTTTGAAGATCTCCTTGATGCTCATTTTTGACAGCTAACTGATGTGTGATGTCTTTTGTGTGGATACATGGCCTGGCCAACAGGGATTTCCTATTCTGTTTGCTGAGCTCATTCAGTCAGGAGGCCCTGGTGTGGGCCTGTGCTCTGACCGCTGGGTCCCGATGGCTCTGACTGGGAAACCGGTCCCCATGTTTGCACCAGTTGCTGTCCAGTGGGTCCTGTGCTCTGCATCGCGTGTGTAAGCACCGCTGGTCAAAGACTTCCCAGGGGACCAAGAGCATCATGGTCAGCCCACTATCTCCTGAGAATACTTAAAGCCTTGATTTCATGAAGTCAGCCAAAAAGATGAGACTCCTGTAATTAATTTAAAATATAGCCTGCTGCAGTTCATACAGCACTTAACACTGGAGACTGTTTGTTTTAGTAAAGTGCTGTGTACTCTCCCTGTGTTCATTAGCATGACTGAACACATTTCTATTGACTATGTATAATATGTTTACTTAAAATGAGGCCTGCTTGAGCGTGTGTAATGAGTGAGTGGACCCGGTCTTTACCGGGCTGGCTGCAAATGGAGGCATGGAGCCAAACTGTGACAAAAGCAGGCACAATACCTGCCCTGTGTTTACCTCACAGAAGGTCTCTGGTGCATCTCCCTCAGGGTCTGGGCTTGGGAGCTGATGGTGGTAGGTTGCTTCTGCACCCCTCCTCCAGGGTACCATCTTTGCCTCAAGGATGATGTCTGCCATGTGGATTTAGAGACGGTTCTACAGCTTGAAGAGACCGTGTGGCCCTCTGCCTTTACTTCTGGGAAAGAACTTAACAGAATTTAGGCATTTTAGCATGGCCTTTTAAAAAGACATCCCCCTTTCCCTAAAACCTAGCAAGGACCCAACAGTACTCTGATTCTACAGGCCCACAGAACCACCCTTCTGCCTGCCTGCAACAAGACAGTGTTTCTGGCTTTTCTTATTGAGCACTTACTGTGTGCCCAGAACTGGCCAAGAAACCATATCACCACATGACATCTACCTGAATTGCTCTGGAGTGGGCTTCCACTGGACAGGTCCCTTGTACAGATGGCCAAGTGAAGCCCAGAGGGTTTAAGTGACTTCTGAGGTGGCAGTACCAGCATTGGCAGAGTGAGGACTCCAACATAGATCCAACAGATGGAGCCAGGTGAGGTAGTACACGCCGGCAATTCCGGTATTTGTGAGGCTGACAGGAGGATGACGAGTTTGAGGCTGATCTAGGCTACATAATGAGACCTTGCCTCAAACAAAACCCACTATAAACAACGGAATGCTGAGAGTGGAAGAAATAGTCTCCCCAGGGAAGAGTCCCTCCAATTGGTTATCCAGTGCCGAGTTGTAGGCTCTGAAATTGTGTACACACATGAAACATTATACAGACTGAACAGGTTACACCTATATATTTAGAAGGTATACATAACAACGATTAAGAAAAAAGGTCAGGGGCCATGAATTTAAGAGAGAGCAAGGGAGGGTGTTAGGGAAGGGTATGGGGGAAAGAATTGGGAAATGATGTAATTATATTTTAATTTCAAAAGTGGTAAAAACTTTTAAAAACCACAAATCCAACTGAAAGATTTATGAACTGTTGGGGGAAGTTCAGAACCACAGATGAGCCGAAGGGCACTGTTGCTAGAGTGGAGCACCAGCCATTGTGCCCAGACTGAACAAGTGACTGCGAAGAGCCACACACTGGCTCTTTCCTGTCCACAGCCTGCCTCAGAGCGTCAGGGAGTTGGTGAAGAAAAGCCACATTTTAGACAGAACTTGAACTCATCAAGGCAGAAGGAGTAGCACAATCAGGAGCTCGCCATTTTGACACCTAGACCCAATATGTGGCTCATAGCTACGTGCACCCTAAAAAGACCACAGCCAGAGCAGTGCACAGGAGGGTTGAGACTCCGGCCTGCACTGGGCCAAAGCTAGCCAGCTCTGACATGCCCCTGGACGAGGGCAGAGCAGCTGGGGTTTTTGTTTTTTGTTGTTTTGTCTTTTTTCCTGCCTTTCTCTGCCACAAAGGAAGGGGGAGCAGAAAAGAGAGACTTTAGAGTAAAAGGGACCGAAGAGACCTGACCGCCCACTCCAAAGCGCACAGCCGATCAGACAAAGGGTGGGGGCAGCGCATTGCGCATTGATGGAGAAACTTGAATTCAGACCATGGAGGAGTTCAAGAGTTTCCTTGTCGGTCGAAGGCAGGGGCATGACAGTCATGCCTCCTGGTGGGATTTGTTCCCTATATCCAAGAAAGGTAAAGGTGTGTGGAGACTGGAGCCCAAGTGCTGACCAGGAGCAGGTGGCCCCGCCCTGCAGGTCTCCTTCCATGGAGTATGCCTGAGGCTTTCTATGTTAAAAATAAAAAATAAAAAAGGAAAGGGGCCTTCCAGTGGGTGTGGGAAGCTGTGGAGGGACATGGTGGCAGCCTAGGAGTCTTGGCCAACTCGTCTGGGGCCAGGTCCTGGGCACAGGGCAGGGTGACTGGTGTACTCTGCTGTCATCGCCTGTCCTTGGGGGCTTCAAGAAGGGTAGGGGCCAGGCAGTGGTGGTGCACACCTTTAATCCCAGCACTTGGGAGGCAGAGGCAGGTGGATTTCTGAGTTCAAGGCCAGCCTGGTCTACAGAGTGAGTTCCAGGATAGCCAGGGCTCACAGAGAAACCCTGTCTCGAAAAACCAAAAAAAAAAAAAAAAAAAGAAAAGAAAAAAAAAAGAAAAAAAAGAAGGGTAGGGGGCGGAGCTTAGCCCCTCTGCCAGGTGACCTGGTGACCCTCCCCTTCTGCAGTCCTGAAGGGAGAGGAGGGGCATCTCCCCCAGTCTCACACCTTTCTGTCCTCCTTCCCTTAGAGGAGGTGGTCTTTAGGAAGAAGAGGCTATGCATTAAGTTTATTCCCCGGGATTCAACGGAAGCTGCTATTTGTGATATTCGCATCATGGGTCGGACCAAGCAGGCACCTCCCCAGTACACATTTATTGGGTAAGTCTCAACAATGCTCACACCTGCTGTCTCCTCCCCTGAGAGTGGTCGAGCCACTCGTGGGACCGGGACTGAGAAGTCAGTGTGGTTCAGCTGTGCTCCGTGTTGGTGTTCACCACTAACTCTGACCTAAGCCTACTGTCAGCCTACACTGTAGCTGCTCTCACTAGGGTCTGCTCTTCCCTGTGTGGCCACCTTTCAGGCCCCTCTGCATCCTGCCCAGAGGCCACTGTGGGCCTCAGCTCCCTGTGCTGCTTATCAGCCTGGGCCACTGGACAGATGGTGGGGAGGGGGAGAAAGGGAGGGAAGGAGAGGTACCCTGCCCTCACAGAGAGGCTGTTCTGAAGGGAGAGATGAGCAGTGAGCCAGAAGATAAATAAGGTTGTTTCTGACAGTGGTGGGAATGTAACTTATTGATGACCTGTTAGCTACTGTGTTAAGATACCAGGCAGGGTTACTGAGCAAAGATCTCCAAGTGAAGAGAACTAGCTCTGAGGAGAAGGCTGACCTGGGTGGGTGGAGGGGGAGTGAGTGAGTGGGGCACACTCTGGGGAGAGAGGCCACCCAAGGATACACAGGGCCAGTGCTGGGCCATCAGGTCCTAGTCACCTGCAGCTTGGCGTGATCAGAGCCTGTCCCCAAAGCTGCTCCATAAACTCCAAGTTCAGGCAGATCCCAGAACTTCATTTTGGGTCCCATGAGACTGAGTGACAGAAAGCACCACCCAGCGTGGCTTATGCCAAAGAAAGCATTTGTTGACTGGCAACAGCCAGGCTTAGAACTCAGAGGATGAGAACACCTCATTTCCTGCCCCCTCAGTCTTCTAGTGTGACCCTATCTGATACCTGTTCCTCCATGGCAATGCTGTCCCTTTGCAGCCGACCTTCAGAAGCGGGTCAGGAGACAAGATGTCCACCTTCCCGAGCTTCCCATCACAATTCGAGAACTCAGGGTCCTGGGAGCAACTCTTCCTGGTTACTACTGCCATGGAAGGTCCTTCCCTCATTGATCAGCCTGAGCTAGGAGTAAGGTCCAGTTCAGTGGAGTTCAAGGAATAGTGAAGGGGCGTGGCTGTGCCAAAATGAGCAGGGAGGTAAAAGGTTAGGAAGGCGTGGCTGGGGCGGGGTGGGTGCATACTGTACTCAATGGGTTGAGACTGGCCTCGCAGCTCAGGTCTATTCAGCCCTTTCCACTGTGGATTCACACAGACAACCAACACACCTTTTTTTTTTTTCCTAAATATTTATTTATTTTTTGTATGTGAGTTTTCTTGCTGTCCTCAGACACACCAGAAGAGGGCATGGGATCCCATGACAGATGGTTGTGAGTCACCATGCGGTTGCTGGGAATTGAACTCAGGACCTCTGGAAGAGCAGTCAGTGCTTTAACTGCTAAGCCATCTTTCCAACTCCAACCACCACACTTTTAAAGCATACTTACATCTGCTGTTTACATCTCTCAGTACAATACTATTTCAAAAGGATGCAGTTCTGTTCTAAACAATTCTGAAGAACTGATTTGATCAGTATTTGTCTTAATATATAAAACTAGAATTTTCTTCCTTGATAATATTTTTTAATTCCTAAAGTACAATTTTTATTTCATCTTTGGGCCTAGCATCCTCTCCTAGAGGAAGCATGATTTTTAAGTAAGAGAAATGAGTTAAGGATTTAGAACCAAAGTCACCTAATCCAGGTGCCACCTGACAAGGCCTGTGCTTGCCCTGTGGGAAGCAGATAGCTCCGAGGAGAAAGGACACGGCCTGCACTGAAGGCTGAGGCCTGATGGAGGCAGTCGGGCTTGGTGCTGCTGTAGCTGGTCTTGCTCTTCTGATAAGGCAAGCACGGTTTAAACAGCCTCCAGCCCACACCCAGGACCCACAGAATAAATGTCTTTTAGTTTTGGAAGAGGTGCTGTCCCTCAGCTCCAGTCCCATAGACACAGTTCTGGGGCAGCAGTGAGGGCCTGTGTGCAGCAGAAATGATCCCGTGTATTGCCAAAGGGGAGCTTGCCTCGTTCACATGAGATGTGCAGTGCGGGGCACAGCCACAGTGGCTGCACACCACACGAGGCACGCATCTACTCTCTGTTGTGCTGGGTTGTGAGCCTTGAGCTTCCAGTTTGATGGTTTGAGGCCATTTTCCCAACTGACCTTGATGTGAGGCCACGTTCAGTGATTCCTAACTACTAGGGGCAAGTCTTGACATTTGGAAGTGTTGTGTGGATTTAAAGAAAAATCCTTCTCATGCTTAGAAATAAGGCATGTGTCTGACAGACCCCTCTCAAACTGCCTCGCCCTGACTGCATAGAGGGCTTGAAGCCAGTGAGGTGGTAAAGCAAAGGGTGCTTACATGCCAGCAAGCAAGGCAGGGCCACCAGATTGAGCAGGCCAGCATGCTCAGTGGGTGAGGGTGGTCACACCACAAGGCTTGCTTTCAAGGCACCGATGCACTCTTGCTAGGCTCTGGTGCATCACCCAGGGCATGAAGGAGGAAGGAGATGGGGCCTCCCTGGGGTTTGCAGCAGCTGATAAGTGTGGTAACGGTTGACTTAGTTGCTCAGGTCAGTGTTCCAAGCTCAGCAGGGCACTGAGGTTTTCCTTTTCTTCTACAGGGAGCTGAACAGCATGGGCATCTGGTACCGCATGGGCAGAGTGCCAAGGAACCATGACTCGTCTCAGCCTACCACGCCCTCCCAGTCATCAGCCACTTCCACCCCAGCCCCCAACCTTCCCAGGTGAGGTTTGGTTGGGATCTCACCATGCACTTCATGGTCTTAGGTCCTGCCGAGCAGTGCAACAACTTGGAAAATACCCACTTAAACATCTGCTAAAATAGTGCAAAATATAGCTGAATGTTTGCAGAAGTCTTGGGCCTTAAAAAGTCATGGTCAGAAATCCATGAGTTCCACTATGTAAAGGCCACTCTGTATTGTGTGTATGCTACAGACTTCTAACACAGCAGGAGGTGTGGCTCAGTCTTGGCTGGCTGAGCCAGGCATGGTGGTTCTCACCTTAATCCCAGCACTCAGGAGGCAGAGGCAGGCAGATCTTTATGGGTTCCTTGCCAGCCTGGTCAACCTAGCAAGTTCCTGGCCAGCCAAGGGCACATTATGAGACCCTGTCTCAAAAACCAAACCAAGTAAAATAAAACAAACAATCAAACAATTGGCTTGCCATTCAAATGAGCTTATAGACACACAAGGATGGGTGTGGCAGCCAGGTAGTCAGGCCCAAGGGCAGAATTCCCTCTCAGCTCTGCCACAACTCATCTGACACCCAGCAGGACAGGTAGCCATCCCTAGAAGCAGTTCTTAGAAAGAGGTGAATCTTCAGAACATTGCATTCATTATAATAATAATGAATTCCAGGGGGTCCCTGGGGACCAGCACAGCCACCTGCAGCTGACTGCAGACCGGCTCTGTACTCTGCAGAGCAGCAGTTGAAGAAAGACTCCCACGAATAAGAAACAGGGCATCCCTGAGGAAATTGATAGGGGCAGAGCAATAATGAATTAAGTCTGAGAGATTGCAAAAGCAAACGGAAGGAGGGATGGCAGATGGTTTGCTGGGGGTTGAGGTGACATGAGACCACATTGAAGAGCTCTCCATAGGAAGAGCCAAGTGTCTTTCTTTAGCAGGACAGAATGGGTGCCAAGCTACACCCCCACCCCACCCCCCATGGACCAGCTGTCCTCAAGAGGTTGCTCTGCCCTCTGCAAGTTGTCCTTCCAGGCTGAGCATCCACTCTCTGGGTAGAGGCTACTGTAGTGACCCCAGGCCAAGGACTCTGTCTTTTGGACCCTGTGCAGGCCACCCAGTTCTTCGCGTGGCAGCCTCCCAGTGTTTAAAGGTGACCAGTTGAGTATGTCTCTGCTCAGGAATGTGGAGCTGGCATGACTCGGGTGGGCACATCTTCTTTCCTCACTGACTGGTAATGTTATCATGGCTCTGTTCGAGGCCATTGCTCAGGGGTCACCATAACTTCTGCCAGCGTCATTTCAGGTCCTCACCTGTGCTGGGTGGGGTCAACTCAGATTCACCTCTGGCACTCAAGGTCAGCTTGAGTTTGGATTAACTGCAGAGGCTGCCAAGCCTGTGGGGCTCAATTGCCTTGAATAAATGGATCCAGTCACCCCAAGACATGTGGTCTGGAAGAGCCCAGAAATGGGCATCACCTCAGGCAGGCGCTAATTCCTGTCACATGGAATGAAGCCATACTAATTTGTTTTCAATACTGTGGAAAAACATGGACCAAAGCAACCTGGGGAAGACAGTTCACTCAGCGTATTCATCCCAGTCACAGTCCATCACTGAAGGAAGACAGAGCAGAAACTGAAGCAGAGGCGTGGAGGAGTGTTCTTTTCCCATGGCCTGCCAGCCTGCTTTCTTAGAGCACCCAGGACCAGGGAGCTGGGCCATCCCACACAGGCCAATTTGATGGAGGCATTTTCTCAATTGAGGCTCTCTTCTTTCCTTATGGCCCTAGCTTATGTTGAGTTGACAAAAACTTAAAAGTACAGGGCTCCTACTGTCCCAGAGGAGGCAGGGAGAGTGCTTGTCCTGAGCTTGCCTGTCACAGGAGAACCAGGTCACCTACCATCACAGCAGGCGGCCTGAGAGAGTCCCCAGGCTCTCTCAGATGGTGGGGTTGGAAGGTGGTGCTTACAAGGCTTATGTATTTTATGACCTTGGTGCAGTTTATGGTTTACAATGGCTGCACGGAAATTGGATCAGTTCTGTTTTACTTACCAAATAAAACAAATGTCAAAATAGTCAATATAAAATGTATTCTAATTTGGCTGAGTTAAGTCAGCCAGCTTTCCAGAGGATCCCCTCCTGTATGCAAATGCTGCTGTGTCTCCCAGCTCTCCTCTATGGCTGGGTGTTGATTTACAGGCAGTGTCCACGCTGTGGGAGCCTCTCCTAAGTCATCTGGGTTTGCTGCTGTCTTTTGTGGGTTGACTTGGATTTTATTCTTTTCCTACTCAGCATCTTTGTTTTTTTTTTTTTTTTTTTTTGAAAGAATCATTAGTTACTTACTTGAATTTTCCATTGAAGACAGGAAGGGTTGAGTTTTTTACTTTTTTCTTCCTTGAGATGCTGGGTAAGAGACTCAGTAAGGGAGTGACTGACAGCTTTAAGGTAACATGAAGACTCAGCTTCCCCCCCCAGTAGGCTGCACCCCACCACCATGTCCTCCTACCACCAACCCCCACACTCAGTGACCTTCTGTCTTCTGTCTCTCAGCTCCAGGCCCCAGAGTTAATAAGTCAGATGGGTATGTACACACACACACACACACACACACACACACACACACACACACACACACGCATGCTCACACACTCTCCATTCCTGCCGGGCTGCCTGTGGTCAGGTCACCTGGGGAACCCCTCTCACACTGGGGTACCCTGTTGTCATTGTCCTGGCACACGCCTCTCCAGCAGTGAGGACCCCACGCGCGCGCGCG
>CM052701.1:130827566-130865226 GCA_028551405.1 Uromys caudimaculatus
CCTCTCACACATGGGAACACATGTGACAACAGAGCACCCCATGGCCTCTCACACATGGGAACACATGTGACAACAGAGCACCCATGCCCTCTCACACATGGGGACACATGTGACAACAGAGCACCCATGCCCTCTCACACATGGGGACACATGTGACAACAGAGCACCCCATGACCTCTCACACATGGGAACACATATGACAACAGAGCACCCATGCCCTCTCATACATGGGGACTCCATGCGTGACTCCTCTGGAATGGAGAGCTGCAGCTGCCTGAACTGAGATGTGAAAAGCCCCAGGAATGCATGACTGAGAGGTCCAGGAGCCCCCGAGTGGATGAGTGAGTGTCCTTGTGCTGCTTGGGGTAGATCTTGGTGGGCTGCTATCCCCAGCTTGCTGAGCAGTGGAATCAGAAGCTTGATAAAGAGTCAGAACTGTGCTTAGCAAACCTACAGATGGCACAGTCACTAGGGAGAGTGGATGTGCCAAAGGGTAGGATCGAGCCTGGAGATCAACTCCACAACCAGCACATGGGAACAGAGGTAGGAGGCAGTGGGTAAAATAGGACCTCTCAGGTCCCAGTGGTCTACAGTATAGGGCCAAATCCAGGAGACCTGGTCCAGAGGGTGCACGCATGCGTGTGTGTGAGTGTGTGTCTATATGTGTGTCTCTGTGTGTGTCTGTGTGACTCTGTGTGTTTCTGTATGTGTGTGTCTGTGTCTCTGTGTGTGTCTGTGTATATATGTCTGTCTGTGTGTGTGTGTCTGTGTGCTTCTCTCTGTGTATGTATGTTTGTATGTCTCTGTGTATGTGTATATGTCTCAGTGTGTGTGTGTGTGTGTGTGTGTGTGTGTGTGTGTGTGTGTGTGTGTGTGTGTGTGTGTTAATAAATTGATCCTGAGCTTCTTACCACACACCCTGCGGTGTATGGCCAGGTTGTGTCCCCATCACACCTGTCAGGTCCAGTGGAGCCATGTAAAAGCTACAGAACTGCAGTGTACAGAGAGGCAGCTGGCCCCAGATATCTAAATGGCCAGCAGAGAGAAAGCGCAGCGTTTGTGAGTGAGGGGGAGGGGAAAGGCTAAGAGAGATTGAAGTTACAGGCTGCAGATTTGGGAGTCAGGGTTTCTTTTTTTTTTTGAGATTGGGTCTCTCTCTATAGCTCTGGAACCTACTAACTCGTTATGTAGACCAGAGATCCACCTGCCTCCTGAGTGCTAGGACTGAGGTGTACACCTCCCCAGGGTGCAGCATTTCTTTTCAAAAACAAAAGAACAAAAGTAGATTCAGTGGATTGAAGGAGCTGATGAGGGCTCGTGAGCTGCTGCTGAGGGTTAGCTGGGACGTGTCCCTTAGGTGCTCATATGTTGAAGGCGTGGCCTCCAGTGAGTGTTGGGGGTGAGGCTGTCAGTGTGTGTAACTAGATCATGATGGTGCTGAGTTAATCAGAGACTAATTCACTGATGGATTCACAGTCAGACACTGGGAAATGTTAGACACGGGAAAGGTGGGGCTCAATGAAGGGAGCCCCCCTCTCTCTCCCCCCTCTCTCTCTCTCTCTCTCTCTCTCCCCTTTCTGGCCACTTTGAGGTGAGAAACTTTCCTCAGTCACAGGCTTCCCTCCACCCCACACTGGTCCCCAGAGTGGCTGACCCTGTGAGCCAGACCTTCCCTCTCTAGCATTGTTTATCGGGTATGTTGTCCCTGTAGTGAAAGGAGCCAGGACTTCAGACCTCTTCTCAGGCCTCAATCCAAGATGTCTCCTCTACCTCCTAACCCGACCTGTAGAGTTCACAGTTGCTGTGTTAAAGCACCCGACACATACAGCGTAGGGGAGAAAGGGTTTATCTTAGCTCATTTTCCAGGTTACAGCCCATCGTAGTGGGAAGTCATAGCAGCCAGAGCTCAGGGGAGCTGGTCACATCACAGTCACATCCGTAGCCAGAACAGACAACTGCGGATGCCGCATGCTTGTGCTCAGCTCAATGCATCCCCTCATATACATGTCAGAGCTCCCGCCTAGGGAATGGTACCACCCACTTTTGGATTGGGTCTTCTAATATCAATTAACATACTCCAGGTAATTCCCCATAAATATGCTCACAGGCCAATCTGATTTAGACAGCTCTTCACTGAGACTCTCCTCCCTTCTAGATTGTGTCAAGATGACAAATTAAAACCAAGCATCAAACACACTTTCTTAGAAATTCAGGTTCAGCAGACACCTTGTTGGGGTAACTTTGGTTAGCAGTGTGTCGGGAGGGCTCAGAGTGGGCATTGGCCAGTGAGGCCTGCTCCAGATTCTACAGGCACTGCCTCTTCCTCTTGAGTGCTGGTGGTAATGACAGAGGCTCCAGTCGGAGGAAAGCTGCCATTGTGGCATATCTCTGAGGTGGGTACAGACAGGTGTGGCTGAATGCCCAGGCCTCAATGGTGCTGGCACCATGTCTCAGAGCAGTGTTGGGTATGTAAGCAACACTTACTGTGTGACCCCAGAATGGACCCCAGAATGCTGGGCATACTAACACAGTTCCTTTAGATGAATGAGGGCACCTAGAAACTGGAACACATGCGCACACTGGCTGTGCTCTGCCCTACAGAGTGCATCCTGGGGTTTCCAGTGCTGGGTCACAGCATCCTCCCCTCCTCCAGGTACAGCCATTCCCAGGTGTCAGGCGAGCTTGCCTCTCTGTGGCCTGGTGTTTGGGGCTCTCCCAGTAACTCGTCAGCTACCAGAAAATTGTCAGTCAGCTTCCAAAGTATGTCTCTCAGTGGCAGATGTAATTATACTTACCTTTTTACATGGATATTATCAGTCTGTGACAGGCACTCTGGGAAATGGGGCATTTTGGTGGCAGAAGATCTGCCACACGCACTTACTTAGTCTTCCGCTCGGGGACACCAGGATTCAGTCACAACTTTCGCATGTCGGTGTCAGGTTTTGAGAACATAGATCCTGCTGACCTCCAAAATGGTTCCATCATTCGGGTCTCAGGGCTGTCATCTAAAAGGTTAATGGCCTTTCCTGCAGGAGACAGGAAATTACACCACCTACTCTCATTGCTGTCATGTCCCTTGTCACTGCCATGAGCTATGTGCCATCCTGCCTGCCCAACCCTGCCTCCCTGCTGGACCCAGGCCCCGTCCTGCTGACTCATGAAGTGTTCTGGTTGACTAGCAAAGTAGGCCCTCATCGAGCTGAACCCTCAAGTTGGTAGTGGAATCCCGAGTCCACAGGACGGCCTCAACCCTCCTGCTGCCTCCTGTCAGTCTTCAATCACAAGGCATCTTTGTACCACAGATGTAGCCCCCACCTCACCTGCTGAGGCAAGACTGGAGCAGGGGGCCTACGCGGCTGAGGCCAGCCGTCTCCCACTTCCTGTGGTGGCATGAGCTTCCTATTCTTCATGGTTTGGTACTGCAGGTCTTTGCCTATGAGAGTGCCTGGCAGATTCTACTCGGCAGAGGACGGCTCTGCTCAGGCTTGGGTGAGATGCTGTGGTTTGGTGTATGGTTCATCATTTCCTGAAGGGTCGCATGAACCCTGCTTCCTGGTCAGATTGGGAGAGCAGGCTGAGAGCTGGTTCCTCCCTGCTGACAGCGACTGGGCTGTAGCATAGTCTGAGTTGTTCTTCCATAGTGAGCCACAGGCAATTCGGAGGTGGGTGGGCACTCTGCTCTGATCCTGTCGAGAGTGGTTGGGGCTCAACACCCCGACAGTTTGATTTTCTTTCCTTCACCTGAGTTTTGCTTAACGAGATGCTTTTTAAGGTGCAGAGCTTTTTCACTCAAGGCACACAGACCTTTGCTGTGAGCTTTGAAACCACCACGCCTTATACCACTCCCAAGAGAGGACCAGCAGCTGGCTGTTAGAGACCAGGCCTGAGCTCCAGAGCTGGGGCAGGGGTGAGGCTGTGGGGGTTCTGCCATGACTCATTGTGACAGCCACTGTGAGAGTGAATGCTCACCTCTGCTAGCCTCTTCCCTCCTTAAGCTGGACACGGCTGCTTCTGCTGGGCCTGGCCACTCTCCTGGCCATGGTAGCCCCAAAAGACTGGCTACACAGACAATGTTGGTGATGGCACGGTGGCACTGAGAGTTGAAACTTTCCGACTACACCATTTCTTTTGATACAGAGAGTGGTTGGGAAGAAACGTGGCCACAGATCGGTCAAGCTTCCAAGTTTTGGGTGCCCAGCATTTGGGAAATATTTTCAGAAAGTATATATTGATTGTATAACATGAGTTAGTGTAGAGCCAGGAGTCAGCATGTACTTACTTACCTACCCTCCTCCTGTGGTTCTGTCTGTCCAGATGTCCAGTCATCAGCTGCAGATAGCACAGAACCTACACCTCAGTGCCAGGCTGCCCAGCCCTGTCTTGGGGGCCCAATGGGCAACAAACAAATATTCTAGCAATAGCCCCGTGGGCAGGTGTTACTGCCAGCCCCATTTCAAGTGGGGAACATGGAGATGAAGGAAGTTAGGTTCCTTTCCAACTGTCCCATAGCTGGCACCTCAGAGCCCAGGTCTCAGCCCACAGGCCAGTTCCCTTCAGCTTGCAAGCTCCCTCTGTGCCCACTGCCTGTGGTAATGTGCCCCCCAGTTGTGGGGTTTATTGGGCCTTTACTAAGAGCTGGACCTCTGCCTGGTTGAGAGACAGCCCTGTGGTATCTTAAACAGGCTGCTTCTCCAGGCTCCAAACTAGCTGTTAGAGGGGAGTGGGTGGCAGGGACTTCCCAAGGATTATAGGGTTAGACTTAGCCTCCAGAGGCGCTGACTGGACATGATGTCAGCAGTCTGAATTCATACTACAGGGGCTTGGCTGGTGCCACTAAGCTGTAGCTACTGCCCAAAGACAGTGCAGTCCATCCCGCAGGTCTCCCTGTCATAGTCCTTTAGCACAGCCCAGGACGCGGCTTTGGTGAGTGTCCAGGCAGGACTGACTCTGGAGTCATGAGAATACGGTGGGAGCCACCTGCCCGGTCGGGTGCTGGTGGACAGTCTGTGGCTACCTCTGAAGCCAAACCCAGCTTAGTGTTGGCCTCAGGATAATTTTGAAGGAGAAATTTCATTAGAATGCAGTTTGGTATTGTTAGATATGAATGATGACTTTAGGCTGAGCAATACACTTTTAGATATTAATTTTTAATACTGCTTCTTGGGAAGTCAGGGCTTCTATTTAATGAAGAATTGACTATTAGTCAATATGGCTCCCACCTCTGAGCCACAGCAGCCGTCAGTCTCTCACACCAGGTCTTAACAAGGTGTCTGCTGCTTGCAAATTTGCTAGAACTCTGTAGATGATGTGACATAGCGAGTGTCTTATTTCTCACAGTGACAGTTGTGTGGCTTCTGCATGGAACGTGTCCTGGAGAGCTGGGTTGTGGATGCCAAGTCCTTTCTGAGGCCCACTCTCCACTGCCCTGTGTATCAGCTCCTGGCTTTGGAGAAAGGCTGTTTCAGGATTATGGAAATAGTTGTTTGTGTGTCAGACCAGATTTATCAGCTCACTTTGGGGTTGGGTTTGCGAGCCTGGCCATTTAGAGGAGGACATTTACCTTTTATCAGAGCGGGTGCTGACAGTCTGTTTGCAGGTAACTCTATGGAATATTTCACCTGGGTCTCCAGTGGAAATCTGGCCGCCAAACAAAGTAAAAATGAGCATTGTACCAGCACTCTGCCGGGCTCTCACTTCGTCCCACGATAGACTGCTCTGTTTCAAGACAGGGCTTCAATTATTAATGTGGATATTTAATAAAATCCTTTGCCTTCAGTAACTTTCAGAAAACCTTTTGAGTTTATTTGGGTTGGGTTTTTGCCCGTGGATTGGGTAAAATTCAATTCAAATTCTTCCTTGAACAGCATATGTTGTCTTTCTAGTTGAATGATATTAATAGTGATTATTAGAACAAATACTGTTATCATTTCAACTACCAGGTTCTGAGCAATTTGTATTAGGCATCATATAAACACTTAAATGTGTGTGTGTGTGTGTGTGTGTGTGTGAATGCGTGCGCACATAGCTTCCATCTTTGCAACCAAGGTACAGGGTAAACAATCCAGTCCCTTTTTTGAGAGAAGACTGACCTTGAAGAGCTCATGACTTACCCTGCGGAGTGAGGCTTAGGGGGAAGCAGCAGGAGAGCCCAGGGGCCTCAAGCACACCCTGCTTGCCTGCAAGAAGCCTCCTGGGTTTTCAACTCTTTGCCTGTGTTTCCTATAACCAGCAGGTATGAACTGGCACTAGACCAAACACAGCTGTCCAGTTCATGGCTCACATCCCGCCTTCTCCTTTGCCAGGGTTTTATTCTGCTAACCAACATGTTTTCTACAGCTCTTAGGATAGAGTGGGCTGGAGGAGGAAAGTATTGTCCGGGTTCCTGGTCCGGGTCTGGGGCGTCGAGTATTGCCTGGCCGCTCGCCTGCTCTGGGCTCTCACGCATGCAGCTCATTATGAGGCAGCTTGGCCCCCCTGCTCTGGAAAGGCAGCCATGTCAGCTGGAAGGAGATGAGAAGCCAGCAGTGCCCATGTGTTCTTGGTTTTAGAAGTCGGGTCAGCGAGGTTTGGAGACTCTTTAAATATTTCAGTTTATAAGATTAGACCTGATCATCTGGGGCAGAAGGGTGGCGCCCCGGCCCAGGCTTGGCTTTTTTCTTCATTTCTTTCATAGGGGAGGTAGGTGTTTTGGCGTTGCAGGGTTCAAGTGTAATAAAAACCCTAGGGAGGTGAATAAATACAGTGATTTGGAGTGCAGCAGCAGCTCTAAGAGCTTACTCTTTTTTTTATTTTTTAGAAGTAATTGTGAGTTGAAATTCAGCAGATTGGTACAATCCTTGTAAGCTGGGAAAAAGAAAACTCCCAGGCTTTCAGGAAATAGTCTCTGGCCATTCTGTAAGGAAGTGTGTTCTCTGCCTGCTTGACTCTTCTCAGTGCAGGACTGATAGCCTCCTGCAGTTGGTTGAACAGATAGGAACTCACCCCATGCGTGTTCACGGGTGGTGAATGAGGCCGTCGTTGTTTCTAATCCCAGGTACTTAAGGGGTCTGGGATTCCAGTGGCACCCTGGTCTCCCCACGACCCAGCAAGTGCCTCAAGCGTTCCACGGAAGATGGACATGCCACCAGGATATGTTCCCTTCTCCTCTAGGATGTGCCGTCAGTCACCATATGAACAGTGGGGGGGGGGCAGTTAGCCCAGTGCCCAAAGCAAGAGACCCTGCCCCCTCCCACCCTACACCACTGGGAGCCCTGTGTGTTGGATGTCATTTCCTGTCATGTCCTGTGGGACATGCTCACTCTTCATACCTCTTAGAGTCTAAATTTCAGAAGTAATTTGTCACTTTCAAAGAGCGTGTCATTAATATCCATTATTTAGAACTGCCGAGTCGTGTATGTGTATGTGTGTGTGTCTGTGTCTGTGTGTCTGTCTGAGTTAAGCACCCAAAAAATTGGCCTTGCTGATGGGAAACAGTGGCTCCACGTTGATAGATCCAGCCCTCCCCACCCCCAGCCCAATGCACAAGTGAGTTGTCCCCTGCCTGCCTTTAATCACCATGAGGGTGGGTGGTGACAGAGCCTGCCCAAAGCCTGGCCTCGGCCTGGCCTCCTGGAACTCATTAGTATTATTGCCAAAGACAGGATTATAAATCGAGATTTTTTTTTTTTAACTGCTTGGAAAAAATTTCTATTTAACTATTGCATTTTATTGTTCTTACAAGAGGGAAAGGGAGTGAAGAAAGATTTTCTCATCAAGCGTTTGAAACAGTAAATAAAGAACCCAAACTTCAGATCTCCCTGGGTGTGGACCCTGAGCAGTTGTCATAAATGCTGCAAAGATGGCATCTGGTCACCCTGGGGCTGGGGGCCAAGGGAGCACCTCCAAACCTGCAGAGGGGTGGCAGTTAAGAGACAACATTGCCATTCAGTGCATGCTAATCGCGCTGTTATTCTTAACATTAAAATTCCACTAAAGCACTAATAATTACTGTTAATACCGTCTAGTGGAAAGTTACAGTAAAGGAGCAGTGGTGGAAACAGTATTTAAGGGCGAGCTGGCGGCATGAGAAGAATGCAAATAAGAGTTATTAGCCTAATGATTCTGCCGTCGCCATGGTTGTGCAGCCCCAGTGTTGTGAATATGTCATCCTGCACCCGTGAATTTGGAAAGTGTGTCAAAACACAACTTCAATTAGTTTGCTCTAATTATGGCTCTGGAGAGTTTGTGACTACATCACTCCTCATTAGAAGAGATTTTCTTATATGGATTAATGTAATATACAAAGGAAAGTTTCAAAGTTCCCGATGTCATTTGCTCCCATCATGAGCTTGCTCAGAGCAGGCCTGAGAGATCCAGGGCTGTCCTGCTGTGACCGGATGTAGGCAGGAGGTCGTGCGGGGAGGCCGCAGGGAGAGGGACAATGTGGTGTTGGACTCTTTCCGTCTGTCCTGCTTAAGGGGCCATTGTAGAAGGAGGCAGGAGGCCCTCCAAAATAGGGTGATGAGCCGTTTGGATCTCTTAGGAGACATTTGCCACCTGTCTCCTGTCAGTCTGTCGTCATGCCTGAGCATGTCCACAGAGCTCAGAAGAGGACATAGCCTTGGTGACCGTTGTGAGAAGACTCGCCTTGGAGGTGGGACCCTTCCTTCCCGTTATGTAATCTCTGGGGCGGAGTGCAACGGAAGGCCAAGCAAACGTTTCAGGGGGGCTGACCACATAGCTCAGCCCATAGAGTACTTGCCATGCACACATACAACCGGCGCTCAACATGAAACCCGGATGTCGTGGGTGTTGTAGCACAGTATGCCAGAAATACGGATGAGCAGCTTGTAACTATGTCCGAATTTACTGAAAAACAATAAACTCACAAGGCTGAGGGGTTCTGATGACAGCAATTTGTCATAAACCTGCCTTTAGTGGTAGCTTGGCCAAGGCAAGTGCAAGCTCTCTCATTCCTATCTCAATTGCTAATGCTAACTCTCATATCACACAGCACAGGGACGTGGTTTACAGAGTGAATTTGTGCCAAAAAGGTTGCAGCAGGGACCACAAGGTCTCAGAAGTGGGCTGAGAGACCATGTTGATTAGCTGATGAACCAGGCCAGTGGCTGGAGAGGGCTGCTGTCACTGCTGGGTGCTGAGTAACTGGGCTGACTTGACCACTTGGGGCAAGTCTCAGCATTCCTCTGTTTCTCCTTCTCTAAGATGGGGATACAGGCACCTCCATGTCAGCTCCATTGCAGCTCCTGGTGAGAGTTGAGTGGGGGGTGTGGGCAGACCTGTTGTAGCTGGTGAACCATCAGCACCCAGCATGCAGCTCTTCTCCAGGGCTCAAGTCAGTCAGGCCTGTTTCACATGCTGGGCTCTTTCTTCCCCCCTCCCCCACACCCCCCAGAATGGGGCAGAACAGAGCAGGCGTCCTCCTCCTCCCTGCAGAGCCGGAGTGTTCTCGGGCAGGGAGCAGCTGGGAAGGGGTTAAGGTGGTAATTGTGTAAGTCTTCCAGGCTTTCTCCCAGTTCTGCGATAATTTGATGAAGAACTTCACCCTAATTAAATATTCAAATTAGGAATAAGTGTCAATATGGCTTCCCATTGCCCGGAACGATGATTAATTGTATTCAAAACTCCAGTGGCCGCTGTAATCTGAGCTGAACCATTGTACCTGATTATTTCTGTGCTGCATTTGCCATGTTTTTGTTTTAAGATTTAAACTAGTAATTGATTTGCCATATGCCGTCGAGCTGCGCACACTTTAAAGCCCCACTGCAGGAACTCGGGGAGTTGTGATTTTCTTAGACTTCCGATGACAGATTTTGTTTTTGGTTTTCTTGGCTTGTCTAGTGCATTATGCTCTGGTGAGGGCTGGGGGGATTGCCCATGAGGAAACTCACCGTATAGGTTGGTAGGCTGGAGTCGCATTGATCAAATGGGTGGCTTGGACAGATGTGAACAGTTGTGTGTTTATGCTTTGCCTCAGTAAGGCAGCATGCTGTGATAGAGCATGGTTTCAATGACAGCCCAGCCATTTTCTTTAGCTGTGTGACCTTGGGCAACTTCCTTAACCCCTCTGAGCCACTGTGTCCCCTACTGGGTTGTTCAGAGATGGTTGTGGGACATTTGAATAGTGGAAACTGTCACGCTCTCAGGAGCCTGCAGGGACAAAGCCTCTGGCACCCCCTTCCCCAGAAAGCCCTTCTCCACTGAGCCCACACTGCCATCCAGCACTCTCCACCGGGCATTGCTTCTGTCTTGCCATGTGGCACTTTTGGTTGTCACTTTGACCCAGGAATAGCTGTTTTGTTGCTTGAGCCATTTCTCCCCTTCCCAGGTGAGGCCATGCAGGAGACTGTCAACAGGTGTTGGCTGTTGTCCCCGACCCCCTATTATTTTAAAACCAAAGCCTGAAACCTTATACTCCTCTAGTCTTTGGGTTTAGAGCTTTTCGCTTTGTGATAGATTTATGTATGTTTCGGTTTGTGGCCAGTAAACTAGCGCTGGGAGAACGGTGCTTCACTCTGGCCTCTTAAACCATCTCAGCGCATAGCACGGTGCTTAGCTTATAGCAGGAGCCCCATTAAAGCCGGATGGGCATGGCTGGCTCAGCCGGTAAGGTTGCTCACCACCAACTTGACAACCTAAGTTCTGTTCCTGGACTCTGACCTCCACATGCACACCATGGCACTGACACATACACCACATACACCACACACACACACACACACACACACACACACACACACACACACACACACAAATAAACCTAAAAAAAACCCATGTGGACAGTCTGTGGCTCCTTGTTAGTGACAATAGCCTATGTGCATACCTGTAACAGCACTGTCTCTCCTTGGAGGACCCTGCTCACTAGGACAGTTAGAAAGCTTTTGTGGTAAGCATACAACACTCTCCTTCACTGGTGTGGAAAAATGTCACACCAGACTTTAAAAACCGACAGCAGTGGCATCTGGGAATGGCCTTTAAGAGCAGCAAGAGAAGAAAAAGCACACAACGGAGAGCAAGCTGGGACCTGTGGCTGTTGAAATACTGCCTTTCTGTTTCCAGGGACCCAGGTCCAAGAATACATAGCCTCTGGCTTCACGGGGACTCTTCAGAGCTCAGTCCCAATGTAGGTGCTCAGAGGACCCGGAAGCAGGAGCCATGCTGGGAGGTCTGAGAGGAGTCTGCATGCAGGCCAGGTCCTTCCAGCTGAAAACGATGCATTTTAATTACCTTCAGGGTGAGCCAGCCCCTGAGCATATGGTCCTTAAGAAGCAAGGGTCCCCAGACTGTCAATGAGTGTAGTCACTGGCCAGGGACCTCCTTCTGACACCGTTGACCAGCTTGTAGCAGGGACGCTCCAAAAGGTGCTGATTAAAACGCCAGCAGGTGCGGGGAAGGCCCGTCCCGTGACTCCCGCACCCGCTCGCACCAGGTGTTTTCTCAGAGCCTTTTTCTTCATTAAGTGGTGTTCATTAAGCACGTCCTCACACCTGGTGCTGAGGCTGTGCATCGAGGCCGACGTCTTCCCAGTGGTGTTTTGCAGGAATAAAAGGGAATTTCATTTAGCCATTTGCCACCCCACCCCCACCCCACCACTTCAGCTCAGCTGCCATTGCTTTTGAATGGTCCTTCTGCTGTCCCCAACTCTCCTTCTTGGACTGCCCGAGATCACGTCCCACACACTTGGTGTAGATGATGAGACAGCTCTTTAACACCAGTGCTGTGCTGGGGGCTGTCCCCTATATGCCATCTCTGAGAGTCTCCCCTTGGCTTTGCCACTGTCAACTTTCTGATTAGAAAGGAAGCAATGTTTCATCAGAACATTAGCAATGAAAAGCAGGAGGAGCGTGGGGTGGGTGCATCCACCCTCCCCTCAGCATAACTGCTGATAACACCACAGTCCTATCCCAGAGCCGGACATCCTTCAGGGTTGTTGGCATTGGCCCTGTGCACAGGAGGAGACTGTCCCTCAGGGCTGGCTGTGACATGCTGGTTTGGAGCTGCCTAACAGCTGTGTTACAGAACAGCATCCAGCTCATCTGTCTCTGTACTTGTTCTGCCCCCGGCAGTGTTAGGAGGTCATCAAAGCTGCCCCATTTTTCTGCCCAAAGCCCCAGTTCCTGCCAGCTGAGGTTCCTCTCCATACAGGGCCCTTCCACCAGTTCCTCAGCTCTCCCAGCCCTGACCCCCATAGCCACTGCTCTCTGTATGTATAACTTTCTATGGTGATCTTGGTGTTGTCTTCAGGACCTGTTCATGAACCTTCATAGGCAGTGCAGAGTTGGCACCCAGGTCTAACCTCCAGCAAACTATGTGCTCACCTGCTTAGTTGGGTAGCTGAGGAACTCCCCAGGCACTTCTGCAGTGGGTAGCTGGTTGGGGATCTTGTACTGACTTTCCAGGTAGACTCTGTGAGAATGCCAGCTAGTCATGTTCTCCATCTAAAGCACACCACTTCCCACATCCCCGCTGTCCTCTTGTTCCCAAGGAGAATGAAGAAGCCCTAGTCTATCTACCCGGTCTGTCTCCCATCCCTAAGCTTGGAATTAACGAGAGCGTTTTTCCTGGTATCTTACTCTGTTGCCCAGATTAGCCCTGAACTTCTCCAGTAATCCTGCCTCAGCCCCCTTAGTAGCCGGCTGACAGCTACAGTTTTAATGCACGTATTCCAGAGAAAGAGACGGCAGTGCCTTCTTTGTGGTTTCTATGAAACAACTTTTTATCTTCTAAACTCAGGGTCTCTGTCATCTTCAGGCACTGAGTATAATAGAAAAAGTCAGAAGATTACATCTGTATTTCCCAGGACTCACTCACCACCTGCGAAGCCCCCACTGCCTGCTCTGGGATTCCATGCACTCCCTTGTCTTTGCTAATCGGATCCTTACTCTTAGACAGGAGAGCGTTCAGGCTTTGTTGAAGTGGGAGCTGCACGTTGTAAGCTGGTGCAGACTTCACATGCTTTGCAGGTGGATGTGTGTGTGGACACTCAACAAAACCAAGGTCTTGAGTGTGCCCCCTGTGTGTGTCTCTGTAAAGCATCCCTCCTCCTTCCTGGGCAACCGCTGGTCTAGTCTTGTGGATTAGTTGGCATTTTCTAGAGTATTCTAGAAATGACATCATAGTGTGTGTATTATTTTCTGCCCTGTTTTACTCAAGCTAGTTGCCTGGAGATTGATCCATCTTGCATGTCAGTAGTCTGTCCTTTTTGATTGCTGAGTATGACACAGTATGACAAGTCACCCTCCAGTCACCTGGCATTATACATCTGTTCTGTTCTTAGTATTGTCAAATAAAGCCAATAATCTTGGCATAGAAACACACTTCCGTTTCCTTCTCTTGGGTAGAAGTCCATGAATGGCTGGGTTGCGTGAGTGGCTGTATTTAACTTTTAAACACTAAACTAAAAGCTGCTTTCTGATGAGGGTATGCTGCTGTGCTCCTGCCCAAGCCGCCCAGCAGTTCTGGCTCCCCTCCCCCTTGCCAAGGCTTGACAGCATCCGTCTCTGACGTCTCATTTCACGATGGGAGGTAGAGGGGGTTACATTTCCTACACTGGAAACTTGTATGCCCCTCCCAACTCCTGATCACTAAGTCTTTTCATGGTGGATTTGCTCCTCATATTTTCCTTAGGGATGCGTCAGTTCCAGTGTTGCAGCCACTTCTGTGCTGAGCTATCTTCTAAGCTGAAAGTGTTCTGAATATGACCCGTGTCAGAGTTGCCTAATTTCTCTGGGTCTAGCATTTATTGTCGTTTAAAAAAATATTTATTTTTATTATTTTTATAATAATGTGTGTGGTGTGCACATGTGAGTGCAGATGCTCTGTAGACTCCAGAAGAGGGTGTTGTGGGCCCGTGGAGCCAGAGTTATGGATGTTTGTAAGCCATCTGATTCAGATGCTGGGAGCAGCACTCAGGTCCTCTGCAAGAGCACACTGTGCTCTGAACCACTGCGCCAGCTGCCCGGGCCTGTGTGTAGTTGTGATGCTATATATGCCAGGCTGGTCTCATAGTGATCCTCCTGCCTCAGCCTTCTGTATGCTAGGATTATAGATATAAGTTACCACACATGGCTTAGCATATGCATTTTAGTATCCCAATATTGTGGAAGTATTGTGAGCTTACATCCCACTTGAAGTCTCAGGAACCCCTAGGTCTTTGAAGCACACACTGGAATCTGGTGCTTCAGAAGGTGACTCTCAGTTCTGGGAAGATAAACCGAAGAGACCCATGTGCCTGTGTGCCCGTGTGTGTGTGTGCCCGTGTGTGTGTGTGTGTGTGTGTGTGTGTGTGTGTAAGGGACACAACACAAAAACAACAGCCATCTCCAGCTGTAGGTTACACGGGCCCCTTACTGCTGTCCTCCACAGTCTGAAGAAACAGCTGGGACTGCTGCTGCCCAGCAGAGCCATCTCCCTTCCATGTGACCACAGGGTGGGAAAGATTGATAGTTGCATTTAAAACATTCACACAGACCTGGAATCAACACTAGAAAATACAGATTTAAATTAGCAAGGAAAAGGCAGAATGAAAGGAAATAAATTGTGCTGGCAACTACTGTCACGTAATAAAATGTCATGTGTAACTGAAGGGCTTTTGTACAGGGCTGTCTGAGACTTAGTGGCCATGTTAATTGAATAAGGTGCCTCATATTGACTCGGGGCAAGAATGAAATTTCCCTTAGCGTCTATGTAGCTGGAGTTGTTGTTGGCAGCAGCCCGATGCTCCTCTGTTACAGACCCACCAGCCCCTCTGCACTGATGTAATGGCTCCAGAAGCAGCATCCAGCCCCAGCCCTGCAGGTACGGCCTGTCTCCCAGGGCAGGTCCTGATAGGTCCTGAGGGAGGACAGCTGGACCGAGGCTCTGTAGTGCTTAGATGCTACCCTGACGCCTTTCCATCAACCAGATGTTGGAAAAATTGTTACCTAAGCCAAGCAGTTGTTGATGACTGGTGATCCCCAGGACTTCCAAGGAGAGGGCAGCCTGCCCTCTAGCCTTCCTGGTCGTCAGGGGATGTCTCCATAGTTACCTCCTGGAATATCTTGGTAGTGGTTGAAGCTGTGCAGTCCTTGACCCAGCTTCAGAAGAGTCAAGTGATCAGAGCAGGCCCTGCCACTGCTGCTGCGGCACAGTGCCTGCCGAGATCTCATCTGGGTTTGGTGAGTGTCTGGGGCTGGCAGGTTCAGTTTCAAATGTGGAGACTAGATCTTTGTCTTCTTCCTCACGGTGCTGCCTGTGCAGCGCCGTCTATCCGGCAGTCTCCTGAGACTGGTACAAAGACCTTGAACTATTTCAGCATGCACTTGTACTGCAGCTGCAACTGTCCCGCCAGCATTCAACAGCCTTGGCTTTATAAGCCATGCCATGAGGAGAGTGTGCACTGTGTATGTAAAATTATCCTAGAGTCAGAGGGAGCTATAGTTTCCAAACCATTAACCAGCCCAGTCCTGAGGATGAGAAGGAGGCAAGTGGGAAGCCTTGCTGGAGGATTCCCAAAATTATCCCTAATTACAAGTCAGAGTCAAATTTATTCATTCAGCAAGTCCCAGACAACTTTACAGGGCTTTGTTCTCAGCACTGGGTGTTGAGAGAAGGAAAAAAATGATGCAAATCAAACTCTGCCCCACAGAGGGAGGGCTGTGCAGGGAGCAAGGTGGGCGGCATTGTTAGAAAAGAACTCTCGGGACGGGGTATCTTCTAGGGTGGTCAAAGCCACTGTTGGTGAGGCAGCCTGCCCTGGAGAAGCCGGCCTCTGCAGAAGAGTGTTTCTGGCAGAGCAAGTGCGAGGACCTGGAGCAGGCAGGTCTGAAAGTCATAGGGATGTGGCACAGAAAGCTGGAGCTGAAATTGGCAAATGTGGGGCTGGGGGCCGGGCTAAGCTGGCGAGACCTCACAGCCAGTGGAGTTCAGTTTAAGGCAACAGAAAGTCCCCAGTGGGTTTGTGTTGGCTCCACTCTCAGGCTCTCAGGAGCCAGGACTCTAGGATGGTTGCAAGTTAAGGAAGAAAGGGTTTATTTGGGTTTACACTTGGAGGATACAGTCTATCAGGGTGGGGAAGGCACAGGAACAGGGGCTGAGACAGCTAGTCACATTTTGTCTGCAGTCAGGAAGCATAGAAAGATGGCAGTGGTGCTCAGCTTGCTTTCTCCTGATTGGTCAGGCAGGGACTCTCTGTTGTGCACTGTTGCTGTGCACAGAGTCAGGGAAGGTCTCCCCACCTCAGCCTGATCTGGAAACTCCCTTCCTGACATGTCCAGAGACTTGTTTCCATGGAGACTCTAAATCCCATCAAGTTGACAAGATTAACCTCAAGCCAACCAAAAGGGTTCACTGAAGCTCACCACCTGGTTCTGTGGTGCTTGCTTTGTTTGCATCATGACCTGTGTCTGCTGACAGATGACATGTCTCTTTGGAGGTCACCCAGGTCCCAGGTGCTAGCACTGAGACTGGATCCCATATCCAGTGAACTGTGGAGGGCAGTGCCCTTGACCCACAGAGGGCCAGGCCTCTAGCTGTCCATCTGTGAACAGTGCACTGCCGCTTGTTGGGGTTGCTATTGCAGGTTGTGGCAGGGATCTTGAGCCTGGCATCACTGGCTTCAGAAACATGGCCAGGACATTGCCACCTAGCATGAGTGACCTCTCTCTATCCTGAGTCCAAGTTCTGAGGTAGCATAGCTTTAAATAAAGTTATCATTACCTCCAGAAGATTTGGGGATATGTGCTATCTCTCATTTCCATTCTTACTGGCATTTCTGTTAAGAGGCCTGTCTCCTTCTCTCTGTCATCATCTGTGAAGGATTAGGCACTGGGTGTGAGACTGGCCACCCTGTGTCTGACACCAGGAACTGCAGTGGAAACTGCGCCAGACTCGGCTCCTCTCACCTGAGCACTGGGGATCTGTGTCCTCAGCCCCAGGTCTCTGCTTCCTTCCTGAGAGAAGAGGAGATGTCAAAAATGTAGAAACTTGATTTCAGTTTAACACTTGCCTGCTGAGTGGCTCCTCACTCAAAGACCTAGGCAGGCCTCTGCCTGCGCCCTCTTACCTCCACATTCCCATGTCCCTCAGGTCACCCCATGCACGTATACAGAAACCGTCCCCCTCCCCTGTGAGTTCCTGGAGTCTGTGGCCACTGCTTTCTTCCTTCACCCCGCTGCTTGTCTCTGTCGCAGAGAGACCTGGGTCGCACAATTCCTTTGGGGAAACGCTATGCAGAGAACTGCAGTGGCTGAGCCAGCAGCACTTGATGCCACAGAAAGACCAAGAGGATTATGTCCAACACTTGATTGGGTCAATGAGTATCCAGTAATTGGTCTATGACAGAAACTGTCCTAGCGAATAGGGAATACAGTTGACCTGTGCCCCTGCTGTTGAGCTGACATCTGTCCCACTGTTGAGCACACCTCAGCCCTGAGAGAGAACATTCAGGCTGTTGGGTGAGGCCTTGAAGGGTGAACAGGAATTCTGTGGTGATTGCCCCACCAGGATCTTTACATTAATAGCTGGATGTAGCCTACACATAGGAAACCGAGTCATCCAAGGCAGCCCCAGGCAGGCCTCCAGGAGGCTGGTAATGCTCCTCTGCTCCCCAGACCTGCTGGACCTGACTCTCCATCGCCATGGTTCTCCTTGCAGTGTTGTCTGAAGGCAGCCATGAGCATGCTGAGTGGGGAGCTTGCTCTGGGCTCAAGCTCACTTCCACATTCTGGTCACAGGCTCATGGCCAGCTTTGTGGGCCTATGGGAGGTGCTTTCCATGAGCACATACTGTGTGCTCTGTGCCAGGGGGTACAGAACACTGTAACTCAAAGCAAGGTGCCATGATCACTGTCAAGGGTCACTAGTCTCCTCCCTGAGGGTGAAATCCTTTACAGTCTGTGGTGGATGTGGAAGCCACTCTTTCCAGCCGGGGTGTTCTGGTCGTACTGATGTATCCCACACTGAGCTCTGGGTTAAACTGTCCATCTCTGTGAAATGCCCTGTAGGATGGGAGAAAATGGCTGCTGGTTTCTTGAGAAGGCCAAGGCTGTGGGAGAAGATGGGGTCTACTGAAGCGCCTGCTCTGGCCACTCAGATTGCTGTTCAGTTACGGAAGACATTACGCGCTTTCTGAGCCTAGGGCCACAGCGCTCCCTTGTAACCACCTTTCTCCCCTGTTTCTCTCAGGCACATCTCCCTAACGCTACCGGCTACCTTCCGAGGCAGAAACAACACCAGCACAGACTATGAGTACCAGCTCTCCAATCTGTATGCCATATCAGGTATGCGGGCCACTGTCACAGGCCGGTGCAGAACTGTGCCTGTGGCCGCCTTCTGCAGGCTGCTGCCTCGTAGTCCCCAGACGTGCTGCCTCACCCCTGAGAACCTGGCCTTCCCTTTCCTTTGAGTTGAAACTTAGAGAAGGGCCAATGCCGTGTTTGGAAGGTAATGAGGTACAGTGCGTTGGTTTCTCAGGTTGGGGGGACACTCACCACATCCTTCGCCTGCCATGTTCCTGCCTGTCCTCACCTCAGTCTCTCACAAGCAGTCTGTGTCCAGCAGGGGCCTGCCTGTTCCCCCTCACACACCCAGAGTCCGCGCCTGTGGTTTCTGAACTCTGCCTGGGAATGGATAGAGTTCCTGAGGCAGGAACTTCAGCAGGGAGGAGAAATGGGGCAGCCCTCATGGCAGAACAAAGATTCATGGCGTGTGAGGCCATACAGGTGACTCGCTAAGAGCCCAGGAAGCCCACAAACACCCCCATCACTGGTGCCCCAGACAGGAGTGTTTGCCTGTCAGGGGAACACGGAAAATCGGTGCCACTTACCAGCACACGTCCTTAATGCTGAGTGACATTTCGAACACAGGAACATGACATCCATTCATGTCCCATAATGAATCTGTTATTTAAAAGGTAATCTCTCTGTCTTTTCTAAAAACTGCAACTTCGGGTTACTAAATAGGTGAACTCTAGCAGTGGTACGATTCCTGTCAGGGCTCTGTCCTCTCGTTATGATCGCTCCCTAATAGGTTTGGAAGTGAAAGCAAAGGCATATTGTTCCATTTCTGGGCGACACTCCTGCTGGGAAGGGGGAGCCCGGAGTCCCAGCTCTGGCTGTGCTCCAGGAGCCAGGGCAGGGGGGAGGGGCAGGTCATGTGTGTCTAAGAAAAGTGTCTCTGGGGAGCACTGCTTCTATACCATGACGGTTTCAGGAGAGTTGTGGGGGACTTAACAAGTGTGGAAGAACTGTAGAAAAGCTGACTGCTTCCCAGATGCTCAGTGTCAGAGAGGTAAAAAGCAGGACCGTGGAACCCAGGTCCACCCCTCAGACCCAGCCTCACACACCACTTCTGTCTGCGGCTTGCACATCTTACAGTTTTGGCACTGGGCAGCACCCACCATCACTGTGTCCTCTGATGGCTTTCTCAGCTGTTGATGCTGCCTCTGCAAACAGCCCACAGGGCACATGCTTTGGTCTGGTAGGAATGTTATCGTCTGCTCTGGACCACTGCTTCCTCAGTGCAGCGTTGATGAAGTGTTGACTGGGCTCATTTCAGCTGCTGGTTTAGCAATAGCAAGGTAACAGCCTTGGGACACAGGGGAAGTGGGTCAGAAACTTCCTGTCCCATTTATACCCATGACAGTCTGTGGGATTTTCATCTCCAGAGGTAGTTGAGGCTCTAGCCCCGACCACAGACAGCTCAGGTCTCCTCAGCAGCTGCAGGCACCAAAATCACTGTGCTAGCAGCTGGCTCTCCCAGAGCCACCAGAGATACCCTGCAAGCCCTCCCTCTGGGCTCCACGGAGGACTCCAGGCTCACCATGGCAACTAGTGGAGGGGGGACTGGGAGGTTCATTCACCCCTTCTCCATTCCTCCATATCGTCTGCCTACCTCTGTCTTGTTCTAACTCAAGGGCACAGAGACCAGCCTTTCACCCACATGACTCTATTTGGTACCAAGTGGTACACATCTCAGTTTGGTGTAAGGTAAGGCTTTCTAGAGATTTAATCCGAAATCAGTTAAGGTGATACATGCCCCAGCCAGCCAAGCCCAGTGCTGACTCCCCAACAATGGAAGTTCTGAAAACCATGACATGAATCGTCAGACCCTCTCCTCCCAGCCACCAGTGCAGGTCACGACACTCTCTGGTGTGAGCCCTTGGTGCTCTCTGTGGTTCCTGAAGCCGTTTGATAATTTTTGGCCCTTTCTGAAGTAAGGAGACGTTGGTTGGAACAGTGTGACTAGGAATGTGAAAAGCAGCCCTATTGAACAAGTGTGGGACATTTACTCTCCAATCCCCTTCCCCGAGCCAAGACCGTCTCTTCCCACCCCAGGGCCTACATACAGAGCCTTAGTTCAGAGCTCCTGGGGCAGCAGAAGAAACCATACAGGATGCTGCCAAGCAGAAGTGTTGAGCTAGCATCTATTCTGCCCAGGAACACTAGGCAAGTCCCTCATCACATGACTGCCACCTGCATGCTTACAGGGTCTAGGGCCACCACCTCTGCCAGCTTGTTTCCTCACCGAGCTAGCCCTGCACTTCCATAGCTGTGTAGTGGTTTTCAGTGCTCAGCACACATCAGACACATCAGCCATGATCTACCCAGTCCAGAGAATAGTTCTTGCTAGTGGAAGTGGGTGAGAAACTTGCTGGCTCGTGTGAGAGTCCTGGAATGTTCATATCCCTTTTGCTGCCATCTTGACACCCCCCTCCCCCAAAAAGCCATGAAGCAGTCATTTGACCCTCATCCTTCCTCTTCTGGGACTGACTTCTAGAAACTTCTTACAGAAGTGCAATCTTACTTATCAAAAGAAGAGCTGGGGACCCACCAGGGTGAAGACTGTTGCTTTTTAGATTAATACTCTGAAGCAAGGAGGGGTGTGTGGGCAAGGATGTCCTACAAACTGTCCAGTGGCCTGCCTTTTCAGCTAGCCATAAATGGAGGGAACATACACAGAATGGCGCCTTGTGAGGAAAAAAACTAGCTGAATCTTCAGTGAGATCTCTTTTTAAACTATAAGTTCTAGGAAGAGCCATACCAATGTGTTTAAGGCATTTTCTTCTTGCTGTGGGCTAGCAGTGGCTCGTGTCTCTCTGACTGTCTCCTCTCATGCTGTCCTTTCCTGAGCGAGCTCCATAGTCATATGACTGCTGCCTGTATGTACCTCTAAGATATGAGCCCCTTTGAGGGCTCCTCTTGGCCTCAGTGGATCTGACTAGACGTTTCACAGCCAATCCTGAGGACTTTCCCCAACTACTTTTTTTTTTAGCATATCTTATTTTTTAGGATACTTTTGAAAAGAATTTTTTTATGTGTATGAATGTTTTGTCTGTCTGTCTGTGCTTGCGCTGTGTGCCTGCCTAGTACTCACAGAAGCTGGAAGAGGGCCCCAGATCCCCTGGAACTGAAGTTACAGATAGTTATGAGCCCCAACATGGGTGCTGGGAATTGAACCCAGATCCTCTGGAAGAGCAACCAGGGCTCTTAACCGCTGAGCCATCTTTCCAACCCAGCATCTCTTATTAATGAAAAGTCTTCTGTGCTGGCAGTTTAGCCCTGTCAGCAGAGGCAAATACAGAGGTACTATATTGCCCACAGTGCCTAGGTTCCTCTAGGAACCTAGACTTAAGTAAAGCAAGACACACTTGGCTTTGATCCAAAAAGAAATTTCAGGATGGGCCAGTGTGAAGCAGGGTCACAGTCTGTTAAACTAGAAAGGCACCTCTGGAAAGAAGGAGGCGCACCCAGAGCACAGGGTGTGGGGTGGACGTCGGGCATGAGGGTGGGAGGCTTCTCAAAGCCAGGCCTCAGCTCAGCTCAGTGTCCCAGCCTCCGCTGTGTGCAGTGTTTCGGTGGCTCCAGTTAACCTAAGTAACCACCCCTCCTTTTCTGATAAGATTGGTTTTGGACTCTGAATGTTTCTCGGATAAAACTCAGAGGCACTGCAGTCTCACAAAGGGTTTAGGATGCGTCCTTTCTCTGTAAGGGGGTTTCTGATTATACTTTTAGAAAACTAGGTTTGGGGGAGTGTGTTGGAATTTTGGGGGCTCAGCTGGTTAGAACTTCATCCAGAGCCTGGAGTGAGGGGCCCCTCTCCTGGCTTGCCCGTCATGTTTCCCACAGGCTAACTTTCTTTTTCTTACAACTTTCTTCAGATGTTTAGATGTCTGACCATCCAGTAGTTTCTGATTCACCTGGTCTAAGGATGATTTTAGGTGGAGCCCAAAATACACACAACAGAATTAACCTGGATGAGGGAAAATGATGGGGGGGGGGCATTGGGTGCGACTGGCAGTGGATGCTGGGTTTGGCTCTAAGTCTTGGGTAGGTAAGATTGGTGGGGAGGTGCTAAGTATTCTTTTTCTTGATCACAGAGAATAGTCTTTCCTCCCAGCACACTGCAAGTGGAGGACAACTCCATGTACATGGTCCTGAAAGCAGAACGGGATGAGCAGAGAGGCTATGAGTGTGCATGCCTTGCTGCAGCCA
The DNA here is from genome assembly GCA_028551405.1 of Uromys caudimaculatus. Classification (NCBI taxonomy): domain Eukaryota; kingdom Metazoa; phylum Chordata; class Mammalia; order Rodentia; family Muridae; genus Uromys; species Uromys caudimaculatus. The sequence continues at coordinate 130,850,035 of CM052701.1, forward strand.
GCCCTGTCTCTTTAATTCCGTTCCATGTAAGAAAGTCCCACACATACATATTGAAAATTGCAGGTCCATCGGGCAACTCTGGATATGGGTGAGAGGACTATAAATATTTACATCCATGGGCATTCAGCTCTATTCATAGCACACCCAACTTTCTGTTCCAATAATGGCATTTGATGAAAACAGTCCATGCGGCTTGGGGAAGGGTGTCCATTCTCAGTTGAAATGGCCCACGTCACTGGAGACCTTTGTGAGAAAAATGCACCTAGTGCACTGGATGGACCTCCCCGCCTCCTGCTGTCACACACTATGCCAGGTGGCTACCAGGAGAGGCACAGCTGTACCAGAGGACTCCCGAAGGAAGGGTCTCTGTGCCATTCCTAACCAGGGGGTGCTTCTTCAGCTGCATGGCAGATGTACTTAATGCCTGAGCCTCCAAAGCAGGGGAAGCGAGGCGCCCAGGCCTTTGCTGACTACAGTTATAAGCTTCACAAAATTGCCTTTTTAAAATAGTTTTTGAAATTAAAATATAATTACAGTTTCCCCCTTCCCTCTCCTCCCTCTAATTGCCTTTTAAAACCCCAGAAAACTTTTTCCCTTTTTTTTTTTTTTTGGCATTAAAGGTAAAAAAAATTAAGCAAATACAAATGAAAACTGGCAAGCGAGAAAACCCAAACACCTCCCGCCCCGAGGAGACACCGCAGTGCAGAAACCCAGGGTCCAGTGCTGAGCAGAGGTAGGGACTCATCCTTGTCCACCCCCAGGCAGGTAGCCCAGCACCCTAGTCTGCCCTAGCTCAATGGGGAGGCTCCATGGCTTTGACTCCCTACTCCCCAATGTTAGCTTCCCCACAAACGCCCCTACTTTTCTCTTCAGTTACTAAAAAAGAAAAATACTGTTTTCCTGGCCTCCGTGGCTGCTCCCTTAAAAACCAGCTCCTTTCAAGATGCTGATACCACGGAGGGCTGTGACAGTGCCTGGGTTGTCTGTCCTCTAGTCGGGGCAGAAAGGAGGACAATTTTATCGGAAACAGAGATCTATGGATGAGCTGAGGACCTCTGACGTTGGCTGCGAAGGCACGAAGCAATTAAAAATAATTAATGATTTCTGAGGATCAGCCCTTCTCCATGCAGTTTTAATCCAGTTCTCATTTAAATTGGAAGATGGACATTTAATTATCAGTATTATGAAACTTGTGATTTATACATTTCATCCAATGGGATAAAATTTCTGCCAGCAGCCCTTCATCTTGTGGCAAAGAGTCTGTATGTCTCCGGAAGGGGGGGGAATACTTTATGGCATAAAGACTGTGTGTCTGGGTGGGTGGGGGGGGTGCTGCTTGTTTGAAACCTTACCAGCTGCACAAACAGAACGCTCCACCCCAAACATGATTCCTTTCATTTGGAGTGATTAGTCTGTCTGTCCAAGTCTGTCTGTCTTTCTCTGTGAGGAGGGAAGTGAATGTGATTGCTCATACCTATAATCCCAGCACTAAGGAGGTTAGCAAGGGTCTCTGTGAGCTCTGGCTAACTTGAGTGACACAGCATGACCTAAACAAAACATTGAAAATATGCCTGCCTCGTGCCTCAGTGAAGCTTTGCAGGCTTGGAGAGAGAGGTGTGAGGCTCTGACAGCAGGGCAGCCCGGATCCCCTGTGGCATGCAGAGCATGAAGGTCTTGGGGGACACGTGGTTCCACTTGTGGCATGCTGTGGGTGGGTCACTAGTGATTGCCACCAAGGGAAAGAGCCTCCTCCATGCCTGGGCGTGCGTGCAGCGTGCTGCCTCTGGGCTCCAGCGTTCCTGTGGCCTTTATCTTCTGTGGACATGCTCTCGTGGCCTCAAGTGATGTTGCGTTTCCGATCTCTGCTCTCCTTTATCTATTGGAGTGCTCAGGGATAGCTGGGCTGACTTGGAAAGGTGTTAGGTGAGTACCTGTCTAGGCAGCGAAGGTCCCAGCAGGGAGCAGCAACTGGATACAGCCAGAGTGCAGTGTGTGTGGGAAGTTCCAGAATGTAGTGAAAGTGTGTCTGACAGCAGTGCTCAAGTCCAGAGGGAAGGGAGTGGAGGGGGGGGGGGCTTTTGTTACCACAGTGCTGGCTGTGGCTCACCTTGTGTATCGTTGGCCCCAGCCCTGACTGGCAGTGAGATCAAGTCTACAGAAAAATACAATAAGGAGAAGAGCTGAACAGAAGGATGGGAATTGATCACCCAGCGTATTTGTAGATCCTGATGTAAAAGGGTGGCTGACAGGTGGCCAGGTTCGCTCTGTACACAACCATGTGTGTGCTGTCAAGCGCACGCACACTGCCTTGTTTCGATTGATGAATTGCCTGCTTTCTTGATTAAACCTTCCGTCACTTAAGAAACAAAAAGCCTGTGTATAGATGGCAGAGTGGGACATGTCAAAAAAATCTGTCTCCTTTACCTTTGTGCAGATGTGGGCACAGACTGTAACATGTATTATTAAAATGAATGTGGCATTTACTGTGCATTATTCCTTCCCTGGGAGAAAGGACTGTAAATTATATGCTAATAATAAGCTTTAACCCTTTTGGAATGCAGAAAGATTTAAGAGTGCAAATACTCACAGAGGCCTGGCTAATTGGATATGCTTTTATACATTCTCCGTGGTCGTCGTGTCACAGGAGTTAAGGAGCACCATGCATAGGCACGTTCACAGGGCACTCAGAGCTCAAGCCAGTGTCTCTGCAAGGCTCCACAGAGGCGCTGAGCCTGACACCCTGCCCGTGGCCCATGGCTGGCCTGTGCCCTGTGAATCCTCGGCTGCAGTGTTAGCATAGGCCCTCCCCATTTTCTGCAGGTCCACTTGGCTGGGCTTGTGGTTGAGCAGCTTGTCTGCTTGAGCAGCCCTTTCTAACCACAGTGCCCTGCTGTGCAGGTGGCAAATGCTTCCCCCAAGCACAGCCTGAGCTCCTCATCTACCCGCCAGCCCCGCATATCTCCCTTGTCCCAGGCCATCAGTGACTGCATCCTTCCAGACCTCACCTGCCCGGATTCATCTGCCCCTTGACACCTTGCACCCATGCCCTGCCTGCCTGCTTCACTCTGTGTGTCCTTGCTTCCCGCTTTGCTTTTGTACCCAGCCCAAAGCAGTTCTGCCCACCTCGTCTTTTTGTGTCTTTCCCAAGCTACCTTCAAAGACCTTAGTCAAGCTGCTCTTCTCAAAGCCTTTAGGGTCCCTCTGCCCCGGTCCACTACCATATCCCTGGCTCACCCTACGCTGCCCTGTGCTAAGCATCTTCAGTAGACAGAGGCCTGTTTGAAAGCCTGGGGATGGACTTCTCCCCTTCCTAAACCAGGAAGATGTAGGTAAAACAAAGTCCACAGATGGAGCAAGGCTGCTAAGCCTCCACTCGTTCACCAGACTCTGGGGGCCCATGGCAGGCTCTGTGATCAACAGGAGACCTGTTGACAAAGGCTGTCACATCAAGTTCAGAATTTTGACACATGCTACCCAGCTTTCCTAGAGAACTGCTGGGTGTGTGTGGCCTCCCAGCTCATACACTGCACAGCGTGCATGAATAGCGCCCCCTAGAGGCTTAAATTATGCTCAGGCGGGTGATACAATGCCATAGCTACTCTCACACCTGGGAAATACAAGAAGTGTCGAGCACCTCCTTCCCCTCCCCAAGAGCTGGGGGGATTCAGAGCTTAGTAAAAACAGTTTGCAAGGCAGGAAGTCTTGTGAGAATATGGGTGCTCTCCATACTCACTTTCTCTGCGGATGTGACCTGTGGAGGAGCCCAAAGATTTATTGGGAGTCATGACCCAGGACACACTGACACATGCCTGGCATGGTCTTCACTGCAGCCTCGTGCTCCCTCATAGAAGTCTGATGGATATAGTCATTTCTGAATGTTAGGGAAATATGTTCTCCCCCTCCCCAGTCCAGAGAAATGGCAGGGAAGGCTCTCTGCCCCAATTCAGCCAGCATCTCAGGAAGCCAGGGTGCTGACATGCACCATCACTTAGAAGTGTGGGCTGTTTTCTGTGGCAGACAGCCCACAGGCCCTTCTGGGGAGGCGACAGGATGACGGCTCAGGGGCAGGAAAGAGGGAAGTGCCAGGCAGGCAGAGCCTGCCAGCAGCATCTATAAAATCTTCCTGTATGTGCCTTTGGTGCTTGCAGGGAAAATCCTTGATGGAGCTGACGGCTGCTGAGGCCTTTGTGGGCACTCCTGCTCTCTGCAGGTGGGGGAGCATATTCCAGTTTCGTCATTGTGGAAAATAAAAATATTATGAGGTGACAGGTACTTCAGAGCTCTTAAGAAGGTGGCTGACTCCCACTGCATCTCAGTCTGTGTTTGGCTTGAAAGCCTGGCAGAGCTTGGGCAGCAATGCCTTAAATCCCTAGGTGAGGCAGCCTTGGATAGACCTTGGCAGGGACTTGCAGATCAACTTCAGGCCTGAGTTTCCCACCAGGAATCTGAGCAACACCAGGTCTGGATGGAAGCCCCATCTCCTAGGTCAGTCTGGCAAAAACAACTGCAGTTGTCTGAGGCAAGGTGTGGTGGCACCCTATCAGGGCCACAGGCACTGTGGATACACTCGGCTCAAGGTGGTCCAAGATCCTGCCTGATGCTATGTATCTACAGGCCCTAGACCTCACAGGCACTCTGTTTAGACACCACCCTGACAGAACAGGTATCTGGGTACTCCTTCCTCCCCGTGTGTTTATCTTCTCTTAATTTCCACCCTGGCAGAGGATCCCATTGCAGACCTGGCTCCAAACATACTAGTAATCAAGTAAGCGGGAACTTAGGCCCAGCTCTCCACCTGCTCCTGACACCTCTGCCGGAGTTTGCTCCAGACACTGCCGCCTGCAAAGGCTTGCGTATCAAGTTTGCCTTTTGTTCTGTCTCCATGTATGTGTCTCCACAGTAATCCACCATCAGCTGAGAAGGGCGGAGAGGATCTTAAGGTAATGTCTTTCATTTAAACACATTTAGGGAGCTGAAGTTGGTTTTACTTTATTAAAATCGATGGAGTTAATAGAACTAATGTATTTAATTATACCCGCCCTTCCCCTGGTACTTCACGTGTGCAGAGCCCCCGTATGCACTGTTTGTGCATTTTGTCACTAATTTAAAACCCAAGACAATTCTAAGTGGGGGAATGGAGTTTAGAGAGATGGACCTGCCCAGAGTTACGCCCAGGGCTGAGATTTAAATCCAGGTTTGGACGTCAGGCCCTGAGGCCTGGACTCTGGTTCAGTCCAGATTGCTATGTGTTTCTCTCCCTGTGTCAGCCTGAAAGTTGAAAGTGTACTCCAAACCCAAATGATTGTGAAAGCACTAAGTATCAGGGTGGCCCCATATTGCACTGGAAATCCACAGTGCCCCCAGTCTCTCATCTTCCACTAGTGAGAGGCCTTGAACATATGGCTGACTAGGAACTGTAAGTCCCACGGGCAGCAGGAGCAGGCAAAGACGCCACCAGAGTGTTGTTGCCACTACAGTACTCCAGACCCATCCTCAGGTCCTTTTCTGGGACAGCCTAGGGGATGGAGGAGTCACCTCCTATAAGCCCTCATCAGGAGGAGGGCTATATGGGTAGTGCTGTGTACGTCTTTGTCTAGAGATCTCTAGGCACCAGTCTCCCCTTGCTGCAGTCTTCTCTGAACCTTGAAGTGATAGGAGGTGGCCCGAACCCACCATGCCACATATTGGGATTGTACCTCAGTTCCTTTCCCTAGTGTGAGCTTTATTGTTCCAGGAGTTCCTGTCTCTGTCTGTGTGTCTGTCCACCAACATCAGGTCCCACCTGAACCGGTGACCACCTCAGTGTCACCTGCCTGTCCTTCCTCAAAGCTTCATTCTCTAGATCAGGCCTCCAAAGAGCCAGGGATGGTGAACAATTGTAGCTCCTCTGTTCCAGCCACCTCTCTGGAGAGGCCCCAGCCTCTGCCAGCCCATGTCCGCTCTGCTTCGCACTCCCCTCTCTCCACCTGCCTGGGGCCTGGAAGGTATGGGGCTCAGGCTAGCACCTTGAGATTTACCAGGCAAGGATGTAACTGCTCAGGGGTGGGTAATCCAGTGTCTCACACCAGAGTATCCTCCCTTCTCTGGGGGGAAAATGCATCTAACTTCTGACAGCTACACAGAGGAGAGCTCAGCCTATTTAAGGACAGCAGAGCTACATTTCCTACAGACAGAGCACCCGAGTCTGCTCCTGCCCCTACCTCGCCTCATCTTTCCTTCAGTGCTGCACTGAATGCCCACTGCATTTCCTTCTTCCTGATTATAGTCAATAATGATCCTAAACCCCTTTGTGCTATTTATTAGAAGGAAAGAAATGAGGGAGGGAAGGAGGAGGAGGAAGAAGGAGGGAGGGAGAGGGGAAGGAGGGAGGGAGAGGGGAAGAAGGGAGAGGGAGAGGGAGAGCCTTTGGATGGAATTATTTGTCACATGTCACAGAGAATGAGGTTCTTCACACTCAGATTTGTCTTAGCATTATCTCTGGAATGGTGAATGATGCCAAACTTTCCTCCAAGGTGAGATCCTTTGTTGGCGAGTGCTTTCTCGTGCCTGGCGTGCTTAACAGCATGAGCAATCTCTTGATCCACCGGCAAGGCGACATCCATAACTTTGAATGAGAGAGTGTGTTACCCAGTGAACACACTGGGCTTTTATGTGCCTTGCCTTGTGTATTTACCTCAGATACATCTAGTGCCAGCAGAACTCTGTCCTTAGAGAAGATCTTTGCCTTGAGCGTTGCCTGGTCCCCAACCTTCGACATTTCGGCCAAAGGTGCTGTCACCTCTGTAGTCTTCGGGCAGGTGGCTTCTTTGGCCACTGAGCTTCCTGGTTGGATATGTTTCCTGTACAGCTTGAGCAGTGCACTTGACTGCTCAGGTCTAAGGAAGGAGCCCTACCTTTAGCTAACATGTCTTGTTCAGGGTTATTCAGGACTGAGAAAATGGTTCAGTCAGTAGAGTTTATGTGAGGACCTGAGACCAATCCCCAGCAACCATGGACAAAAACTGGGAGCAATAGCTCTCATTCATAATCCTGGTGCTGGGGAGACAGAGACAGAGGACTCCCTGGAGCTCAGTGGCCAGCAGCCTAGTTTAGTGGAGAGACTGTCTGAGAAGGATAGCCTTCCTGAGTAATGACCCCTGAGGCTGACCTCTGACTTCCACACACATGTATACACACACACACAATCAGTAGTTGTCTTCACAGCCAAAGTTCAGGGTTCATCTAGGATGACAAAACAAAGACATCTCATTTTTCAGGGTGCTGAACACCCAGCTAGGACCAGGCCTACAGGAGGTGCTCCATATTTATGGTCTTGTTCCAGGGAGGAACTGGTCTTGGGGCCATTCCTGCCTTGATGCTGTCCTGTTCAGATGTGTGAATAGAGATGTTTTATGTGACATCATTTCCCTTATCTCTTTTGTAAGCTTTCTCTTCTGGCTTTAGCAAATCAGAAATAACATCCACAAAGAGCATTCCAGATATGGTAGCTGTCATATGTACCTTTAACCTGGCCCAGAGGTCCCACTTTCACTTGGCCTGCCTGCTGTATGACCTCCACAGGCTGTTAGGGTAGCCAGGAAGTAGGCCCTGACTGGATTCGGGGTCTTATTGTATCCTGCAGGCAACCCCCCACTTTCTGCCTTAGAAGCCACTGCTTGCTTAAGATGCCAGTGTACTGGATAAAAGATGTTTGCCGGTTTCAGGGTTTTACAGCCTTGGATCCCTTCCTCTTTCCCTACTCAGTTCTAATCTGAGATGGGATCTTATCTGAAGGCCAATTCTCTTTTAATTCCTTCCTTCCCAGCTTCCCCACCCTAGGCCCCTTAGCAAAATAACGTCAACAATTATAAAAGCCCAGTCCTTGCCACCGGACCACATGTGGGCAAAGTCCATGTCAAAGTCCTCTAAGGGTACCGCACGGAATGCTTCCCTGTGTCTTCTTGCTTAGAGAGAGGACATGCTCCAGTGTCCATGCAGAAGGCCATGGTCGCTGTTACAGGTGAGGTCACAGAGGCTGAGGTGGCTCATTTTCTCAGGCTACTTTTTTTCTTTTTAAGATACTGTGCCTTTTATTTTGATTTAATGAGGACAGACATTTTAATCAGAGGTTAGTCATTTATTGTTGCAAACTATTGTTTTGATTCATCATTTTTGCAGATAATTAAATGGTTGAGTTGGCACAGTGTGTCTACTTTATTAAAACAAGTAATTTTGGGAGGGAAGAGATGCTATTTTTTGGATCGCTGCACAAGAATTGCTTTTATCTTCATCTCTGCGCACATTTCCGGCTATTGGGCAGAGAGCTCTCGTGTTCTCTCTGGCCTGGAGGGACTGGCCTTGCCAGATTGGATGTTGGCCACTCTGCCCTTTGAAACAAGAGCCTCGATGTAAATCCTACATTCTCACCTTCTCAGAAGACCTGGGTTTTAATTGGATTGGGGGAAAGAGCCTACAAGTTATGAACTTTGCTGAGCTGCAGTTCTTAATTGCAGGCCTGGCAGTGGGTGGAGTTTAAAAGTCAATTACTGCTTGTCCTATTATACTTTACACACCTAGGATTTGAGAAAGTCTGCCACTTAGTACAAAAATGAAAAGGTTACTCGCAATGGTCGGCACGAACCTCTGAGTCTCCATTTGTAAATCCATTTGCTACATGTATTTGTGTGTTTGCAACTTGTAGCTTGGGGCTCTGTCCAGCAGCTGAATTTCTCACCGGGAGTAACCTTTCAGACTGGTCCTTCAGGGCCACTCAGAGCAGTTTTGCACACAGCACGTCATCTAGCCATCCAGTGTTCTTGTAGACACTGTGGCTGGCTGGTGCCAAAGAGCCCGCAGATCACTCCACTCAGGGCTGTGAACTAGTCAGGGAACAGCCCTTTGGGGTCCATTTTTAAAGAACAAATTGCTCACAACATTTGCTTTCTTTGATTTTCCCATGTTTGTGTCCCAAATCAGTTAATTCACTCATTAAAAGGATTTATTTTGGGTATACCAATTAAAACTTTGGAGGCTAATTTTTTGCTGAGCGGTGCAGACCTCTGAAAACACAATTTATAATGGCTTCTGCCCTTTTCCGCAGAGAGCCGCCTGCAAGGACTGTAACACTCCCCCCACCCCACCGCATCCCCGGCTGATAAAAGTACAAAATCACGGTTCTTTGTCCCGCAGCTCCAGGCTGGTGTGTGTGCTGGGGCACTCCTTGGCGGCAGAGTCCAGCCCAGCCCAGGAGCGCCCGCTCTGTTTGTTTGCTTGCAGGAAGCCTATAGTTAATTTTTTTAATAGGAAGCTGCTGTGTAGTTTGGATATTTAAACAGTTATTAACCGAATGACAATTAACAGATTGCATAGACAGATTTTCTTTTGAAAACCTCTGAAATTGAGTACAGTTTGCAAAACTATCACGGCATAGTAATGACAATGAATTTTGATTTCCCGGAACTGATATTAGACTCTTTATTAAACTATGTGCATCTGCTTTTAATTTACTCCAAATAATTGGAAAATGCAATGAAGCTTTCCAATTAAAGCAGGGCTTTATGCTGTTTAATAATACCCCATAATATTATAGCTTACGAAGTGACAGGTGAGGTAGTGTATGAATAAAACATAAAGGCAGCAATAAGGGACAGAAAACCAGAGACAGTTGTGGGGATTTTAAATGCTGGATGTAATTTGCATATATTAATCTCTTCTTTTCAGCCTTATCAGGCGTTCTTCAGTATTTGAAGTTAAAATAGCGTTGACAGGCGGGAGTACGCTTAGTTTTTTCAAGGATTTATTACTTGTATAATTTCTGATCTTTAATAAGCAGATATGACTGATCCTCATACTTCTATAGAAATCGGTTAATTGTTCCAGATGGCGTGTACTGATTATGCAAAATTACTTTTCACACCGTTTTTTTTTTTTTTTTTTGTGATGGAGTTTGGAGCAAAATTAAATTTTTTATAGCCTTCTTATCATGCTGCTTTACAGTGGTTTTTCCACAGAAGTTGAATTTAATCTACTATATTACATTGACCAGCACAGTTATTCTAATGTAGCGTTTTGTGATTTGACAAAGAATAATAGAACACATTGCTCATTGTTCATCACTGTGTCCCTAATAAAATGGCACTCCTGTACATAGAGCGTGGCTGTTATTTATGAAGAATGCCCTCGTTTGTGCCGTTAAAAACGCAAAACTGTATTATGGAGTAGTTTCTTTGGGGAGAGGCAATCTGGAGAGAGTAAGTGGGGAGAGGCTCGTTGCTTCCGGTTTCCATGCAGGGGGAGGAGTCCTCTTTGAATGACTGCTGTATTTGAATTGTGTTACTTTCTTCTTTCCAGGGTGGGGGGAGCGTGCATAATCTCTATTAAGAGAAGTACCAAGAGTTGACTTGTCTTGATTTACATAATCCCAGAAGCCTTCCATAATTGAATAGCTTGCACAAAAGGTGATCACACTTGGGTACAGGGCCTCAGGAAGAAGAGAAACATCAGACAATTTAGTTCTCCTCCAAGTTTCAACTTATTGTCAGTCACCTGAGCCAGGGTCAGGTCTGAGTCTGAGTTGTCCTCGCTCCCACTGACACTCATGGCAGCTGGTCCTGGCCAGCTCCCAAATGTCTCCATCTTTAGGGTGGCTGCAAGCAGGATCTGAGACACCCCACAGACTCAGCCTAGAAGAGCCCTGAGGTCATTGCCTTGATTCAAGGGTCATGTGGGTGGGTGTAGACAGTTCTCTTTTGCATTAAAATTCCTCCCATTTGGTTGGGGCTAGGGATCGGGTGTGGCTCATGGCAGAGCCAGACAAAGAAGAAATCTCATTAAGCTCCGTAGCATTTTAAACACTGGGCGGATGATCAGACGTTTTGACTTGTCTTCAGAAGAGATGTCTGTGACGTTTGTAATGACTCACGGTCCGGGTGCAGCAGGCACCACAGCCACACCACAGTCCTGGAGGCGCTCTCTTGCTTGCGCAGACTTGGAGACAATTTGGTCTGTTTGAGGAGTTTAAATCCCCACAGCCCTGGGGAAGTCAAACCCTTACCTTTAATATTCTTGCAGTAACCACTCCTTTTGAGTGCGCTGTACGTGGAAACAGGCCTTCGCTCACATCTTTACAGACTCTGGTAAAGCAAAGGCGAGCAGAAGGCCGCAGACCCCGCAACAGAGGGTGCCCATCTGGATTTGCAGGGGAGCACTAGACACAGGCAGGCAGGGAGCAGCCCTGAGGAAGAGCGCGTTGCCTGGATACACCTGTCACCTGGGCGGCACACATGCTCACAGCCATGTCTGTTTTGCTGATTCCGGTCTTCAGAGCATGTTTGTCTGCATTCTGTTTTCACTCTAATCTGAAGGAAATTTAAAGTAAAATATCTGTGACTTCCACCCAGGAAACCACACATGGAAATAATTCAAAACCCCCAGCGGTCGCATCTGACAGTACCGAGATTCCCCTTCCGTCTTCCTTCCACAGTACTTCCAAAAACTTGGGATCTTTCACATATACTTTTTCATAAACTACAAATGGATTTTTTAAATGAAAGTTATGCAAAAAGGAGAATGAATAAATCAGACATGATTAAAAATATTTGTTCTAATGCAGTATAATTTGGTAGTAATGTGTTCATCGGGATAGCTTACGGCTACATTAAGTGGACAGACTTTATATGGATTCTCTAATTTTAATCTTCAAAATGCTATCTAATGTCTCATTAAGACTTGCATATAATGTATCTTAAGTACAGTCATTAAATATAGTTTAGGGAGATTTATGTTCAGATACTGCTTAAAGATGTTTTAATAGGCCCATTTACTCTGATGATATTAATGAGCTCTTAATCCAGCCGAAGCTCCTCAAACCAGTGGTAAAGACTCCAGCCCGAGTTTGGAGACTTGTTATTGATACCTGCTTTGGACAAGTGCCCAGAGCTTAGCCCTGCTGACACTTAGGGTCAGGGTGAGCCTCTTGCCAAGGCCTGAAATTTGGAAAAGGGCCTCTTGCGGTGACTGCTGTCCACAGGGACAGTACATTTGCTCCCTCTAACCATGTGCAGGACATGCAGGGGCTAACTTGGCTAAACCTTTCATCTCCAAGGTCATTTTTGAGGACCCTAGCATCACAGGGAGAATGAGAGTTAAAGAAAGCTGTCACCATCCTTGTTGTGGGAGCATCTGCCAGGTGAGGCCGGCATAGCCTGGCGTCCTTCTGGAACAGCCTCGCTCCACTGTGAGCACGCTGTGAAAGGTCATATGGCTGTGTCTCCATCTTTCAGGAATTCAGCATGGCTGAAATATACATAATAAAGTAGTCCTACTAATTCAAAGGCATAATGGGAGGACCCTGTGAGCTGGGTATCACCAAAGCATATGCATGGTGACCCTAGCTCCATGTCTAAAGATGCCTTGTGAGGTCGGGCATCACCAGAGCATACACATGATGGTTCCCAAGCTCCATTTGTAAACGTCTCTGCATTGCCCCCTCTTTCTGAGAATTATTGAAAAGTACATTTTTTGGTTTCAATTATTTTTTAAGCTAAAGGGGAGGAAAAGAATGTGTGAGTTCAGAGACTTTTCTAATTACTAAATTGGTTTGTTATAAAAAGATAATAGCAAATTCCTTCTTTTTGTAATTGGACATTTCTTCCCTGTAGGCTAATTCAGGCACAGCCCGTGCATACACAATCGGTTGTACTTCTGAAAAGCCATAACTAGCTAATAACAGCTACAGTGTCATCAGAGAGTAATGGTGTGCTGATTAGCATAATTAATGACAAATGGTGGTGCGGAATTGGTGGATTGGTTTAGCGGATGATGAATGCGGCGAGGCCCTGGCTGGGGCCTGCCAACGAGGCCTCGCTGGCTGTCAGCCCTTCTGTTCTCGCCCGGGCAGCTCTCATTAGTCACGATGGGAGGTGCCAGTTTGTGTTCTGTTGCAGCACAGAAAACTTAATAATCCAAGCAAACGTGATTCTTTTTTGCCTGTGTATTTACTCACAGAATTCTCCGCTCCCCTGTTCCCACTGTGGCCAGAACATAAGTCACTGCTGTTTCTAGGTCCTTCCTGTCGCCTGAACAGGAACAAAAGGAGGATGACAGAGGCACAGCCCTGTGGCCGCCGAGCAGCACTTCTGTTTATCTATGTGTGTAGCGGGAAACCCAGTAAGCTGTACGGTTCTGTCCTGATAGAAGACCAGCGCATTTATCTTCCAGGTGATTAATTTGCATTCGCAAATGAGGCTGATAAAAAAGGGTTTACCTTTTAACCTTTAGAGGGAAAAGCATTTCTCTGCAAGATTTCTTGGGAGGCCGCTCCTTAACCGATAAGAAGTAACTCCTTTATCAATAAAGATGAAAATCCTTCATTTGCATTACTGAATGAGACTAATTATTATATAGTTAATTAGCATCTGGAAATGAGGATTATCTTAATTACAAAGCACAATTTCCCTAATAGCTACAAAACTGTAAGTTTGATCTGTGTGGAAATTGGTAACTATTATTATGTAATTAGTGATAGCATTAATAGTACAGAATATTTAGACATAATTTGCATATGCAAATGTCATTTACCTGAGCCAAACAAGTGGACCATTAATGATTAGATCTAGATTCCTGAATGGAACCCATTGTGCCAAAGTCTAAATTAAAGGTGGAGTCAGCAAGCACCTTCTATATTTAGGCAGTCCAGTGGATTTTGCTGTAGCAGGAGTTAATGGCTGGGTGATTCCATAATGTAGCCACCTGCTCAGAGTACTGGACTCTTGACTGTGATTTCTCCATGTGTACTGACTAGTTTTGTGTGTCAACTTGACACAAGCTGAAGTTATCACAGAGAAAGGAGTTTCAGTTGAGAAAATGCCTCCATGAGATCCAGCAGTAAGGCATTTTCTCAATTAGTGATCAAGGGGGGAGGGTCCCTTGTGGGTGGTACCATCTGTGGGCTGGTAGTCTTGAGTTCTATAAGAAAGCCGGCTGAGCAAGCCAGGAGAAGTAAGCAAGCCAGTAAGGAACATCCCTCCATGGCCTCTGCATCAGCTCCTGCTTCCTGACCTGCTTGAGTTCCAGTCCTGACTTCCTTTCCTGATGAACAGCAGCATGGAAGTGTAAGCTCAATAAACCCTTTACTCCCCAACTTGCATCTTGGTCATGATGTTTGCACAGGAATAGAAATCCTAAGACAAATTGGTACTAGGAGTGGGGTATTCCTGTGACAACCTATGTTTTGGAGAGGACTGTGGAAGGACTTTGGAACTTTGGGCTAGAAGATCCATTCGGTGTTAGGAGCTCTGTGGGTTGTTGTGTAGGAGCTTGGAAGATAATGTTGAGAACAGTGCAGAAGATGGAGGCCTGGCTTGTGAAATTTCAGAGGGAAGATTAAAGACCCTTATCAGGGCCATTGCTAGTCTGATTTAAGTTTCTGTAGTTTTGGTTATCTGGGGCTGAAGAAATCAACTGTAATTAACAAGATACCAGAACTACTAAAGTAAAACCATTGCATTACTGGGACTATTGATGCTGGTTAGCTGGAGCTGGGAAATTGGCTGTGATTGGGAAGAGACCAGCATCATTGGGGTGAAATCTTCTGGGAAGTGTTTTCTGAGAGCACAGAGGCTGCATTCCAGAGATAGCCAAGGTTGTACCTTGTGCTGTGGCTGGACTTGGTCATGTGTAAGAGTCACCCAGGTGGTTTTGAAGGCATGAAGGAATCATGAAGAGCAGCTGAGGCTTGGGTACAGTGAGAGGCCGAAGAAGGCCATTGGTGAAGGTGCAGCCTCAGTTGCAATTGATGGCCCAGGACTGAAGGAGTGAGGCAAAGGAGTTGAGACTTGGCACCATGATGAGAGCCTATGAGAGGCTGCTGGTAAAGCCTAGTTGCAACAGAAGACAGCAGTGTTTCAGAGATACTAGTACCATGAGATGACCACCAAGAACAGCAGCAGCAGTGGAGTACAGGCATCTGGAGCCTAGAAGACAAGGTGTGTGCTACAAAGGGCAGAGCTGGAGAAGTGACTCAAGCCCTTGGGTGAATCCAGAAGATCGTGAGTAGATCCCAGACATTAGACAGTTGGAATTTGATTTTGCTTTTGATTGTTACTGTGGCCTGATATATATTCCCTCCTGAAGAAAGAAGGTATTTTAGTGGAGCCCACAGTTAAGAGACTTTGAATTTTTAAAAGACTTTGAATTTTAAGAGATTGGATGTTT
>CM052701.1:130865326-131101185 GCA_028551405.1 Uromys caudimaculatus
TTTGTGTGTCAAGTTGACAAAGGGTCAATTGTACTGGCTAGTTTTGTGTGTCAACTAGACACAAGCTGAAGTTATCACAGAGAAAGGAGTTTCAGTTGAGAAAATGCCTCCATGAGATCCAGCAGTAAGGCATTTTCTCAATTAGTGATCAAGGGGGGAGGGCCCCTTCTGAGTGGTACCATCTGTGGGCTGGTAGTCTTGGGTTCTATAAGAAAGCCGGCTGAGCAAGCCAGGAGAAGCAAGCCAGTAAGTAGCATTCCTCCATGACCTCTGCATCAGCTCCTGCTTCCTGACCTGCTTGAGTTCCAGTCCTGACTTCCTTTCCTGATGAACAGCAACATGGAAGTGTAAGCTCAATAAACCCTTTCCTCCCCAACTTGCATCTTGGTCATGATGTTAGTGCAGGAATAGAAACCCTGACTAAGATACCATGTCTCCTTTTGATTCTTAGAAGTACTTTGCCTACAACACATTTAACAATTCTGATTCTGGGATCTTTCTTACAGCTGATACAAACACTTCAAAAAAATTTAACGCACACATGCCTCTGTCTGTGTGTGTGTGTGTGTGTGTGTGCTCATACCAGGAGGACCTATGGAGATCAGAGAAAAACTTGTGGGAACCAGTTCTCCTACCAGTTCTCCCCCTCAGGTTTGATAGTAAGTACCCTTACCCAGAGTCTAATGTGATGCATACAGGAGTGTGGCCAGCAGGAAGACTGGAGATGGAGCCCCTGGCTCTAGAGTATGATCCAGGCCTTTCCAGATTTAACCTTCATGGCTCTGGAGGCCCTCCCTCAGAGCTGATCTCTTTTGTCTGTCTCTGTCTGTCTCTGTCTCTCTGTCTCTGTCTGTCTCTCTCTCATTGCTGCAGTGTTTCTCAAAGGTGTGTGCTATGGGAATGTGATTTTAAAGCAGATACAGTAAACTTTTAAATCTTTTATTTCATCCATATAGCATACAGTGGGCACCATTGTTCAGAAGGTTAAAATGGGTATATCCATCAGACTTTGCTGGGGTGTGCTGCAGTAACAAACAGCCCCCCAGCTCATGTGGCTTCATACTCCACTTCATGTCTCAGCCAGATGACATGTGGATGGCTGTGAATTGGCTGGGACCCAAGCTGAGAGCGCTGCCCCTAGCTGTGGCTGTTTTTATATCCAGTGGCTCCTGCGTCCTTGTGTGAGGCATGATGAGACCCCCAGCACAGCCAGGTCTGTGGGGCAGGAGGCTCCATCCTGCTGTGACAATGGGTGAGGACAGTCCTACTCATAAGGGAAGAGGGGACACTGTGCACTTGGGGTGGTAGAGCCACCCATTAGTGTTAGGCATTCTGAATTTAAAAGTGTGTTTCATATGTAAGAAAAATACAAAGTCAGTCATTGAGCTGGTGAACTTGAATCCAGGATCTGTGACAGAGGTTCCCGGACTGGAAAACACTGACTGACAGCATCTACAGAGCTTTCCACTGTCCGCTTTTATCTTCAGCACATCAGGAGCTGGGTTCCGATGTTAGCTTCTCTGTCACTGTGACAAATGCCTGAGAGAAACAGTTTTAAAGTTAGAAGGCTTTACTGGGTTCTGCAGTTAGCGAGTGCCATTGCTGTGGCCAGGGTGAGGTAGAGCATCATGGCGGTGTCAGCTTCCACCTCCATAGCTGTGGCCAGGAAGCAAAGAGGAAGATGGGAAGGGAACTGGGATGGGATTCCAAGGCAGGATTCCAAGGCACACCTCCAGGGATGACCCACTTCTTCCAAATACCTCCCTCAACACCTGAGACTGCCAGACCTCCAGGGCTGGGGAGGTAGGCAGAGCCAGAGCATCGGAGGCTCACTTTAACCAACTTTGAGTCCTTTGAGTCTTCCTCACCATCCAAACTTTAGGAGGTAGCCTTGTTTCTCCAGGGTTTGTTTTCCTAGCTGCAGATGAAGCTTTTGGACAGATAGCCCTCCCGATAGCTGTCCTCGCCCTCGCTGCTCAGAGCCCCTGTAGAGAGCAGAGGCATCGCAGGTGCTGGACTCAGATGGGGGATGGGCTACCTCAGTCCTGATGGAACGGATGTGTTTGCTGGATATGAGCTTGGCCTTCACTCCTGTAAGAAGCGAATGCAGTGGGGCCTGGAGAGAAAGCTCAGCTGTTAAGGGTGCACACTGCTCTCACAGAGGTCCTCAGCTCAGTTCCCAGCACCTCCCAGCTGCCTGTAACTTTGGCTTCAGGAGACCCAATGCCTCTGGCCTCCTTGGGTAACTGCTCGTGTGCACATACCCACACACCAACACAGAGAAATGCACATACTTAAAAATAACAAAATGTGATCTTTAAAAAAAAAAAAAAAAGAAAAGAAAAACAGAACCAAATACAAGGACTTTTGCCAGACACATGGTTTATTGATAGATTTTTGTTCACTTTTTTCTTTTTGTTAAATCAAAACCAGATGCAAACCATTTCCTTTCTGAATTACAAAAGTCCCATGTTCACTACTAAAAGCAAAAGTTGAAAAAAAATACATGAAAGTGTGTCACTCATAATCTCTTTGCTCATAAAAACAATGTTTTAGAGACTATTCTTTCTTGACTTTTTTTTTTTTTTTTTTTTTTTTTTGAGGGGAGCCTGGACATTTATCTGCAAAGGTAATTGTCCATTCTGGATATTTTTTGCTTTGATTTATTGGTTTTACATACAATCCGATCCATTGCCTTTGTGCATACAGCTCAGTGGATCTTGAAGAATGTGGAGAGATATGGCAGCCCACTTCCAGAAGCAAGATACAGAAAATACCCATCCCCCCCACAGCTCCTCACATCCCCTCCTGGCCACTCCCCTCCTCGGTGGACAGCCCCTGGTGACCTCACGTCTGCTTTATGTCATGCCCACCGTATGTGTCCAGCCTGACCTCGAGGCACAGCTTGATCCTTCCTGTGGCTAAGTGTCTGCTTGCGATGACATCACACATCTCACTCCTTGTCACAGAGTCTGGTCCTCGCCTTTGAGAAGGATCTATGAACATCACTGGTTTGAGCTTCAAGCTTTGCCAGCCCACCTATATGCAAATTCTTTCTTTGATATTTGTGAGGATTTGAGAAACCTCTGCAGATGACACTCAAGCCCTTAAAACTATAGAAAGTTAAGAAAAAGTCAAGTGTGTCATGAATTCATAAAATATATGCAGATAGTCGTCTGTTTGATCGTTGGCTGCCATAAAACATGCACGCCTATTATAAGAAGTTATGCATTCTCAAAACTCACGCACCCAGGCATTCACAGATGGTGCACGACACCATTTGCAGTCAGGAGAAATGTAAACAAGCGTAAAGGTGCCATGTAAATCATAGCTACATGAAGGGAACCGTTGCGGCTTCTGAACTGCTGTGATGATTTTTCTAAACCTGTCACCTTTGTGGGCAGCTAGAGCTTAGACCTGGGTGTGTGCACCCATGGGGGGGGTCAGTGCCTGTACTCCGGCTATCCTTTTAGGTGAATATGTAGGTAAAATGGTTCTAACCGTTTGTGTGTATAATGATAAGCCACCCAGCATAGCGGCTGAATTAGTTAACATTGCTGATAGATATACAAAAGGGGGTCCGTTTGGGGTCCCCCCTCAAGGCCTCACAACTGGTTGCTAATGTCTAAAAGCCATGTCTGTCTGAGAGAGAGAGTCTTGTGGCTTCTTGTTAGTGTGTTTCCTGGGTAACTAGTGTGGTCTCTCCCTACCCACCCCTCAATTCCTGGCCTGAGACTCCCGAGGTGGGCAGGGGCTCCTTGTGAACCAGTCGTTACTGCTTTTTCAGTGTGCATATTGTTCTTTGGTTTGGATTGTCTGTCTCGCGTGCTGCTATGTGTAGGAAAACCTTCCCTGTCTCCGGTAAATCCTGGCACTGTCACTATGGTTTTCACACTGGCATCTAGAATTCACCTACAGTTTTCATCGCATGATAGAGTGAAAAGCATTGCTCATCAGCGTCGCTACAACACTGTATTTCTGTTTTAGCCAATGCATCTGAAAGGCAGTCCTAAATGACTGTCACAGCTTACGTGATATGTTCCGGGGCTCCCGCCCTGTCCTGTTGCCTTGGATACATAGCCTAATGGCAATCACACTTTTATTTATTACAAGTGTGAACATTTGAAGATTTTTTTAAAGATTACGTGTATGTGTCTGATGTGTGGGGGTGTGCAAATGAGTGCGGTACCCTCGGTGGTCAGAAGAGGGAGTTGGATACCTCAGAGCAGAAGTTGGAGCTGGTGTCAGCTGCCTGGTGTGGGTCCCCTGCGGAAGCAGGACAGTGTCCCTAACCCCTGAGCATCTCTCAGCCCAGGAAGCATGTCTTTGATTTCCTGTCTTGCTGTTTTTTCAAAATGGTCTTAGCAGTTCTAGCTCATTTTTAAAAATCCCATTAAAATGTAACGTCACTTGAAGTTCTAAGGAAAATACTCTAAACTATCTAGATGTGTTTAGAAACCATTGAATTTAAGCTTCTGAAAGGATGGTCCCCTTTAAAGAGCGTGATCCTTCCGGAAGAGGGAGTGTCCATGAGTCCTGGCCTCTTTCTAGGTCTTCGCTTTGTACAGATTGCTTTGCCTGTTAGATTTTAACTAGTGGTTTCATATACAGACACACACTACACACACATACCACATACTACACAATACATAGTACACACAGCACACACTACACAGTACACACACACTACACACATGTGTACACCGATACACACACACAGTGATTCCTTTCTAAATTCAGGTACTAATTTAAATTTCATACTTTAAAAAGTCAGAATCTATTGAAACGATATTGAGTTTTTTTCTCATTTGGCTTATTGAGATGAGTCACCTTGTTCTGATGGTTCTGCATCTAGATTCTGTTGTATTCTGAAGTAGATCTTGCTTTAGTGGGTGTGATGTTCTTCAGACGTACATTAGCTTTGGGCTGCTGTTATCTGTGTTATGATTCTAGCATTTATGAAATGATTCAGGCTTGATGCTTATCAAATACCATTTGAATGACTGAATGGTCAGGGGTGTTTCTTTCAAATATGAGAATATTTCTAAAATATTGTAATATCTGTTCCTTAGGGGTTGGGAGTGGAGAGAATTTCCCTCTAAGCATTAACTGGTCTCGGGAACACATGGGTCCTAGCTGGAGGATTTTGAGGGGAAGGACACAAATTCAATTTCTTCCACAATTACTGATTTTTTTTATGCTATTTTTTCATGTGTCAGTTTTCTCATGTGTATTTTATAGAGTTATTTGTGGAGGAATGAATGGAGACCAGGTTCTTACTGAGTAGCCCAGGCTATCCTCAAGTACCAAGAATAACGGGCCTATACCAGCACACCTGTAGATGTTACTTTACGGGTCCCTGCAGATTGATCTAGGCTGTGAAGTTTGTGCCTGCATCAGGCCCTCTGCAGCTTTCCTCTGCACAGATAGAAGTGTCCCTTGGGGTACAGGTGGCATTGGTGGCCTTGGAATCTGTGACAGTCTTGGCCAAGGAAACTGTGCAAGGGCCTAGGGATCAAGGGATCCTCTCCTCTGCTCCAAACCCTTCCTGGTCCCTGGCCTCTCCTGGAGGCCTCTAGCCTAGGTAGGCTGCCATTCTTCCTGGACAGGCCAGAGTCCCCAGGAAGCCATTCTCCTTAGGCCACTCCTGAGTATGCTTTCCCCTTGATCTCCAGGGCAGGAGCACCTCTGAGGCCTGGCACAGCTGTCCCCTCCTTCCCACACCCAGCAGGACGGTGATGCTATGTGTCCACCCCTGTGCGGTCTCATTGCCTTTTGACAGCTGCATTGCCGGACAACTCTGTCCTCAGGCCATCAGGTGAAGGCCATGTGCTTCCCTGAGCCCCACAGGGAAGCACGGAATCAGCCTCTACCCTGTAAGCCCCTATGGTGGCAAATCCTACGGTGAAGCACTTTCTCTCTCCCCTGAGCTGGGACTCTGCTGGTACCAGGCTTTTCTCTATGAGGGGATCAAGAACCAGGCCCCTTCCCCACGTGCCTGAGCTACCTTGGATGGAAACACCCCTGTAGAGGAGTGGAGAGCAAGGTAGGGCCCAGGGGAGGTAAGGGTCAGGGTGTCAGAGCCTGTTCTCAAGTCTGAGGAGACAATGGCAAGCCCGTGTACCTCCCCTCTCCTACATACAGGACAAGGGAAAGCGTAGGCATGACAAAGTACACACATGTAGACAGGTGCACACAGCCAAGGCTATGGGTGTGTACATAGGCAGACACATGGACACAGAGCAGTGGGGCCTGAGTCCCAGCTCAGGCAACATTGTCTAGGAAGCTTCAGGTCCTCCCTATCAAATAGAGGAGAAATGGCACCCAAGCCATGTCCTCATCCTGACCAGTTAGGTGGCACACTGAAGTGCTGTTGACCATGATATTCACAAGGAAGAGATAGACACTCCCCTTTGTCTGGTTGAGGATGCTTTGCTGAGTATTGTCTCCCACCTGTGCCATGTCACCCTCAGGAAAATGCCATCTCCCATGAGCACCTGGGCTGCTGTGCACTCATCACAGCCCTGAGCCAATCCTGCTGAAAGGATTGATGTGGCCAAAGAGGCTTCGGGGTGACATTGAGCCAGGGCCTGGCACAGGCAGAAAGGGATCCCAGGAGCTTGGAAGTGCTGGTTACCACTGTCCTGCCCCTGTTCTAAAATTTGGAGTTTGGGTTTGGTGAGGTGTGGTTTGGTTTGGTTGGGGTGTTTGTTTTTGAGACAGGGTCTCTCTATGTAGCTCCATCAGGCCTAGAGCACACTATATAGACCAAACTGCCCTAGAACTCATAGACATCCTCCTGCCCCTACCTCCCAGGCCTAGCTAAAATTTGGAGTTTTGTTTTTAGAAATTTCACAGATGATACCCTGCTGCCCACCTGGATTGTGGGGGAATCAATGAGGCCAAGCCCCTGCCCTCTACTGTGAGGAGTGCTGACCACATGCTCGACCTATGCTCACCTGCCAGGCTCCTCTCAGAATCACTTCCTTCACATGCACAGAACACACATGCATGAGTACACATGCTATATACCCGTAGCCCTACTGTGTACATTGTCCCCACACTGTCCAGCTTTCCTTCCCGGCCCAGGAAAAGCTCTCAAGCCCTGATAGGACAGAGCAGAGAGGGAGAGGGAAAGGAGGTGCATGAAGCAATCAGGAGGACCTAGCAGGGATCGGGCTGAGAGACCCCACAGCCCACAGTGCCCTGTCTGTTACAGAGCTGTGGCCCAGCTTTCCAGACCTAGAAACAGCCTTTCTGCTTCCATTTGCAGACTTCAAAGATCACTCTGGAAATAAAGTTTTCCCAGAGAGATTCCAAAGGTTTTACACACATGTAGGGCAAAGTTTGCCTGGAGGCTGCCTTCTGTGAAGCAAATGCCAGCCCCGCACTCAGGCTGTGCCAGGCGCCCACTCCCGTGGCGGGTCCTCACCACCTCTTGCCTTTAAGTGCTAATTTTCATTCAGCTAGGAATTAATGCCACAAGTGGGCCTTTTGTTTTTTTCCTGGAAGGAGCCGTTCCCATCTTGGCACTGTTCACAGCTCTTTGGCCATCCCAGTGAATCTGTCTCAAGAGTGGGTGCCACAGTGGCCCAGAAAACAGAAAGGTTTCTAGTCTTGACCAAAGGAGATGTCTGTTAAGAGTGAAGACGGGCTGAAGAGATGGCTCAGCAGTTACCCTGTCCGATGACTCAGAAGCCAGCCGTCACTCCAGGGCAAGAGTAAGGGAAAGTTTGTGGGGGGTGTGGGTCTTGTTTCAACCTCTACACAGCATCCTGAACCCCAAATACTGCTTGACTACAAAGTGCAAAAGGTCATCTCAAGCAGCAAGTATTTTGTAGGATATGTCTAAAATGTCCCCAGATCTCCATATTAAAAACAAAAACAAAAAACAAAACAAAAAAACCTCTGTAGGCCACATGTCTCTCTCAAAACTCAGCAATGCAGGAACAAGACAGACATTGGTGAACTTGAGAAAGAACAATTCAGTAAGTAAGAGATGATGTCATTTATCAAGTTATTTAAATAAATTTTCACTAAAATGAATTCCTCGAGAGGTGACATCACTGTTAATAATTTTAATAGTGAGATTTCTTTACATAAAAACGAATTGACTTTTTTTAACAAGCTGACAGTATACTTGGCTGGGGTTTTTACTAACTTAGTCTCCCCTCCCCCGTTTCCTGTCTACAGTGTTCAAAGTACAGGCCCGGCCGGGTGGGTGGACAGGACTGCTGCAAGCCAGGTGGGAAAGAAAAAGTCACACTGTAGCCATCGTGAGCTTGGAAGCACAAGGCACAGGCCCACGCGGCCACAGCCAGTCACTTCCAAGGATGGGAAGTGCTCCTCCAATGGCCGACTCTGCCATGACTTGCACCACCTCTGAGAATGTCCTCTGTGGTGTCCTCTGTCTACCATAAGCTCCTGTCCCTCACAGAAGCGTCCCCTCAAGGGACCAGCAATTTCCAATCAAAGCTCGTAAACCCCACATTTGCCCGCTTTCTTCTTTGCCTGTCAACAGACCCATTCCTTACAAGGGAGCCCAGTGTGCTCCAAACAGCAATCCAGTCTCCCCTCACCTCAGACCCCACTCATCACCCCATCCCCCCGAGTCCCTCTGTGATCTCAGGCCCTGGAGATCCCCTCACCTCATCAGCAACATTAGCTAGTGGCCCTTTGACAGTCTCTCTCTCTCTCTCTCTCTCTCTCTCTCTCTCTCTCTCTCTCTCTCTCTCTCTCTGTGTGTGTGTGTGTGTGTGTGTGTGCGCGCGCGTGTGCACGCAGTCCTGTGTGGATGCAGGTGTGTACAGGCTATGGCATGTGTAGAGGTCAGAGGACAGCCACAAGTATTGGTCCTCGCCTTCCTTATTTTGAGCAGGGTCTCTTTGTTACTTTGCCATTGAGTACCTCAGGATAGCTGTCCATTGAGCCCCTAAAGTGTCTCCTGTCTCCAACTCCCTCTAGGCTTCTACATAGGTTCTGGGACAGAATGTCAGAAAGGCTCACTCGCTGGCCAGTGAGCACCCTTCGTGCAAAATCCCAGTGCACCTTTGTAGAGTGACAAATTCATGTCTCCACCTTCTGGATTGCCCTCAGCAGAATGTTCTACCATGGATGTTAGCATCTCAGATCCAAACAGAGCCATGTGTTTTATGTAAAGACACAGCATCCTGTCCTTCTGTCTTTCCTACATACGATTGAGACCTCAAGCAACCATGGACGCACCTTTCCCATGTCTCTTTTTCCCAAAGGAACTGTGTGAGGGTGGAGTGGTGCCCTGCCTCCTGGCCGCCTGTCCTCAAGTCTGGACACGAGTGAGACCACAACTTGGTGCTTGTCCGACAGCCTTCATGGAATCAAACTGAGAGCTGCTGTCACAGGCTAGCCCACACTCCACCAGGACTCACACAGTCAAGACAAGCAAAATCTGCTGCTTTCTACGTGTGTCTGTCAATAGACAGTTTGGGGACAGTTCATAAAATGATGGAAAGTGAATGGCTGTTGTCCCCCATATCCCTGAGCCCCAAGCCTGGCTCCCTCTCCAACCCAGAGTCTTGATATTGTGCTCCCGAGTCCCTGCCAAGCCTAAGCTGAGACAGTTTTTCCACTGGCCCAATAAACGGTTATGTAGCCATCAGGGGACCCACATTCTGCACCTGCCTCTCCTACTCCTTGCTGGGTGCATGAAGCAACTCCATAAACCCCTCTGTAGCAGATATCATTATGGCAAGGCTGGGACAGGGGACCTAGGGGAATCCTGCTGGATCCGAATCCCTCGGAGTATCCAGAGGTGCCAGGTGTGCACCTGGGAAATCCCCATCACCTCTGACTGTTCCGATCCTGGCTCCTGTACGGTTCCTCCTCCTCCTCCTTGATTGACACCATGTTCTGCCTTCCCTGGGCTTTTTTTTTTTTTTTTTTTTTTTTTGGTTTTTTGAGACAGGGTTTCCTCTGTAGCTCTGGCTATCCTGGAGCTCACTCTGTAGACCGGGCTGGCCTCGAACTCAGAAATCCACCTGTCTCTGCCTCCCAAGTGCTGGGATTAAAGGCGTGCGCCACCACTGCCCGGCCTTCCCTGGGCTTTTAGGAAAGTTTTGGAGCATGCCCCACTTCCCACTGGGGTTTCTGTGTTTCCCCATGGGGTCTTGCTTGTCTCCTGCTAAGCAGTCAGTCATCCTTGGCTTCTGAGGGCTCTCAATGAGGTGTCATATATGTGGAACCTTCTGAGCTTACAGGCTGTACAGAAATGTGTTCCTTCACTTTGTTCTGACCAAAGAGCCTCTTTAAAAACATCAGGGAAGGTTTTCAAGTGGCTGCAAGTGATTTCCCACAGAAGCACAGAGAGAGGAACCAAAGCCTCAGTCCCCGTTGGAAGTGTCACATTCCTCAGCCCCAGACTAAGAAGAGCTCAGTTTGAATTATCCAGAGATGGAGGGGGAAAAACAAAAATAAAACCCTGTCTGGATTCTAGAAGAGTCATTCACAAGGTGTCTGCATTTATTAATGTTTCCCCCTACTGGGGAAAGTAATAAGCCATAGAAAGCCCTGGCATTGAAACCACGGTGTGCAAGTGCAGACCTAGGGTTAAAACCACAGTGCCTAAGTGCAGATCTGGGTTCTTTCTGGGATCTTTTTGTACTGCAAATTCCAGAGGCCCAGTCCCTGAGAGGTCTATAGCCCTGAGGCTGCCCATGCAGCAGAAGATGGGTAATCTGTTAATATTGGCTGTATTTAGGAACCAATATCTCTAAACATCTCGCCTTTTATTAATCAGGAGTGTTCAGAGCCTGGCTGATCCTATCTCCCCACTAAGCACTGTGTCTGGTTACAAAAGCCACAGTTTAACCAGCTGTCAGCGGTGACCCATCCTCACCAGGTAACCGAGGGCCTGTGTGTGTGCAGAGGCACTTCAAGGACCCACCGCCGCTGGGGGCCCTGGTGCAGGCACGCCTGGAGGCTTCTGTGAAGTCTGAGGTCCAGGACTGAGGGTTGCATGTTTAATGAGCATCCAAGGGACTATGCCTTCTGACACTTCAGAAGGAACCATGTTTCTGGGATCCGAGGGAGCCGAGGCCAGCTGTAAAGACTCCATCTTTAAAGTAGTAAGGATGTCCAAGTGCACTTGCACCCAGGACCAAACACTGTCATCTGGACTGCAGCCTCTGACAAAGTAGTGCCACATGCTCAGAAGGCTGAAGTCCCTAGCTCCCTACCACCATGGAAGAGTGATGCTGCTCTCCGAAGGAACCTACTGCAGGCCCAGCTTATTCCAGACTCACTGCTTCGCTACCAAGAGGCTGCCCCTCCGGAGGCTGGGATACTTGCCTTGGACTTTGAATTGAGGACTCCTTTTTTCCCCAGCCTGTGGCATCTGTGGTCTCACGTGACTTAGGAATGCCCGCCTCTCTCTCTCAATGGTTCCTAAGGAGGTCCCCTAGGTAACTGTGTTATTTATCCACAGCCCGTAAATTGGATTCAATTCCACCCAGCAGTCCTGCAAGTCATGACTCTGCTCTACTCCCCCACAGATGAGGCTCCATTCACCTCTGAGATGTACTCACCACATGAGGCAGCTTTGCCTTAGCAGACATCTCTGGGAATGTCACAGGCACTTGGCCCCAGTGTCCATCTGCAGGATTAAGGTGTTCCACAAGACAAACCATCTACCCAGCCTCTGGCTCCACCTCATGCACCTGCCTTGGCCTGTGCCCTCAGGATCTGACAGCCCAGTTTCTACCAGTGTCCACGTTTTGGTGTGTGCCCTATGCACAAACACTTTTTGCTCCTAGCTAGTCTACGTTTGCCATCTAGTGTCCAAGTCCCACGTGTTACTTCCATGCTCTTTACGCAACTGCAGCCAGTGGGAGGGGTGTAAGCATCATCCGGGTAATAGACCTTCGTGCGTACCTCACAGGACTTTCTTGATGATTAACAGCAAATACAGCCCCTATACAGCTGGCAAGGTCAGCAGCCACCTTTGCCGCCATCTTCCTGGAGAGTCTAAGCTCTGGCCTAGTGTGACGGACAGAAAGGAAGAAGGCCCTTTTGTTCCCAGGTTCCTGCACTGGACATCTAAGCAGGTGGTGAAGCTATTCCTGGCTAAGCCAAAGCTGAAACAGGAAGCTTGTAAGACAAACCAGGCATTTCCTTTCATCTAGCAGCCTCCAAATAGCACCTGTCTCCCGGCCCCTCACTGTGGTCCCTTGAGGGCAGCCCTGCAGCTGTCAGAGCAGCCTGGCAATTCCACAGGCGAGTGCTGGCTCTGAGGTGATCGCCAGTCCTATCCTCTGGCTTTGGGTGGCATGTCGGGAAGTCACGGTAAAGATTCCCACGTTTGCAGTTCGAACAAGGAAGAGGGATTTCAGGCTACAAGAGACAAAAGGAGCTAACCAGGGCGTCTCTCTTAAGTAGGCCCTGTGCTGTGAGCTGTGTAGATGCGGGGTTTTATCATCAGCCCAGCATGGGCATCTGAAGCCTTGAAAGCGACTAAGAACATCTTTTCTCCTAACCCAGCGTTTTTAAGCTCCTAAGATTATTTCACATTTAAAGGTGACAGCAATATCTTTAACGTTCTTCTATTGGATTAATAACATTTAATGTTCAAAGCAATAAAGCGGAATGTTTTCGTGAGACTGCTTTTATATCACTCATAGAAAAACCCGGGTTTAAGAAAAAAGAGACCACACACACAAGAACTGTACACTCAAAAAAGAAAACGGCGAGCCTGGGCATGAGCGGACAGCCGGGTGGGTGTGTGGGTGTTCTGGCTGTGGCACAAGGAAGGGTAGGGCAGGCCCACTCGAGGCGGTGAGCGAGCAGAGCCCTCACCCACTCTCCTGCCATCCGTCCCCACCAAGCAGCAGAATATGACAATGTTAGCATTTTTCATTCCCCTGACGTTACCCATTAATAAAGCAATGATCCAAAAGGGGCTTTGCTGAGTCGCTTCTTTATGTGCCCATCACTCACGACGAGATAATTTCACACAGGATCGTTTTAAAATTAAATGACGATAAAAACGCTCTGCTGTTCTGTGTTCGCCAGTTCATGGAAGTCTATCAAGTCATTAATGTGTCATGACAAACTGCTCGATGGGTACAAGAGTAATTAATTATTTGAATAAATAACAAGTTGAACTTGGGGCTTTGAACCACAATGACACCAAGCAGCCCATTAAGGATGTCTTGGAAGCCTCTTCAGGGCACGGGTGTGAAGAGTTAAAATGTGGGCCCGGGGGTTGGGAGTAGTGGAGACGGGTTTCCTAAACACAGGGTAAGACTTTATGGGGAGAAAGGCACAGTGACACACTCCCATGCCCACCTGCGGTTCAGTGTCAAAAGTTCCTTGGCAGCGGCCGCTTCTGGGGTACCACTTGATCAGCGGTGACTTCAGAGAACAATTATACAGATTTTCATAATCACCATTAATCTCTGCATATTTTGCAAGATAATTACAGCAATTATTATTTAGATTTCTCTTTTATATGCCCATTGTAAAGGGGAGCAAGTGCTTATTATCCTGGAGAGTTCAAAGAACCTTGCGTGAGAATCCCTTGTCATCTCTGTGCTCATTATGCCAACTGTGTTGCCTGCAAAAGTTCATCAGCTCTAGAGATGAGAGCAATTCCGCAGGCGCTGTTACTAAACCTCAAGGCTGAGGTTCGACCGCTGGCTGAAGTGGCTGGCTGAATTGTATGCTGGGGGTGGAGGGTGTCAGGGGAGATGACCACAGTCCCTTGAAATTGCTGTCAGGTGACAGGGAACATGTGCAATGGGTACAGTCAGAAATGGGAGGTGGCCTCATACCTATTTTTCCTGGAAGGTCTACCAAGTGAAGCAGCTGCCAGTATTTAGAGGATGTGTGTGTGTGCACATGTGTGCATGCGTGCATGCATGCACAGCCACTGCCTTTATGCCCTCTAAAGGTTAATATTCAACCTGAGTAGCTCTTGGCTCGTACTTCACAGACAAGGCAACTTGCTACACAGCAGCACATACTATGATGTTTGCAGATCACAGTGGGTGTGTCCTCCATCACTGGTTCAGTCTCAGGCTGCTCCTTCATCCCCTGTCATAACAACCTAGAGAGCTGACCTGCTAAAGCACCATGTGGGAAGGGTGGCTGCGCTTACTGTACTGTTTCCATCAGGACACACACCTCTGTGTGACGAGGTGCCCTTCTCTGGCACATCGCCCTGGCCTCGGCTAGCGTTCAGGTCTTCCATCCTTCTATGCCCAAGCTGTGGGAGTGGTCAGTAGTGTCCAGTGCAGCCATGGTAGGACTTGATTCCACTTCTTAGAGGACAGGAAGGTCTTGGTATTAGGATGACACCTCCAGGGTCTGTTGTTGTCGTTGTCGTTGTCATTGTTGTGTTGTATTTTGACCTGTAGGTGGTCTCTTCAATTTTAAGTAAAATTTGGAACACTACCTTCCTAGCGTGTGCTATTCACAGGCTCGACATGGAATCACAGTAGAAGGCATTGGCTCGGGCTGGGGAGATGGGTAAAGTGCTTATCTTCCAACCATGGAGACCTGAGTCCAGGCCCCAGGACCCATATAAATGGTGAAAGCCAAGTGTGGTGGTGAAAGCTTGTAACCCTAGCGCTGGAGAGGTGGAGGCAGGACGCTGCTTTGGGTGTACCTGCCAATGAGAGATCCTACTTCAAAAGGACAGGGCACCTGTCGACTGACACCTAAGATTGACCTCTGGCCTCTACACACGTGGGTGCACACGCACAGATGTGCATGTAAAGGGATAGGATTGTCCCTTTGTCACAGAATCTTAAAAAAAAACAAAAAACTTTTATAAAGCAGAATTGATTTCTGTACTTTCCTACATGCCCTTGTGATGACAGCCCCATAGCTCAAAGGACTGGGAATCAGGCAGATGCTTACAGTGGAGGCTACTAAGTGAGCATGGTGAGCGGTGAGGCAGGATGGCCCAGGCCGTCATTGTTCTGTTCATTTCAGGGGTATACAGACGGGGCCAAGAAGGGCACACAACTCAGCAGTCAGATGTGCTGAGTGGGTTGGGGTGTCTGGACACTGGAGGGCAGGAGCCTAGAATACGTAAAACAGTTGGGATCCATATGCCAGGGCCGTGAGCTTTGGGGGAAGAGCAGAAGTCTTCCGGTAAAGGAGAACAGTGAGACCAGCATTGTAAAGGAGACTCTGGTGGCCATGAAGGACGTCCCCCTGAAGACAGCCACAGCATGCCACCATGACCCTCCTAACATCTTCATCCCTGGATCGGAAGTCCACTCTTCTCAAACATGTCTAGCCCTCTGCTATCAGTGAGGACTTGTTTGATGTCACCTGGAGACATGTTCCTATCTCATCCTTCATTCAAGAGGACACCAGTGGACTAAGGCCTCTGAGCAGCTCTGGGGCCATAACAAGCACCACACCCCGCCATAGGGAGGATAACAAGCCCCTATCCCACATCTGTGTGCAGGGTGCTTCCCTAGATACCCAGGGCTGTGTGGATATAGGTGAGTATGTCTTCCACTGCCCTGACAGATGACCTGAGACTCCCTCCCTGCCTGCCTCTGCTTCCAGAAAACAAGAGCAGGCCACAAGCCCAAGGCTACCATTCCTGTTGTTTGCTGTCCAGTTTTGAGACACCTCTGTGTGTGGAAGCTGAGGAGCTGACACCAATATGTGTTTACTCTCCGTGGTGTGGCTCACGTGAGATGGGGCCTTTCAGGTGGGTCTCAGGCCCTGCCTAGCCTTGCCCTCTCAGGCCAGGCTGCGCTGTAATTACCCACAGACTTTGAAAATGCTGAAGCCCAGAAATAGCCTCTCATCTGATCCCAGGCAGGTGGACCAGGAAGACTTCAGGCAGCAGCCATGTTAGAAGCCCATACCTAAGCACTTGGCCAGCCAGTGATCCAGACAACCCTGCCACTCACACAGGACGCAGACAACTGGCCCCACTCACCAGCACCACCCAGAGTGAACAAGCCTCTGTTCACGGTTGCCTACTTAGCTGTCCTGTGCCAGGCACTGCTGTAGGAGCTTGGGACACAGCTGTCATGGAGCCACACTGGTGGAGCTGGGGTGAAAGGGGCATTGAGACGCCCCGCCCCCAGCAGCCAGTCCAGAAAGCTTCTGGACTTTGTCCTTGTACAGAGATGAGATTCACAGTTAGCATCTTGGATGTGCGTGTTACACATTCTCCTGAACCCTTGCATCTCGGGGGGATGACCAGCCCCGTGTGCAGAGGCTCCGTGAGCAATGCAAAGATACGAAAGTGTCTGGGAAGATCTATGTGAATTTTCCCCTCGAAGATGCAGCTAGCTCCCTGTTAGATTCTTTGACTTATTTTTACCTCCTAAAACTTAGGGCTTGAGCTATCCTACATTTACCACTCCTCAGGGGTCTGTGGGTCAACAGTGGTTCTTCTCTGTGTTCATCATGGCTGGTCTAGATGGTCGTGCATGGGGCCATCCACACACATGTCAGAGGTGACAACTTGGTTGGTGTGGGGAGCACAGAACCAGGACTGTAGGCCTTCAGTCCACATGGTGGCCCACCTGGGACACAGCAGTTACCACACCCTCAGGTACACAAACTGGTGTCACATAGACTAACATCCAGTTAGCCAAAGCAAGTCACATCGCCAAGCACCAATGGAGGAGAGGGATAGCAGCTTAAACTTGGTGGTGACACCCATGACGAAGTGCTTTGCAGAGGGATGTGTGTGCAGGCTTAGGAGCCACATGTGTGTGCAGCCTACCAACCCCTACCCTCACTCAGAGGAGCCTCTGTCCCGGCCACAGGGCTTCTTCTGGCTGCTACGGGGCAGTCGCTAGGGAAGAGGAAAAGTTCCCAGTGTTGAATTTATTTACATCTACTGTAGAGCACTTTCTATGATGCCCCAGAGATATATACTTTATAATTAATAAATCTAGTGTTTGAGATAATTCCTATTAAAAATCAGATGTCAGCCCTGGGGTAGACATAATAACCTTACGTGCACATTACAGACTTGGCAGCAAATCAGGTTTGATTGAAGCCCCATCATCTTGCTCAGCCTGAGGCGAGAAAGATGGTGAAGGTCCTGTCTTCCTCAGTACCTTGTGCCGAGCCACTGTCCCTCAGCCTGGACTTGGGCTCGGCTTCCTTTGGCTTAGGTGTATTTTGTGCGTGCCAGCAGGGACAGCACTGAAGTGGTTCTGTCTTCTTCCTCAGAGTGGACACTGGGGATCCAAGGGCTGTCACAGCTTAGCGCTGAGGTTAGCTCAGATTCCCTGGGTAAATTTGTGAAGTCACTGTTTCCCCTCCATGTGGCCCTGTAGTGGGAGCCGAGCTGTGTCTGGACAGTGAGAGTGGCCCGTCCCTCCGCAGTCCCTGACCTCTCACGAAGGTTGGCATCTGCTGACCTTTGTCACCATCGTTCCTTCAGTATTTATAGGTGGGCATTTGATGATGAGGAGGCCTCCTTCTCGTGTATATTTAAATTAAATATGTGTATATTTATCAGTTTGCATCAGTGTGAACCAGTAAGTTATCATTTGTTAACCCCCCCCCCCCCCGCCACCCGGGACAGAGTCTAGCTATGTAGCTCAGGCAGGGTTGGAACTCTCAATCCTCCTGCCTTGACCTCCTGAATGTTGGTATCTTAGGTGTGTACCACCACACCTGCTCCATCATCATTTTCTCAGATGCTCAGATTGTCCCATATTTAGCCAGTAGGAGCCTCCACAAGCCAGATTCCAAGCTCCTATGTCATGGTTTTGTGGTTCTGTGTGGGTGTCTTTGGTTTCTGGTACAAGATGTTTCTGCCTTTCCAATCCAGTCTAGAGTCAGCCATGTCCCAGGAGCCTGCTTCTTATAGAGCAGGGTGCAAGAAACCAAAGCAAGGGCTCCAAGTGTGAGTGCTACTTGCAAGTGCTCGAGCCTCTGGGCCAGTGCTTCTCCCCCTTCCTGCCACTGCCCTTTAATACAGTTCCTCTTGTGGTGACCCCAACCGCAGAATTATTTTCATTGCTACTTCATAACTGTAGAATTTGCTATGTGTTTTCCAATGGTCTTAGGTGACCCCTGTGGAAGGGTCGCTCAACCCCCACAAAGGGTCTTGACCCACAGGTAGAGAACCACTGCCCTAGGTCCTTGGCTGAGAAACGTGTGTTTGTGCACGTGTACATATATCCACACAGATCTATATTTACATCTGTGTATGAATACACAGCTCCTCCTCCTACACACTGAAATCTGACAAACTCCATTCTGGTCCATATGACACAGTGTATGCTGAACATACACTTCCTGACAACTCCTGTGATCTTTCTCAGTGGAAGAACTGGGTCCTACAGTTGCCTCCCTTGGCTCTGTCCTTGGTGTGTTTACGGGTTTCCTCCAGGGAAAGAGCCAGGTCACTTGGCTCTTTTGTCACAATACTAGCAACGGCCAAATTCTCTGTGCACAGATATAGTCAGTCAGTCTCTCTCTCTCAGACACACAGACACACAGACACACAGACACCCTCAGTGCACCAGGCCAAGTCCACTTGTTTTTCTTGTCCTTAACTAGTTAGACCTAACCTTCTTGTCCATGGTGATCCAACTCACATGAGCCCATTTTCTTCTTTTGTACATCACAAGTGCCCCACAAAGCACGTGTCAGATGGAAGTCCCAACTCAGCCCAGCAACCTCCGGCTTCCCATTCTCATAACAGTTCCTGGTATCCCATCTGCCACCCGGATCCCTCCTGTTCCTCTAGCCCAGTTCCCAGCTCCCAGTTCTTCCATTTATGCTGCTTCTGTGTGTTCCCTCTCTTCTGTTTCCTTTGCCCCCCCACCTGCACCAGCCTCATTCCCTGTATTAACTAGGGTTTCATTATTATAATAAAACAGCATGATCAAAAGCAACCTGAGAAGGAAAAAGGTTGTTTCATCTTATACTTCCACATCGCAGTCTGTCATCAAAGGGAGTCAGGGAAGGAATCTGGAGGCAGGATCTGAAGCAGAGCCCATGGATTGCTTAGTGGCCTGCTCTACATCAGTTGCTCAACTTGCTGCTTTATACCAACCTGGATGTCAGGCGTAGGGGGGGTACCACCCCTCAGTGGTCTGGGCCCTTTTATATCTATCATTAGTCAAGAAGAAGCCCCCACAGACTTGTACAGGCAGCCTGATTGGCAGCCTGTACTGTCTCAATTGAGTTTCCTCTTTACATGTGCCTCTAACTTGTGTCAAATTGACCAAAAAAAAAAAAAAAAAAAAAAAAAAACCTAGCCAGGACAATTGACCTCTTGTCAACTTGACACACCAACACATTGCTATTAATCCATAACCTTTCCTTTCATGTTTATCCCCAATGTCTCTATATCAATATCACAAAATAAAGTATATTCCAATTTTTAAAACTCTCACACTTTAAAAAATCAGTCTCTGCTAGGTGTGGTAGTGCACACCTTTAATCTCAGCACTTGGGAGGCAGAGGCAGGTGGATCTCTGAGTTCAAGGTCAGCCTGGTCTACAGAGTGAGTTCCAGGACAGCCAGAGCTGCACAGAGAAATCCTGTCTCGAAAAACAAAAAGCAAACAAGTATTTATGGAACCTATTACTATGTACAATGGACATATACCAATAAAATTTTTAAATTAAAAATAAATAAAACAAAATAAAAATTCAGTCTCTTTAAAATAGCCAAAGTCTCTTTTGAAATTCAAAGTCTCTCCAAAATATCTGAAGTCTCCTAACTGTGGCTCCTATAACATCAAAGAAAAAAGTGTGTATGTGTGAGGGCGGCGTGTAACATTATATTTCAAATAGGAAAAGCCAGGACACAGATATAGTCATATCAAAGCAAAACCAAAGGCCAACAGCATAACAGCAAAAGCTTGCTGTGTGATAGAGGCGTGGAATTCACTTAAGAGCCTCTGGATTCCGTGAGACTCATAAGCTCCACCCCTCAGGCTCTGTCATTCATATCACTCATGGCTCCTCCCACAGGCTCAGGCTGGCTCCACTGCAGCAGCTGCAGTCCTTGCTGGTCATTCATGGTACTGCATCTCTCAAAGGCTGGAGGCTTCCCTGCACTGTGCTGTACTTTCACCAATAGCCTCTCCTGGGCTCTATTCAGGACTCTCACCCGCCACATGGTACCAGACCTCAACTTCTCTTCATGACTGCTTCAATCCTGAGGCTTCACCAATAGGCTCTCCTGGGTTCTTATAATGCCAAGTCTCCGCTGCTCTCCTGGCCTCTTCATGCCTTCAAAGCCAGTACTGCCTGGAAGACTTGCAGACATGACCAAGCTCTGCTGCCAGCATGAGATGCAGCCTCGGCCCCTGTGGTCCGTAACTTCTGTGTGCTGAGGAAATACCCCCAGAAGATTTTGCCTCAATGATGCTGTTCTTTTCTTAATCACAGTTTATTCTTCAGCTCCAGATGGTCAATATTAATCGTGCCAGCAAAGCAAAGACTACACTTTAGTGGTTCTGGTCTCCTGTTAATCACAGCCAGCTCTTCAGTCCCAGCTGACCAGGACTGCAAGGTCTTCTTACTCATGGATAGAGTCCTGACTTCCCTGAGGAAGTGCCCAAGCCAGGCTCCACACCTGCTCTGCTCTCTGCGTTGTGTTTCCAAGTCCCCACAAGAGCTCTTTAGCTCATTAAGCTTTTCACTTGATGGCCTTTCCAGCCCAAAGTCCAAATGCCTCCTCAGTCCTTCCAAACTAGGGTCAGATCTGTAGCAGCATTCCTCACAAACCTGGTACCAACGTCTATCTTAGGATTTGTATTGGTGTAATAACACCACGGCCTAAGCAACTTGGGAGGAAAAGGTTTGTTTCATCTTATGCTTCCAAAGCACAGTCCATGGCTGAAGGAAGGCAGGCAGGAGCCTGGAGGCGGGAACTGAAGCAGAGGCAGTGCTGCTTACTGGCTTGCTTCCCATAGCTTGCTCAGCCCGCTTCCTTAAGCCATCCAGGGCCACCTACCCAGGGATGGCACCACCCACAGTGACCTGGGGCCTTTCTCGTCAGTGATTAAGAAAGTGCTCCACAGGGAAGGGGAAAACATGATCAAAATATACTGTATAAAAATTATTTTTCAATAAAAAAAGGAAATATTCATAGACTCCCCTACAGACCATCTGATGGAGGCATTATTCCATCACAGGTTCTTCTTCCCAGATGACTCTAAATTGTGTCAAGTTGACAAGAGACTAGCCAGGATCGTCTCCTGGGGAGTTCTTCTGGTCTGGTCATCCTGGCTTGACTGGATCATTGGGAATGGTCCATCTGCAAGGGTGAGACTGTCCCTAGTCTCTCCAGCCCACAGGCCTTTGGGATGACAGTCAAGGTGCCTTGGGAGCTGGCTGTAGTCTCTGCGCCATTCTCCTATGAAGCTGTTTTTAAAAAGTCTGAGTTAGAGCTTGCCTTCTGATGGGAAGGTCGACGGCGAAGGGAAAGGCGCAGAACCGTTACACTGTGGTTCCGGGTTCACCAACACGTGCATGTGTGCATGCACACACATACATGCACACACACATATTTCTTTACACATGAAGACACATGTAAATGCACAGAAAACTGCTAGGGGCCCAAGGCCCTTGCAAACCCCTGGCTTGGGGTTGGGGATCCAGACTTCAGGATATTTTAATTTAGCTGGCCTTTAGGAATGGATTCCTTGGAAAACAGATTCATATATTGAGACATTCAAAAAATTACAATTTAAAATGGTTTGTGTTGGTGTTAAAGTGAGAAGAGGCCCTGGGAGGGAAGGTGCATCTTCTACAGGAAGCTGTGTGTGTGTGTGGTGCTCACCCGGCAGGGCCTGTCCGGTGGCAACGTGGCTAGAGGAGACGCCTCGTGTTAGACCCACCTCACCGAGAACTCAGGAGCAGGCCTCCTTGGCCCAGATTCTGCTTTTCCTTCTGCACAGTCAGGCTCCCGTGCTCCGTCTCCAGCTCACCAGCAGGCTTCAGGGTCTCCGTCAGGGAGCCGCAGGTGTAAGCACTGACCCCAGGGCCTCCTGACCACGGAGGTCCCTCGTTACTGCCATG
The DNA here is from genome assembly GCA_028551405.1 of Uromys caudimaculatus. Taxonomy (NCBI): domain Eukaryota; kingdom Metazoa; phylum Chordata; class Mammalia; order Rodentia; family Muridae; genus Uromys; species Uromys caudimaculatus. Next base: position 130,887,340 of record CM052701.1, read on the forward strand.
GACATGATCCTGAGACAACTGTCTTCACCTTAAGCCAAGTGCAAGTGGTCTTGGAGGGAAGCCATTACAGAGTTATAAAGTTAAAAGGCTTTCCCCAGGAGGAATGTAGCTGTTCTAGCCAGGCTTCTAGTCCCTTCAAGGTGTAGGACATGTCCTTCTGCCCTTCCTGGTCTCAGAGCTCTCCAAGATCCTCCTTCACCTAACCAGGTGTCTACACTAGAGGAGGGGCTGCTCTGAGCAGGGGCCCGAGGCCTCTTGGTACTGGGATGTGGAACATGGTACTCTCTCGGGATGTGGAAAGGAATTGCCCCTCAGTTAAGGTGACAGTGTCAAACACTTTGTGTAGAGATGGAGTCTAGAGATGATTGTGTGTACGTGAGGTCTGGATGACCTGTGCTCAACAGAACCCGAGGCACCTGTAGTTTAACCTCTGACTTCTTTACGGTAGTTTCGTTTTTTTGTTTCTGCTCTGTCTGTGGTGCTGGGGGTAGAAGCCAGGGCCTTGCACATGCGTAAGCAAACCCTGCCTCGCCGAGCAGTCCTCCCAACTGCTTAGGACTCTTTTCCAAGGCACATCAAACAGCTGGATTCATTCTGGGTAGGGATTATCCATGATTCTTGTCTTCTTGAAGGAAAGAATTCAATCAAAACACAGATATTTTAAGCAGACGTTCATTTAGCAGAGCAAAGCCAAGTCACAGTGTGAGCTGCCCCCAACACGAGATGTAGCCTAGTGCATTCTATGATATGGTTTAAAGTTTTAGGAATATTTATGAGGTGGCATATTCATGAGGTGATAGTGACCCTTTTCCTTCCCAACTCATGATGAACCAGATTTCCCTTTCATGGCATTTCTTCCCATGATCCTCTAGGAAAGCCCAGGGGACCAGATTTGAGGTCAAAACCACAATGCAAGTGGTATTTTAATGATGCCAGGTCTCTCAAGCATATGGACCCTTCGTTAGTGCCTGTGGAGGCTATAGCACAGTCCTGGCTGCAGCTTCAAGGATATTTAACCACAGCAGTGTTCTGTCGGCTGGGAGACCCAGCCTTGGTTTTCTTCAGTCACCTCACAGCTAACTCCTTACCTACATGGTACTAGACTGTACCAGGACCTCCATTCCGGATCAACCTTCACCTGTAACTCCAGAGAGGGCAGATGCTAAGAGGACACGGTTGGGTACGCTGTAAGTCACATCAGAAAAGGCATTGCATTCACGCCTTTGGATTGGGACTCATGGGTCAGATGGTTTAACACGGGTGCCTGGAGTCTGTGGAGGGCTGTCTCCTCTGCGGCAATAATATTACCACCCCTCACCAACTGAGAAGCTAGCCGGACATCAGCTTCATGGTTTTATTTCATTGCAACTTAAGAGTGGCCCAGACGTTATCATTTTCTTTTACAGTTGAAAGAAAGGCTCAGAGAGATCAACCTCTGTTCTGATCATAGGGGGCAGGAGGTTGTGATCTGAACACATTCCCCAAAAACCCAGGCATTTATATATGCTTTATATATGAAAACCCTGCATGAATGGCTGCGGTAAGACTGCTGTGCTCAGCTCAACTCATTCCTGCCTGCTGTCTCATGTCCCCGCCCAGCATTGCCGATGGGGAGCTTAAGTATCCTGGGACAGATGAAACTCTGACTCAGGGCTTAGTGACTTACCAACGCCACAGGGCTAACAAGCTGGCACCACTGCACGTGCGGCTGACTCCGGCGCCCACACTCCATCGTCCTCTTGTGCGTGGGGCTCTGGAGTCTCTGGCTGTGGCTGATAAATTGCTCCTTTTGGCTTATGAATAACATGGCAAAACAAATTGCTTTGGGGACCTAGAAGGAAGTCGTTGGCCTTGTGTAAACTCAACTGGAGTGTCATCCAGCAGACAGCTCTGGGGGCATCTACAAATATCTTCCAAAGATATCCCCAAAGTGAGTCACCCAGAAAGCCCCATGTTTTGGTTTGCAAATGAATTTTGAGAAATGGCCTTAAGATCTTGGGTTGTTGGCACCTTTCCCATCCCAAATTGCAAAGGACTTTGGAAACACCACAGAAGAGAAGAGAAAGGGGTGGGGTGCTGGTTATTTACTGCTCCAAGCCCCAAGCAGGTACTCGAGATTAAAGGCCCCACCACCACCACTCCAACTGCATTTAAATTTCATTCCAGCATGGCTACCTGCCAGTGAGCCAGCTCATCATCCCTTCTGAGGGTGCCTGGGCTCACCTGACACAGTAACTGTTAGCAGTGACTGTTAGCGGCCAATAACAGCAGTGCTGGGAACAGGAACTTGTTTTAAAGTTCAGGTTTTCACAGCTCTATGGTATGACTACCAAGCATGCTAAGATGAAATCCCTCCTCATCCCTTCTACTGTGGAGATGTCAAGAAGGCAGGCTCCGGGGCCTGATGGGACATCCAAGGAGGCCTGGGTTTGCTTTGGAAAGTGAAATGATAGTTTCCACACAGAGGGAAGGAGCAGGACCTGGGGTAGGAATGGGGGGTGATGTCCAAGCAGATGCAGCCTGTGCATTGGGCAGCAAAGACAGGATCTGGGTCAGCTGAAGAGAGGGGGAAAACAAAGCCCTAGACCAGCTCCCTAGGCTCTTTCCAGCGGGGGTGGGGCGGGCAGCAGATTACAGCTTTATTTGTTTAAACCTCGGGAGCTGTAAGCATTCACAGTCCTCTTGACTTGTGCTGCCTGGTTGTAAAAAGAACAGTTGAACGAGCTCATTGTTTGGGGGCTTCTTTCTTTAATGTATTTTACAAACACTGGCAGTGACAGGCCTGACACGCACATTTCCATGTACTCGCTCTTCAGTCTGGGATTACAGCATTAATAACACAGTTCCGCGCTTCATGCCATTTTTAAGCATGATCGTTATGATAAAGGGCATATACTTAATTACAGGCCTGCTTAATTACAGCTCTGTTGAAGCTCGTTTGTTTAGGAGAATGCTAATTGTGCTACGGAGCCCGAGGCACATCCTCACTTTCAGCTGCTCCTCGTTGCTCCGATCCATGGATCAGCGGTTGTTAAAACTGCCACCATCTTTTTCTTTAAGTAAAAAGAAGAAAGCAGCGGCCAATACTGAAGGGACACAGTTTCTAGTCAGATATGAGGAACCACCCTAACAGGGAGCTGTCCCCACGGGCCAGACCCCTGACTGTTGTCAAATGTCATGTCTGTTCATGAACTACTGTAGTATGCCCATTTTACAGACAGGCTCAGAGGTGTGGTAGCCCTGGCATGGACAGCCACCATCTACTGAACTGTGAAGGGAGCTCACTTCTGAGCTAGCCCATCCTTCTACCACAGGCCAGGCTGTGAGCCTGAGCCCCAGTTCCATCGTGCCCCAGAACTCGGTGCCTGACTTCGGTGAATAGAGGCTGCAGTTGGGAAGTTGAGCCGATTGGAGCAAGTTTGCCAGTTTGTACTGGGAAGGAACATGGGCTTCCTTCCTTTCTTCTCTTTTGTGAAAGAGACCGTGGTAGGGCTGTGGGCCCTCCACCTTTCTTCTCTTCTTTGCCTTTGTAAAGTCACCCTGGGAACCGTACCTGGAGAAAGGGCCAGTGTCTGTTCTGGTGTCATTCCTGATTCTGCAACATGACTGTGCACGGGTCAGGTAGGATCCGGGAGAGAAGCCACACCCTAGCTCTTGCTGATTGGAGGGTGTGGTGACCCTGTGAGGCCTGTCCTCCGGCAGTGTATGGCTCCGAGTAGGGTCAATAAGAACCTGGCAGCTAGGACAGCCATCCACACCTGAGCTCTAGAACAGTGGTGATGGAAACATACCAGCCCTGACTGAGGAAGGAGAGGAACAGGGGGGAAGCAGGGCTCCCCAGGAGAGGGAGGACAGAGATGATTTATGAGCAGTCTCGAAGATCACATGAACAATGGGTGCCATCATTTTAAGGATTATGTTTGCCAAACCTCTGAGTATTTTCATATATGGAAGGCCATCCAGCTAAGGCTCCTAGGAATGGATGCTGTTGATTCAGAAGGGGCCTTACCTCCGACGGCTAGACGCTGCAGTGCAGAGACCCTACCCAGTCCCCCAGCAAGCAAACAGCTCTGCCTGTTGGCTCTGCCCAGTGCGTCTGCCTAGGAGGACAGTGGGGCCCTGAACTGTGATCAGTCTGGGCAGCCCTAGCAGATATGAGCCTTCGTCCACCTCAGGCCTTCTCTTATCTAGACAGGGGCCCACTCTGCCTGTTTCCCATGTGTCAAATGCAGTGCTGGGATGCTGGGCAGGGTTCTCCCTCCCAGAGGCAGCAGACCTGACTCGGCTTTCCATTTCCTTATGGGGTTAGTTTAGGGTCCCACGATGTCCTACCTCTCTTCAAGGCTCTCAGGATGATCATGAGAGAATACCATGCTCGCATGAGGTGTCACTTTCAAGCTCAGAGCAGACCAAGTGGCACCCAGATTCTGTGGCCATGCTGTGGCACTGTGGCCTTGAGAGGGGTACCTTTCATGTTCAGTGGTCAAATCACAATGATGTGTCCAACCAACAGTAAGCCAGTTCCCCTCTTGCTACTGTGCATGTCTTCCATTCATCCTGTTCAGCTGGACCTAAACCACAAGGCGTTGCAGGGACCCTGATGAATTCCATGCTCTGGTGTAGCCCAAATGCCCCATTCTGAGCCCTTCATCACATTTCACTATTAGCCAGTTAGCAAGCATTCACTAGGTCCCCACCAACACTTCACTTAAATGTCCCACATGTTTCTTTTCCGATATTGGGTGAAGTCCTGACCCACTTAACAGCAGTTGCTTAGTCTGCTTGTCTAGTGCCTAGGCTGTGTCATATGGAAGGGAATATATATGCCACTATGTGGAAGCCCAGTGACAACTTTGTGGTGTCATTTCCCTCTTTCTGCCTTCGTGTGATTTCGGGGCTCAAACTCAAGTTGTTACATTTGTGCAGCAAGCACCTTTACCCACTGAGCCATCTCAGTAACCCCTACTAGACTTTTAAAAAGATTTATCTATTTTATATGTCTGAATATTTGTCTGCATCCTGGTCTTCGAACCACATACATACAGTATTTGCTGAAGCCAGAAGATAGTGTGGATCCTCTGGAACTGGAGTTAAAGATGGTTGTGGGCTGCCATGTGGGTTCTGGGAAACAGTGTCCTCTGCAGGAGAAACTAGTGTTCTTAACCACTGAGCCATCTCTCCACACACCCCTCCACACACCCACCCACTCACTCACTCACTAGATTTTTACAATGAAATTTGGTCAGTTAGTATGGCCTGGAGGTCACATCTGCTTCAGTGTGTCCTGTGCTATTGGGAGCCCGTGCCAGTCCTCTTAGCCTCTCCCCTGTTGACTCTACCAGGTGGGCTAAGATCGACCCTGTAGTGCATGGGAATTATGTGAGACTGCCCAGCCTCCTATTGTAAGTCCCCACCTCAGTCACTTTACCAAATGGCTCCTTGCAGTCAGGACCGAGCACAAGGGGCTTCCATCTCTGCCGCCAGTGCAGACAGGAGTGTCTCTGCTGTTGCCACCATCCTGGTGGCCACCATCATGCAGCCTTATGTTTCTCACTACATGAAACTCTCTCCCCTCTGTCTGCTAGTAGGTCGCAGAGCTCCCATAAGGCTGCGGGTGAGGACCTCGCTGCAGACGTGGGTACGGAGAAGCTTCATTCACTCTGCGCAGTGGCAGGAGCAGTAATCTACACACTCCCTTATCCATGTGTAGGAGAAATTCTATTGTCCGTGTCCAAAGCTCATAAGTCAGGGCTTTCAAGTTCTGCTTCCTGCCTGACTGACCTCGGGAGGCTCCAAACTCTGGAGCTCTGCTTGGTCATCTCAAAACGATCAGAAGTGACATGAGGCCCTGCAAGCATTTGAGGTCAAAGCACACAAGAGCTGTGTGGGGTGAACAGAAGCTTAGAGCTCACACTGGACGGTCGGTGGCAGGGGCTGGTGCGGCCTCTCCCTGCATGTTGATGGGGCTTGCCTCCCCCTCTCTGACAAGCCTGTAGCTTTCCAAGGATTCTTCATTCATGGGACTATGTCTGTTGTGGCAGGTTCTCTGGTGGTGCTAGGATGTTGGAATGTGGGCCCATGAAACTATTTGGTACTTTCTCCCTCCTTCCTGTGTTAATGTCACATATACCATGTGACATTAGCCTTCTCTTCTGGGTTCTAGGTCCCAGCTACAGTGGGAGATGGCCCCTGCCACAGGTGTTTATTGAGCCTGGAAGGTTCACACAGGAAGTGGCCTGCAGAGAGAGGCCTCATGGTGCAGGCTGGCCCTCTTCCCTGTGGTCATTATGGACACAGCCTAACATACACTGTGTGGCCAATCACAGTAGACACCGGACGGGATTTCATCCCTTCCTCCTGCATTCTTTTTTCCACTTCTACTTTTCCTCTTCCCCGGTCCTAAAAGCTGGCCCCAGCATTTGAATACCAGGGAATGTTTTAGGAGACATTTAGGGGGAGGCACACCATCCATTCCAAAACCACGGTCTGCAACAAACCACCCTCTTCCAGGCTGCAGGTCCCTGCACTAAGGGCCAGATCTGTCGGCTGAATTTTGCCTCAGCTCAGTCAGCAGCCCGATTCTCTGTTCTCGGGTGACACTGTGAGGGCCTGCCTCACATGTTCCTCCTCTGTGGCAATACTGCCACCAGTTTGGCGGTGGAGATCTAGACACAGGTAGATTGCAGGAAGAAAATGGCTTCCCAGTCCCTGCACTTCTCTCCCACGGGCTGCTTGTTCCACATCCTTTCTCATGTCCTGTTGAAATTAAGCACACAGAGCAAGTCTTAATTCAGTCCTGAGGTCATGACAAAGAATCAGTAACTGTGAGCGTGTGTCGTAGTCCACCCCTCCCCACCCCCCACACACTGAGTCCACTCTTCCAGGCCCTGGACACGTTTCCTGCAGGTTCAGAGCCCTCCCCCCAGCCATTAGCCAGGCTTCTTTTATACATGATTTCAGATGCTCACTGCAAGCTCAGGCCAGGACGCAGGCCCGGCCGTCTGACCGCCGAACTGCTTGTCTTCCCATGGAGACTGATGAGCACCCAACACCACCCAGGGGGTCTGCAGCTCAGCCTAGAGAATGAACAATGGATACGCCCCTGCAAGCTTCCTCCCAGGGTGCCCTCTGTCCACTCCCTCCCACGCACCACTTTCTTCCTACTGTCACGTTTATGATATAGGTCAGACTCCTGGACTAGGGTAGAAAAGGGCCTCCACACCAGCCCTGGGATACCCCCTGACTGACTTCCTGCACTCAGCAGTCCATACAGGCATCTGTATCCCTAGGTCAGATGTAGTCACTGGGAACAGGGGGCACCCTGCCCCACTCGGTAGCTCCCAGCCACTTGACCTGGGTAGCACCTGCCTCCAGCCAGGCACTCACTGGTCCTCTCTGTACTGATGTCTTAGATTCTTGGACAGCAATGGTGTCTTTAGTGCCTTCCTCTCCTCTGTTCTCTTGCAGCAATGGATGGTGTGCCTTTTATGATCTCAGAGAAGTTTTCCTGCATTCCAGAAAGTGTAAGTTTTATGTGTGATTCCCTTCTCCCCCACCCCAACTGAAATCCTTCAGCTTCTGTGTACGTGAGCTGCTCTTATCTATGTCTAGCTGTTTGCTTGTTTGCTTGCTTGCTTGCTTGCTTGCTTGCTTGCTTGCTTGCTTGCTTGCTTGCTTGAGACTAACTCTCACAATGCAGCCCTGCTGGCCTGGAACTAGCTTTGTGCACCAAGCTGGCCTTGTCCTTACAGAGATGCATCTGCCTCTGCCTCCTGAGAGCTAAGGTTAAAACATGCGCCACCCAGTCTTAATGACTTTTCTTGAGACATATAGCTCTAGCTGGCCTGGCACTCACTATACAGATCAGGCTGCCATCAGACTCAGAGATCTCTATGCCTCTGCCTTCCCAGTGCTGCGCCACCATGTGTGGCCTTGGGGTTTCTTCATGATGATGGAGTTCGCCGGAGCCCCCACCGTCATTGCCGTATTCTGTGCACACTGCATGCTCCACTGTAGCACAGAGCGTCAATGCCTCTGCCTCTGCTCTCTGCCCAGGATGAGCCCTGAGCCCTCCTGAATGACAGAGGGACTGAGTGAGCCAGCCAAGAGGAGAGGGCAGCAGCCAGACCATGAGCGGTGCCTGCCACAGCCAGGGCACTGTAGTGGGCTACATCCCCTCCTGGAGACATCCCTCCAATGATGTCTGGTCCTCAGGACACCCTTCACCCCTCTCTCAGCTATGCAAGCCTGAGCGGCCCTGGGTCACTAAACTTGTTTCTGGCTTTTATCCTTCCTGAAGAAGATTGCTTTGAGGCATCACTAAACACCACAGCCCTAGTTTGGCCCAGCTAAAGACCCCTTCAGTGTTTTTCTTGGACCCAGTTTAAAGCCACCCGGCTGCAAGCCAGCCTGCTCTGTCGTTTCCATTTTTATGAAATATAATAGGCCTCCTCTGAACCCTTCTGGTAAGCGCTTAATCTTGAAAAATGCTCCTGACGTGACACAGGAAGCCTGAGGAACTTCAGCAGAGCCACTTGGCTGTGTTGCCATGGAGACGCTGGCACTCTCCTATGTGCTCCCTGGGAGAGGCTGCTCTGCCCTGCTCACCAGCTCCAGTTGAGAAAGTTTAGTGGAATAGTTAGAGCCTAATGATGCAACAGCTGGACCTCTGCTGGCTCCTGGGCCAGGCGGGCAGGCAGCCCCGTCCTCTCACCACGCAGGCTGGCATCTCCAGCATTGCCAAACTGGTTTGTGGCTACTGGTAGCACAGCCCCAGGAGCTCAGGGTCTAATTTGGTGGCCCTGTCCCAAGTTCACCCTCACAAACATGTTGCTGCCAATTCAGCAAGCGCTCAAGGCCACGGATGCAGGCCAAGCCCAGTGTTAAGCTCTTCCGAGCACTTCTCTGTTTAGTCCCCCTGCAGCCAGACCAGAAGGGCCTGCCCATGCCACTTTAACAGGCTTTTAAGTGTGGCTTTTACAGTAAAGGTGAGGAGGGCCAGATGCCTCCACAGGTAAAAGGCCCGTAGCACAAGTCAAATCACTGGAATTTGGTCCCAGGGATCCACATAAAAAAAAAAAAAAAAGTTGGATACAGTGGCATGTGTGTATAATCCTAGTACCCTAAGAGATGGGAGCCAGAGCCAGCTGGCCTAGGGCGCAGAGGGTGGCAGAAACAAGAGAACCCTGCCTCAGCAAGGTGGAAAGAGACCAGCGCCTGAAAGTCGCCCTCAGACCTTCACATGCATGTGTTCACACACTCTGTAAATAGCTAAATGGATGACAGACAGATGAGATTAACCCATCCTGCACCAAGAGGCAGCCAGTTTAGACTCCAGAGCCACCCACCAGCCTCTCACCTCCCCCACATGCAGGACCCCCTGAGTAGACATGAGCTCCACACCCAGCATAACACTTTGGGTCCAAACCCCTGGGTTCTGTGGGGTTCTGGGGCTTCACCTGCTGGTGAGGCTGCAGAAGGCCAGGCTTTTTGCCGCTCCTAGGAAATACAGAGCTAGTGTACCTGGAAGGAACCTGCAGCCTCATAGGCGGGGAGGCCCACGTATTTCAGCCCAGGCTCCTCTGGACTTCAGCTGACCTTCTTGGCCTAAGAATTCACCAAGAAATGTCCCAGTGTCCATGAGATTGCAGAGCCCCCATTAACGTGCCAAACTTTCCCATTCACTGCCTTTGACCTGATGGATAGATATCTCCTTCCCCCATCACTACCAAAGATCTGGAATCTACCTGACGCTATGTACTGCAGACCCCTGGAACTCCTTAGACCTGACACTGTTCTGTAGAGACGGCAGCCAAGGTGGCCAGCCCCATACTCTGTCACAAAAGCATAAATCTCACTCACTTTCTCCTTTGCAGCAGAAGAGAGGATGAGGTGATTGACCACAGGCACACCTTCCGGGAGGCCATGACCCCCTCACCCACCCACCCCCAAGCCGACCCTCTAATGCTGTGGCAATGCAGTCTTGTGATCCGAACGCTTAGTCCACCGTGTCTTTGTGGTTCTTCCCTGGACCCCATAACGACTGGACACCACAATATCCGTTCCCATGGGAAAGGGTAGGAATGTAGGACAGCTTGGACATCACAAGTGCCATAAGAGCAAGGAGGGCATTCTCCGGCCATCAAAAAGGGTGACTTGCTCTATATTTTCAGATGCAGCCCTTCGATCTCTTGGGAATCACTATCAAGTCTCTGGCGGAAATTGAAAAGGAGGTGAGTACACTGGACCCAGGATGCTGCTCACCCCTCAGGGCTCTGTTCTGGGAAAGACGGGGGCAAGGGCCCTTCTCAGGGAAAAGCACTGAGCCACACTGCGTGCACCCATTCCTTGTAGTGCCTCCTCTGTCTCATCATTTGCCACCAGGACTGTCGCAAAGATTTAACCAAACCTCTTTATGATCCAGAGGAGAGTCCTAGGCCCCTCATACTCAGCCAGGCCCCCATTTGACCAGTCGGTATGATGACATCTGGGCATCATAGGAAAGACACCAGGATCAGGGTCCAAAGGAAAGGTGCAGGGAGGTGGGCCTAGGCTCCGGGTCTCACGGGAGCCTGGCTGCGCTTGTCCCTGCTCAGAGGCCAGCATCAGTCTGCACATCCTGTCTGTGCAGAGGAGGCTGCCACAGTCACGTGCTGCTACCAGAGCTCCTCAGAGAGGAACATTTGTCTCAAAGATGGAAATGGCAGAACCATTTCAATATCCCTGGTTCCTTGGGGTTTTCTTGTATGTACCCAGCCCGCAGACGCAGGCTGCATTATTGAAAGATGGCTGGAATCAAAGAAAATTGAATCAATGCAGTACAACAAATTTCAAAACCTGTCAAAGCAAAAACAAGACGAAAACCTCCCCCTTTGTCTTTGATTCTCCGTAAATCATAAAAACCTGATTGTCACCCACAGTTTTGTTTGTTTTCTTGCTGGCAACAGCAGAAATGGCTAGCCATGATGCTAGAAATTTGGTGTGCAGAATTTCACATCTACCCTTAAAATGGTTCAGCAGTCCATCTGCTCGAGAAGAACATTTGCCAGGAACTCAGCATAGGGCGAGCCTCCTCTGGGGATGAAGCCCATGGGTACCAGGGGAGGCTTTGAGAGGGTGGCCTGCTCCAGCTGCAGTGGGAGAGCAAGATAGAACGGGGTCACATAGGCAGACACTGGGGTAGCCTGGTTGCCTAACCCGGGCAGCCACCCCTGGTAATGGGGTGAGGGGTGATGGGAGAGGCTATCTCAAAGAGTGTCAGCCGGGGCTGTGTGAGCAGGTGGGAAACTGGTGGCAGCAGGTACCCACTGCTGGGGTTGGGTGCTCAGGAAAGGGCCATTGGCATCCCTCCCCTCCGCCCATCCCTGCCCTTGCCACCTTGGTCCTTGGCGGCAGCATCTTTCTCTTAAGCACATCCTGTGGGCACAATCATAGAATTTGGGTCTGTCTTGTTCTTGCCCAAGTGACCAAATGACCTTCTTCCTCTTTTGTATGAGGCAATATTAGGACCTATTCCTATCCTATCCTATGGCTGGAAGCCCCTCAAAGGGAGCCCCTCAGGCTGGTAGAATTAGTGGGTACTAGAAGGTCAGTCCGCCTGGGTTCTGGATGCAGTGAGTAGATAGACCCCATTGTTAGGCCAGGGCATCTGAGATCAGCACCAAATGTCTGGTTCTCCCTCTACTCTAGGGGCTGGCCCCTAGCTAGGCAGGCCCTCATGCTGCATTTTTTTCGCCTCAGCACTCTGAGTTGGGGTGTGGCTTCTTAGACACACCACCAGGTGTTAGGGACAGCTCTGGAAGGAGCTTCTGGGCTTGATCCCAACTCTTCTGCTGGGCTTTTCTGAGCCTTTTCTGTCAGGTGGCATAGTGATGGGAACAGCAGCAGTGCTTAGCAGGGCTCTGCTGAGGGCTGGGTTTGGAGCAGGGCCTGAGCCTGCAGAGCATAGCATCTCTGTCTCCACCGTCCATCACTTTTGTCCTCTCTCTCCCCGGGGTCGGAGCAGGAGGCAGTGTCTGCCATCCAGGTCTGCAGCTGAGGGGTGCCATCGGGGTTGTCAGAGCCTTGTTCTGTTTCTCACTGTTAGTCTTGGTAAGAAGGCAGGCCTGCATTTGCTGCTGAATTACACTAAAGATGCTTTACAGAGGATGAGGAAAGGTAGGGGAGCATGGTGGAAAGTGCACATGGCAAGAAGGGTGTCCCTTAGAGCAAGTGTCCCCGGGGCGGGCTAGCATGGTGCTGCCTGGGTCAGGACATCTGTTTTTCTCCCTTTCATGCCCTTGGGGCCTGGTACCTGTTAGAAGTGTGCTCTGCCCCCAAACAAACAAAAAGTCAAATGCTTGAGGCAGGGATTACCTTTCATTTTTTATATATTTATTTATTTTGTGGCAGTGGGAGCCTGACGCATAGTGTGTGGGGGTCAGAAGATAACCTGCTTAAGTCTGTTCTCTCATGTTCTATCATGTGAGTTCCAGGGGTGGAATTCAGGTTTTCCCGTTTGGCAACAAGCCTCTTTCCCCAGTGAGCCATCTCACTGGCCCAGATAACCACCTTTGAATTTGGGACACAGGCTAAAGATCTGAACATCTCCTAAGATCCTGCCCTGGCTCTTTCGCACAGGATCAAGATGTCCAGCCACCCTGCGAAATAAACCTGGACTGAGGCTGAGTGAACAGCCAGAGTCCCTGGCCCTGACTAAACTGTCAGCAGGTGGCTCCTGGGAAAACACGAAGACCGAATGTGGTGTGATAGTTATATTCCCTGCCACTTCCCCGAGGGGTGCAGCTGGAAGAAATAGTGTCATCCTTGAGGCAACTAGTCAGTCTGTCTGTCTCACATTAGGCTGAGTATCTTAGTCGTTGCCGTACTGCTGTGAAGAGACACCATGACCAAGGCAACTTGTAGAAGAAAGCCTTTCATGGAGGACGGGCTCCCAGTTTGTGAGGGTTTGCCAGGCATGGCACTGGGGCAGTAGCTGAGCGCCCGTCTGGCCCACAGTCTCATGGCAGAGGAGGACTAGGCCCACTTGGGCTTTTGAAACCAATGGCCACCCCCAGGGACACACCCCCTCCAACAAGGCCATCCTCCTAATCCTTCCCCAAACTCTCCACCAACTAGGGATCAAGCATTCAAATATCCGAGCCTGGTGGCCATTTTCACTCAAACCACTCCCCAGAGTATGCGCACCCCACCTAGCCGTGGGGCTTTTCTGAAGTTCAGCCCAGCCCTGTCTGCCACTCACCTTCCCCAGCAGGTCTGCCATGGAGCTGCTGGCCCTGTCAGCCAAAGAATAGTTAGAAATGAAGCAAGAACCGCAGACAAATGGCAGCACCAAAAGCTCATGCCAGCCGCCAGCAAGGACACCTGCAGGTGCCACCACACCCTTGATGTACACTGAGTCCCCTGGTGCTGCACAGGCTGTGTACACGCTCAAGGAAGAGTGTGACACTCATCCTGGCGGGCAGGGAACACAAAGGAAGCTGCATGCCTGACTGGCAGCATGGCTAGCCCACAGCACGCAAGCTACTAGTTCCTCAGGTTCCCTTAAGGATATGTGGGTGGCGGAGGTGACATGGTATCAAGGATGGGACACTGGAATCTGTGTCTGTGGTCAGGTGCCATGTGTCGATCTGTCGATCTAAGTGATATGGTGTCATGGACAGGATGCGGGGCCCCAGTCTGCCTGTGTTGGATGCCACATCTGCCCATAGTTGTTTTGTGGTTTGTTTGAATCAGGATCTCAGTATATAACTCTAGCTGGTCTTGAACTCACGGAGGGCTGTGCAGGCCCTGTGTGTGTGGAGGCCAGACAAGGATGCCAGCAGGTGGCTCCAGGGGTCCTCCTCTCTCACCTTTCCACCCCATTCTTTTGAGCCAGAGTCTCTCTCTGAGCCTAAAGCTTGTTGGAAGCCAGCAGGGATCCAGTGATCATCTCATCTCTGCATGCATGGCCAGACCCCAAACAAGTCCCTTTGCCTCCCCAACCCCAGCCAGAGCACAGGCCTCACAGGACAGTGCCCCATAGCATAGTGCCACTACTGGGCACCTCACAGCTGGCAGAGACCTTTAAGTGCCTCCACTCTCACCCCCCCACCCCCAGACTTCCCGGCGGTGTGGCACACACAGCCCTTACGTCACAGGAAGATACCCAGGAAAGGCGCTGTTTAAAACACCTACCATCAAGCAGCACTGTGGCAGGGGAGGGGCCATAGAAAACACACAAATCTCAGCATTCAGGCACATACCGAGATGTGGGTGGTAGAAAATGGATAAAGCCATGATTAATAAAGTAGCTCAGCCCGAATGCTGGCACTCTCAGCTCTCAGCTTTGGCACACACTCCTGTCTGCCCGTCTTCACAGGGCCTCAGCAGGATGCCTGTCAATTGGGTCAAGGCGATAGAGTGAGTTTTGCTGTCCCCCCCTTCCCATGGAGGTGACCAAGGTGTCACAGCAAAGTTTTCTGTCCTGACACAGTGTGTCTTCCATTTGTTTTCTTGCCTCTGTGGGAAGGTAGCATGGGGCTACCATCCCCACAAAGCCACACTGCCCACCCCACCCCCACCCCAGCACAAGCTGCTCCATTGAGGAGGGAGGAAAAAATGCAATTCCACAGCGATCCATGATGAAGCGTCTTTCCTCTGAGTGAGTAGATGGGCATATAAATATTCCCCATCTCCGCGGCTCTTTATTTCCCTTGTAAGCAGTTGCCCCATTTCTCCATCTGATGGATTTCCTGTCACAGCTAGGGTGGGCGTGCCCGACTCTCTCTCCAGCCACCTCCTCAAACAACCATCCTGTCCTGATTGTCTCAGTCCTCTGTTTCCTTTCACCTACCCACGCCGCCATGGGCCGAGATGCAGGGCCTGGAAGGCTTGTCCCACACAGACCTTTCAAATCAGAAGCAACGACCCCTATAATGAAAGCACAGGCACTGGGAAGCCAGTCTCTGCGGACTCCATGTGAAACGGGCTCACCCGGAACCCTTCACGAGGTACATGAGGCTGTGGCTAGGGGCTCTCTCATTAGCCCACCTTGCTTCCTGGTGGAATAGACAGCTCCATTTTCAGAGGACTTGAAAGCTGAAAAAGGAGTGTCTCATTAGCAGAGGTACCGTCTAATATTAACCACCCCTTAAAATTGACAAGGGAGGCAGTTCATTTAACCACTTAATTGCTACAGGCTTTTATGGGTTGCTGTTTGCAGACATATTTAATGAAGAAGTTATAAATCTGAGAGAGCTTAAAATTTTAATTTTATCCCTAAATATTATCCTTGTTCTCGCGTTTGTAGTCAGGCCTCAGGAGTGTAGTCACGTGAGATACTCTTTAAATGAACATATTTGCTAACTGGCGTGATTTCAGTTTTTAAAACATTGGTTCCAGCAATTAGGCTTTTTTTTTCCAGTTCCCAAATGACTAGAGGAATTCGTCTTGATTATAATTGCTCTTAGCCACGCATATCTAATTTGTGTCTTTTTAAGTGTTAATTAGTAAACAGTTTGAGCTGACATCTTTATGTGTTTGCGTGTTGAAAAATGGGGCTTATTGCTTATTTAGCTTGGGGCTGGTCCCGCTAGCATTTACGTCACGACTCAGAGGTGAAATTAATGGAAGCACATTTGGCAGCATGAGGTTAAAAGAATTTTCAAATTCAACTTCTAGGTGTCCACTTTGTTAGGGCCTCTTCAAACGAGTGAGGTTAGGGTGGGCTGGGGAGCTGAGTCTGCTGGAGGAGAGCCAGGTGGGTTTGCATTCATAATGAAATGGCAGAATCCCAATTCTATCCCAGCAACGTGCTCCGATCCAGCCCAGTCGTTCCTTCCTTTCTGCTTTTGGAAAGCTCTCCTTGTGCTTATGAACGTGAACTGATTTGATGACGGGATGAGGTGCAACCACAGAAATATGTGGTCCCTTTGCGCCATCTACTGGTTGTGTCTTGAACTGCACTGATTACATGGCTGCCTCTGCTAGGTAAGATGTTCTTCACCCTGTGTCCTTTCAACAGCTTTATTATTGTCCAGGAAGGCAAAATATTTGGGAAAACAGATCTTCCTACCTCATGCACTAAGTGTAATTAATCCAGTAGACTCTTATAAGCTTCTGAATATTCTTCAGAGGCCCCAGCTACCATCCAAATCTTTACAGTGCTCACACTGGCTTGAGACCATTCCTGCTCAGAACAAAGAAACTCCAAAAGACGGTGCATGGTGAGGCAGGGGCGTGCCAGTCAGCAGACCGCATCAGCTTATACTGTGCCTCACTTCACTGTTTGCACACTTGCAATAGCTGCAGCTACAAAGAGAAGTTTTAAGTTTGTTAAAGAACCTAATAGGTGGGTTAAATGGCATCTCTAAAGGCATAAAAGATGTCTTCCAGCATGTGTAAGGGGTTTGGTTCACCCTGCCACATTCTGATGACCACAGCCGGACACCCACGATTCGGGCCACAGACCAGCGTTAATCCTGCCCTCTCCTACTGAAGAGGGCCTTACTCGTATGGCGTCATTTGAAGCAAACCCGGGACCCCTCCCAGTTGGAGATCTTTTATGGGGGGTTCTTCCTTGGTTCTCTCTGTACCTCATTTTTTTGAGGCAGCATCTTGCAATGAACCTGTGGCTCACTAATGGAGCTAGGTTAGCTTCGCCTTGCCCTCCAGAGCTCTGACTGCCTCGGTTCTCCCACTACTGGGCTATACTGGCCTTTCCGGGGACGCTTGTGATCTGAACTCAGCTCCTCACGCGTGTGTGGCAGACTTTCCCAACTTAGCTATCTCTTCCTGCCCGGGCATCAACTTTTCAATACTTTATGTTTTCCTTACAGACACATGCACATGCATAAAAATACAGACAGAGTGACTGTCCCCTGCTGCCTGCCTCAGACACACACATCTAACATTACACCAGCAGGCCTGCAGTCACAGTTCTGTAACCTCCCCACGCCTGCTCACTCTAAGTCCTTCCCCTTATGCCTGCAGATAAGTGTAGCCCCCCCTCATCAAAAAGCCATCTTTTGCAGCAGATGGAGACTGTTTCAGAAGCCACAACTGGCCAAGATGCAGTTTGCAGCCCATTCCTTCTACTGGCTGCATCCCCTGCCTTTAAAAAACAAAACACTTTTTCAAGAGTTTTATACAAAAATACTGTATTTCTATCACCACACTCCCCCTCCAGTTTCTCCTGTGTTTCTCCCACTCCCTTTCAACTTCATGACCTCTACACACACATACACACACACACACACACACACACACACACACACACACACACACACACACACACACTCTTGAGTCCATTTAGTATTGCTAGTTTGTCTTGTGTTTAGGGATGACTGCGTGGATTGGCTGACCACACAGGATTGTAACCTATCAGGGGCTCATCTTATAGAGGACTGTCTCTGTCTTTCAGCAATCACTAGTTGCTGATAGCTCTTCCTCTAGTGTTGGAGCTATGTGAGGTTTTCCCACATCCAAGTTGGGATGTCAGCTAACGGTATCACTGGGCAGGTCTTGACTGAGCAGCCATATTGTTGAGATTTAATAGGTACAACTCCCTGACTCAAATAGAAGCTGGCATCCTGGCTCACTGGCTTTGACAGCCTCCCCTCCTCCATGCCCCCCCATATCATCTGCAGTGTTCCTCCAATCTTATCAGCTGGGCCGGGGCACCCCACAGTCAGATGGTCTCTGCATTTTGACCCGTTGTGGCTTCTGTTATGGTCTTGTCTTCTGTGAAAAGAAGCTTCTTGGATGAAGAGTGAGAGCCACACTTACCTGTGGGCATAAGGGGAAGGATTTAGAATGCTGTTGGCAACTGTCACTGACAATAGTACATTCTTTTCTTGGGTCCCTGGCCACCCCAGCCACAGGTAGTTAGTTGCCCAGGTTTACAGTATCAGACATGAGCTTTCTCATACGGAGCAGGCCTTAAGTTTGACTAGGAGGCTTTGGTTACCTCAGGTACAGGTGCCACCACTGCCCTCAGACGCATCTTCCCGTGCTGCTCCTTCACAGGCTTTTCAGCTGAGTAGGACTCTCACTGTTTTCTCCCTGGTAGCCCACGTAGCACTTTTGTCTATTTGAGGGCTAATGTTCAGCTCTAGCTCAGTTCCTCCAAGTCTTTCAGCACAGCATGTTAGCTTCCATCTCTAGGAGGTAAACAGGAACACCAACAGTAAGCTGGAGAGTAGTGCCCTCTGCGACAGCTCAGAGGCTTCTCATGCTTGGCACGGGGGGGGGGGGGTATTAGCCAGTCACCTGCTGAGTGAATTTGGGATCATTCCCAGTGACTCTCAGTGTGTGTAACTTGATTTGCTATGGTATGGCCTTGCTCCCCTGGGGATGGCTTTCTTTAGACAGGGAAATATAGTTTGCTTTTCACTTAAGCGCCAACCAAACGAGCACAAGGCTAGCTTTCTCTACATTCCAACCCAGCCCAGAGACACTGTGCCACCTGCTCAGAAGCGACGGTCTCCACACTGGTCTGTTGTCATCGTCACTGGCCGTCCGCTGCTTGCTTACCTGGTGCTCCTGGCTTAGTGGTTTTCTCCAGCTTATGTAATATTCATCCTCCCCCCCCCTTTCCCTCACCTTTCCCCTCCTCGGGGTGCATGGGGTGCACTCACCCATGCAGAGATCTGTGCAGAGTCCAGAGGTGAGCATCAAGTGTCCTCTCTGTCACCCTCCACCTAAGGCTTGAGAACCTGGAGCTGCAGTTCTCTCGCCCAGCTGGCCTGTGAGACCCAGGGACGCTCCTGCCGCTGCTGCACAGCGTGGGCGTTACAGGAGCACACACAGGCCAGCTTGGCTGTGTGAGCTCTAAGGAGCCAAACCCAGATCTTCATACGCACACAGCCAACACTACCCTCCAAGCCAGTGCGGCGTCTCAGCCTTCCCAATGCTGCGGCCTTTAAATACAGTTCCTCGCGGTGTTAGTGACCCCAACCTTAAAATTATTTTGTTCCTACTTCATAAGTGTAGTTTGCCACTGTTGTGAACGATAGTGTAAATATTTGATTTCCAGGATACCTTAAATGTGGCTCCTGTGAGAAGACCGAGTCCTCCGTGGGGTCGCGACCCACAGGTTGAGAACCGCTTCTCTAAGGCATTTTTGTTTCTAACCCCCTTTCACTTGCTTGCTAGTGATACTTTTATTAATTCTTTGAAATTTTCATACGATGTATTTTGAATATATTCAACCCCAACTCCTCCCATTTCCACCCTCCCATCCCTTCCCACCCACCTTTGAGATTTCTGGTTTTTGCTTTTTGGTTTTGTTTTGTTTTTCTGTTGAGTCCAGTTTGTGTTAGCCAGCTAGCCTTCCATGACAGTTGAGTCTGCCCTAGTGTGTGGTCATCCCACGAGAGGTCACATCGATGAACACACTCCCTCTTCCAGCAGCTATCAAATGCCAATATTTTTTCATCCAAGAGTGGGATTTTGTGGCTACCTTAACCCTGATGCAAGGCTTCTGGCTGGCTGGAGCCTGCACTGGTCTTAGCATACCGACACACTTGTTGTGAGCTCATGTTGTCTGTCCTGGTGTCTGGGAAACACGGTTTTCTTGATGTTTTCTTGAGGGCCTCTGGCTGCTTTTGTTTTGTTTTGTTTTTTTAAGAATTTATTTTTAGTTACATGGTGGGGGGGTGGGTGTAGGCCTATGCATGAGGGCACCTGAAGAAGCCCAAGGCAGTCAGATCGCCCTGGAGCTGGAGTTACAGGCAGCTGTGAGCTGCCCAACTTAAGCTGGGAACAGAACAACACCGCAGGTCCTCTGCGAGAGCACTGTACTTTCCTCGCTGCTGGCTCTTAGAAGTCTTTCAGACCCCTCTTCGTCGCAGATCCCAGAGCCTTGCGGAGGGATGTGACACAAATGTCCCCTCTAGGTCTGGGCTCTCCAGTCTTTTATTCTCTGCGTGTTCAATGTTAGGTGGTTCTTGTTATCTACTGCAAGGAGGAGCTTCCCTGATTTGGAGGGAGCTTCAAACTCTGCCCCTCTCAGTGGGACCCCACCCCTCTCAGACTGACCCCACCCCTCTCAGGCCGACCCCACCCCTCTCAGGCTGACCCCACCCCTCTCAGGCTGACCCCACCTCTCTCAGGCTGACCCCACCCCTCTCAGGCCGACCCCACTCCTCTCAGGCTGACTCCTCCCCTCTTATTTTTAAGAGCCCTTTATGCTTTAAAGACAGCAACCTTGGGGCTGGGGAAATGCTTTGGGTTCTGTTTTCATGGCATTCTTACAATAAAAACCACCGCATTCCCTTCTGTATTTTACATTTTAAAGTACTAAAATATTAAACACTTACCAACTCCTTGATCCATTTGGCATGTACTGGAGAGAAAACTCCAGCGCTGGCTTTATTTCTCGGGTTAGGCAGTTTTCCGACCCTTTTCTTCTGTGAGCTTTATGTGTCATCTTTTCCCACCTTCCACGTGCACGCTGGGGCTTTTTCCGTGCCTTCTGTTCTGCCTCTTGCTCTGTGATATGCTCTCACATACGGAGGGTTAGTTGGGTTCCCTCTGTGCACCCCCGGGATTTTCCTAATTAGAGGCATGATTATTACATCCAAACCTTACAGCCTTCCAAGGAGGGACAATTGTACAAACTGTTTTGTTGTCTTGTTTTATTTTTGAGAGAGGGTCCCGATGTATAGTCCAGGCTGGCCTTGAGCTTATGAATTTCCTGCCTCCACCTCAGAGAACTGGAATTACAGATGTGTGCCACCACCGTTCCATCTTTCATCAACAGTTTTCAGTACATTGTTTATTTTGGGTGCATGCATACAGAGGGCAGAGGACAATTTGCTGCCTTCCACCTTGTGGGTCCTAGGGATAGAACTCAGGTCGTCAGGCTTGGTAGTAAGCACCTTTACCTGCTGAGCCATCTTACCATCTGCCTGAGAGGGGAGGGGGCCGCCTAAGAGGCGGGGCTGCCTGAGAGAGGAGGAGTCTACCTGAGAGAGGAGGCACCGCCTGAGAGGGGAGGGGCTGCCTGAGAGGGGAGGGGCTGCCTGAGAGGGGAAGGGTCTTACATCCCCCAATCTTATTACAGTAATAACAAGAACCACCAAGCACTGAACCCACAGAGAATAAGACTGTGGAGAGCCCCCTCTGCAAGGTTCTGATTTTGTTAGAACTGCACGGAACTCATGGGCAATAGGATGGCTGACATTTTACATGCCTGTCCACCTGCTTAACCGGATTGCATATTAGGCCAATGGGAAGCCAAAGGGTTTTCTTTAATAAGTTCTCATGGTTTCTTTCTGTTGTTTGTTTGAGATGGGGTATCAAGTAGACTGTCCTTAAACTCTGTATCTAGCTGAGGATGGCCTTCTACTCCAGTCCTCTTGTCTTTACTTCCCAGTGCGAGGTTTAACCTAACAGGCATGCAGCACCAAGCCAGGTTTTTACAGTGCAGGGGATCAAACCCAAGCTCCTGGTGCTGCCTGTGGTTCTAGAGCAGACCTCTCCTGACCTGAAACAACAGTAACATCGCTGTCCTTGTCACCCTACCCACAGACAAGCAGCCCAGACACTACCCTGGCCTCTCATGTAGTGTAGCACCTGTCCCATTCCCGGTGTACCCTCCCCTCAGCTAGCACCTCCAGATTCCCAGGCCTCTTTAGTGGCTCTTACGTTACTCTGTGTGTTTGTCTCTCCTCCTGTTTGAGAATTGGCCATGTGTTTCTCTTTCCCACATAATCTCACTGGGATGGGTGCAGCCTCTCAGCGCCAGCTTCCGGTCATCTGCGGACATGGCTGGTTTTTCTCCCTGCCTAGTAACATGCAGCGCCACACTCTGAGTCCCCAGCTCCCCCCTCCTCACTGTCTTTGGGGTTTTGCCTCTTGTGTATCTGCATGTGTGTATGCCATGTGTGTGAAGGTGCACTCACAGGCCAGAAGACGGAATCGGACCCCATGGAGCTGGAGTTATGATCAGTGAGCCACCCAGTGTGGGTACTGGGATCTCCTGATGCGGTGAGGGTGTAAGTTCTCCTAATGACTGAGTCTCTATTGCAGTGGTTCTCAGCCTTCCTGGTGCTGCAGTGCCTTAACACAGTTCCTCATGTTCTGGTGACCCCCAACCATAAAGTTATCTCATTGCTACCTCATAACTGTAATTCTGTTACTGTTATGAATCGTAATGTAAACATTTTTTGAGGTAGAGGTTTGCCGGGAGTTTGAGAGCCACTACTCCATCTTTTGAGTTTTATTGAAGTTAGCAGCAGAGAGTGGCTACCACAGTTTGTCAGAATGGTAGCCTGGAGCACCCAGCAAGTAAATGAAAGAGCTGTGGAATCATCAGAGACGGGCTTCAAGTCAGCATTCTCTGTCAGGGTTACGTCATCAACACACCTACTTGTGTAAAACCAGAGGCAAGGTGAAAGGTTGTGTTTTTCCAGTCCTTCAAAGGAGGATTTCCACTTTTTTCTTCAGGTTTATGGGACTTTTATCCCACGTGTTAAAGTACAGCAATCTCCCAAGCAGAGCTAGAAAAAGTTGCCAGACAGAGGTGACAAACGTGAGCTTTGTAGCAAAGATGAAGTGGCACAGGACCTCCACAGAACATCCCGCGCGGCTTTGCACTCCCTGCCTGAAGGCAGTGTCTCTTCAGGTGAACTCTGAAATGCCATCTCACCCACAGCTGTGGTTTCCACTCATCTGTGCACGCACGCACGCACATCTCCACAGTCTGCCCAATCCCCAGGCCTCCCCAGCAAGCAGGCCACACCCACAGGTGCCTGCCCTGTGGGGCCACAGCACGGAAGGCTTTGTATCCACAGAGGAAGCTTGCTCCTGCATTCTCAGCTGTGCGGTTCCTCTGCCTCTCTTTCCCTCCCAACATTTAATAGTCATGGTACAGAGCCATTTTCCTTGCTGCATGATGTGTCCCCGTTGGCAGTGATATCGCTGCCACCGTGATGTGGCACCTCAATCCTCTGCCTAGCTGGGAAGTGTACACCTCTCTCCAGGAAAGGCATGGAGGCCTAGGGTCGCTCCATGGGAGTCGGGTGGTGTGTGGCTCTGCTGAGTCCACGGGGAGAGAGGACAGAGTGCTCGCTGTCATGGCCTGGTCATCCCGCCCCATTATGGGCCCAGCTCCCCCACTTTGCCTATGGCACTCTGGCTGGACCTTGCTGTCACCCAGTCAGCCCATGTCTAAGAAGCAGACACAGACTCACATAAACAACATTGACAAGACACGGACCCCAGAGTCCTCCTCTCTGTCATTCAGCCTTGCCCTTCAGTTGCCTGAGGACTGCATAGGTCCAGAAGTTCCCAGCCCTGGATGCTAAGTGGAATATCTAGAGTCCTTGTTAGAGGGCAGTCTAAACTAGCCCAGGAAATCGGCAACAGGCCCGCCCCACAGCAGGCCCGCCCCAGTCCTTCCCCAGGGTTGAACCCCAGCTCT
Organism: Uromys caudimaculatus; assembly: GCA_028551405.1. Classification (NCBI taxonomy): domain Eukaryota; kingdom Metazoa; phylum Chordata; class Mammalia; order Rodentia; family Muridae; genus Uromys; species Uromys caudimaculatus. Next base: position 130,910,747 of record CM052701.1, read on the forward strand.
AAGACACAGCTTGGAGAACATGGGCATCTTGCAGAATGGAGGCTCATTGGAGGTCAAGCTGTGGGTGAGGAAGAGCCGAGGTCTAAGAATTTATTTACAAATGGGACACGTGTTTGAGTTCAGGCTATGGCCATGCCAGGGAGGTGGGGGATGATGGGCTAGCCAGGGGAGGTCTGAAGAGCAGGCAGATGGGCTACTGTGCCCAGCCTTCCAGCTTCTCTGAGCCACACAGTCGTTAACCAAGCTCAGCCTCAAGAACAGTACGACTGAGTTCCAAAACATTTAAAGACTTGAGCTAGGGATGGTGGTGCACGCCTTTAATCCCAGCATGTCAGAGGCAGCCCGACCTCTGTGAGCCTGCCTCTATATAGTAAATTCCAGGCTAGCCAGGGCTACACAGAGAAACCTTGTCTTTTAAAAAAAAAAAAAAGTAAGTAAACTATTTCATGATGTTTTAATAAATTGATTATATTTTTGTTCTAGACTGAATTCATAGCTATCCTGGGCTGCCTGGTCTAGCCTCTTCTGCTCCTGCCCTGGTATTAGGTCATCTGTGACAGCCCAGGCTTCCCTCCACTGTTTTCCACCCCTGAACCATCTCTGAACCTGTTCTGGCCCTTTAGTTCCCTACATGCATGGCCCTACCTGGGACCTACAGACTGGTCCACACTTTTCCAGGACCTCCTGTGATCTGGTGCCACGCAACCTGCTTTTGCTCTGGTTGTCACCTGGCCCCACGTCTCACCAGCAGCCCAACAAGGGGTGGGCATGGACACCTGTCCAGCTCAGCGCTTGCTCCAGGTGCCCCTCTGGGCCAGGACCAGCACTGTCCTAGTTCACTCTGGGGTTTCAGGAAGTTACACTCTTCCCCTGGCCTGCTTCCTGTCTGCAGAGTGTAGTGCTAGAAAGAACCCTTCCTGCCTTCCTTGTCCTCTGGTGGCTATGACTGGAGAGGAGGAGGGTCTGAGCAGGTAGCACTTGTGCTTACCATCCGCAGTCCCACCAGTCCCCCCTGGTCAGTAGCAAGCACTGCTGTGTCACGCACGCCTCCTCTCACCAACCCAGGACCTTTCATGGATGCCGCTGCTTTCCCCATCTCTGCCTCTTGGGCACAAGCACTGTTGGGTGTATTGGCACAGATCACCCCAGTGACTCCCACCAGCTTCCCTGTGAGTAGCAGGAGAAGCTAGTCACCCCTTCTCCTGGAGGCTGCAGTGACCTAGCTTCTATGACGCCACCACCTCCTAATAACACACAATGCTGGTCTCATGGTGAGCAAGGGCTTGTGGAAATTGTGACCCGCTGCCTGACCTGTCTGCCCAAGAGGCCTGAGGCTGTCTGTTACAAGGTCCTGGGGCCTCTGGGAAGGAAAGTCCCCCACAGAGCCTCTGACAGTGATATCTCTTTCCAGGCCAGGCCAGCAGTACAGTTGTGATAACAGGCTGTGTCCACCAGAGGGCACCCTGCCCTTCACTGCTCAGCTGGACTGGGCTCTGCACACCAAATGCTTTTTAATTGAAAATATTTTTAATTCAAAAAGGATTTGCTGTTTGTACTCAAGTGCAGGTCTTCCTTATGCAGGAGACTAATGTCTTGAGTAAACAGACCCGGGCTCAAATCCACCTTCAAAGGTACTCTCTGTTTGCCCAAGGGAGTGAAAGGGCTTCCAGAAGCAGCCCTAGTCTCTTGGGCAAACATTTTGGGGACGAAGAATCCCCGGTGGAGGACATCGTCTGTGGGAAGGTTACCCACAGCCTAAGGGGGATTATGTCGGGGGACATATGTTGAAATTTCATTTGGGGAATTAGGGAACACAAGGGTGGGGGTGGTGACTTTTTCCAGCCAAGATAACCTAAAAAGGAAAAAGCTCCAGGGGAGGGCAGGGTCTGAGGGATCTGTGTGCTGTGTCAGCCCCCAGGGTCTCCGTGCGCTCAGGCTGCAGTGTAGGAAAGGCAAGTGTGTGCTTGCAATTCCTTCTCCACTCCAAGCCAGAGTGCAAAAGAAAGGCGCATTAGACGATGAACTGGAAGGCAGACCCTTGCCCCTCCCAGAGACCTGCTCCTGTGCCCAGCCAGCACAGGCATGGAAGCCCCACTGCCTGGTCAGCCGTGCTCTCCTACCCACCACCCAGAAAGCTGCAACTCCCATCTGCCCAGCGCCAGTCTCAGGCTAGGATATTCTGGGGCCAGGCCAGCCAGACAGCATTAAATGAAGAAAGTTCCACTGTCCTGTGGGCTTCCTCCCACCCTGGGAGCCCACAGTAGTGCATGCTTCTGAAATGGCAGCCTTCTGCCCTGGGAGCTGGGCACAGCACGGCGTACTTCTGAAATGGCGACAAGACACTGCCTGCAGTGTCTCCAGCCCTGACCCTGCTGGCACCACGTGGGCCCTTTCTCTCCCTCATCTGAGAACCACTGTACCTCACTCCTGGCTTCAAAGTGGGGTACCCTACCCTCCCTGTCCCTAGTTCCTCCTCACTGGCATACCCTCACCCACCTGACCACCATGGTCTATCCTCTGGGCTCTCCCAGTCTACCTTCCTGACATCACTCCAGGGTCATGTTGGTCACATGATTGGTTAGGCTGGCTCTCAGAACTGACCCCAACATCCAGTCACCTAGAAGCCATTAGAAAATGCATATTTCAGACCCACCCCAGACCCCATTGCCACCACTCAAAATTGCATCCCAGCTTGCCTAGGGCTGGCAGGTTCCAGGTCAGGATCTATTGTAACTCACCCCAGGGTGTCACCTCTCATGCTGCCCCAGGACCCCCTAACCTCTTTGTCTTCTGATTGCATGCTGTTGTCACTATGGTCCGGCTTCCTCTCCCTCCCCCCCCCTCTCTCACACACACACACACACACACACACACACACACACACACTGCTTCTTCCCCTGGACTCCTGGGGACTCTCTTCCAGCCACCAGCAAAGCTACACCCTGTCCTCTCCCCAACCTGTGCCACCTCTGTCGGAACTGCTGTCCTGAAGTTCCAGGCCTTTGTACCGCTGGGAATAGCCCCTGGGCCTTCCACCCTCAAGCCTCTACCATTAAGCCCCCCTGCACCTCTGACCTTCCATGGTTTTGCTTCTCCCTGGGAGAGGCTCCTGTTCCAAGAAGTGCCCTTGCTTGGACCTATGCCTTGTACAACCACCCTAGGAGGTGGTGGGTAGTTCTGGGCTATACGGGAGGCTCCTGGGCCCCTCTACCCTATGAGCCCTAGGGACAAAGAATTCCACAGGCCTTATGCATTTACAGTCTTCCCAACATGACCTCTGTCCTTCAAACACTCCTCCTCCCACCCACCACTCCATCAGCCCCAGCAGAGGAAGATAAAGCCAACAGAGACTGTGTTCACTGACATGCATACACCGAAGCAGCCACCAGGTGGCAGTGTTGTGCCGGCCATTGCCTGAAGCATCTTGGTAAAAAGGAGTTAGTCTGATGGGATGGTATCCTGTGCCTTCAAGGATTACTAGAGAGTAGGATAGTGTCAGGGGGAGCTGCGGGCACTCTGATAGGCTCCCCTCATAGCCACCATCACCTGTTTAGTAGAAACTACTTGCCATCAAGGATGGCCCTGTGCCACCCCTAGAATTGGCTGGCCACACCCAACCTTAAAAGTGAGTCCACCAAGATCCAGAATGGGGGAGACAGGACTCATAAGTCACATGGGCACTACCTTGAGTGGCTCCTTGGTCATGACCTCAACTACTCCTCTTTCTCAGGGTAGCTCCCTTTGGGTGTGTGGGGAGGCTGGCAGGGCCACACAGCCTGACTGGGGTCTGCAGCTTTTCCTGCTACAGTTTGACCACACCCTCCTCCACAGGCTGAGTACTGTGTGAGTGTCCGCACAGCATGACTGAGCTCAAAGACAGCAGTTCACGGACTTCCTCTATGTTGGAAGGCCTCTCCAGAGCACCCAGTGCTCACCAGTTCTCATCTATTGAACATGTTTGGCAATCACTAACATAAATGCCTCTCACCTAATGGGGCACCCCAGGCTATCCCACAACCCCTCTTCACCTATGCCAGGATAAGGAACCCTGTCCTGCACCTCCCCTGTGCCCACATTTGGGTGTCAAATGCCCCAGCCTTCAAGTGAATGGCAAGCCCCTTTCCCACCCAAGACACTTGCATCCTCTCAGAGTTTTCACTAGACTTGGAGTCTTTTACTGCCAGAATTTATAAAATTGGGGTCTCTAGTATAAGAGTTAATAATCCTCAATAGACTGGCTCTTGGCTCTAGACAGCAAGATGGCCAGCAAAAGGCAGGCTCACACGCTGGCACGCCACTACCACCACCAGTCGCTGCTTGGTCTGTCTGTGTAGCTGTGAGGGTCCCCACCAGGGAAGGCTCTGGGTGCAGTGAGAAAAGGATACCACAGGGTATCTGGTTATGAGGGCAGCCCAGAAGCCCTTCCCTTGGCTCTCGGGTCACTGAGGTGGCTGTCGTAGATGCTGCACAGCAAGGAGCCCCTGGGACCTGAGGGTTGAGAGAGGCTCCTGGTCAGGCATGGAACCCACTCGCAGGTCTGTCTCCAAGAGCCTCACAGTGGTCCCCTTTAGGTACAACTGGAGCAGGAAGGGACTTGCCTCTCAGTGAGACACAAGGTTCTCATGTGGGCTTGCCATTGGCACCAGTAGTGGACAATGCTGGTGCCAGAGTCTCACCCTGCAGAGACAGGCAGTGATTGTGAAAGCTACCTACCCATTGTCACATCCTGAGCCCTCCTTCTCTGATACACACACACACACACACACACACACACACACACAGAGGCATACATACCACTCCAGCTCCCAGCCTGGATGCCTTTCCTGCAGTCACTCTGCCTATGGCTCAGCAGCAGCCTCCCTCCACTCAGCAGGGCCTTCTCTGCGTTCCTGAGCCTGACTCAGCCTCTTTCCCAGGGCCTGACTCTGCCTCTTTCTCGGGGCCTGACTCTGCCTCTTTCCCGGGGCCTGACTCTGCCTCTTTCCCGGGGCCTGACTCAGCCTCTTTCCTTCTCTTGTAGTATGAGTACAGTTTCCGCACCGAGCAGAGCGCGGCAGCCCGGCTCCCACCCAGCCCAACCCGGTGCCAGCAGATCCCCCAGTCCTGAGAAGCCCACAGCCTCCTGGAGGAGAAGACATCTCCTACCCGGTGCCCAGACTACTGATGGGGTGGCTGGGGTGAAAGTCCCTCCCTCCCTCACCTGCGCATTCTGCTTGCTCTGCTCACTGACCAAGAGACTCTGGGCAGCTGCTTGGTCATAGATGGCCATCAGCTCACCTGACGAGACTTCCCTGCCTCCCCGGGAACGTTGTTCATAATCGTGACTAATGTATGTGCTGTTAGTGACCAGAGGCTCCTGTGTGATGACCACTTACCCCACCAAGAAAGAAAACTCCTTCCTTACCTGGAGTCACCCATGCGGGCCCAGGCACATACTCCAGCCACCCAGTGACACCCACTGGCTCCCCTTCAACTGACCTTCGCCTACCACGGAAATCCCACCACACCACTAGCTCCCTCCTGGAAGACTCCAGGGTTGACTGCTTCACTTAGGACCCTGCAAGATGCACTGATGGCCTCTGACCCAGCTCCCTGGGAACAAGCACCACTGCTCAGCGGGCTCCGGTGACCCACGCATTTCACGATGGCACTGAGAAAGCAGGACTAAGAAGCACTGGAGACAACTGTGGACTCTTCCCCACTGCACACACTGGACGTCCAGAGAGCACAGACGGGACCCCGCTTTCTGTGGAGGTGACTGGGTGCCTACCTGGATAGAAACTTGGCTGCTAGGGTACTGTGCCCAGCCACAGGTGCCAATCCCCACAAAGGGCTCATCTGTGGAGCATCCACCTGCCGACAGCAGCTCCACAGGCCTCTGCCCGGTGCCCTGACCTGGTAGCGACTGACACAGCTCTGAGAAGAGCAGTACAAAGGCACCAACTCCTCACAGCCTGACTTACCCCACCGTCTAGAAGGCTCCTTCCACCAGGAATCTGCTGTTTTCAAAAGTCCTTCTGTCCCAGGCCACAGAATTTGGGCCAGGACATTTCACAGGTGTCAACCTGAGGTGCCAAGTTGAACCCCACATGTCTTGCCATGAGAACAGTGGTCACCGCTGTCCCAGCTCTCAGCCTCACCACGATGCGCTGCTTCGCCACAATTGGCTTTTAGGGCTTGAATGACATTGGTCCCCAGAGCATCTGTGGGTGTGAAGATCTGCACAGTGGTCAGTGACCATAGGCAACCCACCAGCTGGTACAAACCTCTCCAGTTATAGCTCTAGAGACAGCCCCGGGCAACTGGGTGCCCAAGGTGCAAAAGGATCAAGAGCAAGAACAAGCCAACAAGATGGCACAAGTTGGGGCAGGGCCAAAAATACCTCACCAACCCATATCAGCCCCTCCTCTGTTCCAGACTCTCAGGCCCTTTGTAGACCCCCCTTCCTCCCCAGCCAGCCAGCCTCTCTGCTTGATGGTACTTCATTTCTATGTGTCAGAAAGGGTCACTTTGCCTCTTCCCCTCAGATGTGAGCACACCCTATGGGTTACCCATCAGTCCTTGCCTCTGGGCCCCACATCCTCTAGGTAGCACAGGTCATGAAAAGGTGGTGCCCCAGAGGCCCATGGACTCAACATAAGCATCTCTAGCAAAACCTAGTGCCACACTGGTGCTCAAAGAAGCTAATGAACTAACCCCAGACAGCTCCACAAGCTGGGGATCCCAAGGACCTGTCTCTACTGCTGCTGGTGTAACACCAAGTGGCTTGTGTAACCTGAGGCCCAACAGAGGGGCCAAGCACCCATAGTCTGAGTTAACTGGGAAGGTCAGGCACAAAGCTCTGGACTCTTCTGACCACTTCAAGTTTGTGCCCTTTGTCTGACCACCTCTTTTCCATTCCTCAGTTATGAAATCACCCCTGCCACATGATGCCAGGTGGCCCTCCTTGTCCCTCAAGAGAATGTGGCTTCTCTGCAGCTCTTGCAGGTCCTGGAAGTTCAAAACTGAAGACTGTGGACCCTCGTTAGTGATCCAGACGGCTAAGTGAGGGGGCCCCTGGAGAAAGGAGCGCTCTACAGCCCACGCATGCGGCCCACTCGTGCACTCCCACAGGGCTCAGCCACTGGGAGGAGGGCAAAGCACAGGCTCTGAGCTGGAGCTCTCCTGAAGTTGCAGACTTAGCTGAAGAAGAACCCTAACTGAGAACGTTGTAGCACTGACAGCTTCTAGCTTTTGAAGTGTTGAGGATGACCCAGTGTCTGTGGTAGGTTCTAGGTTGCACCCAACCCCTAGTTTCTTAATCTCTGGTGATGGTAATGGTTGTATGTTCATACCCATGTCCACCTGTGTGGACCCAGCAGACCCAGGCCTGGGAGCAGGACTGTGGCTCACAGCAGCACCGGGTGGCCTCTGGGTACCGTGTGGTAGATGAGCACAAGGGTTCGCTGGGAGACATGAAGAGCCGGCGCCTCTCCCTTGGGTCTCCCCCGCCCCTACCAGCATGTCCCACGGCTGCTGCTGTCCCTGCCAAGCACACACGTCTCTCTTGAAATGGCTAACCAGAGCACAGTTCCCTATTCCCCCCACCCCCACACTGAAAAGTTGGTTCCTTCCTAAGGACCTTGGAAATGGCACACGGGTGGCAGGGGGAGGGGCTGCAGGCTCACTTGCAAATCCATCTTAAGACCAAATCTAAGAATTCATGTCAGCCTAACTCTGCCACACGGAGAGGCGAGAGCCTCACTCTCCTGGGGAAACAGATGACAGCCATGACTCTTCTTCCTGGTGGTCAACAGCATGTGGCCACCTGTGGCCAAGGTCATGCTGAAGTCCCTCTGTCAGAAGGACTCCAGCAAGGGGACTGAGGTACTGAGCACACACACCCTCCCTTCCAGCAGGCTTGGCACTCTTAAGCACATTTCCTGTCATCCCCCAAACGAGCCCAACAGTGGTGCTCCTTGCCTGTCACATAAAGAGCCTGAGGCCTGTCTATAAGCCGCCAGTGGTGCAGACAGAATCTGACCCCAGAGCCCCTGGGCCAACCACCTGGCCTTTGTGTCCATCCCTGTGGGCTTTCTTTTGCCATAGAGATGTCATCACACCATGGCAGTGGGTTCCAGGCATGGGTCAGGCTGAGAGTCTGATTGTCCTGTGTGCCCCCACACACCTGACTCCTGCCACATTTGTGGACTCCTGGCCAGGGAGGAGGTAGAAAATGGCCTCGGTGTGCCGCTAGGCCGTGAAGGGCTGAACTCACAGAGTTGGTTTTTGTCCCCAGAGTCTGACAAAGAGGCTGGGCTCCTGTCCCTGCACGCAGCTCCCTCTCAGGTGACCCAGGTGGCCCAGCTTTCTCCACCTGCTCTGGGCATGAGCCCTTGAGCAACTGTGGCCATATGCACCAGGGGACCAGGCTTTGTTCCCCCATCAAAGCTTGTGAGCTGCTGGGCCACCATGTGGCACTGAGACAAGGACTGTAGGCACAGCTGCCTTCCTGTGTATTTATTCAAGGTGACTGCTTGGCAAAGGGAGGTCTCACTGTGTGACTGTATCTTAAAATAATTTGTTAAATAAATGTTTGTTTTAACCTCGTTTCCCCAGTTTGCTGTTATTTTTAAAGCCACCAGAGGTCAGTGTCCCTCAGAGGAGGCTCTCTGCCCAGCTGCAAACTGTCCCTCCTGCTTTCCAGGGCTCCTGGGGACCAGGTAGCCACTACCCTAGCCTTTCAGAAGGAGCTGACAGGAGACTTGAGGGCTTCAGGACCGCTGACATCCCCGGAAACTCCTGAGAGAAACCCCAGCAGTGAACAGCAAGGCCTGAGGAGAATGCAGAGGCTCTTTCATCTCCTGCCGCTGTCCTGACTTAGGGCCTCAGGAGAGCTCTCTGGCTTTGGGCTTGTTCTGACTGCTCACCTGCCACAGGATGCCACTGTAACCTGCAGAGAAGGCTACAGGTCCCCCCCCACACACACACACACACACCACACACACACACACACACACCACACACACACCACACACACACACACCACACACACACACACACCACACACACACACACACACACACACACACCACACACACACACACACACACCACACACACACACACACCACACACACACACACACACACACCACACACACACCACACACACACACACACACACACACACACACACACACACACACGGAGGCTCCTTGTGAGGGGCCTGCAGGTTCTCATTATCACAGCGCTCTGTCTCCCCACCTCCTAGCTGTGACTTCTGCATCTCCAGATCCAGCTCACGGCCAGGCTGGCTGCCTGCAGCTTAGCACACCCCAGTCTCAGTGGGGAGGAGATAGAATGGTAATCCTGGATTCTCCAGAACTTAGGGGCACCTCAGACCTGTATGCTCCACCTTCCAAACCCAGCCTTTACACTATGGATCTTTTTTCCCACACAGCAAAGTCCTTCCACCAGGTCTTCCAAGGGATCCAGGTCTGGATTCTGGCTCTGACTCTGGGTTACTTCAGCAATGGCACTCATCTGACAGAATGGAGGTCTCCCTCCCTGCAGAGCCCCCCTTGGAAGGAAGAGGGCAAGCATGTTGGGCACATGGCTGAGTGAAATGGAACCCCTCTTTGGGGCCTGTGCAGAATGCAAAGCTCCTCCTATGACCTGCATCTGAGACACTGGGAAGTAAATACTAGTAGTACCTGAGTCCTGGTAGGCAGAGACCTTAACCACCACTTGGGAAAGACAAAATGAGCCCTGATGCCTGGGTCTAATGTGTCCCCATGCCCTCCAACCTAGGCCCAAGATGGTGAGGTGGCCAAGCCAGGAGCTGGTTCGTGGACCCAAGCAAATGCGGCTGCCAACCTTCACTTTTCAGCCACCACGCAGGCACCTGGCAGCTCCCACTCTCCCCACACCAGAGACCATGACACCCGCAAGCACATGGGCATGGTTATGGTTTGGATTTCAAATGTCCTCCAAAAGTGAAGTGACCGCCTTAGTTGTCTGTTCACAGCCTCTCGAAGTGCGAGGCTCACAGGGCCTAATCCACTGATGTGCTTGTCATCTGATGAGCCATTGGGAGGCATAGAATCAGGAATGGTGCCTACTTGACGGGACTCGGTCCTTGGGCCTGCCCTTGGTACTATATCCTGCCTCCATCTTCCCCTTCCTCCCTGGCCACTGTGGCCTAAGCAGCTCTCCTCAGTCACCCCTTCTGCCTCGATAATCTGCATCACCCCAGCCCAAAGCAACAGAACTGAGAGACTATACTACTATAATCTGAATCCTCTGAGAGTAAACACATTCTGCTTGTTAAAGTTGATGACCTCGGGTGTGTTATCAGAGCAAGCGAAAGCTAACATGACCTCTGAGATTACAGTCTCAGTTCAGAAATGGCTGAAGCCCCGTTCTCATCCCAAATCCAGAGTCCCAGGACCTGGAAGGTTGGCAGCAGGACAGTCCTTAATCTAAAGCTCCAGCATGACTGGCCCAACATTCTTCCCAGAGCTGCCACAACCCTTAGGAACCCTCCCCGGCAGAGATGAATCACCCCAGTCTCTGGTCCTTTCATTTGTCTTCCCCGGGGGGGGGGGGGGACTCTCACTACCTGAACCTCCTTCACCCTAAGAAGGAAGCCTGGGTCTTTCAGAGGCCTAGTCCCCCTCCCAGGTCTGACTCACTCCTGCTGATGGCCCTGCTAAATGTCATGTAACTCCCCACCTAGACTCTGAGATGCCTCCTGGTCTCCTCGTCCATTCCTTCTGCCAAGGATGCATTTCCCCACAGGTCGGCCTGGTAAACTCCTCGGCATCCTCCAGACCTGCCTTGTCCCCACTGCAGCAAAAGCCTACCACGAGTACCCGCAGTCACTGAACTGCAGCCACTGGGTGCTCTGACTTGGCTCTGTGTCCCTAAAAGAGGGACCACGCCCTATTTACTATTTCTCCCCTGACAGGGTCTAGAAAGTGACAGAGTCCATAATGTTCTTCATATACCTCTCTTGGAATGGGCGTGGCAGACAGAAGCTGTGAGCGGATGTTAGAAGTCAGGGAAGGATGGACCCCAGTGGTACCATAAGGTCCCTCAGTGGCCTCTCTGCACTAGTCTTGATGTATCCCGAGAGACCATAGGCCTCGGCAGGTTTGCTACCCCAGCCCTGGTGTGGCTCCAAGCTTGCTGGGCCTCAGTGGCATGGTGGTGGTGGTGGTGGTGGTGGTGGTGGTGGTGGTGGTGGTGGTGGTGCTGTTGCTGCTGCTGCTGCTGCTGCTGCTGCTGCTGCTGCTGCTGCTGCTGCTGCTGGAACAGGTAACTGGCCTTGGCTTCAGATACCCTCTCCAGCAGCCAGCTCTGGGGAGAAAGACAGCATAAGGCAAATGAACCACAGAACCTAATCTAAGCCTGCCCGGGGCTCCCTTTCCTGGTGCTGCTATTTCCTACCTCACCTTAGGTGAACACTCTTAAGGTTTGTGAAAATACAGGGCTGCGGAGGAAGGATGTCAGCTGCTGATCCCTGTGCCCCCATCTCCCACACCTCGGACTAGGGAGCTGTGGCCAGACAGCAGCCCTTGGGAATGGTAGGGCTGGGGCAGAGGCCTAGAAGGTTCGGAGGGTCTGGACCCCCTGAATAACCCCCTTGAATGGCCTAAGCCATGCCCATCTCCCACGCCCCTTGTCCACAGGAGGGAGCACGGCACAGTCAACCTCAGCTCCTCAGACTCGGACCCAGGAGATCAAAGGGCTCTGCACAGACTGTAAGCCCGGGGGTCCTTCTTCCAGGCAAGGAATTTCAAAGTGCAGCTTAGATGAAGTTGTCCAAGGCTCCACACTTCCCCAGTTGTGGTTTGGATCTTCAAAGGCCTCAGAAGGCCACATGTTAGCAGCTTGGTTGTCAGCCTGTTTCAAACTTTCAGAAAGTCGGAGGAAGAAAGGTCATCAAGGATGTACACCTGAGGGAATTGTGGGAGTTCCCTCTCCCCACCTCCCTCTCACTCTCAGTCTCTCTGCTCCTTGGCTCTCATGCGATGAACAGACTTCCATCACAGGATCAAATCAACCAGTCCAAGGCAGAAGGATCAAGAGTTTAGGACCAGCCTGAGCTACATAGGAAGTTCTAGACTACTTGGGGTTATTTGGTAAGACCCTGCCTCAAGAAAACTAATGGGACTGGAGAGATGGCTCAGCAGTTAAGAGTACTGACTGCTCTTCCAGAGGTCCCGAGTTCAATTCCCAGCAACCACGTGATGGCTCACAACCATCTGTAATGGGATCCGATGCCCTCTTCTGGTGTGTCTGAAGACAGTGACAGTCTACTCATATACATAAAATAAATAAATACATTTATAAAAAAGGAGGCAGGCACATTGGGAGCTCAGTCTCCTATAACTCTGGCTTTAGAGGATCTAATGCCTCTGAGGGCACCCACACATGCAGACAGACAGGCACACACATATACACAATAATTAAAATCTTTTAGAAACACCGGAGCTGAGGGTATAACTCAGTGAGTGAGTACTTGCCTAGCATGGCTGAGGCCATGGGTTCAATCCCCAGTACCAGTAGTAATAGCAATAATAATAATAAACCACAAATAATAATAAAAATACTAAAAGAAAAATAAACATGGGGCTGGAGAGATAGCTTAGCAGTTGAGAGCACATGATCTCTTGAAGAAAGCCTGAGTCTGAGTCCTACATGTAACTCCATCTCCAGGGGATCTGACAGCTACTGAGGAGAGACACACACACACACACACACACACACACACACACACACACACACACACACACAAAAAGAAAAATAAACAATTATTAAAGATCTCTTTCCACACCTTCAAAATATCCTCAAGACCAAGATACCCTAAGGCTGAGTTTACTCCGGCGGCTGCTGTGTAGAGCCCACGTGTCATCCAAAGGCCCACGTGCTGCTACTGGCTCACTCGCTCGCATTGAACTTTTGGGAGGTGGTGGGTCTGTTCGGAGGTGAGGCCTCTTGGGAGGTCTTCAGGTCACTGGTCGGAATGAACAGTGCAAGCCTAGCCCCTCCCCTTCCTCTCTTGCTCCCATTCATAAGGCAAGAGGCTCTGCTCGGCCTTGCGTTCCAGAACAGGCTCAAAGCAGCAAACCTCTGAAAGGTGAGCCAGGGAACCTTTTCTCTTTATAAGCAGATTAGCTCAGGCGGTTGCTATAGTAACTGACAGAGAACTGAGTAATCTATGAAACAACATGCCTTTTCTGACACATCTGACTCTAGAACACAGGAGAAGGAGGAAGATGGCTCAGTTCATCTTAAGTAGATCCTAAACCAAATAAGGACAACACACAGAAATCAAAGGCCTGCTTTGCTTTGGAGTCTGAGTACCAAATTCTCCATGAAATAGTATATAAACCTGAATCCACCTACAGATTCAAAAGTAATTATGACTAGTAGAGATCGTCCCAAGGATGCAGGAGGGGCCGAAGAGGCCTCAGCAGTTAGGACAGTGGTTACAGAAGTCCCAGGTTCAGTTCCCAGCACCGCATTGTCATTCCTAGCCATCTATAAGGTTATCTAGGGGATCTAATGCCTTCTTCTGACCCCCAGTGGCACCAGGTACACATGTGGGCCACACACATACATGCAAGCAATACAGTCATACACATAAAATAAAATCTTAAAATACCATTTTTTATGGAGACTGGAGAGATGACTCAGCAGTTACAAGTACTAGATGCTCTGCAGAGGCCTACCTTACAGACTGACCATGGGGTCAGTTCCTAGCACCCATACTGCAGCCAACAACCATCTGTAACTCCAGGTCTAGGGGAGATCTGATGCCCACTTCTGGTCTCTGGGGGTGGCAGGCGCAAACATGGTACATGTACATGCATGCAGACATAATGGTCATATACATAAAAATGGATCACGTATTTAAATTCAAGAATGCTCAGCACTGGGAAGGGGGCCTGGGAACTCTACACAGTGAACTAAAAGAAATACAGCCATGGCCCCTCCCCCAACCTCAGGATCAGGACACGTCAAGGATGCATGCCTGCTCCCACCATTTCCTCACAGTGCACTGGGGACGTGAGCCAACGCCACAAGACAAGAAAGGGGAAGGCAGGTATGGACTGGAAGGGAATGGACAAAGCTGTTGTTCTTGGCCTGTTATACAGTCATCTGTGTAGAAAACCAAAATGGATGCAACAAATGATTAGAACACGTGAGAGAGGTGCGCAAGGGCGTCAGATACAAAAGCAGCCATAGGAAATGAACAGTGCTCCTCTCTGTATAGTCGGCAACTGACCAGGAAATAAAATAGAAAGCCTTTCAAAGAGGCATGCTGTGTGTGGGGGTGGGGGGGGAGGTGATTAACAAAAGGTAAGTTGTCTGTGAAGACCTCTGAACTCTCATAAAAGCAGAGGATGTCTAAGTTAGCAGAAATGTCCTGATTTTGTATTATCGTTGTTACACATACGTGTGTTTTGCCTGCGCGGATAACTGTACCACTTGCGGACCTGGTACCCATGGAGGCCTGATGCGGGAAGAGGGCATTGGATTCCCTGGAACTTAAGTTTGAGATGGTTGTGAGCGGCTGTGTGGGTGCTGGGAATCAAACCCAGGTCCTTTGGAAGAAAAACCAGTGTTCCTAACTGCAGAGCCATCTCCCCAGTCTTGAAAATATCCTATGTTACAACCTTACCATTCCAAAACCTTTTTATACTTTGTAAAAGCAAGAATTGTTACTCTTAGCTTAGATTCTATTTTGGCATAAAATAGGCTCTTGGTGATTATTCGCTTGTTGAATTGGTGCAAAAAATGCTGCCTTTCCCTTCTATCGTGTTCAGTTCAAGTCAGCAAAAGAATTACGCAATTTAAAAATGACAACGTTTCAAAGCGGAAAAATTCACTCAAGAATCCTTCTAGGATTTGACAGTTATTCTAAAATGCTAAAGTGTGCAATAAAGACTAGAAATCTGCAGTAAGCTTTTTCAAGATGTTTTTACATTTATCTGTGTATATGTGGAAGGGCATTGTGACAAGGTGCACATGGATGTCAGAGGACAGTCCCCAGCAGCCGGCTCCTCCACCTCTATGTGGGGCCTGGGGATTGAACTCAGGTCGTCAGGCTCGACAGCAAGCCCCTTTAGCCCACTGAGCCATCTCACCAGCCCAACCATAGACGTTTCTGATGCATGTATATATGTTACCCAGACTTCTCGAACGCTAGGCAAGTAGAACTTTTCTGAGTTCTATATCCCCAGCCCTAAACGTGTTTTAAAGAGGGTTCCCTCTTCCAGACAGATACTGGACAGCTAATGAAGACCGTGTGTCAGGGGCTGGGGAGTTGCCTCAGTGGTTAAAGCACTTGGAGTTCAGTTCCCAGCCCTCACACCAGTCGGCTCACACCCGTCAATAACTAAGGCTTCAGGAATCTGATCGATGCCTTTGACCTCCATAAGCATCATACGTGCGCACACACACACAGACACACACATAACTTAAATGAAAATCAATCTTTAAAAAAAAAAAAAAAAATCAGCCAGGTGGTGGTGGTGCAAACCTTTAATCCCAGCACTCCGGAGGCAGAGACAGGAGGATCTCTGTGAGTTCAAACCTAGCCTGGTGTATAGATCAAGTTCCAGGCCAGCCAAGACTACAAAGAGAAAACCTGTCTCAACAAACCAAAACCAAACCAAACAAACGAAACACCTATGTCACCACACTCTTGAGGGCTGTTAATACAAAGCAAAAACTACAGTGGACTCTGGAACTCCATGACGTTGGAACTGGGCTAACATGTTTTTCCGAGCTGAAAGCAGTGTGGCCCGGAAGCAGAGGCGCCATGATAAGACGGTGGGTGAGCACAGGGGTCCCATAGCCCATTTCCTCAACAGTCCGAGGTCTTCCAGGCTTTTAGTCACTGTGAAGTTGCATCTTGCTGCAGTTAAACCCTGTGTTACTCTGCTGACAAATGGGGCTGCGCTCATGTTCGAATGTAACGGGTCATTCGTGTAATGTCTGTGTGGGCCTGAATATCTTTCACCCGTTTGCGGGGGAAGGGAAACATGACCCTCTTTTCTGCTTCTTTAGGGCTAAGGGTCCCACTCTGTTGCCCAGAATAACTTGGAACTTTTCAGCTCAGGTGATCCTCCTGCCTCAGCCACCCAAGAACCGAGGCTCAAAGTACATGCTGCCACAATAAGTTCATATTTTTTACCCAAAGGGACTCCGTCGCCATATTTATGCAGACACTGATCGCACCCCATAGCTCCCTTTCACCTTGGTGGTTCTGACTGTGTATATATAGTAATAAATATGGTCATTGATCCATCTTTTCTTTTTCAGTTAGAGTCTTCTATGGCTTATTTAAGAATCTTTGCCTGCCAGACACAGGGTGCAACACTGTGATCTCTGCACTCCAGAGGGAGAGTGGAAGAGTCACTGCAAGTTTGAGGACAGCCTACTGTACATAGCACTCTCCGGGCCAGCCAGGGCTACACAGCAAGATCTTGCTAATGTTAGAAACAAAGGGAGATGCTGGAAAAATGATGGTGGTGAGGAGCCCCCTGCAGAGGACTAGGCCTCAGTTCCCAGCCCTCTTGTCAGGCACCTTACAACCACCTGTAAGTCCAGCTCCAAAGGACCTGATGCCCTCTGCTGGCTTCCAGGAAAACACACACACATGCATGCGCGTGCGCACACACACACACACACACACACACACACACACACACGTGCAGGCACATACGCACACACACACATGTGCAGGCACACACGCACACACACACATGTGCAGGCACATACGCACATACACACATGTGCGTGCACACGTACACATGCATGCCATATTCATACATGCACACACGTGTACTTATCCATATCAATTCTTTTTAAATCTCCTTCTCCTCCCAAATAGTTTCAAAATAGATATTATCCTGACAATTTGTTTCTTTCAAGACAGGTGGGGTTGTGTGGGGAAACTTCCTGAAGGACAGAGTGTGCCCTGAGCTTGGGAGCTGGCCCAAGATGGTGGCTGCCCCTGGGTGAACACGTCTGGATGCTGTTTAGAGATGGTGGGGAACGCCAGTGTTCCACTGGGTGTGGTCAGCACAGCCTTGCTGCTAGGGATTCCTAGACTTGGCATGTGCAGAAACTGAGGCCCAGGAGATCCCATCAAACCAAGAGCAGTGGCCCACACACCCTCAACTGCAGCACCTAAATGTAGCCCAGAAGATGTCATCTGAAGGGAGGTCTCCTGTTGTAGAGGTTCTGGAGACAGACAGCTCCTGAAGCCAGGCAGTTCAGGCCTGCCATCTCCTCCTCACGTGACCCAGACCTGGGAACTCCACTCTGAGATTTTTTTCTGATGGAGGGAATGAGGCCCCGTTATCTGCTTGGACAGTGGGCAGAATGCTGGAATGGGCTATCCAGAAGAAGACACTGACTGACCACTGAGGTAGTTCCTGACTCGTCCACTGTGGGTAGGAGGGGGTTCTGGGGATATAAGGTCTGTGGCTCACCCATGCACACCTATGCACACAGTCACTCTCTCTGTTCACCAGCCCACCTTACTAGACAGTCCCAGCTCCTATTTGAAATCTATTTTCAAGCCAAACTGAAATCAGTTAGACTTACCCAAAACTGCAGGACCCCAGCACAGGACTCTACTGCCTAAAGGGGGCTCCAGGGTGGGTTCCTGCAGTACCAGGAGTCCCTTTTAAGTCCTCAGAGAAGAGGGACTTCACAGCTGTATAGGACCAATCCAGGCCCTCCAATAGCTGTGGGGTGGGTCTCTGGTCCTTTTCTATTTAAAAAAAGGACTATTCTAGCACTGGGATAGCCTGGGTGAGGGCCCATGGCTATGCCCCTGGCTCTACCTGGCCCTGGACAAGATCCTGCCCCTGGCTTGCTCCTAGTCAGGCCACACTGGATCTCTGGGCCAGCCCTCACGAGACCCCATAGGGGATGCTTCTGACTTCACATGTCTACCATGAACCCAGGGCCCTCAGAACTTCTCACACGGAAAGCAAAGCAACATGGGACTCCTTTAACAGATGGAAGACAAATCCACTGTCTGCATGCTGCTGACGTGTGTTTGGAAAGATGCCAGCCCTCTGTGGAGTCCCCGTCCTCACTGCCCGGGAGTCCCACCCCTTGCCAGCAGGGCAGGGCTTGGATAAGTTGAATTCCTGATCCTCAGCTTTTGCATCAGTGAAACAAGTAGTTAACAGTCCTTACTTTGTAAAGATGTTTAGAAGGGTAAGCAGACATGTCTCTGCTTCTTGGTTTCCACCTGTATATCCCTAAGCCTCAATTTGCCCTGTTGGAAAATGGGCTCAATAAACATCCTTCCAGGTTTTTTTCACCCAGGGTATGGGTAAACACATAACATACCACCATAGAACTCTATACCCTCAATAATAGGACTGTTGGCAACCTCAGGCCTGGTACAACCAAGAGCCTGTAACCCCAAGAAACTATGCCTGGAATCCCAGAGTCATGTAAGGACCTAGATCCCCAAGTCTGAGAGCTGGAAAGCCAGCTCTTCTAGGTGACTTGACTCATGTCCAGGTAAAGGGCATAGAGGCAAGACCACCCCCCTGGCTGGTCTTTGGGGTCCTCTCTGCTCCAGAGGCCAAGAGAAAACACTCAGCCTTTGACACCATCCAGAAAATAAAAATGTCCCAGGCATCTAATCCTTCCTTTGGCAACTCACGGGGCTCTGAAACACAGCCAAGACCCTGGACACTGTGTAAGCATTCAAGCCAGCGTGAAGGCCTCCTGCAAAGCCAGCCACAGGAACCCGTGGCTCCGAGCAACGGTCTTGATTGGACCCAGCCTCATCAGGTACATACGTGTAATCTCCAGCCTCAGTTCTGCACCATAACATGCCTCCTGGAGCCCAGCCTGAGGGGCACCCCGGGAACCTGCCTGCCTTCCCAGATAGAGCTGCTCCCCACCCCCCACTCCCTCCCACCCCCAGAAAAATATTTGGAATATGGTCTTTGACTGGAGTGAGATTAATCCCCCTTCCCTGACAGTGTCTCTGGGCACGTGTTTTTATAACCTCCCTTTCAAACGAGAACCATTTGTCGTTGGAAGGCTAGGGAGGCCCTGCCCACACTGCTGGGCCAGGCATCACCAGCACCTGATTGAATGTCACAGGCAGTGCAAGGGGGCAGGGCTGGGGTGAGGGCAGCATGTCCCTTGTTGGTCCCTGCCCTAGCCACTGACAGATTATGCGTTCTAGTCCTGACTTCTCCCCGATCACAATACGCTCTTGAGTTGGTTGGTCACTTTGCCTCTCTGTACCTCACTTTCCTTGCCTGACAAATGGGGGAGGTGGTGGCCCACACATCCCAAGGGATGTGTCCAGGCCTACTTTGGGAAATTATATATCCTCAATGTTTAATAAAGCTATTGAGCACAGTCTTAGGTCCCGGTGGAAGGACAAAGTGCTCTGGCTAGGGCCTTCCAGGGGCTACAAAAACCCCCATTCTCAATATGGCTTGAGTCTAGTCCTACTTCCAGACTCACCACAAGTGGTGGCCCTACAAGAAAGAAAGCAGCGGGCTTTAATGTTCAGAGAAGGCCGAGTTTATAGGTGTAAGCACGCAGTCCCCTTAATTAACTCTGAGCCCTTGGTCGGTGGCCTCCTCTTTCAAAACAGCCTCCTCCACCCCCACAACCCAGGTTCTGTTTGAAGTTTGCAAAAAAAGAAAAAAGAAACCCTTCCCACCATCCCTTCTTGCTGAAGCTAGCTACAGACCCTCAGGGCTCAGCTGGGAGGGATTTATTGGAGAATTTCAATCATGGGGTCTTGGCTCAAACTTGTTGTTTCCCCCTAAAAATCTGCCCAGAAGTTTGATACATGTGGGACTGGGGCATGCGGGGCCAGTCTGATGATCTCGCAATTCAGAACTCCACCTGGGCCTCTGGGAGCATTGCAACCCGAGAGGAAGAGAACAGGACCCAAGACACCCAGAGAGATGCAGGTTCTGGAATGATGTGGAGGTACTGGGGCTTGATGATCTAAGGGAGCTGCTTAGAAACTAGATTTCTGGGCTAGAAGGACACAGCATGAAATACTAGATTCCAACCCTAGCATTGTCATGGGGGTGGGGGTGGTGAGAGGAGATTATTTCCATCTTGGCTCCCACAGCAGAGACAGGTCTGTACAGGTGCCTGAGTTCTGTATGACAGCTTTCTTGCTGGTCCGTGGCTGGGGAAAGTGGGGGAAAGGACTCAGCTACATCATGAGACAAGCAAACCTGGTGACATGCCGTTCCTAAACTGTGGCTTGGCGTCCCCCAAAGGCATTCCCTTCTCAGACTATGAGCCCACGCCCTTCCACGGGAGCCCAGCCAAGATATAGCAGACAGGGAGCCCCTGAGTGCTCACTTTCTCCCCCTCTGGGCACGGCTGACTCTTTCCATTTCTCCACAGTGCCTCGGCAGTGATGGATAAGCTGTGGTCCCAAGTGGTGCAGCCCAGGGGACAACAAACATCTTTTGGTTTCTCATGTCGGCCTCCCACTTCTTGCTTAATAAGTGTGGAAAGAGGCACAAACAGAAATTCCCCGGGCTTCCCATGACTAACGAGATGACCACATCAGGCGACAGTACTTGGGGATAAAGGTCCCCAGAGCGAGGTGTCCGATTCCCTCCCAAGACGCTCCTCCAACTGCGCTTTGAAGCAAGAGCCCAGGCCTCGGGCTCGGGCGGGCCAGTGGGGCTGAGCTCTGGGCCTCCCCACCCCGTGACACGCACAGATTGCCCCAGATAAAGAACCCTCGGCGGCTTCACCCAACTTCTGCTGAATCGTGCTTTTCAGAAAATCTTTTCACGTGTTTTCACTTCTCTGGCCTCTTTGTTGAAAGATGTAAAAATTTCAAACCACCACAAAGTAAACATTTCAAAACCCTCGCTTTTCAAAATCACTCACATTAAAAAAAAAAAAGAAAAGTAAAGAAAAAGAAAAAAAATCCCTTGAATTCCATCTCCGCTCCACCACTGCCACCCGAAGCCTTTCTTTCGCAGAACGTGGAATTGGCGTGGTTTTCATTAATCTCGAAACAGCCCAGGTAACGCCGATGACTTCGGCTGTGTTTTACAGGCCGGAAGTAGCTTTGTTACTCGGTAGATAGATTAGATAAGTGACTGTCTTGTCAGAATAAGCAGGTTTTCTTTATTACGGCACGATCCTAATGAACTCATCTGCTTCTAATATTTATAAAGAGAAGAGAGGCCATTAATTCTACTGCTTGTGAATAAAACCATCTGGGATTTCTCTCCATGTGATGGGTTTTGGTTTTAATATACATTTTTCACAAATAAGCGCAGAGATTTTTTTTTTCAGTGCGAATGTCACAATTCGGGATCTCATAAAGAAAGAATGCAAAGAGGGGTGGGGGGGGAACGGAATATTTTGTTAGCTAAGTAATTTCTCACCTTGCAGAGCGAAGGGGACATCAGAGCCAACTTTAGCACATTAGGTGCCGGGCTCGCAGGCTGGATGCTAATGTAATCCATGGTGTGTTACAGGGCTAACCGCGCCCGATTTGAAGTTTGTTTTCCTTCGGGAATTACACAGTTCGTTTAACCTAATCTGTCCTGACACTTGAATTATAATATTATGGGCTTCTTCAGGAAAGTAAAACAGTAGTTGCCTGCCTAAGAGCAGAGCAGAAGTTAATAAAGTGGGCAAAATGTCAAGGAAAAAAGCTAATCGAATCATAGTGTCATTCTCTAGAGAAAATACAGTCAAGTTGTGTTTTGTTTTGTTTTCTTTTTCTCTCTCTCTCCAGTGGAAATCTTGGATGCCTAATGACATATTTCTACCCAGGAAGAATTTTGAACTCTGAAGGCACACTTGATTAAAACCCCAAACCGTGAGCAGTTGCCGATGGAACCACCTGACACTTTGACTTCTGGGTGTCAGAGCTTAATTAAAATATTCACCCAGCTGCTCTTCCCTTGCCAAGGGGGCCCAAAGGAATTAAACCAATAAGCTTAATTCTGTTAGGTCACCTGCCTGTATATACAGAGACACGGAAGACCATTTACCAGTTCAGAAAAAGTGTCCGATCCACCCAGCAAACCCAGCGTGGACCACACAGTGAACCAGGCCCCCAGATGGACTGCATCACTCTCTGCCACCTCCATTTCTGACTTGGGACACACGCGGCTATTTTTAAGGTCTCTTCCAGGACGACCAGAGTGATGCACTAGTCAATACAAGGATTACTATTCGGAGATTGATTTACGTGATGTTTATAAAACACACAGCATTTACTGACTTCTCTGGGCTATGTTTGCATCTCAAAGGCGTAAATACCTACTGTTATGGGGTCGTTCCACTTGATGGATGAAGAAGCTGAGGCTGTTTGAAGAAGGCCCCGAACTGTCTACCCACTGAGTCTGCTAAGCCCCAGTACCTAGAATGGAGAGCTTTGTGACATTTTAATCTTTGCTTTAAATGTTGACCTATTTGCTATCGGCCACACACGCACACCCGATGTGGTACTCAAACAGCTCAAAGCTATGAAACAGAGTCAGCTCCACTGCCAGCCCGCCCTCAGCCTCCTCCCCCTCTTGACTAACAGGTAAGCCTTAGACAATTTCGCACGCTCTCCCCTCTAGAAAGTGGAGATCAGCAGATAGGTGCCTGTCCTCTGGAGTACACACGGAACATGGCTGGTATACAACTCTGCAGCTTGCATTTGCATTTAGTAATGTATCGTGGGGTGGCATCTAGAAATAGACTCAAATGTGAGTAACATTCTACCACCATTTACTAGCAAAGATGCCAATGTGCCATTCCCTACCCAATACCCTCTCCTTTGGTCATCCATCTTCAGCTCCACTCTTTGATGCCCTCCTCAGCAGTACTGGGGTGAGTGCTTTCTCCATCATCTGCAGAATCTCTTGGATAGATCAAGGTTGTGTCCTTGGTCCATGATCTGTAATGCTGCATCCTAGCTACAGTTTTCCTGCCTCAACCTCAAAACTATCACGATAGCTCCAGCTCAGGGTCCCCCAGATCACTGTGCAAACAGATGTCTTTCTGCCGGTGCCACTAGTCAGTCCCCAGATGGCCTTATTTGTCACACAGGAAATGAGACATATCCCTGTGATCAATACAAATGGAACGGAGCTGCATCCGGGAGCAGCCGTGAGCCCTGTTTGCAGTGAAGGGGGCCCGAGGATGGTGTTGCTTTGCTCTGACGATCTCAGCAGACTCGTAGTCCTAGGTCAGAAGCTGTTGAGTGCAGAGGTGTGATCGTGGAGCCCAGCCATGTCCTCGTACAACGCACAGGCAGGAATCATGCAGATCTGTGAAGGCTGCAGGACCTGCCTGCTGCTGCCTGTCCTCGGCTTCCTGCAGGCCACCTGTTCCTACGCACAGTCAAATTTGCCAGCTGGGCTGTGGTGGAGCCGGCATGCTGGCCAGCCAGTGGTGTCCGCAGCCGCAGACCTGGTTCTTTACAGCTTGCTATGGTCCCCCGCCAGGTGTACATGCAGCTGCAGAACCAGGTACCTGGGCAGAGCTGCCAGCATGTGCAAGACTGAATGGAATACATCTTTCCTTATTGTAAATGAACCTAGGGTAACCCGAGTCCATCCCTGCTTGCAGACGCTTGAAAAAGGCCAGCTAGCTGAACATGGAGGGGAAAGAGAGAGAGAGAGAGAGAGAGAGAGAGAACAATTAGAAAGCACTGGTTTTGCCCAAGGAGCTGAGCAGCTGTGGGTGCTATCTCTCAATCTTGCTACTGATTTGATAATTATCTGAAGATACAGCTGGGGCCAGATGAGAGCAGAAGCAGGCATAGCAGGGAGACAGGATCGGTCGGCAGCTGCTTCTTTCCAAGGGTTTGGTTATTTTCATGTATTGTTGTTACCTGTGTGCAATAAATCAGATTTTTAAGTATCTATTGGTAGAGTCTTATTCTCTCTCTCTCTCTCTCTCTCTCTCTCTCTCTCTCTCTCTCTCACCTTTTCAGATTTTCTCTCTCTTACAGTTCAAATGTGTTACTAAGAGGCTTCACTCCGTAATGAGAATATGTCACCACGTTCTTTTTCTGCCCACTGGGAAATAGATCACACCACCTAGAAAAGTCTAACCCTTTAAAAAAAAAAATTAGAAAAATAAAGGCACTGCGATTCCCTGCTTATGATACATTGTGTTTGAACATATGTAAATGTATTTAGTACTCTGGTCTTTTAGGCACTAAATTCATTTTAAGAATTTCAAATACCATGATGGACTGACCCCATATTTTTCCAAAATCGTATCCACCAAAGCCTTAAACAAATTACTCAATGAGGTCCCCCCAAGGAAGAACTCCAGTTGTGCCACAGGCTAGCCCCCCCCCCCAACTCTTGGACCTTGGGCCATAAGTCACCTACTGGGGCTCTGGCTTAAAACTAATCTTGGTGGGGGCTCCCTGACAAGAGGTCAGCAGGCAAGGCTTTCACAGCATGGGCTCACTTGGCAAGATCTGAGTGGGCTCCAGGAATGCAGGGAGTATACCAAGTTCTGAAAGGCCAGGGGAAGGGAAGGGAGAGGGAGGCCGGGAAAGGGGAGGGAGAGGAGGGAGAAAGGCAAAAAAGGAGGGCAAAATTAAATTTTCACAGTTAAGTATATTCATTTTTTCATTTAGTTAATTTCCAGCCACTCACACTTATTGCACATTAATTATGCATACAGCTTTTGTGCAACTTAAAAAGAATGCGCTTCTTTATCCTTTGGCAGAGGCTCAGCCGCGGTGTCCGTGGCTGGGGGAGCTTCAGGACAGACGTGGCAGGAGCCAGACAGGGGCTGGGACACCGAGCTTGCTATCCAATGTCTCTGTTCCCCCACCTTGTCTTTCTTCAAAGCGTTTCAGCTTAGGGGTATGGGGAGTCCACCATGTGGTTCTAGACCGTATGGGGGAGAAGGACCCAAACTATCTCATGGCCAGCCTCCTCAGTTCCTTTTGCCCAAAAATATCTAGGCACACAAAGTGGAAATGTGGTGTCTGAGATTGTTAGGGGAAGGGGCAGAGGTGATGCCTGAGACTAGAGCACTGTGACAGAGTCCCTGGTCCCAACAACCTCAGCAGAGAAAGCTCCTCTGTGAAACAGCTATGTGGTCCAGATCAGATCAAGGTCTCTTCCCCCTACTCACAAATGAGCCTGGAAATTGTTCTGCATGCCCGCCCCTTGGCTTCCCCTTCTTGCAAAGTCCGTTTCTAGCCACTGTCCTGCCACCAGGAGCTGGGTTCCCAGCTCAAAACCCAAAAGAAAGCCAAGTCACAATAGAAGCTGGATTTCACTAACCTCAGTAGTACAGACCGGGAGCTTAAAGGCACTCACCCCCCACCAGGGAGGACAGACCCGCCAAGGCTTTGCAAAGGTGCCTGGGTGTGGCCAGGACCACTTAGCTCTGCTCAGCATAGGACTCTCCACCCATCCTCCACCCATCCCAGCCCTGAAATCAGGAATCACCTCCAGGGTAAAGAGTATTCCCATCATCCACCCAAAGAGGCGAGCACAGGGATCAGACAGACCTGGGGATGCTTGCAGCAGCCTGGCAGGCTAAGTCCTGTGGTCTGAAAGGCTATTCAGAAGACAGGCCTTTGGAGGTGGGTGGAGCATTCCCTCCAAAGCACCCAGCCCAGGAGAACATGGAGCCTGTGTTCATGCAGCCCCAGAGGGAAGGAGTCCTACCCAGCTTGCAGGTGTCAGGACCAGCTGTGGGGTAGCTCCCAGGTCCCTCAGACCTCAGCATGCTAAAAGCTGGACTGAACCCGTGTTGGAGACTTGCAAAGGGAAAGACTCTAGTGGACAGCAGCCACCCAAACAAGGAAGCAGGGGTCTGAGCATATGTCACCAAGGTATCAGCCAGTTGGCAGCAGCTCCCTTTGAATATCAGTAGCCAGCAGCCCAAGCTCCATGGCCAGAAACCCCAGAAGCATACCACAAAGACCCCTGACAAAGGAGGGACTGGACCTCAGTAGGACCCACTTTGTTTTTGTTCCAGTTTTTTAAATAAAAGCTGTTTTCCGCACGGTTCTTTAAAACATCACTCTCCTCTAGTATTCTTTTAGAATCACCAGACACTCACATGCACATGCGCACCCGAGCACACGTGCGTGCATGAGTACACACACACACACACACACACACACACACAACTACAGTGACTGTGACGAACTTTTAAATAAGGCTGTCATCATAAAGAAATCCCCTGTACACAATAATAAACAACATACTTAACATTTATGGCCCTGTGTTCTGACAAACTGGAACATGCAAACACGCCCGAATTTGGGTTTCATAAAAGAGTTTTTCATCAAGGTTCTTTCCTTTGACAAAATGCTTCTGATGTTGCTGGCTGGAAGGACCAGCTTCCAGAGGCAGAAGCCATGGGTCTCAGAGGCCAGGGACCCCCACGGTCCTCAAAGCTTGCCTTTGGCTCCAGTGCAGTGTCTCTGTGACTGAGAGCATTCTGGCCTTCCTGGAGAACAACAGTGAGCCGTTTCCTCTGGGGGGCAGGGGCAGGAGATGGCACCTCCATCCTTCTGAAACAGGAAGCCTGGAAGAGCAGCAGCCACGACACCAACATCTCACTGGGTTGGTTTTGTTTAATTGGGCGTCCCTCTTAGTGGCCTTAAATCGGCCCAGCGACAGTGGGTTGCATGGCTCTTCCCACATCCACCTCCAGAACTCACCTTCGGAAACGAAACTCTAAACCAACACTCCTTTTCTCTCTCTCCCGGTCCTGGCAGCCGCCATTCTGCCTTCTCAGGACCTCAGCTGCCATGTCTCAGCATTTCTTTGACTGGCTCACTTAGCATCAAGTCCCCCCCCCCCCATGCTGAGACCTCAATCAAAGTTTTTTCTTCTTTCTAAAAACAAACAAACAAAAACTATGGTCTCGTATAGCCCAGGCTAGCTTCAAACTGGCTGTATAGCTAAGCTAAAGGACTTTAGCTGGAATCCTGCTGCCTCTACCTCCCATGTACAGCCTGCACCATTTTTTAAATTCCTCCCTTTTAAAGGATAAAATCTATTCCATTGACTCAAATCCTATTTTCCTATTTGTGATATCACACAGGCCCATGCTCCTATGGGGGGACCCACTCAGATATGCACCCCAAATGGTCATGTATATAGATACGCACTACAATCATGTATTCTTTGCTCCATTTTTCTTACACATGGGAACAGAGGTGGGCACACCCAGGCACTCTCTTAGACCTGTGAGAAACACAGCCACACAGTAGTGGAGACACACCTATAGGTCTCCATATGCTGATACCTTGTCTAGGGTGAACATGGAGGACCAGGTGAACAGCCCTGCCATGCTGCCTCAGGTAAGAAGGACCTGCGGGAGATTCTGAGGGCTCTTGGATATCATAACTGGAAAGAAAGTCCAAGAACCCATCACTGAGAATTGAGTGAGGAGCATTTGGGTGCCTGAACTCTGACCTTGTTCCATGTGTCCCACGCCATCTTCAGGCTCCCACCACTGGGGTCAAAGAAAGGGCCACTGCTCCAGCTTGTCTAAACTCAGCTTCCATGGTCCCAGGAGAGCCAGGACCCAGTCAGCCTAAGTCTCACAGGAAATCAAACCCAGTTCCAGGCCCTGGAAGGCTCCCCTCTCCCACTGGCTCCTCTCTACTGACAGGACACAGAACAGTCTGGAGGACTCGCCTCTGCAGGGGATAGTTTCCCTTTCTACTCACAGTTGAGGGGCACGGCTATGTGCCAGCCAGCCTCAGCTCTTGAAAGCCTCTCCCACTTGGACTCTCTAACCCAAGCATCTGTCTATCTTCCCCCTGCTGCCCAGCAGGGGACCAAAACCAAAGGGAGCCTTCCACTGAATACCACTGTGTAAAGCCTCGGGTTTCACACTGTGATACTGTACTGATGTCCCATCAACCCCCAGGTCCCTCCCTCTCCGATTGCTGTTAATTTTCCTCAAATGGTTTGTGGTTAAGAGAATACCCTAACCCACAGAAAGGCACACTGAAGTATTTAAGGGTGGCGTCTGAAGCTTACTTCCAAACAATGTAGACATGTGTATACACAGACAGAGAGCTGGGGCAGCCAAGGCATTACATGTGTTGGGGGGGGGGGGTGCTGTGCTTTATGGGAACTCTATCCCTATATAAATATGTAGACATATATCTACCCTTCCTTGCCAAAGACCCAAAGACAAACCAAAGTGTAATTCCACCAAAGCCCCACCTGGGAACCAGCAAGTGGGTACATCTCCCACCAAAAGTCTTACTCTAGCTCAGGGGGCGACTTCCCCATAGCTGCATGAAGGGTGGGGTCTCCTCTGGTTAACATTCCACAGTCTGCATGCTCTAGGCCCTCCTGTGTCCGCATGCAATGAGGACAGAGTTACGTATGTCGCTGGGAGGTATGGGACGGAGCAGCTGAGATCAGGAGAGGGTACCGTGCCCCATGCCTCCTGCTGTGAGGGAACGTCCGGTGAACGGGTCACCTGAAGGGATCGCTGCTGCCCTCATGGGGGTGAAGTCTGTTAGGCTGGGAGGACAGCGCCCTACAACAGCATGTGAGCATTCTCTACAGAGTCACCCACCCACCCACCAAAGATACATACCAAGCCCCTCATGCCTGGGATTACAATCATTGCCTATCATGCACAGATATTTATGTGCACGGCGCGTACTCTTGTATATGTCCCTGTGATTAGTTCACTTTATAAATTAGACACGATAATATCTTATAATAAATGAATATGACAATATTATATAATAAACATTCTGTAAGGGGCCTAGGAGATGGCTCAGCAGGTCAAAGGTGCTCGACACTGGTCTGTGCTCCATCCATGGAACCCACATGATGGAAGGAAAGAACTCATGTCTGCTGTTACCCTTTGACCTCTGCACATGTGTGCACACACGGACACACACATTAAATAAAGAAATGAATTTGTAAAAATAAATAAAGGTTATGTGAATGTGGTCTTTCATTCAAGTGTGTCATGACAAGTATTTTTGTATTTCAGAACCCAGGGTTTTTTTTAGCTAGGACTAACCCCAGAAAACAAGATGGCCGGTAAGGGGGTCTATCCTGGTCTATCATGCGCTTTAAGCTCTTACCTTTCTGTAATTGGCTATTTTCATGTTAAAATCTGGTGGGATTCTTTTTTAAGATGAAGTTGGGAGGAAGACATGTTGAGGAGGGAGATAAGGGAGCTGGGGGAGGAGGGATGGGGTGAAGGAAGGATATTTCATTGCACGCATATAGGAAATTATCAAAAATAAGGAGAAACATTCAGCTGAGGGAAGCGCTTTCCTCTCGCCACACCACCAATGCCCCCTCGCTTCCACTTCTCTCTGCAGTCTCTACCCCTGGAGAAACCTAGTGGTGCTCACAGGCTTGTTGATGTGGGGAAAGGTACACCTAAACTTCCTGCTTCTCACGGGGATGGCCCATGGTCTGCCCACGAGCTGCGGTGGGCCCCAAGAAGGAATCAGGAAACACTCAGTATGACAATCTTCATCCCCTCCTTCTCCAGGATCAGTAGAACAGCCACCAGACACCAAGCAAGAGAATCCATGGCTCCTCTGCCACAGTGTGGGTGCACTCTGGGGTACCCCTAACACCTGTGCAGAAGAGACTATGATGCAAGAACCATGTCCAACACCCCCCACTGCCTCCTGGACACAGAGCAGAGCGTAGTCACAGCTCGTACCCAATGTCTGCTTCTCACAGGTTCCCAGAGAGGCAAAATTATTCCTCACAGAGTGGTGGCCTGCAGAGAGAAGCGGTTAGTAGTCAGCAGTGGCAGGGGACTGGACACACCACTGCCTTCTTGGGCGGTGTAAGCAGGCAAGCGGGCTGGCATTGTGCAAGAGAAGGTTGAGGAACCCCAGTGGAGAAGCCTAAAGCACCAGCGGCTGTCCAGGGCAAGAAGGGACCAGCTGGGATCAGGAAAGGAGACACAGGCTCCTGGACTGTTATCTCCAGGCCTGCCATGACCAGAGCTGGGCACTTCACAGCTGTCTTGGAATCAAGACCAGACTGGACACAGCCACATTCTCTTCCATGTCTGCTGACCAGGAGGGAGGGCATCCTCAAAGGGGGAGCTGCCCACCCAGAGGGAGTTGGTTTTAATCACCAGAGATCAAAGCCAAAGCCCGCTGGGCTGCCATTCCTCCAGGGGACAGCTGCAGCAAGCAACAGACCCTTCCCTTGCCTCCTGCCCACGTGTGGCTGGCTCAGCAGCCACCTCTTCCAGAGCCTTGTGGGTCAGTGAGGGCTCAGGGGAGTCTGGGTGCTGTATTCTATCATAAAAGGGGGGAGAGGCGAGAGAGGGAGCCCTAGGACCCCAGAGCCAGGGTGCTACTAATTCACAGACGTGGTCTGGGTGTTAGTAAGAAACAAATACAGGCAAGAACAATGTACACAGTGCACAAAGAAAAACTGAGGGTGCTGAGGGGTCTGGAAGCCAGTTGGGGTCCTTAGTAAAGTCAGTGGACGCGAGAGGAGCCATTATCGCCTGCATCTGCTATAAGCCATCTAATTCTCTAAGTCTGTTTTCCTCTACCAAAGGGTGTGATTGACTGGAGGCCGCAATCGATGGTTCTTGTCAGACCATTGGCCCCAAGCCTGGTGCAGCGAGATCCACAGACATCAGCGCTGCTATGATTCAGGCCTGTGTGCCTGCACGGTGCCAAGCCAGTCTGATTTTCTAAGCTGCCTAGGCTAGTGCTGGCAGACCCTGCTGGGTGGACAAAGACATTTGAATATACTGTTACCCCAAGTCCTCCTTTTACCCACGGCTAATGACCAGGGTTTCCCTTGCTCCCAACACTGGGGTGTCCTGGGAGGTAGGATGGCCTGTGCCAACTGAGGCCAGAGGCCAGACTCTTTGTCCCCACTCTGCCGGCCACGGAAGAACAAAACCACCGCAAGGTTCAAAAGGGAAAGGAATGGAACCCGGTAACTCATCCCAGACGGTCCGTCCACTTTATCAAACCCAGTTTCAGGGAGCAAAGCTCCCACAGAGAGAGGCCACAGCCTCATTAAGGCATTCAAAAAGGATGAAAAAGTCAAGCCACTCCACATCCCGGGGACAATTAGGCCTTGTCCTTCCTTCAAAGGCGAGGAGCCTACTCTCTCTGCTTGCATGAGCTTAAGACCACATCTATCTGTGCGAGGTTCTCTTCCTCTTTATCTCTGTTTTGTTCTGTCTCCTGCTGTAGCCTAGGCTGGCTGGGAACTCACTGTGTAGACCAGACTAGCCTCAAACTCAGGACGATTTTCCAGAGTACTGAAAGAGTTGACACCTCTTTGATCTTTCTGTATTTTCCAGCCTTTCTTCCCAGTCAGCCCTTTAACTTTTTCAGCACGTAACTTCTACCCAGAGGGTAACCTTCTCAAAGTGTCCCATCGTCACAAAGCCTCTCCTAGCTGGCCCTATCCAGGAAGACTCCAGGACACTGCCTCAGCACCCAGCTTGGTGAAATGACATGCAAGGTACACACACTCTCCTTCCCCTGAACTCAGATGGCCCAAATCAGAGCACATGATACGAACTAGCTGCTCTGGGCTCAGGTTCTGGGCTGGGGTTTCCAGAAGCCTCCCATAGACGCTAGCGACACAGCTGAGTTGGGAATCCCAGCTAGCAAGCTCTGCTGGCCCACCCCTGAGGAATGTTTCTTACCCGGGAGCTGTAAGCTAGGACAGTAACATTCCTCCACGCCCCTGGATGCTGCCCTGGAGCTCTGGTTTGAAAGGTATCCTGATTCCTATAGACAATGGGCTCATTTCAGGAATGCCACCAAATTGGAGCCAAGGACCAAAAGCACGCAAACGAGGCCTGTCTACACTGGGGGCTGGTGCCCTGCCCTGGCATCATGGGAGCTCGCTGTAACACCACGCACGAGGCACACACACATTCATATGGAGAGCCATTATTTGTGGGACCCGCCTGTTGCTTTAAGTTCCCCACACCACCAGAGGAAGCAGGCGCAATATTTTCAAAATTAGAAACAGCCCCCAAGTCTTTGCCCCCTCACTGACGGTGCTTGGTATTAATCCATTAAGGCAATCAAAACAGCTTAAATAAAAGTCTGAAGCCCGTAATATACATGTCAGTGAACAAGCAGTAAAGCTTCCTGCAAAGGTGATTTCAAAGCCATATTGCCCACGCTTGGCAAATTGCATATTTAATTATTGTGTCAGTCCTCCTCCAGGTCTAATCTTTGGGGAAAATGCCTTGGGCCATGCGAAACCAGTTAGGATAATTAAGGGACTGTGGGATTAGGTGTCGGCTGATTTCTCAAAAGATACCATCCTCTAGCCTGGTAGGAGAGGTGTGCCTGCCCCAAAAGGCCCGCAGCAAGGTGATGTCTGCCGCTCTATGGCAAGATCAAAGGTCTTTTACCTCTTTCAAGATGTTTGTAGAATTTGTTCCCTAATTATTCCACATTTACGCACTGGGACATCCTAGTTAACTCTTTGGTGACACCTCTGGCACTGGGCTGTACCCAGTGCTTCCCGCCTCTCAGTCCCACTGAGGTTCCCATCTGAGAGGATGGGAATCAGGGTACCGGCCTGGGTTTGGTCCCTTGCGGTGTAGCCATGGTCTGTGCTCAGCGACACACGCTTTTCCCCTCCATCCATCTGCCTTCGATGCACGTGGGGAGCCCCGAGTGCGGACGCCGGTGCGAACCAGGGCTTTACAAAATTTCGTGTCTTAAGAGTGGAGCTTGGCAGTCCCCAGAGACCATTCTAGAGAGGAAATATCTGACTACGTCACCTTCCCGCATTGCAATATTTCTCCTGGTTCCCAAAGACACTTTGTTTACAAGCCATCAAATCTTTATAGAATTTATAGGAAAATAACCTGGACATGAGCTGCAAATATTGTTATGGTGTGTCCATGTATGCCTACCGGCGTACAAAACAGAAACTCAACCATTCAAATATTTCTAAGAAAATCTAACAGAAGCACTCTTGCTGTGGGTTGTGGCCACTTTCAGTTGCATAGTTCAGTTGCTATTTATCCATCCTACAAATGGTCAGGTTGTTTTCCTGTTTATTTAATTCAAATAATAATGATCTGTCTTCAACATCTTTTGTCTTTGCTCAAAAAAAGAAAGGGAAAGAAAGGGAAAACCTTCTTAAGCAAACGGGACAGCCTTTTGGAAATGATCTTTTCAAAAATTCCCCGATGATTTAAAAAATGAAATCTCACTGCTTCAGGGAACTCTGGATGGCCAGCTCCATTCAACAGACTGCTCAGCTGGCACTCTAGAATTTGCCTTTCTTGCCATTTTTAACGCTGAAAAATCCACCTGTGTTCCAGCAGAAATTAACTGAGGCACTAAGAGCCCAGAAGTTTAGTGAGAAAAATGTATCTTTTGCCCTGGGCTCTATTTTTTTTTTTTAAATTGCAATGTTACTGAAATCACAAACATACACAGACAGACACACAGACACACAGACACACAGACACACACACACACACACACACACACCACTGAGGTCCACAAAGAACAAATGCAAAACTGCCTTCTTTCCCTGCTTGCTCCCAGGGGAGGCAGTCCTCTAAAATACATATGAACGGATAGACACTATTCCTAAAATGCGTATAAATGGATACTTTTTCATAAAAAGTGCATTTTTCTGCTCTTGGCAACTTCAACCTCCTAATGTCATGGAAAGCTACGGCAGGCAGCTCTGTCTGGCTGTAGTGTCTGTTGTCACAGAAGGGGCCTGGAAGGTCCACCTTGTGAGGAATGGAACCATCCCCCAGGGAAGAGATCCTGTGAAGGACAAATTTAGGAAGTGAAAGAAGGGTGCCCATTTCATATGAATTTCAAACAAATTTACTTATTGATTTTTATGTATTTATCTATTTATTTATTTCCATCTAAGTGTGTCTCAGAAGACAGACTAGTATTGAAACCCATCTTTTGCTTGTTGGCAGGCAGCTTGCATGGAGGGGCGGCCCTTCCTTTCCTCCCGAAGCCTGAAGCCTGGGTTCTAAACAGAGTGGTAAAGGCTGGGTGGGAACAGCTCTTTAAAAAAAAATCTAGAAACAAAATTGAGGCCAGCCGGTGCTTTGTACAACTAGCTGTTGGACTGCTGGGAGAGGGGCTCCTTTGCCCTGGTCTCCTTTCTTGATAAAGACAGAGTTGCAATCTGCATAGAGGGACAGAGGGGTGGAGCTGGCCAGTTCCCCCACTGGCCCTGAGAGAAGTTTCCCATGTCTCCTTTAGCCTGTCTTCCAGAGCTTCTCTGTCAAGGGATGAAGAAATTAGGTCTCTAAGGAGGTTCGGCTCACCCAAGACACAGTCCCAATGCACATACTACCAGCTAACTTGAAACCTATAAGTGTCATAAAATACTGGGGGATCCCTGGGTGAAGAATCAGGCCACTGAGGCCTTCCTAACACTGACCTGGATGGCCTCTGCGTGCGTGCGTGTGGGGAATGGGGGTTTGCGGGTGGGACTAGGACTTTTCAGAGGCATTGACTGCCAAAGGCTTTCGTTTGACTTGGTGGTCACCTGTGAATAGCCTCAACCTGAAACATCTCCCCAACATCTCTCTGAGTTCACTGAACTCCGGGAAGAGGCTGCAGAAGGCTCTCTGGGAAGGGTGAGACCTCATCTGCAGGCCCTGCCAGGGGGGTGGCATCCCTAGAAAAGAAGGTTGCAGGTTTTCCAGGGTCTTCTTTTCTAAGTGTCCCCTCCTTGCACATATAAAAGGCACACTGACCAGGCAGGGCTGCGAGCCTAGGCCCTTTTTAGCTCCCAGGAGCTAGCACCCCCCCCTTCTTACATCCTCTCTTCAGTACCATCCATGCATTCAACCAGTTCCTTCTCCTATCTGCCTTAACTCTATCCTGCTGTAGGACAACCCCTTTGGTCCTGCTTGGCCTCCAGGGAGACAGAGAACAGCTGGCCAGCATCTGGTGCTCTCCATTAGCCAGGGCCCCTGCCCCCTGGGCCTTCCGCTCCCTGGGCAGAATAATCCCGTTTCCTCTAACCTTTGGGCTGGGCCCCATGCTCCCAGGCTTTCATCATGGTCAACATGCCTCAGAAGCCACTCCAGGGGTCCCTGGCCCTCCTATGTCTTGGCTGGGCCAGGGTAGGCTGGCCGGCAGGAGTGGGGCAAGGGTGAGTGACCTCTTTCCCCTGCTGACCAGGGAGGGAGGAGAGGGCAGCCATGCCTCAGGAAAAGGGGCAGATGCAGGGCCAGGTTCCCCCACGGCCAAGGTGAGCCTGTACTCTGTAACCGCTGAGGAGCCTCTGGAGCCCAGAGGTGACTCAGATGGAGCCCCCAGGCTGTGCTCCGGCCCACCCTTCTCCTTTCTCACAGGAGAGATTTGAACAAATGACTTTCACTTTCAGAGGCTAACTTCCAACCTTCAAGGATACACAGGAAGGCACTGGAAACAAAGTCTAATGAGCTGATCTGACCCCTGGTGAGGCTGGGCAGGACTGAGAGACTTGCCTTGACCCTGGTGACATCATATGCTGGCATTCCCCATCCCAGGCCAGCAGTGACCATGCCTGCCAGGCTTGGTGTCACCCCAGCGCCTAGATTCTGGGACTGCTGGAACCTTCCAAGAGTCCCTGCCTGCAAACAAAGCTTATTAGAATCCTATTAAGGATATCTTCTCTTTCTGGATACTTCTGTAGCCACAGTAACTCCCCCACAGGAGACTAAATCCACCGGTGTCCTTCTTCAGACCTTGGCTGGGTAGTTTTCCCGAGGTCCAAGCCCCAAGCTTGCCCCTGGCAAACCCAGGGGATTAAACATTCTCAGCATCTACAACACTGACCAGCCGCCATTCAGACCTCATCATGGCCCTCTGAGCCACCTCCACAGCAGTGCCCAGAAAATACTCATGAATTCAAACCCAGAAACTGTACAGAGTGCTTTTGAAAGGTGGTCAAAGCATCCCGCCCCCTGGTGCTCAGAGCCACCTTGTCCTGGAAAGGGTCTGCATAGGTCATCTTGTGAGCCCTCCACTCATGATCTAAACAGTCCCTCTGTCTCTCTCCACTGGAGCCTCGGTGAAGCCCCAGGACCCTGGAACTGGTCCCCAGCTAACATCTACGGGCAGAAAAGAGCCTACAACAGTATCTACAAGACACCCTGACACACCATCAGGACCCCAAGCATGGACCCCACAGTTTGTTCAGTCAACAAAAACTGGAATGAACCCAAGAGCGGAGAGATAGTTATTAAATTCAAATGTCTAATTATCCTTTTAGTAACTGTTTCTTTCCCCCTCCTGACAGGGCTACATTGTTTCTAGAGATTATTGGTAACATTCCAGAAGTTGCCCTTAAGATATGCAAGCCACTTTTTTTCCGGGAATCCCACGTGAGAGAGAACTCTCTCTCTCTCTTTCCTGTTCCATAACGATTACTAAGAAAAGGGAAGCTAAGTGTGTCAGTAATCACAGTGTCTCAGAGACGAATAATAGGAGGGCCTGACAGCAAACAGGGGAGAGGGAAGAAAGTGCCAAAGAAAATGGGTGTCCACAGCTTTGTGTGTTAGGGAATCCCTGCTAAGGCACGCAGCTTCCAGGGGCGGAATTTTCCGATGACGGCAGAGCTGTGGCCCCTCCCAAGCCTCCGTAAGTGGACCAAGGAGGTTAGCAGCAGCAGAACTTACCTGTCTGTCGGTCATCTCCAGGGGCAGATTGGACCCGGGGGAGAGGACCAGACCAGGGCTGGGCCTCGGGAGGGAGAGGCTGGTACTGTGAGCCTTGGCAGACAGGTGCACAGCCCCATTGGTCTGCCATGGTTACCTGCAGTTTACTAGTGGTTTATTAGTGGTTCCCGCAATACCACAGGAGCACCTGCAGGCAATAAAAACCCTCACATGTGGGAGGCCTCTAGGAAATTAACGGCTCCTCCCTGGAGACGCATATTTTGTGAAGATGTTTATTACAGATGAAGTGCTCCCGGGGTGGGACATTAACAAGTTGTAGAGTGATAAAGGCACTTTTATCCCTTTTTCGGTGACAGAAGTAGGAAGAAGGCTTTAGCGGAATCTATAAAAGGCTCACTCCTAATGAATTTTCTCAACTCTTTATTAATAGGGTTGACTGTGTGGAGAGAGGGGAGATGGGCTAAGATGTGGAACAAAGGACATGGTGATGGAGAGTGAGCCAGAGGTGTGGGGCTGGGCACCAGGTGGATAAGGTAAGTGAGTCTGAGTGTAAATCCCCGACCCGGCAGATGAGGCTGGACCCCTGTTTGAAGGTGGGGGAATGCTACCCCAGGAACTTGTTTGAGGGTCCTCTGATGCTGCTGAATGGTATCCCAGGCAGGGCCAGGCCTTTCTTAACCCCACGCTCTCCTCTCTGGCCTGCAGGCCATTACTGAGATGAAAGCCTTGGCCATGCCTCTGGACCAGGGCTGAGAAATCTAATTGAATTATGTGAATGCAGTTAAATGGCTGCTTCAGAGAGGCAGGGCTGCCTTCCAAGCCAGGCTGCTCAGGGAAACTAATGGGCTATTTGAACAATAGCGGCTGAGGGCCGAACACAGGTGGGCTGTGTTAATAACTTTATTTAGACCTGCTTTTTCCCCCTTTGAGGCGCACAAGCCTTCCATTAATGCATTCATTAGAGTTTATGGCTGGGCTCTGGTTTTCTCCTAATGACGATGTCCAGACCCGCCTCCCAAGCTAATTGAGGCCAGCTGCCCGACTTGCCCCACCCCAGCCTCAGGACCCAGTGTCACCAGGATTAGTGGCCTGGGCTAGAGTAAGGGCTGAGGGGGAGGAACTCCTGCCACAGGGAGGAGGGGCCAAGGGCACCTCCAATGGCCACGGCCATTCTTGCCCCCTCCTGGCCTTTCTCCATGCTACAGTCCCACGGAGCCTCCACAGGCCAATCTGGCTGCCTAATCTCTGCCTACGGTGGTTCCTTTACTCTTGGAAGAAAGTGCAAACTCACACTTGGCATTCAGTTTCCGCCAGTTGACTTTAGCCTCATCTCCCAACCTGCTCGGTCCCATTCAGAATCAACATCACCCAGGAAACCTGAATTTTCTCCTAAATCAGGATTCTAGGAAGAAGAAAGGTAGTAGAGTGCTTGCCTAGCATGCACAAGGCCTTTAGTTTCATCCCCAGCACCCAGATGTATTGATCGTGGAACCAGATGTGGTAGTGCATGACTGTATTTCCAATATACAGGGGAAGAAGCAGGAAGATCGGAACTTCAAAGTCATCCTTGCCTATATACTGGAGCTTAAGGCTATCCTGGGGTACACGAAACCTTGACTTAAAGAAAGAATCCTATGAGAATATATGATATATGAGAATATATGATATATGAGAATATATGATATATGAGAATATATGATATATGAGAATATATGATATATGAGTGTGTGTGTGTGTGTGTGTGTGTGTGTATATATATATATATATATATATATATATATATATATATATCCACCTCCTTCCTCTGGAGCATAGCCCTAGATGTCCTGGAACTCATTATGTAGACCAAGCTAGCCTCTAACTCAGAGATTTGCCCACCTCACCTCCCAAGTACTGGGATTAGAGGCAAACATGAATATCTTAAGGACAGGATCCATGTTTGTTATTATTATTGAAATAACGAGACCACAAGATGGCTTGGGTGGTGAAAGCATTGGTCTCGTGAGGCAAGCCTGAAGATCTGACTCGTCCCCAGACATTATGGTGGAGGGAGAAAACTGCTGAAAACTGTATGCCAAACACTAGCTCTCTCTCACACACACCAAATAAATAAAATTATTTTAAAAGAAAATAACCAATGATCTCATAACAGTGATCTGATCCCCACTTACCGAGCATTTCCTGTTTGCTACTTATTTTGGAAATACCTCAGTCTCCTGCAATACCCTGGGAGATACAGTTTCTTGTCCCCATTTCGCAGATGGGCAAACTGAGGCTCATTAAAGATATCAAACTGTATTTTTCTACTGTCTGGGCAACTCCTTCCACCTCCTGGATAGCAGTATTTACAGCTAGGGATTGTCTTCCTGTACTGGAAGCAGTTCATACTAGTTTATGAGGCCTTCTTGTTAGATGTTTAGGAAATAATGTGAGCTAGGAGTGTGCTTAAACTTTTTAATTATATAAACTTGGTGCTGAGGGAGATGGTGGGTCAGTAAAGTATTCACCTTGCAAGCTTGAGGACCCAAGTTCAACCCCCAGAAACCATGCAGGTGATACACGACATAATCACAGCAAGGAGGTGGACACAGGAGGCTCCCTGGCCAACCAGCCTAAGTCTAATCAGTGAGTCCCAGGCCAGTGAGAGACCCTGACTCAAAAACTACAAAGGTAGGGGCTGGAGAGAGAAGGCCGAGCACTCGAGAGCACCTCCTGTTGTAGAGGACCTGGGTTTGTGTTGCGGGAAATATCAAAAAGAACAAATATCTGCATGTTCCCACACTATGCCCTGGTTCCCTTGGCCCCGGTGGACTGGCCAGCCATGCACCGGCGAGCAATGGCCGACCTGCTTTCATCTCGGAGCTCCACAATCTCTCCACCCGGCTCACTAGGTTCCCACTGGCGGGTCGCTACCACGCCAGCGCAAGGCTTCAATACCCCATGGCCTCTGTGTACACATCAGGCAAACCCACACTTCCTCTCTC
Organism: Uromys caudimaculatus; assembly: GCA_028551405.1. Taxonomy (NCBI): domain Eukaryota; kingdom Metazoa; phylum Chordata; class Mammalia; order Rodentia; family Muridae; genus Uromys; species Uromys caudimaculatus. The sequence goes on from CM052701.1 coordinate 130,950,368, forward strand.
CTCCTCCTCTCTTCCACCCTCCAATCCGGAAGTCCGTCCTCCGCGCCCAGTGATTGGCTCCTTTATTCACTAGGGGATTGGTTCAGAAGAAGTCAATGTGTAACTCACTCCTTGTCTGAAGCCCCTCCCAGGAGGGCAGAATTAGCAGAATACAAACAGCCCCAGGGCTATCCACAACAGGTTTGACTCCCAGCACCCAAATGGCAGCTCACAACCATCTATAACTCCAACCCCCGGGTATCTAACGCCCTCTTGTAGCTTCTGTGGGCACTGCAAACATGTGTTGCATATACTACATGTAAGCAAAATATTAACATACATAAAATAAAAATAAGCAATTTTTTTAAAAGGTGAACAGTGCCTGAGGAACCACACCAGAGGTAGCCCTTCGGCCTTTGCACATGTGAACACAAGTGTGCACAGTCACCACACATATACAAATGATCTAAACTTGAAATTAAATAAGTGATATTCAGATCAAGAGTAATAAAAGCTCCCCGCTCATCATTTTACTGCCAACCAACGTCTTGAGAAGCCGCCTGTGGTTCTGGTGTGAAGACTGTGGATGATGTGGTAACAGACTCAGAGAGAGATGTTTACTTGACCTGCTATTTGAGAAGTTTGGTCCACCATTACTTTAGACCTGTAGCAAGTGTGCAAGGTGTGTAAGGTGTGCAAAACATACCTCTAGGCAGAAACAGCCTTTTGGCTGCTGCCTCTTGCACAGCCAGGATGACGAAGATGAGACCAGAGGAGCTGGCGAGATGGCTCAGCCTTGAGGACTCTAGCTGTCCTTGCAAGAGCAGAGTTCAGTTCTCAGCTTGTCAGAAGGCTCACATGTGCCTGCAACTCCAGCTGCAGGGGATCCAAACCCTCTTCTGGCCCCCACAGGCATCTGCATGCATGTACATGCGCACACATGTGCACACATGTGCACACACACACACACACACACTAAATATAATATTGTTTTTAAGAAAAAGAGCTGGGTAGGGGGTCCCACACCTTAGTCCCAGTACGTGGGAGGCAGAGACAGAAAGACTTCTGTGAGTTTAAGACTATACAGGGCTACCTAGAAAGTCCCTGTCTCAAACAAACAAAATTAAGAAAAGAAGTAAGGCCAGGTGATGGTGTTACATGCCTTTAATCCCAGTTCTCGGGAGGCTGAGGCAGGGGGATTTCTGTGAGTTTGAGGTCAGCCTGGTCTACAGAGTGAGTTCCAGGACAGTCATGGCTACACAGAGAAACCCTGTCTCAAAGAAAGAAAGAAAGAAAGAAAGAAAGAAAGAAAGAAAGAAAGAAAGAAAGAAGGAAGGAAGGAAGGAAGGAAGGAAGGAAGGAAGGAAGGAAGGAAGGAAGGAAGGAAGGAAGGAAGGAAGGAAGGGAGGAAGGAAAGAAGGAAGGAAGAGGGAGGGAGGGAGAGAGAGAGAGTAAAGCTTTTGAGAGTCACTGAAGACCATAACTATGATTGGTGCTTCCTACCATCTCCTAGCTCTGTGCTCAGTGAGCTCCTGTTTGCAACTGGAGAGTAGCCACCTGCTTTGGGGTGTTCACACCACAGAAATCAACATACTCCACAAATCAGGACCTTTCTCTTTGGAAAACTAGTTGTAAAATCTAGAGATGCAGCAATAAATAAATCAACACAGAGCTCTGTGCACAGAACCTGGCAGGTAATGAGTGCTTGATTTTTAAAAATAAATAAATAGTTAAAAAGAATTGTGTAGAGGAATTTTAACTCACCAAATGACTACTTGGGCTGGACTATAGCCACACCCTTAGTATACACTTTTAATCCCAAACAATGGCATCTGATTGAGGGACAGATGAAGTGACAAATCAGAGAAAGATTTGGAAGACTAGTCCAACTATCATGAGAAGAGCCCAGGAAAGAGGGGCTGTTTAAGAGAACAGGGAGAGGCAGTTGGGTTGAGTTGCCATGAGTTCTGTTCAGGCAGTCAGTGGTCAATGCAGTGCAATGGGATTGAGTTTGTTCGTGAGTTCACATGGCTCAGTTAGTCAGCAGAGGAGGCAGGAGGCAGTTTTACTGTTACAGTTTTACAGAGACAGGCAGGCCAGAGAGAACAAGTTAGACACAGGTGAAGACAGAATGAGCCAGAGACTGAGAAGGAGACAGAAGGTTAGAACAGATTACCAAAGTTAGTTTGAGGCCAAGCAGAGCAATTCAGTCAGAAGCCGAGAGAAGCCAAACTGAATCAGTCAGCTTGGAGAGGAGTTTGAGCCAGAATAGCTAAGTTGATCCAGCCTGCCAGAGATCAGAAAGAACTAAAAAGGGTGAACTTATTCAGCAGTAAGCTTCCAAGATGACAATTACACCAGGCAATTAAGTTACTTCTACAGTACTGTTAAAGGAGCTAGCTGCCGGGGGCTGGAGAGATGGCTCAGCTGTTAAGAGCACTGGCTGCTCTTCCAGAGGACCCAGGTTCAATTCTCAGTCAACCACATGGTGGCTCACAACTGTCTGTATATAACCCCAGTTCCAGGGGATCTGACACCCTTGCACAGACATACATGCACTCAAATCACCAATGTACATAACATAAAATTTTAAAATAAAAGAAACTGGCTGCCAAACCTGAGCACCACTCCCAGGTAGGAGAGAACTGACTCTCCCAAGTTACCCTCTAACCTCCATATGCACACTGTAGCATGCACACACGAATAAGTAAATAAGTATGGTAAAATGTTGTTTATTTCTTTAATTATTTTTATGTGTATGTGTGCTTTGCCTACCTGAACAAGGTGGGTATCTGGCCCACAGAAGTCAGAAGAGGATGCCAGACAGTTGTGAACTACAATATGGGGTGCTGGGACTTGAACCAGAGTCTTCTGGAAAAACAGTCAGTGTTCTTCACCCTGAGCCATCTCTCCAGCCCTGTTGGTTATTAACTGTTCTGGTGGAGACTGTGAGAGTGAAGGCAACAATTCAGGCCCATGATCCTGCCCTAAGACTGAGTGTCAAGCACCTTACCCAGCCTTCCAGATATCTTTATAGGTTCCCAGGGTCTAACATGTCCCAGACAGAACCAACTCCTCAAGAACACCCAGGTTAGGGAGAGTGGCCTCTCCATCCACATGACCAGGACTGGATCTCAGTCCTCCTTGTCCTTCCAGCCCCAACTGTAGCCACATATATGCACATATCACACACACACACACACACACACACACACACACACACACACACACACACAAGTAAATGTAATTTTTAAATGTTTTTAAAGTATAATGCACTGTGATTTCTTTCAGGTTTAAACAGGGGAAATCTGCTTATACAATTTAAAATTCTAAAATGTACTTTTTCCCAATTAAATGTAGTTAAGTTGGCTATTCTCAATTAAGTAGCATGGAGACTCTGTTCTTAAAAGTGAAGCTTGGGGACCCCGGTGATGGCTCAGCAGTTACGTGCACTTGCTGTGCCGAAGAGTTCAGCTCCCAACACCCACATCAGGCAGCTGCTCACAAACATCTAGAACCCCAGCTGCAGAGGCTCCCTGCCCCCATTTGCCTCCACAGGCACCCGTATTAGTCAGGGTCTCCAGAGAAGCAGAACTGAGACACTGAAAATATATCATTAGCGTGGCTTACAGGCTGTGGTCCAGCTAGTCCAACAATGGCCATCTACCAAGGGAAAGCCCACGAATCTAGGAACTGCTCAGTCCATGAGGCTGGATGTCTCAGCTGGCCACCAGTATACTCCAGAATCCCTAAGACGTAGGCTGTAATGCCGGGGAAGGAAAGGACTTGCTAGCACCGGGCAAGTGGACAAAGAGCAAAGGCTTCCTTCTTCCATGTCCTTTATGTAGTCTGCGAGCGGAAGGTGTGGCCCGGATTAAAGGTGGATCCTCCTACCCCAAAAGAGCTGGATTTAGGGAGGGTCTTCCCACTTCAAATAATTCAATCAAGAAAATCCCCTCAGACTGGAGAGAAGGTTCAGCATTTAAGAGCACTAGCTGTTCTTCCAGAGGACCCAGGTTCTATTCCCAGCACCCACATGGCAGCTCATAACTGTCTGCAACTCCAGTTCCAGAGGCTCCGACACCCTCACACAGACATATATGCAGGCAAAATTCTCATGCACATAAAATTTTAAAAATAAAGGAAGGAAGGAAGAAAAGAAGAAGAAACTTCCCTCAAAGGTATACCTAACTGCTTGGGTTTTAGCTAATTTCGTGTATAGTTAAGTTGCTGACCAAGAATAACCATCCATCACAGCAAAGACACACAGACACCTAAATAAAAATCAGTCTCTTTTTGAAACCAGGTTTCTCTGTGTAGCCCTGGCTGTCCTGGAACTTGTTCTGTAGACCAGACTGGCCTTGAGCTCAGAGATTCATTGCCTCTGCCTCCCCAGTGCTGGGATTAAAGGCGTGTGCCCACCACCCAGCATAAAATCTATCTTTAAAAAAAAAAGAAGAAGCTGTTGGTGGTGGCGCAGGATTGCAATTCCAGCTACAGGAAGCTGAGGCAGGAGAATCAAAGGTTCAAGACCAGCTTAAGCAACTTAGTGAGACTCTGACTCAAAATGAAAAGGGAAAGGCTGACTGGGAGCGTAGGACAGTGATTGAGTCCCCAGGTTCCATCCCAGGTTCAAAAAAGAAAGAAAGAAAGAAAGGAAAAAAAAGAGATAACATTAGAGCCCTGCTTTGATGGGAAATAAACTCCAGATTGAAGATGGAAGATTTCAGAAGGAAATTGTTTAAATTACCAGAAGAAAATATCGGTGAACATACTGTTGAGTGTGGGGAGAAAAAAATCTAAGTATGACTCCAAAGATGAAAATAAACATTTTAAAATTGCTACAAATAGTTAAAGCCATTAAATATTAGACTGGTCAATGCCTTGAATCCCAGCTCTAAGGAGGTAGAAGCAGGCTGATCACTATATGTTTGGGATCAGCCTTATCTACATAACATGCTACGGGTCACACAGAACTACAATGGTGAGACCCTATCTATAAACAAGATCATTAAATATTACGTCATATATGCTTCTAAATAAAGTTACAAAATATGCAATATATCCGAGTATTCTGGATGAGTGGAAGAAGGATTGTTCAAGAAATACAAAGCAGTCAAAAGAGATTATGGGGCTGGAGAGATGGCTCAGTGGTTAGGAACACTGGCTGCTCTCGAAGAGGACACAGGTTCCCTTCTCAGCACCCACACGGAGGCTTACAACCTCACTAACTGCAGTTCCGGGGCATCTGGCGCCCTCTCCTGGACGCTTCAGGTCTGTACACACAAGCACATATCCACATGCAGATACACAAAGACATAATTTTAAAAATAAAAATAATTCTGGGAGCTGGAGAGGTGGCTCAGCAGTTAGGAGCACTTAACTGCTTTCATAGAGCTCAAGTTCAATTCCCAACACCCACGTGACAGCTCACAACCATCTGTAACCCAGTTCCAGAGGGTTGATGCCCTTTTCTGGCCTCCCTGATGCCAGTGCATATGCACTTCAAAGCAACACACACACACACACACACACACACACACACACACAAATAATAATAATAATAATAATAATAATAATAATAATAATAATAATAATGAGGAGGAGGAAATCTTTGAAAAAGCTATGCTAAACATGTTTATGCATCTTCACACAGAGAGGTGTCAAAAACAATCTGGTGCACAGATGATTCAAATAATATACCATCCTTGCAAAAAGCATATGTGCGTACGGGTGCATGTGTGTGAATGCCTGTAGTTATGTGCATGGGTTGTCTGTACCTGGCTGATCCAACATTTCCTGTCAAGCAAGAAGCCGAGTAACATGAATAGTCATTGGATAGGGAACGCATATTCTTAGAATAGAAACACCTGTGTGTTCCTGTGTTAGCCGATAGTAGGATTTTACTCTTTTGGTTTCTTGTATTTATTTTATCTTCTTCTGCTCTCTTTAAGGTGTCTCCAGTACAGCCGGTCTCACCCGGTGGGTCACGCCCCTTTGGGGGATAGACTGACCCTTTCTTTCCTAAGACCATCAGAAAACCCAGATATTTACATTATGTTGCGTGTAATGCGTGTAAATGCGTTGTAAATGTGGCAAAATTACAGTTATGAAGTAGCAATGAAAATAATTCAAGGCGAGGAACTGCATTGAAGGGTCGCGGCGTGAGGAAGGCTGAGAACCACTGTTCTAGTAGGTGTTTTGTATATTTCATAACATTTTTTAACTGTGTTTGTGTGTGTGAACTGGGGGGGGGGGGACACAGGTCAAAGGTCAACGTCAAGTGTCTTTTCTCTTACCCTTCACCGTCGTTTTTGAGACAAGATCTCTCCTGAACCTAAATCTTACCAATTGGCTAAGTTGACTGACCAGCAGGCTCTGGGGATCCACCTAGCTCCACACTCATAGTCCCAACTCTAAGGTTACAAACACTCAGCTTTTACGTGGGTGGGTCCTGGGGACTTGTGTTTGCACAGCAGGCACTTCCCCAGCTGACTCGGAATTCTTCAACTGAAAAATAGGCATAATAATTTCCCTACAAAATGCACAGCGAATGGCCTGGCCAGTGGGCCAAGAGCCTGGCATCTGGCAATATCATGAAACTAGATGTGCCATGGCCAAGGGAAGACATACCATGGTGCAGCCTGCCCAGGACACGGTCCCGCTGAGCTCCTTCTCAAGCATCTCTCCCCATCACTGCGTTTTCATCCTGAGCAAGTGTCAGATTCCCCAGCAGCTCATTAGAAACACTCACTGTGGACCCCCAGCCAGGCTCTCTGGAAATAGCCCAGGGACTTGTGGCCTGAACTGCCAAAGCCCCTTCTCCACCACCCCACCAAATATCTCACTCTTCCAGAAACTGACTCCACCCCTAACACCTTTCCACCTTCACGCACAACTCTGGTCCTAGATGCTGCCCTCCTTTAACTCCTGTCTCCCTTACCCATGGACTTATTTCCCAGGTGTGTATCCAGAGCCCTCTATCAAAGAGTCTGGAGATAGCTAGCCTAAACCCAGAGTCCTAGGGTCTCCACACTAGCTCCTCACTTGCCCAACACTGGTTCTGCCCCAAGCTCGCTGCTGGTAGCTGTGTGTGCATCCTGGAGGCAGGCTGCTCTAGGCAAACGCTTAGCAACCTCCATTTCACATAGCTATGGTCCCCAGCGCCCACCATGGCTGTCATTATCAATGTGGAGCTTCCAGCACAGATTAGAGGAGGAGGATGCTCCCGGCAATCCCGCCATGGCATCTCCTAACTGGTCGAGCACCTCACACTGTCAGGAACCTCATGTTGGGTTCTGGAAGGAAGAAGTCTTGCTTGGTCTGGTCCTGGGGGGGGGGTCTCCTCTCTTGCCCCTGTTAGCCCCACCCTCATCTCCAACTCCTCCCAGCAGTAGATCTCACAACTTCCCCCAACCTGGCATCCTTCAGCACGCTCCTCACTGCCCCAAGCTCCCAGCAGGTGACAGCCAAGTCCTGGTGTCCTGATGTTGTTGAGCAGTGACAGAGGGACCTAGGGTTAGCACTGGCTATGCTGGACATGTCTGCTTGCAAGCCCTCCATCCCAGGACATGACACCACTCTCTGCCTCTCAGCTTCATCTTTTCCGAAGGCCTTTCTCCTCCAGCATGGAGGGACCCGCCCTGGGATGGACACTGGGTATGCAGTAACTTATGACACTACTCCGACTATGGAGCCCCAGGGCTGCAGCTCCTCTGTCTGTCCCTTTGGTTTGACTCTCAGTTACCTGATGGCCCTGGGCCTGGCCTTGACAGAGATACAGTCCAGGGCACTGGTTCTCAACCTTCCTCCTGTTGTCGTGACCCCCAACTATAAAGTTATCTTCCTTGCTACTTCATAATTGCAATTTTGCTACTGATATGAACCTTAGTGTAAATACCTATGCTCTCTGATGTTCTCAGGAGACCCTATGAGAGAGTCGTTCAACACCCAAAGGTGGCAGGACCCACAGGTTGAGAACAGCTGCTCCAGGGGACATGTCAGAGGCTACCTTCACAGGCATGCTAATAGGTTGGCCCAGCTCTCCTGGGGTACGCCTGCCATCGGATTCACCTTAAGGTGCTGAGTGCTTATTTTAGCTACAGACAAGGACACATGTGCTGGCTTGGGTGAGGCAGAGGGCATGAGGTCTTTTGGGAGAGGAATCCGTTTGCTTCTGTTTGGGATACAGTGGTCTTTATAAGGCCTCTGCTGAGGACTGACTTGTGAGCTGTGCAGCCTCAGGAAAAATCCTGACCTCTCTGAACCCCACTCTCCTCTGTTAGGTAAACATCACAGTCAGACTTGAAGCTGAGTTGTCATATGGATCAGATAAGAATGCCCATGTTAGTTCTCATCCCTGAACTGGCGGGAGCTCAGGACAGCCTGGCTCTTCCCAGGCTCCCCACTCACCCCAGTCCCCTCCCCCTCCCACACCTTCATCCTCACATCTTCCTAATGGTACGAGTGTTAGGTACCATCTCTGAGACCAGCACATTTCTCTCTGCAGAACGGTATGGGGTGGAGCTGTCTCTGGCACTGGACCCTGGAGATGGGAAGGGCATTCCCAGCACAGGGCAGGTGCCAAGGATCGCCTAATACAGGGATGTGGTCTTTGAGACAGAATTTTGCTACCTATTCTCAGTGCTGGAACTTCACCTCTGGGAGGAGGGTAGGGTAACAGAGCATTGTGGCGGGCAGGGTGGCATCACTAGCTGCTGGCAGCCCTCAGGGAGGAGGTTGCTGACGTAGGGTACCAGCCTGGCTTCAGCAGACCTGGCTGTGCCTCCACGCCCTTAGTTTCTCCATTCATCAGAGGTCCTCACAAGGACGAAGCAAGCATGTGCCACCACCGTCTTCCACAGGCTCCTGCTTAGCTCATTCATGGCCAGCCTGGATGTGGGTCCCATGAAAAGCCCGATGACCCCACTCTTTACATGAGGAAGCCCAGACCACAGAGATGTCTGTGACTGTAGGGTTCAGGGTCACAATGACAACAATCAAACCTGAGCTGTCTGACTTCAGAACCTGTAGCCCCAGCGCAGTCCAGTGGGATCCGTGTCTGCAAGTGCGCCCCTAGAGGCAGCCTCTGGACACTGATTCTCTGGAGTCATCCCATGGTATCGCCTATAAGTCAGTAGGGATATCCATAGTGATGGAGAAGGAGCCCTGGGACTACTGTGGGCTCAGCTTCGTTCATTCATTCATTTACTCATTCACTCATTCATCAGCCATACCTGAGCCCCGCTCTTGCCAGGCACTTGTGTCCAGAGGGGGCATTTAACCTATAATTCAGAGTTGGGTCTGCAGCTTCTGAGGACAAGGAAGGACGCTCGGCTGGACAAAGGCAGCAGGCAGACACTGGCGGCGGGCAGTGCTACCAGAGACCAATGCCTGACCTCATCCTTCTCCATGCACCAAGGCTTGGAGCTAGGTTGGTGAGCTATACTTCAGGACAGAGGGACATGGAGTCTGCAGTGTTTTCCCAGAACCAGAAGAAGGCAAGAGCCCAGAGCTACATGGGAGGAGTGTGGGTGCCAGGCAGGGGATTCAGCTATGAACAAAGAGATCCACAGAGGGGCCTCAGTGGAGCGTGGGGCACAAAGGGCTTGAGGCTTGCTGTAGAGGTGGGGGCCACAGCTGCTACCCTGGCCTTGCACAGAGATGGGCAGAGATGATAGTGGCGGCAGTCGAGGGGGCTCACAATCTCCTCCCCTGGAAGCTCTTTATCAGCAGGATGCGCCCGTTGCCAGGGAGCCCGATGCAGGCCCCGCTTCAGCCGTTGTGGGAGGATTATCAGAAAGATTTGAGTCTTTTTAATTAAATCCAAGCCGAATGCAATTCTGTACCCGCTCCGAGAAGCCCATTCAGTATCCTGTCATCGCCCTCCGATAGCTTTGTCCCAAAGGCCCTGCTATCGGGCCACTATCTGGACATGAGATTGTCCCCCCCTTCCCCCCCACACGCAACCCCCAACCCCCATCCCTCCACCTGACAGCAGTGGGCACCTGGAGTAAATGTGCCGGAAGTGGTTTCCTGCCGGCAGGGTGTTGACATGATGGCCTCCTGGGAAGCTCTGCCCTGAGATGGGCACAAAGCCGGACCCCCAAGAGTCTACTCTCAGCCTTGGGAGTCCTCACAGCCACCACAGAAGAGTCCACATCTTTCTCAAGGCACGGGCACTGCCTTCTGACTGGTGATGAAGGTTGTTGTCCCTCTTCCCCGATGAGCAGGATCCACGTGACCGCCAAGCAGCAGAGTCAGGACTCCGACCTGAATCTTCCCGTCAGACCTCCACATTCATTCCTGTAGATGCTACTTTGAGGGCCTGCCTTGGCTCCTCAGCTGTCCCAGCTGCCCCAGGTTCTATCCAGTTGTCTAACGAGGGACCACAAAAGTCACTGTACTCTAAGTAGCTGCCAGGTGTAGGGTCCTTCCCTTGATGGCTCTTTGGGACCTTCCTCAGCTCAGGAGGTAGCTATGGCTCTCTGCCATCTGGACGGCATGATTGAAGACCCCAGAGAACTGTCACCTGCTCCCTCTCAGCAAAGCCACAAAAACCTCACCTAGGTCTTTTGAGCAAGGAGCAAGCATAGGGGCCCCCTCCTCCCTCAAAGGAGGTAGCACACGGCCAGCTCTGAGCCAGGGTTAGGACTCACGGTCCCAGATTGGCTTCACACTGCAGAAGGCAAAATTAACTCGATAAATAACACAGGCACGGAGGGCACTGTCTTCTCAGGAAGGCCAGTGGCTCCGGCACCCATGCCTCTGTGCTGGTTTTATAAGGCTAAACTTTAATTGCAGGTCCACGCCCTGGTCGTAGCCAGCCTGCAGTGGGGACGTGTGTGCTTCTTAATTAAATTTGGCCATACAACCCCTTAGCACAGCGTTAGCTGCTAGGAAACCAGTGGTCTCACTGGGCGCCCGTGCCCTAAGCCCTGCCCTCCAGCATCCTGCCCTGACCCTGGCCGTACTTCTCACAAAGTCAACATGCCAAGCAAGGCAGCCTCACCCCTAGCCCCACTGTGCGCCAGGCTTCTGACACTCAGAAAGTGGGTGAATCAGGAGCACCGCCCTACTCCAGCGACCAGAGGCAACCTAGGCAAGGTGACAGCCATCCCCTTGTGTGGCGTGTGGCCCTTAGAGGAGGGCTCGGGTTAGCCTATCTTAAACCTGTGTGCTCCACAGTGTCCCAGGGAGAAACTGCTGCTGCCCCCATATTACAGATAAGGAAACTGAGGCTCAGAAATGACTTACCAGGGACTATACCATTTGATTGTGGTTAGGCTAGGAATTGAAAGGATCATTTCTTCAGTTCATCTACCCTGAAAATAAAAATAACAGACCTCACTTGGAGATTTAGAAGCATCAAATAAGACAGCGGAGTGTATGATATGAGTCTCAGTAACTGATACACTTTCCTAGGAGACAGGGTCTTGTGTAGCCCAGGGTGGCTACATGACCTTGAACTTCTGACCTGCCCCTGTCTCCCTTCCAAGTGCTGGGATTATAGGATGTGCCACCATTCTGTCTGTTGACTGCACTGCTCCGACATTACCATTGAAATGCCTGGGCCCTGTTACCCCAGCTCTAAGTGAGGCAGCTGAGGCTCTGTGTGTTCTCCTTTGACACCCCACATCTAGATACCCCAGCATTTCCCGTTCTTCCTTACTGTTTGCCATGAAAGTCTCTTGTTCTCTCCTTAAAATACCGTGCTTGACATGCATACACACAGAGACACATTAATTCTAATTAGTTCATTAGAATATGAAGCCACCTGTAATTGAGCACTATTTTTCTTTTTCTGAAAGAAGAAACTCTGTGTGTGTGTGTGTGTGTGTGTGTGTGTGTGTGTGTGTGTGTGTGTGTGTGTGTGTGTTGGGCAGAGGGGTTGTGCACATGAGTGTAGATGCCTGCAGAGGCCAGAAGAGGGCACTAAATTTCCAGGAGTTGGAGCTGCAAGGGTGCTGAGAACCGAACACAAATCCTCTGCAAGAGCCACGGAGCCTCCTCCCCAGGCCCCCCTACCATCTTTTTGGGTTCATTTTTCCTGCTTCTTTTCCTGTTTGCCCATTTGTGCCTGGTCACCGAGCAGTAGGCAAACTGAAGTGAGTAGGATTCTCTGGGCCCTGGAACACCACACCCCTAAAAAAAGAAAAGTCACCAAGCCAGGATCAGTTGGGCTCCTGGGGGAAGGACCACTCCTCCAGAGCCAGGGCACATGTGGACTCTACCTGTACCTCAGACCTTGGCCTTGCCTCTCTCAGGTGCTATCTCATGCTAGTCCAGAGGTACCAGCCTCCTGCTGCCCTCTAGCCCTCTGCCCTCCACATCTCTGTTCTACTGCACTGACTGTAAGCTCTGTCTAAAAAAGAATTTTCCTTCCTTCTTAAGACTGTTCATTCATCCTTCAAAGCCCTTGTCCTTTTCCCCCCGCCTGAGCAAGTTAGGGTGTTTTTCTTCTCAACTTAGCACAATCTAGAGTCATTGGGGAAAAGGGGAACTTAATTGAGAAGATCCCTCCTTCAGATTGGCCTTTAGACACGTCTGTGGGTATTTTCTTGATCACTCTCCTCCATGGCTCCTGCCTTTACCTGCTTGAGTTTCTGCTCTGACTTATCTCAATGAGAAACTGGGATTGAGACCCTGAAGGCCAGAAACCCCTTCCTTCCCAAAATTCTTTTGGCCATGATGTGTATCACAGCAGCAGAGATCCAAAGTAAGAGACCCAAAGATGTCTTCCCGGTGTGATAGCTATTCTTGGTTGTCAGCTTGACTACATCTGGAATTAACTAAAACCCAACAATGGCTGGGCACACCTGTGAGGGATTTTTGCTTAATCATTTGAAGTGGGTGGATCTTCCAGGTGGGAAGACCCACTTCTATCCCGGGCCACACCTTCTGCTGTCAGTCTTATCTAAAGGACATGGAGGAAGGGAGCTCTCTTTGCCTGCTTACTCACCGTCATGGGGAGTTTATCCCTCACTGGCATTAGAGCTTACTTCTTTAGGATTCCGGAGGCTACTGAAGACCATCTGAGACATTCAGCCTGGTGGACTGAACTACTGGATTCTTGGACCTTCTATTCATAGACAGTCATTGTTGGATTAGCTGGACTACAGCCTATCATTGATTATAATACTCTCTATATATTACATTTAATATAATAATTATATCTGATATAATATAATTTAATAATATATTTTAAAACCCTATATAATTACACACCATATATAATAAATGCTATATAAAATATATATTCTGTAAGTTCTATTACTCTAGAGGACACTGACCATTACACCAGTTGTCAACATCAGCTGTTTCTCCTTTGGGAGTCACTTCAACTCCTTGGCTATCTTATGGGGTATTTTCCCCACTGGTCTACAAGGCGTCGGAGAATGACCAGTGGAGGAGGGAGAGTTTCCAGCTCACTCAGCTTGTTATGAGTGGTGAGTTCTTGTCCTTTGCTCTGGCCTGCATGCACCCCATCTAGCAGGGAAGCCACTCCCTCAGGCCCGTGTCCTGGATGGGCAGGTAGGCATGTCACACTGATGCCTGGTCCTGAGCCCTTCCCTTGTGCTTTGCTCAGGATGGAGTCGTCCATCTGAGGAGACCCTTCCCAGGACCAATCTGCAGTCTACGCTCGTGTATCACAACCTGACCTCCCAGGTGGGATGTGCAGCCCTAGCACTTGGTCTATCCTCAGGGTTAAGTCTAGATTAATTAAACCCAAGTGGGGTGCTGTCCCTTCTAAAAACCCTAAACAACTCTCTAATCCTCTCCCATCTACATTGGGTGGCTTGTTAGACCAAGGGAAGTTGGCAGATAGGACACACTCAAAGGCAGTACAGCACCTGTTACAGGTGTGCATCTCAGCTTGTCTCCTGCACCTGTTACAGGTGTACAGCACTTGCCTCCTGCACCTGTTACACTTGCCTCCTGCACCTCTTACATGTGTGCAGCACTTGCCTCCTGCACCTGTTACAGGTGTGCATCTCAGCTTGCCTCCTGCACTTGTCACAGGTGTGCATCTCAGCTTGCCTCCTGCACCTGTTACATGTGTGCAGCACTTGCCTCCTGCACCTGTTACAGGTGTGCATCTCAGCTTGCCTCCTGCACCTGTTACAGGTGTACAGCACTTGCCTCCTGCACCTGTTACAGGTGTGCATCTCAGCTTGCCTCCTGCACCTGTTACAGGTGTGCATCTCAGCTTGCCTCCTGCACCTGTTGCAGGTGTACAGTACTTACCTCTTGCACCCGTTACAGGTGCTCAGCTTGCCTGCACACATTACAGGTTTGCAGAAGGGTCCTGAGAGCTGCTGCTGGGACCTCCAGGTCTGTGAGGCCTGGAGCAGGAAATGGACCAGGAACTCGTGGACAGAGGTAGAAACAGAGATAGTGTATTAAAGGAGAAAAGCATTTCTGGAGCTAGAGAAAGGTCAAATGTCCAGTAGCACTGGCCCAGGGGAGTGGTGTGGCTTCATTTACAAGGTCTGTCCCTTTTTCCATAATTGAATACTGTGGGCTTTTCTTAAAATGTTTTGTCCCTCACATGTAGCCTTCAGAGAGGGAGGAGACACTTTCAATCTTTTTCTGTTATTGATTTCATTCATATGCTAATGGGGGCTGTGTGCGTGTGTGTGTGTGTGTGTGTGTGTGTGTGTGTGTGTGTGTGTGTGTGTGTACAAGTGTGTGCACATGTCTGCCACATGTGTACATGCACGGAAGCCAGAAATCTACATCAGTCTCTTCCTCTATCGCCTCTTGACATCCACCTACCTTTTTGAGGTAGAGCCTGATACTTCACCCTGAACTCACTATTTCTGCTAGACTGGATCACCAGAAAATGCAGAGCTCACCCCTGTCCACCCCACCCTCCAGTGCTGGGTTACGGATATACACTGCTGTATCCGGCTTCTCATGTGGGGCTGTGGATTTGAACTCAGATCATCATATCTCTACTGCAAGGACTTTACTGACAGGAACCACCTCCCAGCTCCTGGGCTAATCTTGGTGCTGCTCTCCCCATACTATTTTCCTGTCATGTGCCAGCATCCTTTCCAGGGCCCTCAGATTCTCTGTGAGGACTATGGAAAAACAGTCTGGGCCAGTCTGGGCCAGTCTAGAGCAGGGACATAGGTGGGGGCAAAGAAGGCTGCTCTCCAAGGCTTCTACAGTGCATCTTAATTTCAGATTTCCCATAACCTTGTCATTAATACAGATTAATGATGCCCAGGTATGACAGTGACCCCAGCTACTTGGGAGGCTAAAGCAGGAGGATTGCTTGAGCCCAGGAGTTTGATGCTAGCCTGGGTAGGATAATGCAAATATGTATCAAAATAAAGAGATACTTAGTAAAAGTGGGCTGGGGTTGTAGCTGGTCGGGGAGAGTGTTTGCCTAGCATGCACACAGCTCTGAATTTGATCCCCAGCATCCAATAAACCTATGTGGCTGTGCACCCATTTAATCTCAGCACCGGTAGCTGAAGACAGGATTGCAGGTTCAAGGTTGTCCTCAGCTCTATAGCAAGTTTATTAATATACCCGAGATGGTGTGTCGGGGGAAAAAAAGAGAGAGAAAGAAGTAACATCTGAGAAATAGATGTTTTTTTTTTTTTTTCAAATAGTAGAATGTAAAATTTTTGTCTTTATTATCCATTCGGACTATCGCTCCCTGATTGTATGGGCTTGATATGCGGCTCCCTCCCCCACTGCCACCCTGCCCCTCCCCCACCCCCACTCATGGGTTCTTTGTCTGGGAGTAATAAGACCAGCTTGTGTCGTCCGTGTCTAGCACATAGAGGGTGCGTGGCTCCTCCTACCATCCGCCCATGACTGTCTTTAGTCTCAATCTAGCTGTGGCTGCCTTGCTCCCTGGCCACACCAGTGAGCACTTTTAGCTCTGACTTCATCTGGAGTCTCTAGTTTTGGGGGTGACCCTGACCATCTCTGTCTCCAAGCTGGACCAGGAAGTGCCCCCCATAAGATGGGAGCCAGAATGGGCTTCCAAGTAGAGTGTCCTCCAGGTAGTAAGCTTCAACTGTCCCATCCTGCTATGGCAGCATCTGAGGCCCAAATGTGTGCTCTCTGGACAGGGTTTTAGGAGTCCTTGCTTTATGGTTCCCTAATCCTCACTTGGCAGAGAGGAAGTGTGGGTCAGCATGGCCTCTGGAAGAGCAGCTAGAGGGTCTGCCAACGAGAGACTCGCAGCCCATCAGAAGCACCTTTGCCTCCGAGGCTGCCCTGTCCGTCCTTCATGAGGAGATAAATCACTGGGTGGATGAAAGGCTCAGGCAAGAAGCCTGTGTGAGGAAGAGAGAGGGGCCGGGGCCTCTTTCCGGGACTCCACAGAGCTGGCCTCCTTGGCTCAGGGCAAGTGGCCTCCAGGCCATCTCCCCTGCTTGGCTCCACACACTGCCACGCCCATGACTTCGGCCCTTAACACTTGCTGAACTTGAGATGGCCCTAACACCAGTTCCTCAGCCAGCCACCCAAAACAAATGGACCCGGCCTCCTGCATCTGACCTGCACAGCACAGAAAGCCTGGAGCTTAGAAGGGCCCTCTGCTCAATACTCTGATCTACCATCTTTGGGCTCTTTTAAAAAGTTTTATTTTGGCTTTCTTGTTTGTTTTGGTTGGTCATTTGTTTGTTTGTTTGTTTTTGTTTTGTTTTGTTTTTTAAAGACAGAGTCTCATGCTGTAGCTCAGGCTAGCCTGGAACTGACTACATAACCCAGGTTGGCCTCAATCTTTTGTCAATCTTCCTGCCTCAGCCTTCTGAATATTAAGATGGCAGCAGACCTGGTTCCATGGAAATTCTCCATAACTTTTGCCCAGAAACCCCTACTCTGTTGTCTCTGGGCATCAAGACAGGCCTTCATCCTCTCAGCAGGAACTCAGCTGGCATGAATGCACTCCCTCCTCAGCACCCACAAGAGTCTACAGTACGACCATAGATGATTAAAGCCTCCTCACAGGGCAGCACAGGGAATGGCTGTCCTTCCCAGTCAGCACCACACCTGGAGGCCAGAAACAGGGCAGGCGCCTAGGCCACCTCAACACAACACTGCCTCTGTGCCTACTCAGTGACATGGTCAGTGTAGGCTGTTAAGACAAGCTTCTTGAGGCTTAGGAGGAAAGACGTAGAAGAGAGAGAGAAAGAGAGAGAGAGAGAGAGAGAGAGAGAGAGAGAGAGAGAGAGAGAGAGAGACCCTTCAAACCTGCGGCTTTACCTGGGCTCCACCCGGCAGGTAGCTTGTTCTCTGCTGCCATCTGCTGGCTGGAACGGGACGCTGCAGCACAGCTGTAGCTGAAACAACATGAAACACTTTTTTTGTTTTTCTGATAATTAGAAAATGATGGAACACAGGAGCTGGAGAGCTGGCTCATCATTTAAGAGCACTGGCTACTCTTCTAGAGGACCAGAGTTCACTTCTCAGCACCCACATGGCAGTTCACACCTATCGGTAACTCCCGTTCCAGGGGAGCTGCTATCATCACAGACATGCGTGTAGGCAAAATACCAATGAACAAAAAATAAAAATAAATTATAAAAAAAGAATCACACTAAATATTTGCCAGATGGTGGTGACACACACCTTTAATCCCAGCACTCGGGAGTCAGAGGAAGGTAGATGTCAGTGAGTTCAAGGCCAGCCTGGTCTACAGAATGAGTTCCAGGACAGCCAGGACTACACAAAGAAATGATGTCTTGAAATGAAAAGAAAGAAAGAAAGAAAGAAAGAAAGAAAGAAAGAAAGAAAGAAAGAAAGAAAGAAAGAAAGAAAGAAAGAAAGGAAGGAAGGAAGGAAGGAAGGAAGGAAGGAAGGAAGGAAGGAAGGAAGGAAGGAAACTCTGAATTCCTGGAACAGGACTTTCTAAGAGCCTGATCCAGCATTAAGGATTTCCTGGAGAATGTCAAAGATGAACGTTAGCACCTCTCGGAGCTGCCGTTCATATGGGGAGACATGAATGAGAAGCAAGAAAAATAAATCAATCAGCACCAATGATAAGTTCAACAAAGGGTGCGGTGAAGGGGCTGGAGAGACGGTTCAGTGGTTAAGAGCACTGACTGCTCTTCCAGAGGTCCTGAGTTCAATCCCCAGCACCCACATGGTGGCTCACAACTCCAGTTACAGAAAATCCTCTCTGCCCTCCCCTATCTGCTGTGGGAGCTAGGCAGGCACATGCCACGCACCCATATCCATAAAATAAAAATTAAAAAACCGAAGGTGGGACCAGAGGGTAGAGAACTGAGCCTGAGGGAGAAAGATAAAGTGTGTCTGGGAGCAGCGTCAGGGGTGCCAGGCTGAAAGCTGTCTGAAGGAGGGACAACTGGGGTCCCTTAGTCTAGCTTCCAATCCTCATCTCTAACTCCTGTGACAACATTGGGAGGCTTCCTCCCTTGGCCTCAGGAAAATGAGGACAGCAGTGGAGTTATGAAGACATCCTGGGGTCCCGGGTGGGAGGCTTTCTGACCAGTCTAATTCATCGTCAGCTTTGAATTGCTCACTAATGCTTGCTCTGGAACCTGGTAAGCATTGCAGATTGCAGAGGAGTCATCCCATTGGACCATTAGGGGGCCTTGCCAGCTGGCGCCCTGGTGGGTTTGCTTCCCACTTTACACAGGGAAACTGAGGCCCGAGAGGTAAATGCACTTATCTAAGCAGAGCTGGGCAGCAAGAGGACTCTAGGTCCTACCTCCCCAGAACCAACCTGTCTACCACCTCACTCCAGTCCATCTCCCCTTCCAGGCTTCACCACCTACACTGGAGGCAAGAGTAGAACCAAGGACTTGCAGTGGGTACTTCCAGGGTTCCACAGGACAACGTGCCTTTTGAGCTGTGCTCCCTCATGCTGAGTCTGCCTCCCTCATGCTGAGCCTGACTCCCTCATGCTGAGCCTGCCTCCCTCATGCTGAATCAAACTTATATCAAACCTGACTTTTGAGCTCATACCAGTTTGCCTGGACCTTTATGAATTGTAACCCGTGTGATGGTTAATCTCAGTTGTCAATTTGAGATCCAGAATCTCCTGGGAGTTACCTTGATTAGGGTAATTGAGGATGGAAAGCGAGCCCTCTGTGGGCGGTGGCATCCTCACTTGTATGAAGAGGTGAAAGCACCGGTATCCAGCACTCTGCTTCTTTGCAGCTGTCTCCAGACACTGCCACTGGGACCACCCCTGACATGATGAACTGTAACCTCAAACTGTGAGCCAAGATGAGTTCTTTCTCGCTTAAGTTGCTTTTGGCAGATATTGTATCATAGCAACAGGGGAAGGAACTAACAACACTCAAAGCCCCACAGCCCGGGACTTCCTATAGACCCTGGCAAGCCTGTAAGAAAATATTTCCCCATTCTCCAGGTGAGAAAACTGAGGCTCAGAATAGACACACCGGAGGGCAGGTGTATGGGCTGCAGAACTGTTATCCAACTAAGGTAGCTAACTGGTCCCTCTGGACAGCGGGAGTCATAAAATGTTCAAGACGTTAGTAGGCCTATGTCCAGGATGCACTGTCTGCCCGGCAAGCCTGTGAAATCTCACTATTGAGCTATTGGCTGTGTTGCACCTCAAAGGACAGTAATGGGAGCAAATGGAAGCCTGTCCCAGTGCCCTGGGGGCCTCTCTCGCTCAGTCTCATCTTTCAAGGTGTAGATGAAGAGATAAATTCAACCACATTTAGAGGCCCTGAACACTCAGACCCCGTGTGTGTGTGTGTGTGTGTGTGTGTGTGTGTGTGTGTGTGTGTGTGTGTGTGTGTGTGTTGGGGGCAGGGTGCTCTGTGTTCTCCTCAACTCCTCTGGTTGACTCTTGTGACCTGAGCATCCATGACAGCAGAGGCAAGGGCCCCAGTTTTCCCAGATGGCCCTTCCTATTCTACCTGAGATAAGTCAGCTTATAAAGAGGCCCACTCCCACAGTCCCCTCTGGGGCACAGTCCAGTGGCAGGGAGGCCTTCTGCTAGGCCTAGCCTCTGAAAGGTCCCCCACCTCCCCATAGCAGCACCCTGGGGAGCAAACTTTTCAACACAGGAGCCTCTGGGGACAGTCTCTAACAGCCATAAAGTTGAAACCTTGGGCTTTGGACCAGACAGGACTGAGACAGAAGCCAGCCTGGAGTCTATCGTCCCTATTTTTCACAGATGACTAAGCTAAAGCCGAGCGAGAAAGAGTGACCAAAACTTGCCCAGCCCACCCAGTGGGAAGTTCCTGAGTCAGATCAGACCCAAGATCCTACAGCCCTCAAGTGACACACTGGCCTCCACACCCGAGGCCTACCTGCATGTTGCTTCCATGACCTGCATGGAGTCACACCCTCTGTGGCTCATCTGGACCTGGACAGAATTCATACCTGGGGAGGAAGTGGAGATGCAGCCCCACAACAGGAGCAGAGTGGGTGTTAGTGTGAACACTCTGGGTCCAAGCTTCACGCCCAGGTTCGTGTTCCACCTGTCGCAGCTGGGTCTGTGGCACCGGGACCAATTGTCCGAGGGATTGCTGTACCCCAGGCAAGTTCTCTCTTCTCACTAGCCCTGCTGAAACGGAAGTTCAGTGGGCAAAGCACGAAATGTGGTGCACACACTTGGGGAGCTGAGCTGGACCCACAAAACGCATGCAAAATACAAAACAACAACGAAATGCATATGGGGTGGGTTTTTGTAATCTCAGTGATGTGAAAGCCAAAACAAATAGATCCTTGGGGCTTATTGGTTGACTAGTCTCACCTAACAGAGGAGACCCCCAACTCAAAAGTAGGGTGCATGACATCACCAGGAAGCAACCCCCAAGGCCATCTTTTGGCCAACACACACACACACATACACACACACACACACACACACACACACATGCACAGACACGCTTGCACACACAAGCACCTCCAGCCACCTACACACAAACAAAATAAAAATAAAATAATGATAATAAATATGTAATAAATAGGGCAGAGTATCTTCATCATCAAAGGTTTATAGACTCAGAGAGTCAACCCACTGAGGTGTACTTAGCTGCTAAATGGGAGAACTGGCTTGAAGTCAGCTCAGTTTGACTGGGAGTTTGATTCTCCCAACATGGAGAACCGTTGGGGCAACTGGACCCCCTGGGGTAGGCAAGGGGAGGACCTGGGACTCATTGCTTCCTAGAGTTGGACAATTCTCAATCCCTAGGCTGACCCACTCCGAGCTCATCTTGACCCTGGGAAGCTGAGAACGTTCCTATCTGGTCTCTGTGAGGTTGGAGGCAAGGATCCAGAAGAACTGACCTGCGGAGATGCAGGATAGGGGCAGTGGTCCCCTCAGTGGCCTTTCTGAAGGGGCCTCACTGCAGAGTCCTAAAGTGGAGACAGAAGACTGGTAAGAACCTGCCAAGAGCCAAGAGTTCCATACAGAGATGGACACCTGCTCACAGCACCCATTTCTCTGTGTAGAGCCTCAGTTTCTGCATTTGAGCAGATTCATGTTGGTTGATCTTGGTGGGGTCATAGCCTAAACTGGAGACCTAATCCCAGGTAGCTATGGGCCAGGCAAAGGCAAGGGACACACTATACTGGTTGAGCCAGGATGAACGGGAGATAGTTTTCCCCTGGAAAGTCAGAGAGAAAGGGCAGGGGAAAGCCAGGCCTCAGGAATGGGGGATGGGGATAGGGCAGAGCACTCCTTCAGCTGCAGTCTAAAACTCTAGTGAGAGAAGACAGGAGCGATGGATTGAGGATGCAGGACGCAGAGCATGCTACATACAGCGGGCAGGGGCCTGGGCCACTACTTTGAACTCTTTCCTGGAGGAGTAGGGAAAGACAGGAGCCAGGCTGTAAATTGGCAGCAAAGGGGGAGGGGCCACAGATGAGTGGCAGGAGGGGGTGGGGAGGCAGGAGACAGATGAGGTCTGGAAGCAGAACACAATGGGAGATAAGATTTCAAAGATTTTAGTGGCTGAGCTGCAAGGAGCAGTCTGCTGCTAGGGGAGGGGCATCGAGACCCCAGGAGGGACCAGGGACAGCTCCAGGTCAGGTTCCCCCAGGGTCCTTGTCTGCTAGATCCCCAACCATTGTCCCATTCTATGTCCAGTCCTGTCCCATGTTACCAGCCACAGCCTTGTCTTCAGTCACATTCCACTGTGTCCCTGACTATCAGTGAACATGCCTGCCACTCACCTGTGTCTCCTCATCTGTGTCCCTGCATCACTGGTTGGCTTGGCCGTTGATCCAAGGATACAGCTTGTGACATTGAGAGATCAGTGTCCCTGTGTAGGAGAAGGGGACTCTAAAGCCCACCCAGCCACACTGACCGAGGTGGGCCCATTCCAGCCTGACACACACCAGTTCAACAAGAGCAAGCAGAGGGAACTGAGGGCACCCGAGGATGAGGTCCTCCATTATCTGTCACCATGAGCCACCATGCAATGATGCAGCTAGAAACCATCCCCAGAGGCTGATGTCAGCCACCTTGGACTTTCAGCCTCCCAGACTATGAACTGCATAACTCCTTTTCCTTGTTAAGTAGCCAGCATCTCGTTCTTTGTTGTATCAATATACTGGAGCAGAGCTGGGCCATTGGTCTTACTTGGCTTTAGTTGCTAAGGTTTCCCCAACCTAAATCATGGGCTTGTACTGTGAAGAGCTGAACTAAGAATCCCCTGTGCGCCAGGCTTACTCTTCCTCACGCCCCTTGTAAAGTGAAGGTCCTGTTTCCCTCTCACACTGAGATCCAGCATCCCAGTCAACACTGAAACTCCCGTCTTCAGTACTGACTCAAAGGCATGAGGAGCCCGAAGTGTCTGGGTGGGCATCTTAACTTTCAGTTCAATGGGATCCTTGCCGTACCCACTAGGGATTCATCCTTCTCCTAGAACTGAGACCTCTAAGCCATCAGTGAATAAAAACTCCAGAACTAGGCCAGCAAAATGGCCCAGCGGGTAAAGGCGCTTGCCACCAGCCCTGAGGATCTGATTCTAATCCCCAGAACCCAAATAATGGAAGGAGAGAAAGGACTCTGGCAGGTCGTCCTCTGATCGCCACATGCATGTTGTGCTGCACACACACACACACACACACACACACACACACACTCCCCCCCACACACACACACACACTCGCCCACACTCCCCCACATACACACACACACACACACACACACACACACACACGCACACACATGAATGAATGAATGAATGAATGAATGAATGAATGAATGGCTACATATGTGAGAGATAGTTTAAAACTCTAATTAGATCAAAGAGCAAATTCCAGAAACTTCAGAACCAATTGAGACACTTTGTCCTTAAGATCTCAGTACCAAATTCGGCTACAGTGTTGGATATGTGATGTCCGAAGCTAAATGCACACACATCTCCATAGTGCATCTCCATAGTGACCTGTAAGGAAGAGGGTCCCAAAGGAGCTTGTGTTCTAGTCATCTCAGGTTTTCCTCACCGTTTTATACAATGTTACCATTGGCAGGGAAGGCAGCAACAGTGTGACCTTTCCTCACAGTTTTATACAATGTTACCATTGGTGGGAAGATGGCAACAGTGTGACCTCTCTGCCGTGTTCTTTACATCTGTTACCTAAAATTAAAAGGCCTAGTTTAAAAAAAAAAAAAAAAGTCATGTCCACCTAAAATAATGCTTCAACTGTTAATAACAGAAGGATTCCGGGTGCATCCATCTGGATCCCTATTGGTTTGGTAATTGTGAATTAGCAAGCAATGTCGGCCAATGGAAACAGAAAAGGAATGTCATTTCAGTTTTCTATGAGCTAGGGAGATGGCTCAGTGGCTAAGAGCGCTTGCTGCTGCATCGGAGAATGTGAGTTCAGAAGTTCCCAGTACCCACATGGTGCTGTAACTCCAGTTCCCGGAGTTCCAGGGGATCTCACACTCTCTTCTGGCTTCTGCGGGCACTGTACACACAGTGCATAGACATACATGCAAGCAAAGCACCCATATACATAAAATAAAAACAAAGAAATTCTACAAAGAAATTCTAGAGCTGCATCAGAAAAGAAACAAGCAAGGGGCTGGAGCGATGGCTCAGTGGTCAGGAGCCATAGAAGCCTCTCTCAGGCTGGGCCCTGTACAGTGGCAATCCACTGGGAGTATCCACACACGCAGCCTGGATGCTCTGTGTGCTGGCTGGTTTCATGTCCACTTGACACAAGCTAGAGTTATCTGAAAAGAGAGAACTTTAATTGAGAAAAGGCTTCCATAAGATCTGGTTGTAGGACATTTTCTTAATTAGTGATTGATGTGGGGAGGGCCCAGCCCATTGTGGGTGGGGTCACCGTGGGCTAGTGGTCCTGGATGCTATAAGAAAACAGGCTGAATAAGCCACAGGGAACAAGTCAGTAAGCAGCACCCCTCCATGGCCTCTGCATCAGCTCCTGCCTCCAGGTTCCGGCTCTGAGTTCCTGTCCTGACTTCCTTCAATGATGAACAGTGAAGTGTAAGCTGAATAAACCCTCTCCTCCCCAAGTTGCCTTGGTCATGGTGTTTCCTCGCAGCAATAGAAACTCTCACTAATACACCCTGGAAGAGCAGTCGGGTGGATAGAAATGACTCTGTGGGACAAATGTCTCTCCTAGAAGTGCTTTACATAGCAACAGCTGTCCTGTGAGACTCGACAACTGGCCAGCTGCAGATGCCAAGCTAGCTCAGAGACACACCTTCGTCCTGGCTCTCCCTCCTCAGTCTACTCCATCAGATTCTCACTCCAAGAAAATGCCTTTATTTGGGGCCCTGCTTTCTAGGAGGTCCAGGCTAAGACAGCCTTATTACAACTACCTCCTGTGGTCCTGCCTGGGTTCCCCCATCTCAGCACCTGGCTCACTGTCACCCTCCATCGGCTGCTTCTCTTCTGCTTTGACAACCTTGTTTATTTGTTTGCCAACTTCCATTTCTCTTTCTCCTTGGTGAGGCTGCAGGTTCCAGGAGACTTCCATGCCTGACGTGTCATCTGTGATATCGGAACCAGGCAGGTACATGCTCAGTACTCAGGAAATAGTTCCCCGCACGAAGGGTGGCCCTACTGGTGTGGTGGTGCAGACCTGTAATGCTATGCAGGAGGCTGAGATAGGATGATGAGAATGCAAGGCTAGCCTAGGCTATATAGTGATCTCCTGTGGGGGAGGGGAAGAAACAGAGAGGAGAGATAGAAGGAGGAAGAAGAGGAGTGAGAAGGGGACCAAATGGAAAAGCAGTGAAGACTGAATAGTATTAGGTTTCTAATAAATAGTATTATTCTTTTTCTGTTTTTTTTGTTTGTTTGTTTATTTTTGTTTTTTTGTGTTTTTTGGGGTTTTGGGGTTTTTTGACTTTTTAAGACAGGATTTCTCTGTGTAGTTCTGGCCATCCTAAAACTCACTCTGTAGACCAGAATGGCTTTGAACTTACAGAGATCCACCTGCCTCTGCCTCCCAAGAGCTGGTATTAAAGTTATGCACCACCACTGCCCAGCAAATAGTAGTATTCTCAATAAAGAACATTGGGGTGGTGTCTAACTCAGCTGGCTGGCTCCTCTCAGAATATTAGATTGTGAACTGCAAACTCTAACAGCAATGATCAGACACACTCAGAACAGACTATCTGGTCAATCCTGGGCCTTTATTTCGGAAGGAAGATAACAATCTTTGTCATGGTAGTCTGTTACCTTTTGGCCCCCGGCCAAACCATTTTGCCCTTCAAGGTGATATAGGTGGGCATTCTGAGCAATTCCTCCATCCCAGGCTTGGATTGCCTTTGGCCCTATCAAGAAGAATCCACAGCCACAGAGAGCAGGCAAGAGAGCTAAGGATAGAGATTTCTTTTGCAAAATGAGAACACAGGGACTAGACATCCTTGACCTCACCCACCCGCGTGTACTGCAGGGTGATGTCTTAGTGAGAGTTTCTATTGCTGAATCCAGAACACCATGACCAAAAGGCAAGTTGGGGAGGAAAGGGTTTTACATTTGCGCATCACTATTCAGCATTGAAGGACGTCAGGACAGGAACTCAAAGAGGGCAGGAACCTGGAGGCAGGAGCTGATGCAGAGGCCATGGAGGGTGCTGCTTACTGGCTTGCTTCCCATGGCTTGCTCAGCCTGCTTTCTTATAGAACCCAGGACACCAGCCCAGGGTGGCCCCACCCACAATGGTCTGGACCCTCCACCATTGATCACTAATTAAGAAAATGCCTTACAGCTGGATCTTATGGAGGCATTTCCTCAACTGTCTCCCTCCTTTCAGATAACTCTAGTTTATGTGTCACATTGACAAAAGCACCGGTGGAACTAAATAAGGCCACTGTAGGACACCTGACATATTCGTTGTTATCGCCATTATCTGTTGTTCCACCCACAGCCTCGACCACCATCATCACCGTCGCCATCCCACCAAGGAGGCAAGCCCTGGTGCTCCTGCACAGGCCACAGAGCGATGAGCCTGGAGCAGTGTCTGCAGCAGCAAAGCTTCAGTCTCCAAAGCACACCTAGTAACGACCAGCACTTTCTGTTGGCCCAGCTGGAAGGGAGATGTCACCAGCCTCTAGTTGGCAGAAGCAGAGTCTCTTGGTTCTATGCAAGCTCAGATCAGAAGTCAGAATGGGATTCATCCAAAACTATGATTCGATCTCGTCTTCTTCAGACAGTGAGGTAGCCAAAGAGAGGCCCTATGGTGGTTTGGACGAGAATGTTTCCTGGAGGCTGGAGTATTTGTACATCCGTCCCTGTTGCTGCTGCTGTTGTGGGGGCTTTGGGAGGTGGAGTCTTGCTGAAGGAATGTCACTGGAGGTAGGCTTTGAGAGTTTGTAGTCTCACCTCACTTTAAGTTTGCTGTCTCTGCTTTCTGCTTTTCTGCTGCCATGCTCAACTTCTGCCCCACTCCCGCTACTGTAATAGGCTAATGGAGTCTCATCTTTCTAGAACTGTAAGCCCTAATCAGCCATTGGGGGGACAGGGTTTCTCTGTGTAGCCCTGGCTGCCCTGGAACTCACTGTGTAGACCAGGCTGGCCTCGAATTCACAGGGATCCATTTTCCTCTGCCTCCCAAGTGCTGAGATTAAAAGTGTGAGCTGCCACCACCCAGTTCAAATCAACTATTCTGTGAGTTGTCTTGGTTGCAGTATTTTGTCACAGCAACAGAAAAGTAACTACTACAGACCTGAAGCACTCATTCTTCCCTAGGAAGGAAGACATAACAGTCATGTTGATTAAAAACAATTGAAGGTGCTAAAGTGTCACAGAGGAGAAGCAGGAACCAGCTATGAACCTGAAGGGATGTCTCCCTGAGGGGAAGATGGGCAGCAGAGCCCCAGCAATTCCCATCAGCATGCTGAGCACTGACAATCCACTCTGTGCTAACGGTGGTTTAAATGAGAATGGATCCCATAGGCTCATAGATTTGAAAATTGCTCACCCAGGAGTAACACTATTTGAAAGAATTAGGTGGTGTGGCCTTGTGGAGGAAGTGTGTCACTGAGAGTGAGCCCATTCTAAGTGGATCTGGATGGAGAACCCTCAGCTACTTCTTCAGCAACATGTCTGCCCACGTGCCAGCATGCTTCTCGATACACTGATAATGGACCAAACCTCTGAAACTGTAAGCAAGTCCCAATTAAATGCTTTATTTTATAAGAGTTTCCAAGGTCATGGTGTCTCTTCACAGCAAAAGAACACTGACTAAGACAGAAGTTGGTGCTTGGGATCAAGATATTGCTCTGACAGGCCTGACCACAGTTCTTGCCTGCAGAATGTGGACTTTGGGACTTTGGGTTAGGAAGGAGGACGATGAATTAAGGAAAAGCTTTATGGGCCACCATAGTAGAAGTGTGGAACACAGGGCTGAGGACAATCTGAACTCCAGGGGGCGGGGGGTGTCGGGGAATCCAGCTCAAGAAGTTCCAGAGAGAAAGAATAAGTAAGTAAGTAACCTAGAGACCATTCTTGTGATATTTGGGGGAAGAATGTGGCTCCTTTTGGCCCTGTCTAAAAAAAAATCTGCCTGAGGCTAAATTGAAGAATTTTAAGTTAATAGCATTGGCAGAGGAGATTTCAAGGCAGCCTAGTGTTGACTCTGTGGTCATTAGCGGTCACTCTTAGGCAGATCTATAATGGAAAATAGCAAGCTGAGCAAGAAAAAATTTAAATGTACAGTTTGAGGAGATAGAGGCACCAGGAAGTGTAATGGAGCCCCGAGCTCAGTCCAGTGTCCTAGATAAAGTTTAAAGAAAAGCCTGGAGCTGAATGGAATAAAGGGAGCGGTGGCCTCAGGGGAAGGACCCCACCCAGCTGAGCTTCCAGTTTGTCAAAAGGAATTAAGGGAAAGTTTAGGCAGTGATGGAAACCATAGAAAGCAGTAAGCTGGTGAAAATGTATCTGACCAAGGGAGTCACGTTCCAGCCCAGCAAATAGATCTTGGCAGCTTCAGTCACGTGGTTCTGGCTTTAGAGTCAAGGATACAAGAAATGGATTGTGGAATCTCTCTCTGTGGCTAAGGAAAGCCAGTGAGACCAGGCATGTGTCAGGGCTGTCCCTGCCTGGAGGGCTAGAGAGGCCACTGTGTGAAGCTGTGAAGGTGAAGCCTGGATTCTGTTGGAGATCCCAAGATGTTGGAGATGCCAGAGCCGTGGGATACCTGGCAAGGAGAGCTGCAGACTGGATGTGGAACCAGCCCAAGAGAGAAGTGCGCTGCAGTCAATAATGCTGAAAGGACTTGGCGCACTGAAGAGCGCTTTGACGTCAGACATGGAGATGCGGTTTGGAATTCACCTGGCTGGTTTTCAGTCTTGCTTTGGTCCAGTATCTCCTCACCGTGCCTCCTTTCCTCCATTTTGGAATGGTAATGTATATCCTGTGCCATTGCATGTTGGAAATATGTGATCTGCTTTTTGATTTTGATCTTACAGAAGTTAGAGTTAAGAGATCGCCTTGAGCCTCTGAAGAGACTTTGAATGTTTAAACAGTGTCGTGACTGTGATAGACTAGGGGAACTTTTGAAGCTGAACTAAATGAATTTTGCATTATACATATATTTATTAAATGTATATTAAATGCAATTAAATGTTCTTTTTTTTTTTTTTATAAGAGTTGCCATAGTCACGGTCTCTCTTCACAGCAATAGAAAACTGATTAGGATAGTGTCTCAGAATAGTGGGGTGTAGGCTCTCCCGAGTCACAGAGCTAGGCTCACCTCTGTGGCTCATGTTGGAGATGAGGCTACTGCTGGCAAGTGCCCTGCTCTGAGGACAAGTGCTGACAGCATCGTCCTGAGGCTGAGGCTTAGCCACTATTGAACCACCCTGCCCTGGGTCCTGACATTCCCAAGCCCGGCCACTGCTGCACGCTACACTAATGGCCAAGCTGCAGTGCAGCCTCCCCAGCTCAGCTGCCCTTCCTGGGTATCACACAGTGTGGCTGCATGCCACCTCCTAGGAAGAAGAGGTCCATACTAGTCAGGGTTTCCTAGAAGAGCCAATGGAGTGAATGTATATTACAATATATTATTAATATATTGATATTAATATGTTATTAATATATTAATCAATATATTGTTAATATGTTGCTATTTTGATATATTAATATTTATATAATGTGTTTTGATATATATAATATGTTAATATATACATATGTACATATACATGTATATATACATATAGTATATATATATATTACAAAAGGAATTATTACACTAGATTATATAATGTGGGCTGGATAGTTTAACAATAGGTATCTGTGTAAGGATGGTGCCTCAGCAGCCCCAGTCTGGGGCTTAAGGCCTGGAGGAGTCCTAGTGAGCTGCTAGTCTTTACCCTGCCTTGAAAGCGCATGAAACTGTATTCTGATGGGGCTGAAAGATGGCGGTGGCAGCAGCAGTAGAACTGTAGAGTAGATGCCCTTAACAGCAAGAAGCAAAGGTAGGCAAACAAGCTGCTTTTTCCTCAGACCCTTTTATATCTAGGCCTAGTACGAAGGTGCCACCCACTCTGGCTGAGGGTCATCTCCCCAAGGTTAATCCTTCTTGGAAATTCTCTGACTGGGACATCAGACTCCAAGATGACCCCAGATCGAATCAGGCTGACAAGTCATTCACTCTCTTGTCTCTGCTGGGCCTGCTTGTCTATGCCTAAGCTGATTCTGTGGGCTGCTTCCAAAGAAGATGACGCTTCAACCACTCAGAGCAGCCTGAGCCCCTGTGCCTCAGATAAAGCGATGTCCTTCCTTCTGAAACAGCATTTGGCAGAGCCAGGACCCAGAGTAACTGTGCTTCCCTGGATCCCGTCAGTTTCC
The DNA here is from genome assembly GCA_028551405.1 of Uromys caudimaculatus. NCBI lineage: Eukaryota > Metazoa > Chordata > Mammalia > Rodentia > Muridae > Uromys > Uromys caudimaculatus. The sequence goes on from CM052701.1 coordinate 130,980,601, forward strand.
CAGAGACTCTGCCTTGACTGATAGATCTGTGCATACCAAGGCTGAGCTGACAGTACCTGAACCCACAGGAACAGTGCCGGCTGATCTGGGACACTCTGCCCTTCCAGCCAGGCCACATTTCCACGCAAGGCTCCAGCTACCCTAGAACTGGATTAGGCCCCCTAGAGTCTGAGCTTTCGAGACAGCCCCTCTCACGGAAATGAGGTCATTACTGCTTCAGGCAACAAATGTGCTCTGCCACTCCAAAGTTGTTGTTGTCTCTGCTCCTGGATTGGTAGAGTCCGAGATGGTGCCATCTCCCACTGTCAGCCTGCATAATGAGTGGTCCCTGGACCCAATGCCTGTCACATTCAGCCTGGAGCTTCACCCTGCTTTCCAGATCCAGAAACACTGTAAAGTCTGGAAGAGCCTGCTGCTCCACCAGACACGTGGGCATCGGGGCTGTGACACAGGAAAGATGAAAAGGAGTAGTCAGCAACGGGCTAGTCCTGCAAGCACGAGATCCTGAATTTGATCCCCCAAACCCATACAAAGGTGAGGCAGTGTGGCTCACTGGTCAGCTTGTTTGGTAAACTTCAGGTTGATAGAGACTGTGTCTCAAGAACCAAGATGGATGGGACCTGGGGAACAACACCTAGAGTTGTCCTCTAGCATCCTCATGTACATGAACATACATGAACATGTGTCTACAGATGACCTCGCATGCACACACACATACAAAGAAAGAAGAAAACATGGTATCATTCAAGGAGCACTGTAACTTTTAAATTTTTTATTACCGTTTAGTCATATGAGAGATTTGCCTGCTGTATGTATCGGCACCACATACCTGACAGGTGCCTGGATCCCCTGCAATTGGAGTTACAGATGGTTGTGAGCCCCCGTGACTGGGAATTGAACCTGGGTCCTCTGCAAGAGCAATAAGCACTCTTTTTTTTTTTTTTTTTTTTTTTTGGTTTTTTGAGACAGGGTTTCTCTGTGTAGCCCTGGCTGTCCTGGAACTCACTCTGTAGACCAGACTGGCCTCGAACTCAGAAATCCATCTGCCTCTGCCTCCCAAGTGCTGGGATTAAAGGCATGCGCCACCACAGCCCGGCGCAATAAGCGCTCTTAACCTGTGAACTAACTCTCTATCCTAGGACACAGTAAGAATAGGAGCTGACCCCAAAAAGAAAACTTACAAGTTGCCACAAAAGAAATTCAAAGTAATAATCTATAAAACAGGAGAAAAATACAAAGAAGGGGAAATCAGAGAAGTTAACTCATGATTAGAATCAGAAACTGAACAAATGTGTAATGCACAAAAGACCCAAGGGAAGATTGGTGGACACCCCAGCTTGGCATACAGGAGGTGCAAGCTGAAGGATCAGAGGTTCAAGTCCAGCCTCACCCCTATAATGAGCTTGAGGCTAGCCTGTGCTACATGAGACCCTGCCTCTCTCACATCCCAAAAGGAAGCAAACAGAAATCTTAGAGCTAAAAGAATTCAGTGATTGACATAAAAATATAATCTAGAGCAAGCTAAAGAGAGTCACTGAACTGGAAGACAGATCTTTTGAAATGACCTAGTTAAAAAAAAAAATAGATAGTGGATAGATGGATAAATAGATAGACAGACAGAGCCAACAGAACAGACAGGGCATCACTAAGTAACCAAATCCCCACATTATAAATTTCCAGAGACAAGATAAAGGTAGAAAAAGAAAGTTTCTTTAATTAAATAATGGCTGAAAACTTTCAAGCTTTAGGAAAGATGTGGACATTGAGAGATAAGGTACTCAATTCCCCCTGAGCAGACGGAACCCAACCCGAAGTCCTCACTGTAAAATATAACCCACCACGGTGGTGCATGCCTGAAATCCTTTGGAGGTTGGATCAGGAAAATCGTGAAAGATCATGAGTTATAGGCCAGCCTGGGCTATATAGCTGACTGTTTTTAAAGTGCGGGGGAGGGGGGGCAAAAATGGCTTAAGACAACGATTCTCAACCTGTAGGCCATGACCCCTTTGATTGCAGCCCTTTCTCCGGGATCACCTAAGACCATCTGCATATCAGATATTTACATTAGCGTTCATGACAGTAGCAAAAATTACACTCGTGAAGTAGCAACAAAAATAATTTTATGGTTGGGGTCACCACAACATTCGAAGCCGTATTAAAATGGTTACAGCATTAGGAAGGTCGAGAGCCACCGACTTAGGGGGTAAAAGTGCCGGCCGCAAAGGCTGACAACTGAGTTCAATTCCTGGGACTCATATAACGGGAGGAGAGACCTGAATCTCACAAGCTGTCCCATGGCTCCCATGGGTTTTGATAGTTTTCTCCTCAGAGGGAAGGACTAGACAGTGTCTGTCCTTCTAAGGTTCCAGTGACAAACTAAACTTTGATTCTACCAAAGACCCCGGACCTGGGTAACCAATGAATTTATTTGTGGCTTACTTACAGAGCATGAGTGACAGGCTGCTTACAGGAGTGTGGGACACACTAAACCAGCTGAACAGGAAAGTCTCCATCCAGCTTGGGTGACTTTCCCCATAGATATCCAGACAGAGCCCTTCCCCAGTCTTCCCTAGTCTACATATACAGCCCCTCCCTAAGACCCCCAAGGCCAGGGGCAATTAGGCAGAACTGCATATAAGTGGCTGGGATTCTGGAGTAGCTGGAATCTCAAGGGGGGGGTCTGGTGACCCTCCCACCCCTCCTTCTAGAAGTGAACACCAACAGTCAGCAAGCCCAGCTGTGGTGATCTTCTGTAGCAGACACAACTGGTCTCATGAAGATGGCAGATGCTCTTCATAGAGGACAGTACTATGCAACAAACATGTGTGGTATCATACATGCACACACATGTACATACATATACACACATATACATACACACAAACATACATACACACATACATACATACACACACATACACACATATGCACATATACACATATACACAAATACATACACACATATACACACATATACATACACACACAAACATATACACACATACATATATACATATACATACATACATGAACACACATATACATACATACACACATATACGTACATACACACACAGACACACATAGACACACATATACATACACACAAACATACATACACATGTACATATATGCATATACACACATACACACACACACACACACTCTCTCTCTCTAAGTGTAATAAAATTAAAATGTAAAGGGCTGGCAAAATGGTTCAGTGAGTTAAGGCATTGCTTCATAATCACAAGGACCAGAGCTCAGATCCCAGCACTCACACAAGAAGTCAGGCTTCCCTAGAAATGTCTATAGCCCCAGCTCCAAGGAGAACAAGTTGCTTCTTGGCAGATATTTTGGTGGCAGCAACAAGAAAGGTAATGAATCTGATCATTAATACAAAACAAATGAATGGATAAGATTTACTGGGATCTTAGTTACAGTTATCATTGCTCTGATGAAACACCAGGACCAAAGCATCTTGGGGAGGAAAGGATTTATTTGGCTCATACTTCATCATCACGGTTCATCACTAGAGAAATCAGAACAAGAACCTGGTAGCAGGAACTGATGCAGAGGCCATATAGGGGTGCTGCTTACTGGTTTGCTCACCACGGCTTGCTCAGCCTGTTTTCTTACAGAACTCAGGACCAAAGCTTGGGGATGGCACCGCCCACAGTAGGCTGAGCCCTCCCCCACCAATCACTAATTAAGAAAATGCTCTCCAGGTTTGCCTACATCCAGATATTATGGAGGCATTTTCTCAACCGAGGCTCCCTCCTTTCAGATGACTCTAGTTTGTGACAAGTTGACATAAAACTATGCAGCCCAACTGACAAAAGGCAAATATAGAATTAAACTCAGAATATCCTCCATAGTGTCAGGGCACTGTGTAAGTCAGATATCTTTAATATGAAAGTCAAGACAGTTTAAAAAAAAAAAAATACAGGGCAGGAGAAATGGCTCAGAAGTTAAGACCTCTCTTGGAGGTCTCTAGTTCGATTCCCAGCACTGAGGTCAGACAGCTGACAACCAGCTGTAACTCCAGAGAATCTGACGTCCTCTTCCTGGCCTCTGAGGGTACCGGTACTCATGTGCACATACCCACACATAGACACATATGCATATGCACGTAATTTAAAACAAATAAATCTTTTAAAAACAAATACAAGGAGCTGTTAAGTACCTCAATATAAAAAGATGTAAATCGTGATAGCCAAAACAGAAATTTAGGGGGAATATAAAAGTGTGGATCTTGGGAATGTAAGTAAGATATCATCAGTATAAAACACTCTACCTTTCAGATGGGGGGGTGGGGTGGAGGTGGGGGGGCTCGAGACCAGATGTCTGAAGCTCCGCTCTCACCCACAGACCACAGAGAACTGTCTGTCGCACGCCAACAATTTCTATGACACTTATAGGGATCCTCGGAGTCTCTGGGATCCACCGGTAGTACCCAGCATGCATCGCAGCACTTCACGAAAAAACCATCCCTGGTGTCTGCCCCACAGCACAGGGACCAACACCCTCCGCTCTCCAACTGCGCATGGGCAAACCAAGAAGCCACTCTGGAGCCGGCAGAGCTCAGCAAACACGCATGCTTCTCTTGTGTAGCCAGAGAAGCCAGGAGAGGGAGGCATCAGGTCCCATCAACAGCGTCTCTAAGTCAAGAGTAAAGGCAGCACCCAGGCTGAACCTGCCACCCAGGGTGGATCTTTGCAGCTCCAGGCTGTTGTCCAAGGTACAGTCTTGAGGGAAGTCTGTAGCTCTGGCCCGTTCAAACGCAGAGAAGGAAAATCCATTCGGGGCCAAGAGCTCCGTCTGAACTTTGTCCTTTTCTCAAGCAAAAGAAAATATTATTTCACCCTCTAAAGAACCACACATAATAACAGGCGAAATGTCAAGACCAATGTTGATATAAACCCCCAAGGAAAACAAACATCTCCGTACCTTCTCTGTGGCCTTCCCACCTCACCCTGCTTGGCTAGTTTAAACAGACCGAGCAGTGGGCAGGGGGAAGGCAGGGAAGCCTGCCTGGCCTGGGGCTGGGCTGCCGCTCAGCCTTCAGTGGGCCTGTAGATGAACCTGGAAAGGCACACAAACAGGCCCCACGTTTAAGATCTTGGGCTGATTTCAGATCCAAGCTCACTTACAGGCTGTGTGACCTTGGGCAAAGAGCCTGACCTCTCTGAACCTGTTGTCTCTTGGTAAACGACAGAGAGAGATAGCCTGGGATAATGTAGGCACCCAGCACAGAGAACTGGCCACTGGTGATCACCACTGTCCAGTCAGGTATCGGGGGTGTGAGAGGGTGTGGTCTGCGTCCTTCTGTGGATGTATGACTGAATATTTGAGCAGCTCCTAAACTGGATGCCCAGGGCTAGCCCAACTACTCAAGGGGCCCACCCAGCTCTGAGAGATGGATCTTGTCAAATCCTTGTTAGAAGACTGGAAGGGAGGCTCTCAGACAGTCAGGGGTCCTGCCTGAGATCACAGCCTGGAAGAGGAGATGTGACTTTAGGCCTAACCTCACCCAGGACGCTGGGGCATCGTGGGGTGGGGGAGGGTGGAGTACGAATCCGAGGACCCTCAGGTTTGACTCCCAGCTCACTGAATCGATTCTGACCCTTGGACCACCTGGCTCCAGGCTGGCCAGAAGTTCAACATGTAGCTGAGGCTAGCTTGAATTTCTGGGATTGTTTTGTTTTGTTTTTTGGTTTCTTTGGAGGGGGGGAGTGTTTTGTTTTGTTTTGTTTTTGCCTCTCCTTTTCTGAGCTGAAGGCACAGAAAGAGTTTAACGAAGACCCAGAATCAGATTCTTGCCAGGTCCTGATTCTAGAAAGTTCTCCGTCAGTTTGGGGAAGGGGACAGAAAGATATGACATCATTATGGTTGTCCCATGAGTTCAGGCTCGTGGAAGAAGGCATGCTTGGCTCACCTGGAGTCAGAGGAAGGCTGTGTTAATGCCTATGGGGTGAGGGTGTCTACCCTACAGGCCATTTTGATACCCAGTGTCAGGAGACCCCAAAGAGATGGTCATTAACTGTCTAACCCCCTGGGGGGAGGAGCCGTGCCACTGGCCAGCAGCTACCCTTGAGAAAGATCCACGGTGTGCACAAGAGAGCAGAGTTTGGGGAAGGCTGCTGATGAAGCTAGTGAGGAACAGGCAAAGGAGGTTGCAGGACCGGTGTTGCAGCTCAGGTGGGAGATGTAGCAAGCCCAGGGTTCCAACCCCAGCACCACATAAACAGGTGTGGTAGAGTACACCTTTAATCCCACCACTGAGAGGATCAGAAGTTCAAGTTTGGAATACATGAAACCCTGACGACGATGATGGTGATGATGGTGGTGGTGGTGGTGATGATGATGATGGTAGTGATGACGATGGATGAGTTTAGTGACACACACTTTTAATCCCAGCACTTGGGAGGCAGAGGCAGGTGGATCTCTATGAGTCTGAGGCCAACCTGGTCTACAGAGAGTTCTAGGCCAGCCAGAGCTACATAGTGAGACCCTGTCTAAGCATTAAATGAGTAATAATATAGAATAAAGGCGAAGGAGACAAGGTTGAGAGGGGTGGCCTTGGGAATGCTGGGCAGAGGAGACTCCAGGAGATGAAGGACAGGCCTGGCTGCCAAGTTGGCAGCAGAGTGAGAGCGGTGAGGAGGAACGGTACAGGATGCTTTTATCATGGCTCACTGCCTTGGGCAGCAGCGCCCCGCCCCAGCTGGCGTGACAGCAACCCACCAGCATGGCTAAGGAGAAAATCCATAGGGGCCTCTGGGATGTCAGACAGTGGAGAAGCTGGGCAGGGGACAGGTGACAGGCTTGCCTGAGGACCCTGGGGAGCACAGGGAGCAGGTTAGCACCCCGGCCTGGACTGGAGCATACACGCACCTGCGTCAGGACGGGGTGGGGGGAGGGGCATAAGGGGGGTCAGATGACTGCCACACAGAGGTCGACAGGGCAAAAGTCAGAAGTCCAGGTCGGTGCAGCAGACACCATGTTGCTCTATCAAATGCCACCAGGCCAGTTCCCCCAGGGGAAAGACAGAAGCCGAGAGCTGAGGAGATGCACTGGGCTGGTGCTCAGACCCCTGGCTCTGAGGAGTGTGTCAGGCCGTGGAAACAGCACTGGAGATGGCCTGGGGGAGGCTTGGGGACCCGAAGGGCTTTGATCTCAAAACAGAGCTTGAGCTATCAGTGAGTCACAGACTCAACACACAGGAGCTGGCAGATGCCTGGAAGTATGTAAGATCTAGCAACAGGCTGGAAAGGTCTCCAGAGAGAAAGGGCAGAGGGGCAGGAGCTGGAGGGTGCCATGGGCCTTGGATTGTCACCCACCTAGCTTTGTGAACGCATCCACCACCAGACCTGCAGAGGACCTCCTGGTCCCCCATGCAGCATGAAGGTAGCAACTGTCCCTGCCCCATGGGAACAGATGCCTGAAAAAACACTTGGCTCAGCGCCCAGGGGACCTCGACAAATATTCTCAAATAGAATAACAAATAATACGGAGTGAGCCAAAGGGGCTTGAGGCCGGGAAGCAGCAAGGTCAAATCTGTGTTTTAGAAAGTCAGGGCTGGAGGAGGAGGTAGCCTTGGGGAGAAATGAAAGGTCGTGCCCTTCCTGAGGTATTTCTCTGAAGTCTGTGGGAAGTTTGTAGTGTCAGGTTAAGGATCTGATTGGTTCCATGTTTGGTTTTGATCTGGCTGTTTCCTCTCACTTCGGATATGCAGGTCTGAGCAGGAAGGTGGTGAGGGCTGCTGTCCAGGCAGCCTGCGTGAGAGGGTCCAAGACAGCTTCAAGGTGGATTTCAGCAAGGAGACCAGCTAATGGGAAGAGGAGCCAGAGAAAGGCAGTTATTACAGACAGATTTGGGGGAAGGGCCAGGATGGTGGGGGTCAGACTCAGGACTTCTGTCCCTACTGGGACAGGGTTGTTGGACTCTTAGTCTGTTCCCTGGGGGACAGTGAGTGGGGTGTTTCTCACTGAACTAAGCCCTCCTTCCACAGGACATGGTTCACGGCTTCTTCTCAGGAAGATGCTAACATCTGTGAGGGTACCCTGGGCTGGCCCATGGCTAGCCTGAAAGTCTAGGATCAGATGAGATAAAAGAAGAAAGAAAAGTAGCTACAATAGTAATATTCACCCAATACTCTGACCATGCACCAGGGTTTTCTTCAAATTCCTCAACCCTTGTATAAAAGAGAAAGAGACTGAAGGTCAGAGAAGCATTGTCTGGCTGGCCAGGACCTCATGTTGGCTTAGAGCCTATTTCCTGGAAGAGACTTCATTCAAACACAGCAGAAAGAGCCCGGGCACAGGTGACCTCCTTTCCAGCTCTCTGCTAGCCTGCTGTGTGACCTTGAGTGTGTCATTCACCCTCTCTGAACCCTCAGTCAGAGGGTGTGTGTTGGGAATTCCACTGACTCCGGTCTGTCTTTAACCTCGCACATAGTAGGTGCACCATGGAGGCCGGAGCCCTCTTCCCAGGGCTTCCCTGTCTGGGGTGATTATCTCCATGGAGTCCACGCTGTGAAAATAAACATGAACTCAAGTGGCCCCGGTCTCCGTGGCAGCCAAAGGGAAGCTAGGTCCCCAGCCCACGTCTGTTCTAGGCAAGAACAAACGGTTCCCTGTAAGCTCGACTCCCCCCATTGACTTCTGCAGCCAGCTGGAATGGAGGGGCAGGGAGGGGCAGGCCTAAAGCAGTGAGTTCAGCTGCCAGTCAAACGCCAGGCCTCCCTCCCTCCTTCCCAGTCCCATGTCAGCACCCAGACAGGTAAATGGCCTACAGGGCCAGCTGGCTGTAGCGGATGGGTTGAGCAGAGAAAGCTCACATGGTGGCTCTTGCATGGGTGTTGTCACAGGTGCTCTATCTGTCACCTCCATCCACTGGCCCCCCACTACTCAGAGCTCTCAGAGCTGGTGGGAAATGGGGCGTCCCAGGACACATCAACACTCACACAGACCTTGGTGCCTGAGACCAATGAGTTCAAACTCTGGCTCTATCATAACTAGAGATCTTGGGAGTGTGGGGCTCCCCTAAACCCTGTCCTGCCTCTGTCATGGGATGAACTGCGGGGCCGGCGCTGAGACATCCCGAGTCAGCACAGTGCTCCTGTCCTGGGTCCTGCAACATCCCAAGTCATCTCAGTGTTCCTGGCCAGCTGCAGCTTGGACTCATTAGAAACTCTGGGGGCTGGGAACAGATGTGGGGCACGGCAAGGTGGACCTGGGAACTGGAGAGGTGATGGGAGCACAGTGTGTGGGAAGGACGGAGGTCCTAAGTGGCAGTCTTCCCTGGGAGTAACGGTGAGTCACACCATGGAGGGGCTGAGGAGCAGAGGGGACCTGGACACCACATGGCTACTCTGAGTGGCAGTGGACATGGTTCTGCTGGGGATGGGGAGGAAGGACTCAGCCCTCCCTGTGGCCTTAGTAGCCATGCTAGGGGACCCTCCCCCAACATAAGCCAGAAGAGTGGCTGAACCTTCCTCTGGAGCCACCAGAGCAAAGGAAGTCTACAGGAGGGGAGGCTCTGCAGGGACAGGATCACAGGGCCAGCAGTTGGACCCCAGCCTGCATCTTTCTTTCCTACACCAGGGGCTGTGGTGGTGAACTGTGTTCTCAAAATGCAATGGCAGAGTCGACAAAGGAGACAGTGGAGCGGCCAACTGCAAATTCAACTGAGAGCTCGTTCAGAGGACAATGCCCAGGCTGCCCCACTGGTAGGAACTGGGAATTCAACTGGTTTTCTTATTTTAACCTTACATTTTGCAATCTTACATTTTGCAATTTACAAAGTTAGCAATCGGTTGGTTGGTTTGAGACGGGGTCTTCTTTAGCCCATGCTGGCTTCGAACTCATTATGTCGCAGAGGAGGACCTTGAGTGCCTGATCCCCTATCTGCATTTCTCAAGCATTGGGCTCACAGGTGGGCATGCTAGGTCTGGCTCCTGGACTCTTGTAACTTTCCTTGTGGATTGCATAGGATTTTCCACTTGGTTATACTGTCTGCAAATAAACGCACTTTTAAAAGCATGTGTTCATTTATTTATTGAGCATGTGCACATGTCTCTGTACGCACATGTGCAAGCATGCATACCGCATATGCATAGAGGTCAGCAGACAACTTGCAGAAGTCAGGTCTCTCCACCAGGTGGGTCCCAAGGATCGAACTCATGTCCTAAGACTTGGCAGCAGGCACCTTTATACTCTGAGCCATGTACTGGCCCTGTACTTTTTTTTTCCAAAATAAAACAGCAAACAAGATTAACCTGTGGGGAAGACAGCCCACTCAGAACCTCAGGGCCAGCCTGCTGCAGGCTACTGTCCTTGGAGATCTGATCACACTGCCTCCCCTGCTGGGTGTCATAGGGTTCGTGACATTAAAACTGAAAGGTGCCTAAAATTGGGAACAGAAACCATGGAGCTGGGCCTCTCCCCTGCGAACAGAGACATATAGAACCAAAGATCAGACATTGTAATATTCAAAAAGCAGTAGTTTTTCTTTAGTTTTATGTTCTATTTATTTACTGCAGGGGCACGCAGGTATCTCATTGTACATGTGGAGGTCAGAAAATAACTTGTGGGAATTGGTTCTCTCCTTCCGTCACGTGGGTTCCGGGCCTTGAACTCTGGTCCTCAGGCTTAGCAGCAATCCCTTTAACCCACTGAGCCATCCTACCAGCCCTTTTTCCTTTTCTTAGTAACTGTGTGTGTGTGTGTGTGCGTGTGTGTGTGTGTGTGCTTCTGTGCACGTGTGTGTGCATGAGTGCATGCGAGAACACTGAGTGTAGTCTTCTATGACTCTCCGCTTTATTTTTGAGACAAAGTCTCTCACTGATCTTGAAGTGTGTGGTGGTGTACCAGAGAGGAGAAGGTGGGAAGATCAGAAGTCAGAGTCCTCCTGGGCTACACAAGACCCTGACTTTTAGCAGTGCAGATCAGCCAACAGCTACATGATGCAGTTATTTGTACAAAATAACTAAGTGCATCTGAATATCCAACAAAAAGTTGCCTGTGGCTAGCAAGCTAGACTACAGACATCTTCATGATGTGTTTGATTTTTTGTTGTTGTTCTTAAAGTTATTTATTTGGGGGGCACACACGTGTATATCACTGCATGCGTTTAGAGATCAGAGGAACACACTTACAAGAGTCATTTCCTTCCTTCTGCCATGTGGGTCCCAGGAATTGAACTCAGGTCCTTGGGCTTGACAGCAAGCTTTTTTTACCCACTGAGCCATCTCGCTGGCCCAACATGTTTAAGTTGTAACACTATGATTTCATTTCGGCATGCGCACACACACATTTTTGTGATCTGAAAATGTCTGAGAGACAAATATTTCAAAATATTTACCTTTAAAGGTATGATTTTTAAACTGTCCATTTCCAACTCATTTAATCTTTATTTTCTCTCATTTTTCTACAGTTAAATTCATAAAAGTATAAATAACTTCCATTTATTAAGCATTTTCTGGGTGTCAAACACCACACCAGAAGCTTTGTGTTTCCTCTGTGGATTTTTTACAGCATTTGATTGCATGTGTACTGGAAGCTGGATATTTCTTTCTTTCTTTTTTTTTTTTTAAGATTTATTTATTTATTATATGTAAGTACACTGTAGTTGTCCCCAGACACGTTTTTCTTCTCGCGCTGGCCCTGCTCTCTGTAGCTGTCTTCAGACACCTCAGAAGAGGGCATCAGATCTCATTACAGATGGTTGCGAGCCATCATGTGGTTGCTGGGATTTGAACTCACGACCTTCGGAAGAGCAGTTGGCGCTCTTAACCGCTGAGCCATCTCTCCAGTCCCGAGGCTGGATATTTCTAATCTGAAAATCCGAGCTCCAAAATGCCTCAAAATCCAAAGCTTAGATAAAACGCCTTCTACCAAAGCACAAGTGTCTGAACTCATCCCAAGGATCCAGTCAAAAGTCAAGTGTGGCAGCATCACCTGCCACGTTAGTGCTTGCAGGTGGGGACAGAAGGACCCTACGCTCATGGGACAGCCAGCCCAGCATAACCTTCAAGTTCCAGGGTCAGGGAAAGATCCTATCTCAAAAAATAAGGTAGAAGTCTGTAATGGTGGTGCACACCTTTAATCTCAGCACTCAGGGACAAAGGCAGGCAGATCTCTGCATGTTTGAGGTCGCCTGGTCTACATAGCGAGTTTCAGGATAACCAGGGCCACATAATAAGGCCTTGTCTCAGAAACAAAATTAAATAAATAAACAAAGAAGCTGGAAAGCAGTGGAGGAAGACACCCAGTGTTGACCTCTGACTTACACACACACACATACACACACAGAGACACATACACACACACACACAAATACACACAGATACACAAACATGCACACACAACACACACACACCACTACACACACATACACACCATACCACACACATATACACATACACCACACTACACACACACACACACACACACACACACACACACACACACACACACTGTTCAAAGCCTTTCGTGTGTGGACATGTCATCCAAAATGTAAACTATTGGATGTTAGACAAGATGGCGCAGGTCTGCAATCACAGTATTGGGATGGGAGTCTGGAGAAGAAGAACTGTGAGTTGATTTTAAATTTGTATTTATTATAAGTGTGTGTGCATATGTGTATCTCTGTGTGCACCTTTCTCTCGTGTGCATGCATGTGTGTGTGCGCCTCTCTCTCATCTCTCTTGTGTATGTGCGTGTGTTGCACACACATGCATCCTATGTGCGTGAGGTCAGACGGCAACTGTAAAATTCGTTCTCTGCATTCACCTTCCTTTGGGTTCCAGGGATCAACTTTGGTCACTGGGCTTGTGTGACAAGTATCTTTATTTACTTACTGAGCCATCCACACACAGCCTTTCTTGTTTTGTGAGTCATGACGGTCAGAGTCCAACTAAACATAATACTTAGCTGAAACTGGTTGAAGAAAGAAACACCGGGAGAGCATCCGTGGAACGCCTACTCATAGCCTCTGGGGCTCAGGACCGCCATCCTCCGGGAGGTTTCTCCCGGCCTCACTCCCGGGGGCAGCTACATTATTACACAGCCAATCCCACTCGGAAGCCAGGTGGCCCTGAGGAGTCTTTGCCCAAAACTGTAAAGTCCTGCCAAAGATGCGTTTCAAGCAAAGGCCCGGAGCATCACCCTGTAAGCCTGGCGTGGATCATTGACAGTCAGGGGCCACTCTCCATGTTGAATTGAAAGGTTCGTTTTGATTGGCTAGAACCTGGGTCACATGGTCTGCTCAGGGAGCCAGAGGGTGAGGCCATTCTAAAGAACTGGTTCCTCCAAAGGAAAGACAAAGTCGGCTGATGGATGTAGGATGGAGTACAAAACAAAGTTGTACCCCACAGTTACGAGTAGAGTGGAAGCCAGGCGTCAGTCAGTGGACCGAAGGTTGGGAACCTGCGCTGCTGAGCCCTGAGACTGTAAACTTGGTGACGACCTGTCACAGCTTCCCAGGCTATTCACACACTGTTTGCACTCATTTCGGAACAAAATGTTATCACGAGTTCCTGTTAATGAACTGTGGTGACTTGGGGTACGACTTGAGCCAGAGTGCCCCTGCTTAGGACTCTGGGTTCTACCACACTGCCACATAAAGCCGACCTGGCAGTGCTTACCTATAGCTCCAAAACTTGGACAGTGGCAGGAGGATCAGGAATCCAGTGTCACCCTAAACAACATAGACAATTTGAAAGCAGTCTAGGCTACATCAGACCCCGTAACAAAAACAAAACAAAACAAACAAAACTATTTGTTTTTGTTTGTTTATAGTTTTTGCTCAACGGGGTTTCTCTATGTAGCCCTGGCTGTCCTGAAACTCACTCTATAGAATCCAGGCTGGCCTCGAACTTAGAGATCTGTCTGCCCTCAGAGATCCACCTGCCTCTGCCTCTACCTCTGCCTCTGCCTCTGCCTCTGCCTCTGCCTCTGCCTCTGCCTCTGCCTCTGCCTCTGCCTCTGCCTCTGCCTCTGCCTCTGCCTCTGCCTCTGCTGATTAAAGGCTATCACCACCTGGCTGGGGGAAATAAAACATAAACAACAACAACAAAATACTTTTAAAGAAGGAGTCAGAAAACGCAGTTGTTTAAGCTGTGTTAAGCTGTGGTGTAGAACCGTGCCTGATATAACCTGGCCAGTGCTTCCAGCCCAAATATAGGAGGCTGGCACACAGAGACATCCTAAGGCCTGGATTATCCTTCTATCAAGACAACTTGGTGACAGCAAAGGGCCAGTGCAGCTGGAGAATGAGAACCACCGAGGGGCTGGAGAGACGGCTCAGCTGTTGGGGGGGGGGGGGGGAGCAGCTCACAATGCCTGTAACTCCAGCTCCAGGGATCAATGGCTTCTCCTAGTCCCCACAGGCACCTGCACACACATGGCAATGCTCACACACACACACACACACACACACACACACACACACACACACACACACAAATAAAAAAGAAAGGGCTCGGGATACTGCCCAGAGCTTAGGAACCTGGTTCAGTTCCCAGCAACTCACATTATATAAACTCAATTCTGAGGGTTGGTGGGAGCAGGTCTGACACCCTTCCCCTGCCTCTGGAGGCAAACAGACATGGGTGTGGTATTCATTTACATACATGCAGTCAAATGCTCATACAAATAAAATAAAAATAAATAAATCTTCAACAAATTAAGATAACCATGCATGCTGTCACACACTTTTAATCTCAGCACTTGTGAAGAAGAGGCAGACAGATCTGTGTGAATCCAGGCCAGCCAGGACTACATGGTAAGACCCTATCTCAATAAAATGAAATAACTTTTTAAAAGAATGTCTATTTATGGGTAGTTTATGAAGTTTTCAGGAGCTGAGCTATGGTGCCTCTCCCTGCCCAGAGAGTGGATACGGTTCACATCTGGTGCTCCTGAAGTTGTAAATCAAGGTCACATGGTCCACTCAGGGTATGGTGTTGAGGGCAAGACTCCTGAATCACTTGTTCTAAAGGCCTCTGTGCCAAGAATACTCTCTACAGCCAAGAAGGAGAGAAGAGCACTGCCCTCAGGGCCCAGAACTGTAGAAAGCCAATAGGCTGGGCCCGAATACCCAGTGCAAGCAGGCTCTGCACCTGCTACATCTCCCTGGCGTTGGCATTCATGGGAAAGTTCAGGGATCCACTGAGAAACCGTGCTCAGCCGGCCTCGCAGCCACTAGATAATCGTCTTCCTGTGACTACAGCCTTCGACTCCACTTGATAATTATTTTATGTGGTAAATAATGTCATCACTGTGAGAATAAATCCAAGCCCTAAGTAGGTGGAGAGACTTCAAGGGAGGTTCAGGAGGGAAGCCACCACAGACTGTTAGCGGCAGTTTCCTGGAAATGTAAACAATGCCCTGTATACACGCTTGAATGTATGTACCGAGACTCGTGCGTGTAAATTCTAAAGCTTTGTAAAAGGCTATCTTTATGTAGGGCCGACCACAGGCATAAACTGGCATCATGGCTATTTTTATTGTTTTATTCACTGTACTTTCCAAATACTCTTTCCTGAAGTACAACATATTTGTAATTTTAAAGTTTTTGAATTTTGTGCAAAAGTTTCTCAGTCCAGGAGGCTGAAGAAGTCCATAGCTGCTTCAGGCTTTTTTCTACTTGCTTGTTTTAATTCAACAAACTTACGTTGGTTTCTGCTGTACTGAGCTGATGTTCAGAGGGTCTAAGAGTTCCTTGTGATGTGGATAGACAGACAGACAGACCTATGTTATAATCAGGGACAAGTGGGAGTGTGACAGGCCCCGCTTAAGGTTAACTCTGTGTCCGAGTGTCTGTCTTCTTTGTGCCTGAGTGCTCTGGGTGGGATGGAACAAGGGTAGGCACTCAAGTGTTCATCCTTGGGACCGAGCTGGGATGCAAGCTTCCAGTCCTGTAAAGGGTGGGAGTGGCTACCTTTGCATGGGGTTGTGTGAAAGCTCCAAGTCTGGGAACTTCCTGTCAACAATGGACAGAGATGACCCGTGCCAGACCGGACAACTACGAGGATGAGCAAAGTCTACCTTGACATGAAAACCAGGCACTCCTTTTATGCACCATCAAGTTATTAAATATTAAGTGTTTGAAAAGAAATCCCAACTATCAAAAGCAAAACATAAAAGAAGAAGAAATACAAGCTTATTATGGTGAGTTAGTAATCTAGTCCCAGAGTCACTCAGTCCAAATGCCAAAGTGTGGGAATCCTGACTGTGCATCACGGGATGTCCCCAGAAGGCACAGAGAAGCAAACAAACTACTGGAGGGACAATCTCTGCTCAAGTTGTGTGCTGTTGTCTCAAATTCATGGTAGCATGACCTGGTGGCTCACACCTATAACCCTAGCTCAGGAGGCTGAGGCAGAAGGATTGCTCTGAGTTTCAGAGCAGCCTGGGCTACACAGTAAAATCCTGTCTAGAAATAAAGATTTATATGGGGTTGGAATGTGACTGAGTTGGTGAGTATCCTGCCTAACGGGCACCAAGCCCTGGGTTTCATTCCCAGCACCACGTAAGCCTGGTAATGCACCCGTGTTATCCCAGAACTCTGACGGTGGAGGCAGGAGGATCAGGAATGGATGGTCTTCTCGGCTACGTATTGAGTTGGAGGCACCTGGCTACATGAGACTTTGACTTTAAAAAAAATGCCACTCCAGTCCAGAATTTAAGTCACAAATATTAACATGAAGTCATAATTTTTAAAATCTTTTATTTTTAGCATTTTTTGGTTTGTAGAAAACTTAAGCATCAGTACAGTGTCCGTGCTCCCTGGGCCGATGGGCACTGTTTGCTCTCATTTCTAAGCCAACGTCAATCTGTTCCCAGCTCAAGTTCAAATCTATCGGTGTCCCTCTTTCTGTTAGGCATTCTGTGGGGTTGTGACATATGTGTAACATGCGTCCACAGCTAGATACTAACAAGTACAGAGAGAGGTTAGCAATTAAAACTGATATGGGAAAGATACAGCCTGGGGCGCACCGCTCGATTGGTAGAGTGCTTGCCCAGCATTCAAAGTTCTGGATTCGAACCCTAACACTCTAAAAACCAGGTGTGGTAGCACACACCTGACACTTCTGTGGCTGGGAAATAAAGGCCGGAAGCTCAAGGTCACCCTGGGCCACATAGGATGTAAGTAAGACCCTATCTTAAAATAATAAGTAAGGAATAATAAAATGGGGGCTGAGGAGACAGCTGAGTCGCTGAAGACGTGAGTACCTGAGTTTGATACACAGGGAGAAAAAATGGATAGGAAATAATAAAACCAGACACGGCGGCGCTCTCAGTCCCAGCACTGGTCGCCGAGGGCACTGGCCTGCTAGCCTTGCATAATCGGTGAACCCCAGGTCCCAATTTTAACTCAAAACCTGAGGTGAAGGGACAGATGAGATGGCTCAGAAGTCAAGGCGATTGCCACCCTAGCAGGGTGACCTGCGTCCCATCCTTGTAACCTCATAAACACAGAAGGAGACCAGCCCCACCAAGTTGTTCTCTGATCTTCACATGCTGGGCACATACTCTGACACACACAGCATGCACACACTGAATTAGCCATCAATCCACCAGTAACAGAGAAAGACATCTGATGTCAACCTCTGGCCTCTAGACACACCCATGAGTGCACCACACACATCTCACACGTGCGCATACCAACCTACGGATAAGTAAACTAATAAGTAAGTTAACATTTTAAAGTGACGGGCTGGAGCGGGAGCTTAGCGGTTAAGAGCACTGACTGCTCGGCTGAAGGTCCCGAGTTCAATTCCCAGCCCCCACATGGTAGCTCACAACCATCTGTAATGGGATCCCATGCCCTCTTCTGACATGCATCATATATACACACAGAACACACCATACATAACTAAACAAAATTTTTAAAAAGAACAACAATTCTTAAAAAAAAATTAAAAGTAACAATTTAAAAATAAAAATAGACAAGCCAAAAAGTACGGGCACTCAGAATACTCCAAAAATTCATATGATGATCAAGATGTCAACTAATTGGCTAACAGGCAGGTCACATACACATGGTGGACTGACACACTGGTCAAAGGGCTGACTCACACCCCAGGAGGACAAAATAGAACACTGGGAGAGTTTATCCTGCTGTCCACAGTGAAATACAGTTGACCGCTATTGACCACGGGTGAGAGAAATGGGGAAGTACTCTGTAGATATGAGGTCGCTCTGGCCGGTCACTGCAGTGCCGTGCACAGTCACTAAACCCCCCCTGTGCTCCACCAGGTAGCTGACATATGCTTTCTCTTCCCGACACCGAGCAACTGATATAATTAAAGCAGACAGATGGACTTCTGTCACACAGCAATATGCATTTAAGGGCAGCTAAATATTCCACCGAATGGATATACCACAGTCTGTTAATCCATTCTTCTATAGAAGAACGTCTGGATGGCTCCCAAGATTTGGCATTTAGGGCTCTCACTCTGTATTTTATCTTTGTTGGGGGGGGGGGGTATGTATTTCCTAGCTCATCCACTGGAAACACACAGAACCAAAGACCAGTCCAATAGCAATGCACGTTGCTTAAATCTAGATCGTGGTCTCTAAGCATCATTCCAGCAAAGAGATCCGGGCTCCGAAATTATGGTCTCAGGTGTGTAGCAGTACATTCACAATGAGAGCACCTTGATCTTCTGAAATGTAAAGGGGTCACCAGAGCCTCCTGGGGTCACGGGCTTCAGGGGTCAACCCAAAGAGGGCCCCTCCAGCAAAAGGGAAGAATGAGACACGAGTAGGAAACTTGGGTGATTGCAACACATTAAATCTGTATATTCACAAGGAGAGTAGAGAAATAATCCCCAGACCAGTGAGATGGCTCAGCAGGTAAAGGACTTGCCTCCAAACCTGACAGTCTGAGTTCAGTCCCCATAGCCTGCCTGTGTACTGTGGCATGAGTGTATCATAGGCTCACATACATGCGCAGGTGCACAAAATAAATGAATAATTATGAATATATTTTTTAAGATAACTCCAGTCTGGGGTGTGGTTCAGCAGTAGAGCACTTGCTAACATGCCCAAGACCCTGAGTTCTATCCTTAGTACTGAAAATAAAAATAAAAATGATCTGGGGGTTGTCACTCAGTACGTGCTTGCTTAGCAAGCACAAAGCCCTGGTTCGATCTCCCAGCGTGAAATAAACTAGCCATCGTGGCCACACCTTTAATATCAGTTGGTACGTGGAGGTAGGAGAATAGAAAGGCTAAAGTCATTCTGGACTGGATACAGTGTTCCAGGTCAGCCAGGATCCATGACATCCTGTCCTTCAGAAGAAAGAAACAACTAACTAACTAGCTAACTAACTAATTCATGACTTGAGAAACAGTCAAGGCCAAGGCTGCCAGGCACAGTGGTCACACCTATATTGCCCTCATTAGGAAGGCTGAGTCAGGAAGGAGGTAATGAGCCCAAGACAGACTGGGCAGCTTTGCATAACTGCTTCAAATATATATATATTGGTTTTTCGAGACAGGGTTTCTCTGTGTAGCCCTGGCTGTCCTGGAACTCATTCTGTAGACCAGGCTGGCCTCGAACTCAGAAATCCACCTGCCTCTGCCTCCCAAGTGCTGGGATTAAAGGCATGCGCCACCACTGCCCGGCTCAAAATAAAATTTAAAAGGAAAAAAAAAACCTAAAAATAAAAAAAGAACAGGAGTTGAGGGTATAGCTTAGGAGTGGAATACTTGCCCAGCATGAGTGAGGTTCTGAGTTCAATTCCTAGTGTAAAAAATACATACATACATACATACATTCATATATTCATACATACATTCATATACATATACACATTCATACATACACACATACATTCATATATACATACATACATACTACATACATTCATATATACATACATACATACTACATACACGAGCCAAGCCCTCACAGTCTCCCTTACACATTCTGAAGGACCTCTATAGCACTCAATACAACTAAATAGTTTCTAAGGAGACTCTGCCATCCTCACAGATCCCAGCTAACACAGGAAGAAAGCAGCTCACACACGAAGAAAGCAGCTAACCACGGAATAGCATCCTTTTGCAAGTCCTGACCCAGTGACAAATCTAGGCGGTCAACACCAGTGACCACTAACTTCACACATACACAAAAGAGTCCACACAAAAAAGACACTGTGGACTCCTGCCAGGAGGGCACTGCACCTCCCTCGAGGCAGGCTGCCAAAAATTGAACCTGAATCTGATCAAGTCCCCAGATCTAATTAGAGGACTTACAGAGGACAGAGGAACATGTTTAAGGACCCCTCAGGAATACCCGCAGCGGAGATCTAAACCTGAGAAAACACTGAAGGACAAACAAGCTGCTTTTCTCAACCAATAAACAAGAGCTGGAGAAATGGGCAGGTGGAGGGGGGAGCCAGAGCCTCGGAGACTCGGAATCCGTTCATGAGCCTTCCTGTAAGTGGGAAAGCAGAAGACCATCCGGGGTCTGGAACATTGACTGGATAGGTTTGGGCGATAGTTTCACTGGTCAGCTTGGTTGGATTAGCAAATGCCAGACACTAAGGAGGCACAGACACTAGGGGTGTCTGTAACAGTGCACCCACAGACGGTTGATTAAGAAGACCCACCTTGAAGATGAGTGGCACCATCCCAGGGGCTGAGGTCCCAGACTGAATAAACTAGCGAGGGGTGGGAGCGGGGGGGGGGGGGGGGGGGGGTGTAGTTAGAAAGCCGGCCGAGCACCCGCCCTCACCCCTCTCTGCTTCCTGAGCCCCAGTTGCCTCCATCTCTTGCCACCACGCTTTCCCCACCATGAAAGACTGTGAACAAAATTAACTTCGCCTTTGTCTGATATTTGGTCACAGCAACAGGGGAGGAGGCTTCGATCCCTAGGACCTACATGGTGGAAGGAGAGAACCAGTTCTCCCAAGTTGTCCTCGGACCTCACATGGACCCTCTACACATGGGCCCTCTACACATGGGCCCTCTACACATGGGCCCTCTACACATGGGCCCTCTACACATGGGCCCTCTACACATGGGCCCTCTACACATTGGCCCTCTACACATGGGCCACGGTGAATGGGCGCCTCTTCTCTTACTGCTGTTGCAGAGGACATGGGTTCAATTTCAGCCACCCCACATAACAGTTCGCAGCTGTTTGTATCTCCAGTTTCAGGGGATCTGACACCCTCTTCTGGCCTTCATGTGCACTGTACACACGTGATGCTCTTAACACAGACAAAACACTCAAAGGCATAAATTATAAATAAATACAATAAAGAAATGTTAATGATTCTTTTTCTTTTAGAAATGTATTATACCAAGTCAGATCTGTTGGCATTCCCTCCCCCCATTCCCTGTAATTCTAGCACTTGGAAGGCTGACACAGAAGGACTGCTGTAAAGTTTAAGACCATCCTGGGCTATATGGTGAGTTCAAGGCCAGCCTGGGATACATAGCAAAACCCAGTGTCAAAAATATTTTTTCACATAGCCCAACAGCTATGCTTGCTATAATATAGAGTTTAGAATCTGTCCTGAAATAATCCATAAAAAATAATGAAATAAATAAGTAAATATTTTCTTTTTGAATGGTCTAGCAAGACGGCTCAGCAGGTAAGGCACTTTCCATACAAGCCTAGCGGCCTGGAGTTTGGTCAGTAAAAGCTACATAAAGGCAAAGAGAGAGAAGCCTTGACTCCGCTAGGCTTCTGCGGACCTCTGCGTGAGCGCGCACGGCATGCAAATAGACATGCATATGCATGAGATGCAAATGAAAAATACATTTTTAAGCCATCCACTGGCAAGGTGAACCAGGACTAAGGACTTAGCTTAATCGTACAATGCTTGCCTAGCACTTATGAGACCCCAGGCTGGATCTACATACAAAATAAATAAATTAATAATCCTAAATCCATTGGGAGGGGGAGACTGGAATGGGATGATAATTAAACAGGTGTGCCGACGAGTTTTAATAGTTGAACCTAATAATGGCCATATCATTCTACTTTTATATAAATTTGAAATTTTCCATCAGACAAAAGAAGTTGCCGGGTGTGGTAAAATATGTCTTTATCCCTAGTACTGCAGAGGCTTGGAGAAAGAGGGTTACTGAAAATTTAAGGCCACCCTCGGCTTCCTAGTGAGTACCAGGCCAGCCAGGGCTATAAACCAAACTCTATCTACAAACACATGAACAAAAAGTTTGCGGGGGGGGGGGGGAAGATTTGGAGGCCAGGCATGGTGGTGCACACCTTTAATCCCAACATCTGGGATGCAGAGGCAGGAGAATCCCTGTGAGTTCGAGGCCCAGTGTGGTCTACGAAATGAGTTCCAGGACAGCAAGGGCTACACAGAGAAACCCTGTCTTGAAAAACAAAATAATTAATTTGAAAATCACTTTCTCAAAACAAAATCAGGCCCGTGCTGAGGGTCTCTGGTATTGCCTACGCTTTTGTCATTGTTTGACATAGGGTGGTTGGTTGGGGTAACTCTCTTCCCACAAGCCTCTACTTTCAGAATGTATGTGAGTAGGTTTGCTCTAGGACCATGAATACCAGGCACCCATCCCCGTGCCAGCCTTCCTCCAAGGAGAAACCACCAGTCACCAGGCAGAGGAAATCCAGCACTGCAGCCAACAATGACAAGCATCAGGTAGGATCGGTGAACTTCCTTCCAGGAAGACTTCCTCTGGGCAGGTACAGAGCTGGGAAGCTCCCAGAGGACCAGGGCCAAAAAAGAAGTTGTCAGTATGATGCAGGAAGGATGAGCCCGGGGTTTTAAGACAAATCTCAGATCTTCCCTCCTATCTGTGGGACACGGGCATGTGCCATCCCCTGCCTACACCTTGGTTTTCTATCTGTAGACTAGGGGTGAGACGGACAGAAGAACCCTTCAGTTGACCTGTCAGCAGGCTGTGACAGAGCAACATTTGGGGAGATTTGTACTGTTACTGGTCTGTCAGATAACCAAATATATATATAGTACCCATCCCCTCCCCTCCACCAGGCCTTCCCCATTATTCTTGTGTTTCTCTCAAAGCTGTAAAGAAACAGAGAGGAGGTGAAAGAGATTTATGACCTCCTTACATGTGAAGGAGCCACAAGGACACTGAGAACAAGCCAAACACAGTCTGGCCTGTCAGAATGTGAAAGAGGGCTTCCAGGAGGAGGTGACATTTACAGAGACACACAAAAGATGCATAGGGCTGAGCTAAAAACAGGACGGAGTCCAGCTATACGAGCTGAGGGAGCAGCCTAGCCAAGTCTGAGAAGCTGAAATAGGGCCAAGAGTGTTGGTGAGGTGAAGCCATGCAGAGACAGAGGGGAGGGAGACAGAAACCAGGCAGGCCAAGGAGAGGCCATCGGAAGGTTTCTGCACTTGGAGGCTTGTCCTTAGAAAGGCCTGACTCACCAAGCTCTTCCAGGGAGGAGGGTTCTGCTGGGCATATTGTGTGGGCTGGAGCAGAGGTGGAGCCAGGATGCACGGATGGAGTTTTCTGGCTTTTCCACACGCTGTGAGACAGTTGCAGGGCTTTTGGGATCTCAGCAAGCTCAAAGACCCACCAGGCTCACACACACACACACACACACACACACACACACACACACACACACACACTGATATTGCCTGCTGCCCAGGGGTGTGGAGTGTAGAGGCAGTGACCTTGGTCAAGGCCCTTCACCAGGTAAGCCTCATCTTCCTGTTGGGTTCATTAGGCAACCATGACAGCTAGCTCACAAGGTCACTTTAGGCTTCCGTGAGGTCACCGATGTCAGGAGCATCACCAGGACCATTAGGTGAGCCTCCACAGTGCTTAGTAGCAAGAACGGCCCCAGACACAGCTTTGACTGTGGGGGACGGACATTGCAGAGCTCTCTGCATTTGTTCTCACAGGAGCCCCTCCTTCTGTGGAGGGTCCAGCAGGGGTTGCTTGGGGGGGCCCCATTCCAGAAAGTACAGCTCTGTGTAACATGAAACCCTGACTCTGGAAACACAACCTCTATGGGAAATTGGAGGATAAGGCCTGCTCTGCGAACTAGCCCAGCCTTGTTACATACAAAGGGGATATTGAAACCCAATGCCTGGTCACTTGGCCTCTGGCCTAGGGGGCTTGCCCTTCACTGCAGCCAGAGATTGTCCTGAGCAACACACTTGACCATGGCATGGCTACTGAAACCCTTCAAGATTTCCTAGCTCTCAAGTGCAAGTCTGCCCTCCTTATCATGACCTATATGACTCCTTACTGTGAGACAGCTTTGCCGAGACCAGCCACACGGGCATCCCATGACTCCAGCACCCTTCTGCCTCAGGGCCTTTGCACAGCCCTTGGTGCCTCTAATAGGAGGAACTGACATTCTGAATTGTTACAGATTCTAAAGACCACAGAGGAGTTGGGGAGGTGGCTCAGTAGTTTGGATCCCCAGAACCTGTGGAAAAACAAAAACAAATAAACAGTAACCCCAGCATTCAGGAGACAGAAACAGGGGATTCCCTGTGGCAAAATGGCTAGCAAGACAAGCCAGAATTCACAACAGCATGAGAATCAGCCTCAATAGATTAAGTAGAGAGTGATTAAGACTCTCCCCATCAGCTTTGGACATCTCATGCACACACACACACACACACACACACACACACACACACACACACGAATGTGCATGTCCCACTCATATGTGCTCATACACACAAACAAATGACCACAGACCTTGTAAACTCCCCGATAGTAATGTGAAGTATCAAAATCCCTTTCCAAATGAGAGAATCCAGGCCTGGAGAACAGCCAAGGGCTCTTGCGACTCAGCCCCACCCAGCCACCCCCAGACTCCAGAACCTTTGAGCCATGCTTCAAGTAAAACAGGGCAGCAAGAATGGATCAGATCAGAGTCAAGGACAAGATATGTTCAAAGTGAGCAGAGATCCATAGGGCAGTCCTCCGGCCAGCGGCCACCCAGTTCGGGCTCTGAGAAACTAGCGGGCCGAGAGAGGACGGTGGACCTCTCTCAGCCTCAGTTTCCTCATCTGCAAGGCGGGGCTGGACAGCTGACTTTCAGGAATGAAGTGCTGGCATAGGCTGAATGCTCAGTGAATGGCATAATGTTACCTCGCTGGTGACAGGCAGCATCTAGGGAGACTGGACCAGTCCAGACCAAACCAGCCTATCAATTACGCAGCTGGAGCCTGGGAAACCGTCCTGCCCTGTTTGCTGTTTGGGGTTTTGTGTTTCCCAGCGTTTCCTTTGGAAAAAGTCCAGCTTCCTCCCTGCTGGAAGAAGACTCTGTTCACGCCTGGGCCTGGATGCCCAGGGGAGCCATGTGGAGAGGTGACAAGAGCCTGGGGTTTGGAGTTAGGCCAGTTGGGGTTTGAATCCAGGATCTGACCCTTTCAAGGCTGTGTGACCTCTGACAAGTGACTTCACCTCTCTGAGGTGCTGATTTTGTTGCCAGTTGTCTCAGAGGATTCTAGATGTGGATGAGGGGCTGAGATGAAAGAAGATACTGGGTACATTTCCCCGGTGTACAGGGTGTTCCTTTGGGGGAATTCTAGCTTGGGGTGAGGATGGGGTTCTAAACTTCCAGCAAGATCACCAACACAAATGCCTCTGAAAAAAAACATGGAACGGATTCTGGAAGGACGGATAAGATTTATGATGCGAGTGGGTTAAACCTCAGAAAATCAGCCCCTCGAGGGGACGGGAATCCCACATTGTCAACTCCCTGATGGTCCATCAGAGAGAACTGACTTTTCCTACAAAACCTCATGATTAAGTACAGAAAGGAAAATGCACTCTATGACGTCATTTAGATAAAAGTTCAAAAACAACCAAACCGAGCAAGAACCAGAAAGAGCAAGCTGCTGGAGGGAGGCAGTGCTGTGGGAAATCAGAGCATCCTCTGTCTCAATCTAGCATTACTGGCATGGGAGTGTCCCCTTTATAATTTCACACTCTGTACACGTTTCTATATGCATATTATAGTTCAATAAAAGCTCTATAATCAGTTCAAAGAAACACATCAAGGCTGCAGGGCTGGGAGGAGAGAATGCGAGTGTGGACTCCACAGATACTCTCCAACTGTGCTTAAAGGTCATGTGAAGAAGGGTAGGACCCTAGCTTTCCCCCTGCCCAGCGTGGAAGCTTTTTTCAAAGTGGACTAGACAGCCGGTGTGCTCTCTTACCAGCACTGTCTTCCAGGGAGATCTAGTGAGCGCACACAGGCAACAATGTAACTCCCCAGACTCACTCTTACTTAGCATTCATTTGACTTTACCTTAACACCCTGCCCTGAGCGAAGAATGGGTGAGCCTTGATTTGTTTCCAAAAAGGCCTTTCCAAAAAACAGAAGTCACCAAGACCGTTCCCCAACCCGGAGCACCGTGGGGAAGCACACAAAGGCTTTAGACTCCACTAACAGGTTCTTCAGGGGGTCCTTGAGCTGAGGACAGCAGAGGACCAGCACAGGCTCCACCCCTCTGCCTGACTGATGCAGGGGTCCTGGGTTTACTTTTATCTGCTTGTGCCTTTTTCTTTTCTCTTCCGAGGGCCAAAACACGACGCACACATCTCCTACATCACATGGAGCAAGCGGCAGAGCCAAACAAACGCACATCATCAGATGCATTTATTTGCACAGACACTCATAAAAACTTTACTAGACACCAAATAATTACAGGAAGGGGCCAACCTCCAATTCGGCTGGTCCTCGGCGTTTTGAAGTGGATTTAAGATAGAGATCAAATAAGAGAGGCACCCGCCCTGGCTTACACCCACCCCTCCTTCCCCAGCCGTGGACCCTCAGGGTGGAGACCAATGAACTCCCTGGCTTTTGTGAATTTGTGTCCGATTCTGTGAGTTAGTCTTAAGTTCTTAATGAGGCTTTTATGGCTCCAAACACGGTCCTTCACCCTCTCTTTGTTCTGGTTCCTGTCCTGGACTGGGGAGCCCCTCATTCTTAAAGACAGGATGCCTGTGGAAACCATCCATTTGGCAAGAAATGCAGAGATTCTTAGGGAAAGTGCTTGGTAAAAGCAAATATAACACAGGAATACACACATCACAGTCTCTAACGGGTTTTCCCCCAAAGGGCTTTAAAAAAAATCTTTATTCTATTGCCTCTCAAAGCTCTCACTGTCAGTGCTAGATGCTCTCAGCCTCAGGTTTCATGACAAAGCTGAGCTGTCTGTGCTGGGTGCCCTGACACTAGCCATGTCTCATGTGGCCAGTCCACAGCAGCCAGCACAGGGACTTCACCTGTCCTGAAGGGAAGGAAGAGACCAGACAGGACTGAATTTGAGACAAGTCTATTTTCCTCCTGGCTCTAGAGGAGGAAGAGGAAGAGAAGGAGGAAGAGAGTCTCCTATGTCTAAGTAGCAGCTCCTCTCCCATACAATTATTCATCAAATAGTCTAGAGCCCTACTGTGAGCACACCACACGGCGAGCAATTCCATGTGACCCTCCCAGCAGTTCTGTAAGATCAATGCTTCTTTTATGCCCACTGCACAGACAGGGACACTGAAGTACAAAGGTGCAGGTCTCCTACCCTGGGGTCTTCTAACCAGACCCTGAGACAAGATCGGGATGCTTCCGGAGCCCTGCCCTTCTCCCGTCCCGAACCATTGCGTAGCCAGTAGGAGACCTCAGCTCTGGGTCACCCAGTCCTGGAGGGCCTTCTCTGAACTTTCCCAAGGGCTGCCGGCAGCCTTTGGATCTGAGGGAGCCTGATTTCCCCACACGTGGAGCAAGCCCATGACTAATGGTCCAGAGTAATGGCCAGAGTGGGGGTTGTCGGAGGGCTGAGGGATTTGGCTGCGAATGTTCATCTTCCGGCTCTGGGTATCCTAACACACACTGGCCACCGGCAAACCCTGGCACCCCACTCTCATCAGCCGCAAAAGCCCCCAGTGGAGAATGAGAAGCACCCCAAGAGTCCCTCTCCAGTCTCGCCTTTTTTGGAGAACTTCCACCAGCACAAGAAGACCTCAGATGCCCTTCTAGGCAGTAGAAAGTGGTCGTCCAAGGCTTTTGTGTCCTGGGTGAAGACCAGCTAGGAAGCTCGGAGGGATACCTGAATGCTCGGGAGTTGGAGTGCCAGACCTCTGCTCAGCCTTGGGCGCGCCCTTGCTCCATTTCCGTGGTCTTCGGGTTCTTCATCACCGAAGACCTGGGATAGACTGAGTTTCCTGGGGAGCAGCTCCCGACTTGGACCACAGCTTGGGACAGCTTTGATTCTGAGCGGCGGAGCCTCGTAGACCTTGAGGCTCCATTAGCCTGGGGCAGCATGGGGTGGGCCTAGGTGCTCTATGACTCTTGAGGCAGAGCAGGAAGACCGATGCTGGATGCTTCTGATATTCTCCTTCTTGCTGATGAATCCAAGACTGTGTCTGGGCCTCCAAGGCTGTGTGCTGGGATCTGATACTCCAGCCTGTGGTTCTAAACCTGAAGGGAGAGTCCTCTCTCTCCTGGACTCTGGTCAAAAGCACCAAATAGTTGGATTTTCGCTGGTGTAGCCCTACCCCTCCCACCGCTTCCCCACCCCCGCTCATACGCTCACACAAGACTGGTCGCTACCGAGTGAGGTTGCAAAGTCCTAAAGGAGAAGAGCCAGAGACCAAGTCAGGGCTCAGGAACTGCATGCCTCTGGGATAAGAAGAGCCCGGGTCTCTCCTTGTTTTGTTTCTTGCGATTCCAGCAGTGCTGGCAGCCCGACGCCTCCTCCGTCTTTGCTCAGGTGAAAACAATCCCGAGCGGATTCTGCAGCAGACATCGGAGGCCGCAAGCATCCCGCGTTGGACGGCGCGCGGGGGAGCGATCGGCCTCAGGCGTTGTGAGTCTCAGAGCTGGGGGTGGGCGTCGGCTTGTTCAGAAGAGACAGGCGAAGCCAGGAGCTTGAGGCCCGCGGAGAGAAGTGGGTTCCAGGCCTAGGCCGGTGTTCTCCTGTCCAGTCGTATTATTTTTCCTCAGAGACAAAGGATAGGAGATCAAGAACCCTAAGGATGCTTCGGAGACATATGGACGACTATGCGGGGCAATGTGAAGACCAGACCTAGTCAACTCAGGTTGAGGAAGTAAGGACAAAGAACAAGGACCAAGGAAGGCCTACAGGTCGAGGATAATGGACAGAAGAAGACAGGCGTGCAAAGGGATCAAGGTTGTGAACGGAGCATCCTCAACCAGACTAGAGACAAATCCTGGTTTTAGGGTTCACCCAGGGAGCGCTGGACTCAGTTGCCGACCGTTCCAGCAGCCTGACCCGCGTGGGCCCGGTAACAAGGCTGCAGCTTGAACAGGGGCGCAGGGAGAGACCCCTAAAACTCTGCACCTTGGAAAATACACCAGCCACTCATCAAATGGGGGGCTACAGGTGTGCCCTCGGCGCTGAGACCTGGCTTCAAGCACTGCAGAACGCGCAGCAATCATAGCCAAAGGTCTAGACCCGGTCTTGGACGCCAGCCAGAGGATCAGGGAAACCTCGAGGCCGGGCCACAGGGGCCTCCATTCAGCCAAAGAGAAACGGAGAGGGATGGAGTAGAAATGGCCAGGCACAGGGAGCGTGGGGAGAAATGAGAGGGTGAAGATGGGGGTGGAACACTGCGCGGATTGCTTAGAGTCCGAGGTGCGTCTTTAGGGCTTGAGACAGAGAAGATAGTTCGATTCAGCCTGAAGGAGATGGAGAAGGTCCGGGCCTGGAACCAGGGCTTTCGGTGCCCAGCAGTGGTTGCAGAGACACACTATGGCCAGCAGAGGGCGGAGTGCACCCGGTCGGCCCGCTGCCTCGGCGCGCGGTTCGGCGCCTCCCGGCTCTGCACGCCCCAGTCTTACCCGCTCGGCTTCTTCCCGCAGCGAAGCGCCAGGGCCCAGATACCCAGAGAAGACGGTCCAGGCCCAGGCCTCTGCCCAACCTCAGGGCTCAAGGCCTTAGATTTCCCACACTGGGTAAAGACAAGCGGACGAAGGGTGGGTGAAGAAAACTCTACATCCACATACATACCCATGCTCCCGGATACAGACACACAAAGGCGCCGAGAAACACACAGAACACAAAGCCACAAACAAAAACCCCTGGGCGACACAGAACAATTCAGGATCTCGGGGGCAAACAGAAACACAAAGGTAACTCGGAGACACACTTATAGAAAAAAAAATCCACCAGACACTCTACAGGGGCCGAGGCGCATACAAAGGCGTAGACATCTTCACTGTGACACAGACACGAGAACCCACACAAAGACGTGCAAATACATGACATAGAAGCACGAGAGAGTCCGCAGACGTGCGTGCAACACACAGACATTCACTGCCTAGAAAGTCGCAAGGACACACAAACACAAAATGTATGTGCTCAGGAACACCGGTGCACACGAACTCAATAGACTCCGAGCTGGGAGAGCCGACACGCACAGACACACTCGGATACCCACCGACACACACGCAGGTACTGGGGTGGGGCGGTGACCGCTAATCCTCCACAAAGCCGGGCCCCTCCGGGGGGCCCCTCGAAGCACAGGGGGCCACTTCTGACCAAGCCTCCCGCAGGTTCCAAATCCGATCCGCCCTCTCGCCTCCAGCGGGGTCAGGGGACCCGCCCTCCGAGCCCTCCATCCCCGCCCGGCTCCGCGCCGCTGCTCCACAGCCCGAGGGGCCAGAGCTGCCCAGCAGCGGCTTCACAGGGGCTGCCAGCTCCTGCCCCGGGACCGCACCATCTCTCCTGATAGTCCCGGATGAACCTCGCGCGGGAGTGGTGGGACCGAAGGTACCCTGTGTCCCGATGCGACGTCTTCTAGTTTCCTCGCGGGTGTCTGGCCGGATGCACCAAGGAGTCGCCAGCCGCATGCTGCTGGCCTTGCGTTGCCCGCTGTCGAGGTCCACTTTGCCCAGGCTGGCCAACGCTCAGTCTCTAAAGTCTAGCCTGGCCCCTTAGCCACAATGAAAGAGCATCGATTTCAGAGGTCAAACCGATTTCCTTAGAACGACAGTACCTACGCCGTTCCAGGCCTTCACCCCTAGATCTTGGGGCCACCATATCTTACCTGCCTTTCACATTCCAAGTCTTGGGAGGCCCAGCCTTCGCCCACTGACCCCGTCCGGGAACAAGATCCCTTTCCGAGCCCTGTTGACCCTCTTTACACTCCCTTGGTCTCAACCCGGGCCTGACCATCCTCGTTCACCCAATATCTCCCACTCTGGCTATGAGGGGCCCCTTCAGCTCAATCCCCCGTCCTATTTCTGCCAGGCCTGGCCTTCTCGGGGCCTCTCACTCAAACTACAGCCCTTGCACCCCCTCCCAGGTCCGGGCTCCCTTTGGCGAGTCCGGGGCCAGCGGTCCTTGCTCACATTTAATGTTCCCCATCCCTCGATCTTAGGAGCCCTCTCTGAGCACCAGGCTGTCCGGTGCAGGCCCCGCCTCCCGAGGGGACACCAACTCAGACCCTGCGACCAACCTTAGCCTACAAGTCCGGGTTTGGGGCAGCCGCTCCCGCCTGGTGCCGTCCCTTGGAGAAGTCGCTGCGTTCCCCGCCGTCCACACAGTCTGGCCTCGCTCGGGGCCATTCCTCTGAGCGCTAGAGCTTTAAAAAATATATATTAATAATAAAAAAGGCAAGAAAGAAAAAAAACCGCCTGATTTCACCAACTCCCAAATCAATTTTTCAAGAGGGGTGGGGCGCAGGATTTGTTTCGATGCCTATCCAAACTTCTGCCAAGGGTGGGCAGGATGGCCGGCTGGGTTCAGGGCGCGGCACGGGGTGCAGGCCGGGGGCTCAGGGAGCCCTCCCGCAGGGAGGGGGGAGGCGACGGCACTATTTGACGTGGAGCAGCCGGCTCATCCCGGCGCAGTGATACGAGGCGCACCAATGAGTTCAAATGTCAGGAAGTTTGAGGAGGGGTGAGGCGGCTCCGGGCCGGAGTATCCCTCCGCCGCCAGACCCAGCTCTAAACCGAGCGGCTCCTCGGGCGCACCATGGCACTGGAGTAGCGCGGGGAGCGCGCCTGGAGCCCCGCGGCCCGCTGCGCCCCGCCCGGGACCCTGCTGCGTCGCCCGCGCCCCCCCAGCCCGCGGGGCCGCCCCTGCACCCCCGCCCCCTCCCCCGCCCGCCGCCGCCGCCGCCGCCGCCTCCTCCTCCCGGCGGCTCCGCGTGCCGCCCGCCGCCGCAGCCGGGACCCGGGGCTGACAAGCAGGTGACAGGCGAGCAGCGGGTGCGCGTGGCTGCGAGTAGCCGGGAGAGCGCGGCGCGCGGGGCTGCCAGCCGCCCGGGCCCTCCCGCACAACGCCGGGGCCCGGGGCCAGCGCGCCGCCGCTCCACGCTCGCCCCGGGGCAGCGGGCGGCCCCGACCCCGCGGGCGCCGCGCCTCCCCGGCTGCAGCGGAGCGGGCGGACGGGCCGGAGGGCGAGCGGCCCAGCCGGCGGGGTCCGCGGCGCGCCGGGCGTCCCATGGATATAGCAACAGGTCCCGAGTCGCTGGAGAGGTGCTTCCCTCGCGGGCAGACGGACTGCGCCAAGATGTTGGACGGCATCAAGATGGAGGAGCACGCCCTACGCCCCGGGCCCGCCACCCTGGGGGTGCTGCTGGGTGAGTGCTGGGTCGCAACGCCAGAATAGTCCGGGTCAGGGGATAGGGCTGTCCGTCGTGCCGCTGTGGACATCGGCGTGAAGGCCAAAGAATAAAGAAAATAGGTTTTTAGGACGTGGGGAGGGAGGTCCGGACCCCTGGAATGACCACCGGAGGGGCAACAAGCATACCTAGACAGCTCCCTGAGGGGACAACGTTCAGGAACGTCACCTAGACAGAGGACTGAACAGCCTCAGCCGTCACTCACACCATCCTCTCCGGGTCTGGGTTCTAGTACTACTACACTGGACTGGGCTGGGGTGGGAAGCGGGTAGCAGGGATGCTGGAGAACCAAGTTTTCTCCTTAGAGCCCAGGAGAGATGCCAGGTCACCTGGGGAAGGGGAGCTTCTAGAAGAGGAAAATATCCCCGGGTCTATCCAAACCGCGAGTCTTAGGGCAGAAGGTTCCATCAGCATCGTGGGGCGTGTCAGCCAGCGAGTGTCCTGGCCTCACCTCGCTGGTTGGGTTCCAGCCGGCCACCTCGCGTGTAGCTCCTTCTCCTTGGTAATAACACCATACGCTGGATCTCCGTGAGCGGGGAGAGCTCAGCGCCCAGCCAGGGCTGCAGGCCCTCGGCCTCTCGGCGCCCCGGTTTACGGAAAGGAACGTGCTGTCTAAGGCTGCCGGGTCTCTGGCTCGCCTGCTGGGGTCCTCAGGCGACGGGTTGCGCTCCCGGGCTGGGCCAGGCGGAGCTGACGGCCCGGCTCTCGCCCTGTGCGCTGCAGGCTCCGACTGCCCGCATCCCGCCGTCTGCGAGGGCTGCCAGCGGCCCATCTCCGACCGCTTCCTGATGCGAGTCAACGAGTCGTCCTGGCACGAGGAGTGTTTGCAGTGCGCGGCATGTCAGCAAGCCCTCACCACCAGCTGCTACTTCCGGGATCGGAAACTGTACTGCAAACAAGACTACCAACAGTAAGCGCCTCTCGCCCTCCTCTCTTTCCCCGCCACGGACCAGCACTCCAGCCCGGCCGGTCCCTGCCGGGAAGGGCCCGCGCCGCCCTGCGGCCGGCTCTGCGCTCCATTGGGCCCGGCAGCTCCGAGGGCTCAAAGGGCTGCGTGTCTCCGGGCTGGGGCGAATCATCTCATTCCAGCCGACAGTGGTGGGGTGCCCCTAGGTGCCATCTGTTGTCCCGGAAACCTTCGCAGAGTGACTGAGTTGGGGTACAAGACAAAGCCCTGGGCGGACTGGTGGATACGATGCTTGTCCTGGGAGAGGGCTTGGCCCCTCTAAGGCCTGAAGTGGGGACCAAGAATTTATTTTCCAAGAAAGGCATTGCTTTAGAGAGCCAAGCCTGACTGTTTCCCCAGTTCAAGAGCGTCTGAGATTCCTGGAGCAGGGAGGTGGGTGCTGAACCCTGACTGCGATACAGGCGGGAGATCCCCACCCTGGCTGGCTTCTTGCTGCACTTTTATTCTCTGGTAAAGAGAAATGGGTGTCCTTCTTCCTCAACCGTTCCATACGGGAATTTTGCCCTTACAGTTTTTCTTAGCTGGAGAATCAATCTGTCTAGGAAGCTGCAGCCTAGGGATCTTAGCTGGATCGGCTGACTGAAGGAGTCAGGCCTCCCCAGACAGCCGACTTTCTTGCAGCATGCTGGTAAAGGGTGGCTGATACTGGAGATGTGATGTGAGCTTCTATGCTCAGCGGACGGCACTGTGGACTTGTGTCCCCAGCTGGAGGCTGGGGACAGACCGCAGCAGATGCAGAGTTTTTCTTGTGACCTGCCTGAGGTCGTATACCTGGAAGTGCAATGGGGGGGGGGGGGTGCGTGTTGGGATGCAATGAGGAGCCTCAGTGGGAAGAAGGGTGTGGGAATCTTGGGAGTGGAGTTGCGGAGACAAGAGTGAGCCTCTGGGAAGTTCTAGGTGGTGCTCCGAAAGGCTTCTTGGATGGGGCTACTCAGGTGCTTTGGGCTGGAGTGGTCCCCGAGTGCCAAAGCCCTTGGAGAAAAAAGGCAGGGCTACGTGTGCCAAGCAGTGAGTGCAACTAAAGTATTGTCTCCAAATCCAGGGTCTAGTCTTAAAGGGGGAAGCTGAACTCTGGGGCCTGGCAACTCAGACTGCAGGCCAGAGCCCTGCAGAGGGCCTTGGTGGCTTGCTGCTGTAGCATCCCCAGGAACTGGGAACCGGTTAGGGACTGCTTTTTGCATATCGCTCTTTTTGGTGGCTGGGGTAGGGTAGGGTTTCTTATGGACAAGAATTGGGGTGGGTTTCGAGGAGTCTTCTTTTGTTGATCCTATAACGTGGTGTAGGCCTGGCCCTCCGTTCGGTGTTCCCCGGGTTTAGGCACATCGTTGATGCCCACCCTGTGTCTGTGCCGTGCAACTCTAGTTCCTGGGGGAAAGGGCCACCAGGCAGCTTGCCCACAGCTGTGCATACAGCAGGATGAATAAAATGAGGTAGCTCTGGCTGGGGACTTGGGGTGACTCAGGCAGCCCCCTGTGGGAAGTACTCGTGGCTAGGCACCGGCAGTACCCCTTACACCCAATTTAGCCACTAACCTCAGCAGCCCCACACGTGGGTCTTCTAAGAGGCTTGAGAAAGTAGAATGAGCATCTGAAACTTTGGGGTGTTTTTATTTTATTTTATTTTATTTTATTTTATTTTTTAATTAACACTGTAAAGACTTTGCAACCTTTTGTACGTAGTTGCCACTGGGGTCATTATGGAACAGGGCAAAGACTCCTCCCTGGTCCTTCTGGCTTATCCCTAAAATAGTAACTGGAGTTAGGTGAGTGACCACAGTTTACAAAACAATTAAACATTTGCAGTTGCTTTGTCCCACTGATATTTGTTTTTGAAAGAAAAGAAAAGCATCACCAAAGAGCTTGCTTCTACCAAGGTGC
Source organism: Uromys caudimaculatus (assembly GCA_028551405.1). NCBI lineage: Eukaryota > Metazoa > Chordata > Mammalia > Rodentia > Muridae > Uromys > Uromys caudimaculatus. The sequence goes on from CM052701.1 coordinate 131,016,053, forward strand.
AAACTCCAGGTGCTAGGAAGGAATTTAGTCTCCTGGACTCGGGTCCCTGAGTTTCCTAAGGAAAGGACCGGCAGCCTTATTCTCTTCCCCCTCTTCCCTCCCCCATCACTCCCTTCTAACAATAACGACAATTAAGTATCTGCTATAGGCAGGCCTCCTGGTGTGCTTGGGCGGAGTAGTGGTTATCAAGACAATCTTGGGGACAAATCCCCAGGGTCTCCTGGCAGCATTTGCAGGGAGCAGGAGATCCACCAAGCCGGCAAGAACTCACACGGAAACAATGTTCTTTTACACAATAAAAAATATATTTTTATTCATGATTTTTTTCTTTGAGAATTCCAGATGCATATTTATATCATGTGTGCACAAATGTTTTTCAGACGAGAATGAAGGCAAACGGGTACAGAGACGTGTTTTCTTGATTTTTGAGTGTGTGTCTCCTCAGCACTGGGAAATCTGCCGCACCCCCGAATCACACACACACACACACACACACACACACATACACACACATACACACACTTATGTAAAAAGTACATTTTGTAAAACGCACTCCTCACCCTCCCGCGCAGAGTAGGTCCTTTTAAAGAGGTGTTGTGTTTCTGGATGTGTCTTCTTCCTTTCGGTTTGTTCCCAACGATTGCAGGCACCCAGGAGTGCGAAGTTGTTTTACGCACCACAGGGGTGATTAGTTGGCTTTTGGGCACATATAGGACAATTGATAAAATCCACTCGCAGGCCCGGCAGAGCAAAGAAAATGCGGGCCCTGGAACTGAGACGTTTTTGTTTGTACCCTGAAAATTCTCCTTCCCCTGCCCCATCCTTATGTGCATTTCGGGGACTCCTTCAAAGGAGGGGAGGGAAAACCCAAGACTTCGGCACTCTTTCAAATTGAAAACCGGGTTAGAAACCGGGAAAACGCGTGGCCTCCGCAAAATCGCGAACACCGCTCCGTGTCTTCCCCAGGAGAGACTATGAGAAAAAAATTGACAGCTTCCCTCCCCAATATATGTTGTTTTTCTTGGCAGTTTGGTGAAATCGAATTATGTAACTCCCTTTTCTTGCCGGCTGTCCTTCACTTGCCCTGATTGCTTGTCTGGAAAAGGTTTCTGTCTTAAGGAGGTGTTGGATTCCTGGAGGAGGCTCCGGAAGTGGAGAGGGTCGGTGGGAGAGTCCAAAAATCTGTCACACAATGGAGTCTGATGGCTTGTAGAGCAGCTTCTGTAGGGATCTGGGGAGCTGTAGGTCTACGCGTGGAGCCTTTGTGCTCTCCGATGCGGGGCTCCTGCCCGGAGCTCTTCCACCCGCTTGTAAGGAGCCTGCCCAGGCGTCCGATGCTACGACCTCCCTGGCTCTACTGAGAACACTGGGGATGCCTTGCCTTGTCCCCACCCCCACCCCCAAGTAGGGGAACCCTCTGCTGCAGAAGAGGGCGTCCAGGCTATGACTTTGACAAAAAGCCTTCAGAGTTCTGGACTGGTTTTTAAAACATTTCTCCTCAAGTGACTGAGCCGGGCTCTTCCCAGAACATTCTTTTCCTCGGAAGTGTTTACCCGGGAAAAGGCTTTCCTGGATCAGGGGGCTCACCTTGGCCTCGGGAACAGCAACAGCTTCTGTCAGTGTAGCATTGGTGGGGCAAACCCAGGCCCCCTGCCCTGTTTGGCTTCTGGGTTTCGTTTCCCAACTTGGAAGGCCTTTTCTTTGGATGTTCTGGTGTCCCACTCACTATTACCGCCACCCCGCCCCCGCGCGCTTAATAGTGAAAGCCCCAGCCTGCAAGTATCACTCCTGTATCAAACTAGTTCAGGGTTGCAGACACTGCAGCCCACTGCCTGGGGTTCTGGGTCTCTTCAGGAACCTGCTTAGAAAAAGAAGCCAATACTTTGCCTTAGGAAGGGGCCTGGGGGTGTTCTCTGGACCCCCAAGAGCTGAAGGGATCCCACTACTAGTGCCAGTCTGAGGATCGCTGGTCCCTTGGGGGGAGCCTGTGTACTTAACCCCAATACCTTCTCTGTGGGTTAGAGATGAGGGAAAGCCTTCCAACCGTGCAGGCATCTGGGGCTGAAGGAAAGCATTATTCAGTGCCCGACTCCTGGCTCACCCTCTCTTCCTAAGACTCTGGGCTGCTGTGGCCTTATTCGTTTGCAGTATTTTTCTCAAGTGGAAGAAAGTGGCTGCTAGGATCCGCTCTATAGTGTGTGACTGGAGGGTCCATCCCTTCCTGCCCTCATACCAAGCTTAGGAACACACAGCCACCAGGGACCTATCTGGGAAAGTATTCTTATAGACTCTACATTAGGTGCCCAAAGGATCTGGTATCTTCACCTGGTGTGTTGTTACAATTTGCAAGTTATTGTTGTCCTCGGGGCTGCCGTTGCAAGGAATGCATGTCTCCAAAGATACCCTCCAGACTGCAGATAAGTTTCTTGCCCAAGCCCGGCTGGCCACGAGCCTCTCTAAGCACATCAGCGTCTTCCCCCGGGAAAGCACCCCCTTTGCCTGACAGGAGGATACTGTGCCTTTACTACCTCCCTCTGCCACAAAAAGAGCTTGGGACACCAGGTCAGAGCCAGGTTCCCCTCCCAGCCCCAGCACCAGGCTAAGTGGCAGCCCACCCCCAGCCCTCGGCTCTCCTGAGCATGGTGACATCACCTCACACGGTAGCTTCCAGGATTCCAAGGGACACCTGGTGGGGCTTCACTTCAGTCAATGTCTCCTTCTGAAGGCATCCTTTATCCCCTGCTCCAGTGTTGGAGAAACTTCTGATTGTAAGAGCGGGTGACTGTGTTAGCATATTGGACTGGTGTGTGACTCTCTTCCTCCTGGGGTCATGGGTTGGCCCAGGCAAGCAATATTTCCACTGAGGAAACAACAGGCACCCCCAGTGCCTGCATATTGCTTGGAAGAACATACTCAATACTGTCATCTGATAGTTGGAGAACTGTCCTAGCTTACTGTTTCTGTGACTCAAACGTCAGGCAAAATGCTCAACCTGATCTAGAGGGTGTGGGAAAGAGATCCAGGAACTTAAAAGGAAGACAGACTTAAAGGTGGAAGAACATTCCAGAAGGTTAGAACACACACACACACACACACACACACACACACCAGCTCAGGCAATGTGGCCCTGTGAGGTTTCTATCTGTGATAGGATAACATAACTTCTCCGGGTACTGTCCTGTGACTGCAGGATTTTGAAAGAGACAGAGTAGGGGAGAGGGAGAGGGAGAGAAAAATATAAACTAATATAGTCCATCACTTAGGACCGAGGATACTCAATTTGTTGGACACCACAGTCAGTTCTTGGCTTGGGGTATGGAGGCAGGGAAGATGGTCCACACATCCTGTCCCCAGAGCTCTGTGAGCTTGTAACCAGCCCTGAGGTGACCAGGACTCCAGGTCCTTGGCTGTCTGACTGGCCCAGCCAGAAGATCTTTAGCGCTCTACAATTCCCAGATTCTGTGTTGATGGCAGCAAAGAGCAAAATCCAAATTATATGTATTTATTACCACTAGGGTCAGAAGTGGAGAGGTGATGGTAAGAGGGGAGGGGAGGGCTGAAAAAGTTGGTTCTGAAGGCAGGGGAAGTGAGGTGGCAGACGCCTGCCTTTCCATCAGCCTCTGGTGTTCTCCATTCATATCATAAATGTCTCCTGTCATTTGATGCCAAAAGCAACATGATTTGGTTCCCTGGTGGCCTATAGGATTTTTCTCCTCCTCCTCTTCTTTTCCCTCTGCAGTAAATGTTTATTTGTTAATAATATACTTTAAACAGCCCAGCCTTGACCTCAAGTCTCCTGAAGCATCCATCTTCTTCTAGAAAAGTGTTTCAAAGTTTGTGTAATTTGGGGGGAAGGTGTAAGTGACGGCAGTGAAGGGCCTGTGTTTGCTCTAACTACCGCTGTGGCACGGAGTGCTGGGGCATGCGGAGCTGGTGTGCTCCCAGTGGTATCTTTCCCGGGTTTCAGGCCTGGCTGACAGCACTTCCTCAATGGCCTTTACCTTTTGCTTGGCCCAGATCAGTACAAATAAATTCTCACGTGAGCCCTTCCTTTGTTATGCTCAGGGCAATAGTGTCTCCATCTCAGTTCCATGACTGGCAGCCCCCTGGGTCTGCTTGCTGACCCTGTGGGCCCTGAAGGAGGACTCAAGTTGTGTGGACTTATGGAGGGAACAGGACCTCAGGGAGTGCCTGGCCCCAAGTGACCCTAGACTGACTGGCCCAGAGGCTTGAGTAGTGGTTGATGGCAGGGCACCTGGCTGGCCTGGCGCTTGGTGTGTGGCTGAAGGAGAGGAAACTCATTCCTAGAGTCTGGTTCTGTAAGAAACAAAGGTGTTTGCTTCCTGGCTGGCCTATGCTAAAGAGTCCCCAACACACACACACACACACACACACACACACACACACACATACACACACACACACACTCACACAACTATAGGGAGATTGCTGGCTGAGGAGGAAAGGTTCTCAGGCTGTCCCACCAGCGCCGCAGGGCAGGAGCAAGCTGTTTAAATGAGCAAATGTGCTGGGAAGATAAGGCTACCCCAACTCTGGGCCTGAAGCTCTCTGTTGCCTCCTGGGTGCTTCCGAAGTCTTGGCCGGGAAAGGAGGGGCAGTGCTGAACTGGAATGTGGCTGGCCTCTTCCCTACCTGTCAATTGTAGAGGAGAGCCTTATGGAGTAGCACTGAACTTGCTGCAGTTACTTGAGCAATCCAGTGTGGACCCTAGCTCAGATCAGGGTAGAAATCAGGGTGGAAATGTTGAAGGGTAACCTAAGCTCTGAGCTGAGCTCTGTGCTCTTAAACATAAGAGAAAAGGAGAAAAGGAGGGGGGAGGGGCTGGCAAGTGCAGCTTCGAGCTAGAGATACAGACCCTAACCATCTCCTACAGACTGGGGCCAGTCTGAGCCTCGATTTCCCTCCTCTGTGAAATGGGGATGACGGGGTCCCATCTTAGGTTGTGACAAAGTGTCAGTGTGTATCTTCTTCCTTCCCGCTGGGAAGTAAGCGGGAGGCAGGAATGCGTTGTCTGTCTCCCCTGCGTGGGAGGCTCAAGGAGTGCAGCTACTCCTCTGCCGGATCCCGTGAGAAGGAAATAGGCATGTTTCCCACCCCAGGCAACAACTGAGGGCCGCCATGATCGGCAAGCTCCAAGGGACCGGTTTCTCTTAACATTCTGGGGCTTGACCAATGCATGTGAAATTGCAAGAGCAGAGCAGGGCTGAGCGCAGTGGGCCTGAGGTAGCATTTCTTCTAGAAAGGAACGTTACTTGTTGAGTGCCTGTGGACTATGCTGACTTTATGCCCCCAGCTGGACCTGTGGGTAAAGGCAACTGGCTCCGGAGGGCCTCCCTCCCTTCCTGGGATCTCTAGATCGCCTTGTCCTGACTTGCTGAAGCCTTAGATGCTAGATACCTCTCTTCAGAGCACGGGCCTGGAAGGTTGGGGGGGGGGGGGGGAGTGCTCCTGAGAGGCCAGCCCTGACCAGAGGACAGAAAGGTTAGAATAACTCCTTCCCAGAGGGGAGAGCCCCCTTTGCCAGCGGCACTGGCAAGGCGGCTCACCGCAGTCTGGGTCTGCGCAGAGTCCCAGGCTCTCTCCTCTCAGCCGTTCCTGCCGGGATTCTCTTTTCCCGGGAGTGGGGCAGCTAGGGTGTGCAGGCTCCCGGACTCCTCGGCAGATGGAGCAGGGGCTTTGGCGGTGGTTGATGAATTTCAGTGTCACCAGGGGTTTAGCCCGGATTTGGGAACCGCGCGCTCTAATACGCGCACACGGTCCTGCCCTTTCTAACGCGCACCCCTTTCACCCGGCCACTGATTTATGAAGGAATTCGATCCGATCCAGGACGGGCTGGGCTGGAGCCCGGAACCCGGGGCCCCGCCACAGCCCTTGGGTTCCTTCGCAGTTAAGGGATCTTTGGAAGCTTGGAGGCTCGTCGGGGCTGGAGTCCGGGTGCCCGGTGGGATGGAGCACCCACACGGAGTCGTGGAGCGGCACCCCTTGGAATCACTAAAGGGGCCAACTGGAGGGATCAGGCTGGTGGCGAGAACAGGCTATTAAGATTCCCGCCCCAGCCCTCCAGCCCACCTCTTTGGGCAAGCACGGACACAAATCGGGGAGAGTTGTTGATCTAGGGTGTAGAACATTGGAGGGAAAGCCTGTAAGATCTTTTTCCCGCCTGAGAAATGTCCCAAGTGCCTCTGCTCTGGAGCTGGCGAAGGGGCCCGCAACAGAGTCCTCAGCACGGCTGAGTGCGCAGGCAGATTTACACCCCCACCCCCACCCCTCCCCGTGTACCAGCACCGTGCCTGGACGGTTTTTTCCCCCTTCCAGATTTGGTTTGCAGGGGTGGGGTGTGGTTGTATCAATCCACAAATATTTACCCTTAACAGACTTGTATCTGTGGAGATTTCGAACAAAGACAGTTTAGGGGGATTACAAAAACCCTAAACCCCGTTTTTCTCCCGGACTTGGTACTTTAAATGCCAATTACAGGCGAGCTATATCCAACAGCAACGGGGAAGGCGGGAAAGGTCTGGGAGGGCGTGGGGGACGAGTGCAGCCATTAAATGTAACTTTTCATTATGAAAAAGGATTTCTCTGGTTTTATCTTCTAATAAGATTATGTCAGAAACACAAGTACCTAGCCTGGTGCTGAGTGACAGGCTCTGGCGTTTAATCAGAAGCTGACCGCTCAAACCGCGGGGCCCTTTGTCCCACCGAGTGACCGACGGAAACCTGCCGCCCTAATCCCCTTATTCATGTCAAGCAGAGAAAAGAGGCTGAACACCTTACAACCGTGTCCCCTCCACCCCTTCCGAGGGCAACCGGAGGAGGGGGGCCTCGAAGGGCCCCAGAGTCCCCACTACTAGCTTTTCCTTTGGGAGTGGATAGTGTCTCTTGAGCCCGCTAAGAGGGCCAGCAGAAGAAAGAAAAAACCAAAGCCTCTGTGGCAGCATCTGGTAAATGGGGACATAGCTCCACAAGCAGAGGGTACCTTAGAGTCGGGTATTTAGGGCTTCCTGGGAGAAGCTCATGCAATTACCGCCCTGGTCAAGGCAAGTCTGGTAAGAGCCAAAATAGAGTTGCCGTGGAGACTAGGATCCTCTGAGGGACAGATTTCGTTAGGTTCTAGGGAGTATGCCGTAGTCCTGAAACTCCTGCAGGTCTGAAGCTGGCATTCCCAGCTGTGAGCTCAGCCCCTTTCTTCAGAGGCCAAATTCCTTTGTTCGACCCCCGCAGAAACCCGCTTCGCAGTCGGCCACTGGCGCCTTTCATTCTCCTTCATCTCACCCTTCAACCGTTCGCGTGCAGGCTCAGCCCATCCTCGTGGCCACCGTGTAGGAGCCCCAGACGCCTGTGTGGACTAGTAGAACCACACCGGTCCCAGGCCAGATAGAATGCAAGGACCTCTAGGCACAGTAGGGAGCCCGGAGCCGTGGAGAGGCAGCCGGGCAAGCACGATTCTGGGGTCATACATCTACTGAAAAACAAAACAAAAGCAAAACAACAACAACAACAAAAAAAAGTAAAGTTGATACCTAGCAAGTAAAATCCGTGTGCTTCTGTGCTCCTGAAGTCTGCTTTGCCCCCCTCTAAGAATACCACCCACAGCCCCCAGGCTTTCAACCCCAAGGCCTCAGAGTCATAAGAGCAGGAAGAGGAATTTTGGGTCTCATACCAGGATGCCTGGCCTCTTTCCTAAGCTCTTTGGCTGTGCCAGGAACCCACGCATCCTAGCAGGGCGGGGTACTCCGGGTTCTTTCTCCTCTTCTGCCTGAGCCCAGCCTCGGGTCACTGAAAGGAACAGACTGAGCATAGGATGTCATCCCCAAAGGGACAGACTAGGACTGTTTTATGGTGTGGGAGGGGGGCAGGAGTATTGTTCCTATCTCTGGCTACACTGGGACCCAGAAATTCAATGGAGAAGGGAGCTGGATCCCGGAGGAAGGGTCCACAGGAGTATAGGGGCTGGCCAGTTGGATATGTGACAATTAGGGCTGGGACGAATGGACCTGATGATAACGTAAATACCCTTTCCTTGAGCCTCTCTGCAATCCCTGGCTCAGTCGAGTGGCAGGCCCTCTTCTTGGTAAGGGGTGGGGGCTTCAGGGGAGACTTTCTCCCTCGAAACATTTGATACCAACTTTTGTTGTTTTGGCAAGAAAAAAAAACCCAAGGCTTGTTTGGAAAAGGACGGGGCGTTAGGCACAGAGGGAAGGAGTGAGCCTGCGGCGTGGCAAACTTTGTGGATTAGGTTTCAGCGCCTCCGCCCCACCCCCAGCCCTTCGGTGGTGATTTGTGTGCGGGGGTCTGTGACCCTGCAAGCATCAAACAGCCCGCGGGAACCGGCCGAGTTCAGAGGGACAGTGGGCAGAGGGGCAGCCTAAGACAACGCAGATGGTTCCTATCAGCCAGCCTGCCAGCCGCACCCTGTGCTCAGTGTCTGCCCCCTGGTCCGGGGCAGGGACAAGAGGCCTGGGTCTTAAGAGAGGCCACTGCAAGAGCTCTAACAGGGAGTCAGAGAGTAGTGGTCATCACCTAGAGGCCTAGGACAGTGTTGACCTACCAGACCAGACTAGCTCAAGAAGAAGGCTGGGCTTGCTGTTTGCACTAAGTGGCCTAGGGACCATTCAGAGAGGGAAATCCTCTGGTGCCTTACCAGAGGCTGGGTTACCCCACTATTAGCAGTGGTCAGTTCAGGTGCAATGTCTGTCCCAGACATGGGTCTCTTCCTCCTCCTCCTCCTCCTCCTCCTCCTCCTCCTCCTCCTCCTCCTCCTCTTCCTCTTCTTCCTCCTCCTCTTCCTCCTCTTCCTCCTCTTCCTTTCTTCCTCTTTTTCCTCCTCCTCCTCCTCTTCCTCCTCCTTCTCTTCCTCCTCTTCCTCTTCCTCCTCTTCCTCTTCCTCCTCCTCCTTTTCCTCCTCCTCTTCTTCTTCTGACAGGATTTCTCTGTGTAGCCCTGGCTGTCCTAGAACTCACTCTATGGATCAGGCTGGCCTCAAGCTCAGTAATCTGCCTGCCTCTGCCTCCCAAGTGCTGGGATTAAAGGCATGCGCCATCACTGCCCAGCTCATTCATTCACTCTTTACTGGGGCTGGACAGTCTGCCCTCCCTTCCTGCTTGATCTACCATGGCAGTGGTTTACAGCCTGGCTTATAGTCAGGATGGGAGCTCTGAGCCTTCAGTCCCACCTCTTACTAGTGTACTCTAGCTGGGGCTCTCCACCTCAGCAGACCTAGGATTTGAAGACCCTCTTATATAGCATTATAGCCTGACCATATCTTTGGAGTCTTTGCTGCATGATATTCTAGCTGAAATCTCTTTAAGATCCTTGAGAAGCCAGGTGGTGGTGGTGCACACCTTTAATATTAGCGCTTGGGAGGCAGAGGCAGATGGGTCTTTGAGTTCGAGGCCAGCCTGGTCTACAGAGCAAGTTCCAGGACAGCCAGGGCTACACAAACAAACTCTGTCTCAACACCCCTGGTCCCCCAAAAAACAATCCTTGAAGCACAGGGAGACTGAGGCCAGATGCAGCCAGTTTCCTGCATTGCAGCTCCTGAGTGGAAGCAAGAGCCAGGCCTGAGCATGCCTCTATGGGAGTTAGCGCTCCACAGTCCTTTGTGGAACAGGCTCTAGCATTAATACTTAGCTGATGTCTTAGTTCTCCTGCTCCAGAGAGGGAGCCAGTGATGGTGGCCTGGGCAGTAGAATGGTTTTGAGGGTTTTCTGAGCTGTGGAGTTCTGGAATGTTGGAGAAGAGGCGTCTGAGCATGGTGCCTCTTTCTGCTATCCTTGTGTATGGCTCCCAGACACCCTGCACTTGGCCATTTATTCCCACAGTGGGTCATGGAGAGGCCAACAGCCTGGCTAGTAGACTGGGCCAGTACACTGCCAAGACCTCTCTAAGCTCCATCTTCCAGGGTCCCTGCCTCAGGGGAACAGACGACTAGGTCATCTGTGCATGGAAAATACATCTGTCCTCCACATGTTGGACACCGAGCTGAGGACATGTGGTTTCAGACGTGTTATCTTAATCATATTTATTAGCCAATCCTGAAAAAAAAAACCCAGAGTTTGATATTGTTACAATTTAGAAGGGATCCCCCAAACTGCCCGACGACAGATTAGGAGGAACAGGCAGCAGCCAGGTTTAGCTGAGCTCCGAACATAAGTCCGGAAGTCCTCTGGCCTGTTCCATGGGATGAGCCCTCTCTGCTGTGAGAAGAGGGAGGGACACTTGCCTTTTCCGTTTCCCCACTTGGAGATCTGAAGCAGCATTAATTACCCCGCCCTGACTGATAGTTGGCTGCTGGAGTGTTTCTAATCCTTATTAACAGTCTCTAAAGTCAGGCATGAAATATGACTTCTGAACCACACTCTCCGGCATGTGGTTTTCTTTTCCAGGGCTACCTCTGAGCCCCACTGTTGTTCGTGATTTTCTGCCATAGGTCTAAAGTTGCCAGCCTGAAAGCCAGTCTTGCAGGGAGCTCAGTCAGACGCGTCTCCCTGCACAACACAAATTGCTTCTGATTATTGAGCTTTTGAATATTTCCCTCCATCATGTTTTTATTAAGAATGCCAGCATATTTATGCTTGATAGTGTCTTCAATTAGGTTAAAAAAAAAAAAAAAGCAGGGGGTTCCCCCTTCCATAGCAGTATGTAAAGAAAATAGTTGTCATGACCGCAAAATTACCATCCAAGCCTGCTTCGAGTCAAGCCAGCCCTGCTTTGACAAGCCCAGCAGGGCTGGGCGCTTTTTCTACACTTTCCAGCTGGAAACAGAGCTGAGGGGAAGCTCTCGGCAGCCTGCGATCTGCAGGGCGCTCGCTCGGGATGCCTCTCAGTAGCTGACAACTTCACAAGTCTGAGAGGCAGAAGGGCCCCCAGCTGCACAGGCTTCTAGCAGGCGGGCCAGGACCCTGAGAGCCTGCAGTGGCGGCGGCGGCAGCAACAGCAGCGGTGACCACAGGGCAGAACCCAGAGAACCTACAGCAGCAGCAGCCACTGTTGTATGCTTGCTTAGAGCTGGTAGCCCCAGAGGCACAGCTCTGAGCAACTTTCATTCTTAATTGACCTTCTGACATGGGTGCTACCTTGTTTTCATTTTCAGATAAGATAGAAGACACAGAGAAGTTGAGTAATGTGCCTAAGGTCACACAGTCAGCCTGTGGAACTGAAAGTGGAACCCTGGCATTGTGTCACTGGAGAATTTTTCTGAGATCCTTTGGGAAGGTGAATTTTCTCCAAGCTCCTTGCTGAGTTTGGTGCTATGGTAGCAGCCTGGCCTAGGAGCTCAGTGTGTGCTGACTGGGTGGCTCCTGATAAACGTCCTATGTTTCTTCCGTGGTGCTAGGGTCGTGACTTGGAGGGTGATTATCTCGCCAAGCCTTTCCATTGGGGTGCATTTGTGCCAGTGGGCTCCTGGACCAAGGCCTCCCTTAAGTCTCGCTGGGGCTGTTCTAGCAGTAGGCAGGACATGCTTCAGCACTAATGGAGTTTATTTGTGACCTGTCTACTTCCACTGGGCATGATGTCATTCCATCTTAGCCTTATATGACTCTTGAGAAACAAGCTTAAGGAACTTCGAGAGTGACTCACCCTGGTCATACAGATGGGACGCAGCTGTGAGAGGCACACTCAAATGTCCTGGGGTCTGAGGTGGGGTTTCTCCTGAGCATCCTCGGGCATGCTCAGAGTACCCTCTGTATGCTTTGCAAATGAGCAAGAGCAGGCAGACTCAGAGCAGGAATGTGATTTCCCAGGATTATAGGCAAGATGTCTGCAGCCACGGTAGTAGAGGGCTGGCAGGCATGGACAGGGGGCACAGCCAGACCTCCCAGGGCCATCTTTGCCCCTGCATCGCCTTCCTGGCTCCGGACTGCTGCTACAGCAACTGGAGGCAGCTGTGTCTGCCCTTTGAAGGGACAGCCGCCTGAGCATGTCACTTTGAACTGCAAAGGGGCCTGTGGTGAAGCTCAGCCCCCTCCCACGTGTCCTCCCGTCTGCCCACCCCTCTAGGTCTGGTTCCAGCCGGCAGGCCTGGAGCCGGAGGGGGCGGGCAGGGCAGCTGCCCCCTGAGGGACATCAGACTGATAAGTTAGCAGTGACAGACCCCTGGAGAAGGACAGAGCTGGCCTCACACTGGTCTGGCTGGCCTACATGGCAAGAGTTCAGGAAGGTCACTTAGGTGCCACCCGCCCACAGGCATGCTCTCTTGGACAAAGAGACACAACTCACATTCAAATGTAAATAGCAGTAATGATGGAGATAAATAGTTAGTAAAAGGAACCCTTTGTCTTAGAGACTAGGGACCCAGTTCATATTCAACCTGGCAAGCATCCTGAAGGAGTCTCAGCAGGGAGAGCTAGGTGAGCCTGGAGCACCTGGATGGCTGGTCCTCACCAGCCCAGCTGAAGACCATGGGCTGCTTATCTTCCTTGGCCAGATTTTTCAGTGGGACTTTGCAGAGTCCTACAGAAAGCTCTGCTGCTTTCTGACTGTGACCTTGGGCTAGACCTTGTCTCTGCATCTCAGTTCTGGCAAAGACTGCTGAGACCTAAATGCTCGAAATAATGCCCTTCAAAGAACAGGCCTCTGGGTAGGAGCTAGGCTCTTGAAAATTCCCTGATGGCTTCCCCTGAAGGTCTTTGTGTTTGGGCCCCAGCAGGTGTGTGGCTTGCTTCTATGTGTCAGACCTCAGCTGCAACAGTAGATGCTTAGTATGGGGCAGGAGCTAGACTTTTTTGGTCTGGGGTCCTGGCATGAATTCTCTGTAGCTGTGTGACCCTCAGCAATCTCCTCAGCCTCTCTGTGTCTTCTTGTTTCACCAAAAATGTTAGGAATCAAAGAACCTACCTGGCCCTCAGGGTGGTCCAGAGATGTTAAATGTGTTGATGTGTGTGAAGGGCAGCATCAGCCGGTGTGAGTGACTTTTGTCATGGGAAGGACCTCTGGCTAGGGCTGTGATAAAACATCCAGAATCTGTGCAGCTTGGGGCTGTGTGAGATGGCCCAGCAGGTAAAGGTGTTGCCAGCCTGATCACATGGGTTGAATAGAACCCACAGTGGGAGAGGAAACCAACTAAGCCAACATGCATGCCCCTCAAGTAATAATAAAATAGTTTAAAAGAATCTATGCAAGAGACGGGGGTAGCTTCACCAGAACAGTGTTGGCTGGGCCTGGGTTTGGTCCCAGCCCTGAATAAACAGGCTGCAGTGATACATGCCTGAGACTGCCTGGGAAGAGCATGAGGCTCAGAAGTATACACGATCTAGTATACGAGAGGCTCGGTGTGCCATAGTCTGTGCGCAGGTTCCTGGGAGACTGAAGCTAGACAAACCGGGGACAGTGTTGCAGCAAGCTCTACAAACAGAGCTATTTGGAGTTAAATGTGGACCTGGAAGGATGGTCTGGGGCAGTGAGTCTGGCTGGAGAGGCTGCCTCGGGACACTGGGACAGGAGACTGCAAAGAGGGCAGTAGCCAGGAGCTGTGCTACAGGGCTCAGACTTGATCCTGCGGGCAGGAGGGAGCCATTGAAGGTTATTGGACAGGGGAGTGACGGGAACCAGGGAGGCACTTTATGAAGATGAGCCAGCAGCCTGAGAACAGGATTCGAGACTGGCAAAGGCGGCTGCTGGCCCTGGGAAGGGAGGTCATGAAGTAAATTGCAGAGGTTATGAGTGGAAGACAACATCAGGTTATGGTTCTGAGTGTAGGCAGAGGAAATGTCACAGAAGTCCAGGGCTGCAACCTCAGGTGCCAGCTGCCTGGTTGGCACCTGGGGCCTAGGTGGTCTGGCCTGCTCCAAGCAAGGCTGACTGACTTCATCATGTCTCCGGAAGGATTTTTGGTTCCATGGGCATATGACCAGTCACCAGGCCTTTTCTGTGTGTGGTTATTGTCCAGCTCCCCCACTGGTGAGCATCTGAGCTTTGACCAGACATTGATTTCCTGCTGGGCCTATAGGCCAGTCCATATCTGAGAGTCTCCTAGCCATGTCCTCCGCCTTCTGGAAATGTCATCCACTTCCAAGAGCCTAACACATATGTCACAGTGTCATGGGGGGTCTCCCTGTCTGTGTTTTGACCCACAACCAGCCTGGGTACATCCTGAGGTGCTTGTGAAACCTGCAGATTCCCAGGCCTGAAAGACTCAAGCTTTTAGGAGAAAGTCCAAGTATGAACATCCTAGCTTGCCCAAGGGATGCTTCTGCACACAGACATGTGGGGACCCCAGCTTGGCATCTGTGTCTCGTATAATGTCATTTCAAATGCATAAACAAGATGTGGCTGACTGGCTATGCTGGTGTACCCTTCTCCCAGGGCCTGGTCCTTTTCTTAGCCTGAAAGCAATGGCGTGGGATGTAACCGATGTGGGTAGAGAGGAGTGGAGAGGCACTGGCTGGGAGAAGAAGCAAGCTAAGAGAGGGCAGAGCAAAATGAGCAAGAAAAGGCAAAGAGCCACGGAGTCCCCCAGAATATCCTTTCTCTGGATTCTCTTCACCTCTAAAAGGGCTGAATCCTCCCAGCCTTGTTCTCCCTGCACATGGTGAAGTGAAGAGTTATGCTTTGTATTTCTAGAATCTTTGCATCATTCAGATACTGCCTCACAGCAGGTCATTAAACCTCAAGGTCACTGGGGCGGTGGTAGTTAGTGTAGCTAGATGGTGGCACGTGCCTTTAATTCAGGCACTCAGGAGGCAGAGGCAGACAGATCTTAGAGACCGAGGAAGCCTGCTCTACAGAGTAAGTTCCAGGACAGCCAGAGCAACACAAAGAAACCCTGTCTCGATACAAACAAAACAAAACAAAAAACCAAATCCTTAGGGCCTGCAGGGTGGCATCTGTGTGACTGCCCCACTTCAGAGATGTGCAAACTGAGGAACAAGACCGATCATCAGTCTCCAAGATAACAAGGCTTGTCCCAGCCCCCACCAGCCCTCGGTGCCTGGGATGCTCCAGGAACATAGTAGACGCCCAGTGCGTGAGGAAGGAGAAGAGATGAGATGAGACAAGAAGGAAGTTTAAATCCCTCAAGGAGAATCCCTGCTATGGGAAGGCACCAGGGAGAACAGGAGCAGCCCAGCCAGACAACCTGGGAGCAAACAGAGACAAAATAGTGATCTAGCAGGGTGAGACAGGAAGCATCAGAAGGCCCCATGAAGAGCCTGGAGCCCAGAAGCCTCCCTGCCTAGAAGCAGCAAGAGTGCTACCACAGGGCCATGGGTGGGCCGGTCTTTAAACACCACAGCCCATTTCACGTGAGTGGCCTGACACTGCCTCTCCCCACCCATGCCAGGCCCTGCTGGGAAGGCCTGGGGGAGCTAGAGCCATGAAGACCCGACCCTAAGACAGGTAGATCCTTGGTGCTGAGTGGCATAGCTACAGGCAAGGGACAGCAGATGCCAAGAGTAGGCCTGGCCTGGCACATAGTAGGTACTCAGGGACTGTCCCCCTACAGCAGCCCTGTTATCCCCTGACTGCTGGGCTTTGGCCACCCCTTAATGTAGTGTCAGTCTGTAAGCTGGACTTTGACCTCCATGAGTTCCAAGTCCTTATCTGTGAAATGGGTACAAATTGTAAGGATACCAAGAAGACCTTTAAGACTCCTAACACAATATTCATCACTACCAAACTTGGGGAGAACAGCAGCTTGTAGGCACCACTCTGTGTGTATGTCTGTGTTTCTGTTTGTGTGTCTGTATGTCTTTGTGTGTGTTTGTATGTGTGTGTTTGTGTGTGTGTATGTGTGTGTTTGTATGCATGTGTGTGTTTGTGTGTATGTTCCTGTGTGTTTGTGTGTATGTGTTTGTATATTTGTGTATGTGTATGTGTGTGTGTCCAATCAGTGCTGGGGTCCAAGGCTTTACTCACGCTAGGTAAGTGTTCCATCTTGAGCCCCACCCCCAACCTCTTTTTTTATCAATGAATACTTAAAAAAGCCATACCAGTCTTGGCCACAGACTCACCCCTTTGTTCTCTGGGTCAGCTCCCCACCCAACAGGAAGCGAGAGACAGTGGTGATTTAACCGGTCCCAACTGCTAATTTCAGAGGTTCACAGGACAGGAGACCACAGAGCACATATGATGAAGATGGTCTCAGGTGGCAGCTGTAACCCCAGCAAGGGTCTTTGGTGATGGACACCTAGAGAAAGGGGGGATGAACACTGCCAGAGGAACAGAAAGACCTTTACCAGCAGGTGGCCCTGGACAGTGCCAGCTGAGATGAAGAGGTGGATTGTCAGGGGATAACACAGCTCTTGGGAGCTGCACTCTCCCCTTCCCCATAGAACCAAGAAGAGCAAGCATCTGCTGCGTGCCAGGCACACACACCATTTGATGCCCACAGCATGCCTCCATGATAAGCTGAGGTGACTGAGACAGGGCTACCTAGCATGGGAGTGTCAGTCTCTGAGCTCCTCCTACACAGCCCACTGCTTGTCTTCACTGTTACTGCCCTTCTCTGTCCCCCCAAGCCCCTCCCCAGCACTGCCTTCAAGACTCCAGGATCTGATCTCTAGGCTCTGTTGTGTTGATCTCTGCCTGGAAGCTCTCCATTCCTGCATTTCCTTGGCTTGGACAGCTTCAGGAAGTGCCCCCCCCACACACACACTCCCCATGACCTCTGTAGGCTGGGTAAGAAACCCTGTCCTTTACTGGAGACCATGTCACCCTATGTGAGAGCAAGCAGGACTTCTGTGGTCTCCCACTAAGGTAGGCAAACTGGGGAAATGAAACCAGCATGCAGAAGAGGCAAACCCAAAGCTTGGGAAAGCCTGCGGCCAGCAGGAGACACGATGGCCAGGGTCTGGGCTGGCAGTTCTATGACAGTTCTGTGCACACGACTGATGCCACTGTCACAGGTCCTTAGTGGCTCCAAGAAATGAGGATGTACTTCAGAAGCTGGCTAATATTCTGCTTGGTTCTGTCACTTGCTGCCTCCAGCCTTAGTGCTAATACAAGTGTGAGTGTGTGTGTGTGTGCCTGCGAGCGCACATGTGTGCGTGTCTCTGTGTGCGTGTACAAGTGTGTGGTATATGTATGCAAGTATGTGTACATGTGCTTGTGTGTGCATGTCTGTGTGTGTGCGCGTGCATGTGATATGTGTCTGTGTGGTGTTTGTGTACCTATGTGCATGTGTGCATAGGTGTGTGTGTGTGTCTGTATGTACAGGATCTTATGCATCCCAGGCTGGCTTTAAACTCACTATGTAGCCAAGATGACCTGGAACCTCTGGTTCCTACCTCCACCACCTAAGTGCTGGGATTACAGGCGTGTGCCATAGTACTCAATTTATGCAGTATTGGGAACCAAACTCAGGGCTTCATTCACGCTAAACATTCAGTCTATCAAGTGAGCCCCTGGGTTCCTAAACGGGGATTCAAAAAAACCATCAGGATTCCAGCAAATAAAGAACTAACAGATGCTGTGTTACCATTGTTCAAGTCTCACAGATTGCTGCTGGGGAAAGAGCTCAGGTTGAGGCTGTACTGGGTCTCCCTGGTGAGGCTGGGCCTGTGAGAAGCCCTGAGGGTTGTCTGTCTTTAGCAGAAGAGAGAAAAGTAGAGCCCGAGGTCCCACAGTCTGAGCCAGGGCTGCCCTGTGGCCTGTCAGCCCTTCACTGAGGACAGGGAAAGCATCCTACTCCCACGGCTCAGGAAGAGGCACTGGGGACAATGATTGACAAGAGAGGCAGCCTCCTCCTGTCAAAGGGCAGTCTGATGGCCCCATAGTTGCCTGTGTCCTTCTTGCCAGGGCCCTCCTTGCAATGACCTTTCTGCCAACCTCTCTGTAGGCCTGAGCTAGGGCCCCTCTAGAAGCTTCCTATCCCCACCTTCCAAGTATTTGTCAAGGCCTTGAGTACCTCCCCCCAGATTCTCCAGACACAGGCTACCCCTAAAGAATCTGTGACCCATGAGAGAGAGGAGAGCAAGCCTGGGGTGGAGAACATAGCTAGGGCTCTGGTGGAGGTAACACAAGGTGGTGTTGTACCTGGAGACAGGGCAGGGCACTTCACACAGCCAAGAGGCAGGGAAGAGGCTTCCTGGAGGAGAAGGTCCAAGCCAATGAAGATTACCCAGGGCAGACAGCAGGAAGGGAGTGGGGTGAGTTCTAGGCAGGTTTCAACCAGGCAGCAGTCAGATGCAGGCAGCACACAGAGGCAGAGAGAGCGCACACGTGGCAATCTAGAAGGCATTGCTACCAAGACAGAACTTTGCTACTGGGGTCAGACACCACGGCATGATTCCAAGTCGGGGTAGCATGTCAGATTTGAAGTTAGAAAAGGCACTGACAGATGGCAGTGGTGGCGCACACCTTTAATCCTAGCACTTGGGAGGCAGAGGCAGGTGGATTTCTGAGTTCGAGGCCAGCCTGGTCTACAGAGTGAGTTCCAGGACAGCCAGGGCTACACAGAGAAACCCTGTCTCGAAAAAAAGAAAGAAAGGAAGGAAGGAAGGAAGGAAGGAAGGAAGGAAGGAAGGAAGGAAGGAAGGAAGAAAGAAAGAAAGAAAGAAAGAAAGAAAGAAAGAAAGAAAGAAAGAAAGAAAGAAAGAAAAGGCACTGACAGCTATGTGAGGTGCAGAGAAGACTGGAGGTGGGGGTCACAGAGAAGAGGCCTCTCCTGGGGCATGGGAGGAGGGTCCTGCAAGGTGGTACTCACAGCTGTACACTCACGTGGCCAGGATGTCAGCTGACTGGGACTCTCTAAGAGCCTGACCTTGACCCTGTATTCTGGGTCAGGCCTCCTACTTAACATCTAGCACAGGACATGGCCTATGGTGGAGATTCAGTGGATATGTGTGGACAGATATTAGTGAGTCCGGGTACTCAAGTGTGTGTTGTACGCTGGAGTACTCACATAGAGCCCAGTGATGGCAGTCTAACCTGTGCATCTCCAAAGAAGTGTGTACGCAGGGCTCGATGGCTTAGAATTTGAAGGACTGTGTACTTCGGAGTCTGACCTTGACCTTGGTGCTAGCACTCTTTGCCTTTGAACTCAATCTCTTTGCCTGTGAAATGGGTATTCTTGGCAGTGAGATCCCAGTGGAGGGAGAAATTGTAATCCCCCCACTATTGTTGTTCAAATCTGGAACCAAGCCAGGGAGCCTTGGGTGAGAGGGAAGACAGCTGGTGGTCTGTCTGGAGCAACCAACCACCTTGTCTTGACACCCAGCATCCAGCCAGAGGCCACCAGTGCAAGCTCTGCCTGGTGTTAGAGCCACCTAGCTGGCTGGGGGTCCCCCACTGTCATTGTTGCAGTTTAGGCTGCAGTACCTGCCCAGCCACACACTACTCCAGCACGCAGCATCTGGAGAGGCTGTCTGTGTGCCTCTGTGGGGACCCTGGCTCATGCTGCACATGCCAGTGCACGCAGCCAGGCAAGCAGCACAGAGGGGCGGTGCCTGTCATGAGCTGGCACAGGCTCAGGGTGTCGGTGCAGGCAAATGTCTGGTGAGCATTTTTCCTTGGTGGGTGGATTGATGTTTCCCATGCTGTGTGTGGGGACACTGTTGAGTCTTGACGTCAGTGTGTGGTGGTGTCCATGGAGGGTTCTGTCAGGACAGAGAAGATTTCACTTGTGTCCACGTGGGCCCTGCAGGTGTGATGTGTGGATGGACGCAGGTGGACGTGACAGGTGGAACAGTGATGGCCCAGGCACAGCCTGATGGTGGATGACAAGCTCTAGGGAGTGGGAAGAGGGGGAGAGGGACAGCCTTGTCTACCTCTGTTCGTCCTTCTCACTTCCTTCTCTGGTTCTGAGGCCAGACTAAAGTTTCTGGGCCCCAGGGATGGATGGCCAGGTCCAGCACAAGTCCTGAGAAGAAGGAAGGAGTAGACACCCTATCCAGCATCTGCTCAGGCAGGGGTCTCAGGGTCTGGAGGTGCTAGGCTGGCCTTGGAAGCGTGAGAAAGGAGGCCAGATGGTGCCCGTGTTGGGGCTTGGAGCCTGGGAACATGTTCTTGGAACCCTAAGGAGTTCCCAAACAAAATGATCCCGCCTCCTTGCCGGTGTCCCTGGCAGGTGGGTCATGACAGGTGTGCTCTAGTAGGATGTGCCCTGGCTGGTATGTTCTCACAGGTGTGTCCACCGTGTCCCCCAACAGGTGTGCCCTGACAGGTGTGCCCTGACAGGAGTTTCTCTGGGAGAAGCTGGGTCTCTGGTTCCCCCCTGGCTCCCTGCAGCCTGTGTGCCCACCCCCAACCCCAACTCAAGAGGCCAGTGCCCTCCTCTCCACCGCTGCCTGTCCTGCCCACGGCCTTGCCACCCTGGAGAGCTGACCCTGACCCCGGCCGGCCCCCCACGTCCCAGCTCGAGGGGCTCACAAAGAGAGGGGAGGGAAGAGAAAAAATCGCGGAGATTTGTCTTGTGTCGGGCTGACAGCGGAGCGAGTGATTGCCAGGCCCGCTTGGCAGTTTTTAATCATTTTATCTCTGTTCTCGGCTCTCCGGGGAGACAGCCAGTGCTTAGCAGTCTGCTCAGAAAGACCTCGGGGCGCATGGCGCAGCGGCGGCTCCGAGCTCCCATTATTAGCTGTGCTCTTCGGAGCGCGCTGCGATCTCTCCCGGGGGAGCCGGTGAAAAATTAACACGGGCGGGCGGCGCGGGCGCCCGATGTAACTGTAATTACTCCATTGATATTCCTCACACAATAGCGCTGTCATCAGTCATTTACATAAACTTTACTCCGCCAAGGCGGGCGGAGGTGCCTAATCCTATTGGTGCTTCCACCGCATGCATTATACATGGCCGCAGCTCCTAGGTGAGCACGGAGGGGAGGGCGTAATTGGGAAGGAGAATGGGAGAGGAGAGAGAAGGGGAGGAGAGAGGAGGAAATGGGTGGAGAGCTAGGAAGGAGAGCTAGGGTGAGGCCTGGGAGGAGAGGTGGGGAGACAGGAACGGGAAGAAGAGGAAGAGGAGGCGCTGGGGAGGGCCGTGTAGATGAAAATCCATTCCTAGCGAAGGGGCTCGTGTAAGTTGGGACCCAGTGGGAGCTGGGGTCCCACCTGGGTGACCAGCGCCCTGCAAAACCCGGACCGCCTCCAGGGCTGAGCACCGGTTCCAGCCAGCCAGGCATTCATCTATCCTGAAGCAGGTGAATTCAGTCTCTAGGGACTTGGAGCCAAGCCCAACCCCTTCTCCTGGGCCGCCCGGCTGATTTCCAGCCCATGGGCTGACCCCAGGGCCCTTCGGGAATCTGAGACTGAGCTGGAGGCTCTTTGGCCGCTAAGGAGTTAAAGCCTCCCTGGAAATTACCCTGTAATGACCTAATTAAAGACTTCGGAGGGCCACGCACTCCTGGGTGAGAGCTAATAACACCCGCCCCGCAATAATAACCCCAGTAGAGCCCCTGTTATTGCTGCCTCCTCTCCCTCTCCCACCACCCTCCCGAAGCCCCTCCCCTCACCCTGCCTGTGCAAGCTATGGGGACAAGAGTTAGGGGAGCACAGGGACTGAGACCCCAGCTGGGGCCAAGGGGAGGAAGCCTGGATAGTCAAATTTCCATAGCTGAATATTTAATGAGGCCTGCCGGTTTATTTGGTTGGCCTGTCGATTTTTATTCTTCTGTCAATAGCTCCTCGTATGTGGGGCTGTGGTGATCTTTAGCAGCGCCTCTCCAGGGACGGCTGCCACTAAATGCAATTATGGATTTTATACCTCAATGTGTTTGATATTTCCACTGATCTAATTTGCAGCCTGGTAGTTTATTGTTTGGCATTTTAATGGCGTTCAAATGCTATGGGAAATTTGATTTCTTTTTATAATTCCTCCTTAACACAGTTAATGTGAGTGGCGGGATGGCCCAGATTTTAGAGTCCAATGTATAGAAAGAAGGTGGGGGGGGAGCACACGCTTTGATATCCTTAAAGATGTGTCCATCGGAGAAGATCTCCCTTCTGGCTGCTGGTGGCCAGGGCTCAGGCAAAAGCCCACTGGTGGCCTTTTTCTCCAGCTGTCCTGAGGTCTGTAGGCCTTGTCACAGGACCTCCCCCTAGGCTCCAGGTCATTGCCCTGCCACGATCTGAGCAGCTCTAGAGACAAGGAGGCCAACTTTCCCACTGCTGCCAAATGTTGTGACCTGAATCTCACTGTATCAACGGCAATAGTGGGTGCTTGTCCTCTGTGACAGGTCCCATGGAGCCTCACCACACTCACTAAATGTGCTCTCCTGAGTTCCATGTCAGAGTATCCTCTCTGCAGTTGCCTGCATCTCCTCTTCCCCTCTTGGCCTCTCTGGGAAGGGTAAATAATGGGCAAGATGAAGGCTGATCAGTGCCCCATGCCTAATTTCCTGGAGGCCAGACCTTTGTGCCTTTAGGCTAGCACAAGAGCAAAGAAGGTGCCCTATACCATCTCCAAGCTGAGCCACCTGCTCTGGTGACAGGTGGTCAGAGGTGGCTCTGCCCTTGGTTAGCAGGCTGGGAGCCCCAGTGACTCTCTGAGCCACTCCTTGGGGGAGGAGATTGCCAGTCTTGTTAAGGTTCCATAGAACCTCTTCTCAGGGAAAGAGTCCAGAGAAGCTCAGGAGGCGCATCCAAGTGACCTGCCTGGAAATGAACAAGGCAAGAGGCACTGCACTGTATCTGTCCATCCAAGGTACCAGGGCTCCATCGGGCAGTGCAGGCCACACGGCCTGGGGTCTGATGAGAGAGCTCTGGTGGGCACAGTCAGGCCTCCAGGGTCTGCGTAAGCTCCTATGATCCACAAAGTCTTCTTCCTAGAGCACAGAGAGCCAGGCTCCAGGTCTTTGGTTGTAGGATGAACCCCCATGACTCTTTGTGGCACACCCACCGCGTCCTGAGCACTGTGCTTTGACATCTGTGCACATCTCACTACACTCTCAAGAAGAGCCAGCCACATTGCTATTCCCATCTACAGAGACACAGTGAGGCTCTGAGAGTTTTGTCACCTGTCTGAAATCACAGCTAAGTGGCAGGACGGGATGAAGTCAGGCATTTATAACTTTCTGGGCCCAGGTATGATAGTATGGTCTTCCCAAGGCAGGGCATGCATGTTCAGGGAGTGACAGGACTGCCTCCACTTCCTCTTCCTCCTCTTCTTCCTCCTCCTTCTCCTCCTTCTCCTCTTCTTCTTCCTCATCTTCCTCTTCCTTTTCCTCCTCTGATCTTCGGTATCCTAACCAGAGTTTCTGTCCTGGGGTCAGACCTACACCATACACTAACCCGTGTGTGTGGAGCAGGAGGTGGGGGTGGGGGTGGGATTCTGTACTCACAGAATTCTGTACTCCATCTTTGAGGATTTTCATGTCACCAACCCTCCCAGGTTTCTCCTGTGTCCACCCGGAATGTGGTGTGATTTCCCCATGTTGCTGCCCACATGCCAGCCCCAACTAGTCTACTACCCTCTTACACATAGGTATGATGGTGACAGGACCCTAACCCCGCTCCAGAACAGGCCCTGGGCAAGCACTCTATACACATTCTCTTTTTTCCATAATTTATTTTTTATCCGAATTGCATCTCGATTGCAACCCCCTCCTTCCCATCCTCCCAGTCACGCCCTTACAACCCCCTCCCCCATTACCTCCTCCTCTTCTCCTCAGAGAAGGGGGAGTCCCTCCTTGGGTACCACCTCACCCTGGGACAGCTAATCCCAACAGGACTAAACATCTCCTCTCCCACTCAGGCACAATCAGGCAGTCCAAGTAGAGGAAAGGGTCCAATGTCAGGGCACAGAGTAGAAGTGGCCCCTGCTCCAATTGTTAAAGGACCACATGATGACCAAGCTGCACATCTGCTACAAATGTGCGTGTGGGCTCAGCCCCTGCATGCTCTTTGGCTGGTGGTTCAGTCTCTGCGAGCCCCCGTATACATACCATGCCCCCTACAGATCATGCCCCACCTCAGATAAGAAACTGAGATACAGAGAGGACATGACATATCCCTGTAAGGAAGGAGACCGGCCACCGAGGCTCACCACATCCTCAGCTGTCTCACTCCATAACTCTCTGGATCATGACATTTGACACCATGTCAGTGGGGTTTGCATGTCCCCAGCTGACCGAGGAGGCCAGATGGGATGGAAGTTGGGTCTGTCCACACACAGTCTCTCACATAACAGGAGTAAACTACTTTAGACCCCAGGAAGATTCTTGAGCACTGTAAGAGATTCTTGAGTGTGTGTAAGAGCCAGTGAAGTAGAGTGGCTGGATGTGACACAGGCTTGGGAGCCCAAGTTTCTTCGCCCTCAGCCACCCCCATGAAAAAGGGTGCTGTCTGCACACCAGATGATCATGAATGCTAGGTTGGTTTTTTTTTTAATTCCACCTGCCTCAGGAACCCACCATCAGCGGGCAGTACTCCCTCAAGGCCCCTTCCCCTGGACCTGCCACTTCTCACACCTCTGTGACAATCTAACACCAAAAAGGTGACATCTTCTGGTTGAGTCAGGCTGACTCCACCTGCCTGGGACAGCAGTGCCCAGCAGGTGATAGACAGGCATCCCTCCCCCTTCTCACCCTGGGTCTAGGTGTTAAGTGGCTGCTCCATCCCCACCCCCAATCCAGTGAAATCAGAGATGGAGCATCTGATGTTCCACTTAGAAAAGAAAACAGGATTCCCTGGGCTGCTGACGCTGCCTACAGTGCACAGAGGCGACCTCCAGCCTCCAAGCTTCTGATAAAAATCTCAGCTTGTTTTCCTGGGTCTTGACCTCTGGTGTGCACAGCTGGGGAGGAGGGTGATTTGCAGGTAGCTGGCCAGCTCTCCCTGACCTACAAGTCCAGTGAAAGGATGTATGTTTTTGGAGACAGTTGTAGAAGAAGCAGGAAGCTCTTGGCTCTCGGCCTGGGAGAGGCCAAGAGCTGGATGGGCGGATGGAGTCAATGCAGTAAGGCCAAGGTGCATGTGGCCCCCAGTGTTGCCACTGTCAGCTGCTGTGTATTTCTAGACAAGCCAGATACCCTTTCTGAATCCCACTTGCCTCTATAACTGGGGAACATAGCCCTAGACTTGGATTTTTGACAAGACTTAGAGGTAACCTATCTATCCCTGGTAGAACCGAGCAGTTCAACACATCAGGGACTACATCTTTCTTCGTTATTCAAGCAGAGACACTTGCAGAGCCAAAGAAGATGTTGTTAATTCACATGTGCAGAGCACACCTGTACACCAGGATGGTCCCCGGCATCGTGGGTCCTAGCTCCCTTTCAAAAAAGAGTTCCTCTATGATTCACAGACAGGGTAGATCAAGGGGTGTCATGAATCCCTCTTCCTTCGCTTCTGACTTGCTGTATAAA
The DNA here is from genome assembly GCA_028551405.1 of Uromys caudimaculatus. NCBI lineage: Eukaryota > Metazoa > Chordata > Mammalia > Rodentia > Muridae > Uromys > Uromys caudimaculatus. The sequence continues at coordinate 131,041,317 of CM052701.1, forward strand.
CAGCTCTTGGGGGGGCAGTGGTGGGAGTCCCTTGGAGATGATATTTGGGGCCATTATGGAGCATGTATTGTGTGTCAGATACTGTGTTGTCATTGAAATGCCACAGTGTCCCTTGGAAGTGGACTCTAGTCCTCTAGAAACTGGGACTTTAAGAGGGTCAAGTGAGTGCCCAGGAAGGACTGCAGACTAACCACTGTAAACCATTACCCCTTCTGTGTCCCGGCAGCTGACAAAGGGCCATCTGGAGGCCAGGTGGGAGTCATCTCATCCTGCCAGGTAACCAGGTCCTCCACATGCATCCTCCACACGGCCAGTGTTCTCCCAGGCTGGAGAGTCTCTCCCAGCAGCTCCCCAGCTGTCAGGCTTAGAGAATGAGACAAGAAGAGAAATCCATAAGCCAGTTCTGAAAAACTTGTTTGCTGGCTATTGATCAATCCCCTGGGAAGGCGCCTCTCAGATCCCCTGCATCGGCTTCAGGGCTTCACACGGCAGAGATGGTGGGAGAGGAAAGGCGAGTTGCCTTGCCTTAACACCCTCCACCACCTCGTTCCACCACCTTGGGAAGCCACACTCACCACCAAAGCCTCTGGTGGCTATCTTTGAGGATCTGCTATTCCCGGAAACTAATGCTTTCCATCCTCCCCACAAGCGTGGCCCCTGAGTGGTGGGATGACCGCGCATGTGAATGTTGAGAGGGCCCCTCACTAAGGCCTCACAGAGAATGGCCATTCCCTCCGACTGACCTAAGAGAGGATCTCTTTTACCACTTCCTAGTCATGGTACTCAGGCTGTCCATCCCTGACCTTCAGGTTCCTGCCCTATGAACCAGGGTCCACTCATTCCTCTTCCTCACAGAGTGGGAGGCTGGGTGGATGCCAACTTTGTCCCTGGTTGGATTTGCCTGAGGCAGGTGTTAGGTGCGGCTGCAGGCCAGTATGTTTCTCTGGAGTTTCTTTCAAGCAAGACAGGTCTTTTCAACACCAATGTGGAGTTCCTCAGAACCCCTGCCAAGCGCTGACAGGGACAGAGGGCCTGGGGCTCTTCCTGCCATCAGTCTGCCTGCAAAATGCTCGGCTCCCACCTGGCCCAGCAGCAGCCCTCCCCAGGGGGGTATATGCTCATCTGGCTGGCTATGCATGTCCCACTGAAGAGCCTTGTGAAGAACCTCAGAGCAGGGAGTTAACCTCCCCAAAGCAAGTAGACAGCTTTCTCCAAACTGCACATGGCCACCAACATATTCCTCAGTATCCCCGCTGGGCCAGTTCAACACTGTGGAGAGACTCACACCTGGACCATGTTGCCAGGAAACACTTAGACTAATAAGGGAGACAGACAGGGATATCAATATTACCAGATACAGCTGGTATTATATTAATATTACCTGCTTTGTGAGGGATGCTCTAGAGCCCAGCAGGGTTCAGGACCATCTCTAACCTAAGCCTCATCAGGGAAACACGGTTAACATTTTAAGTCACTTATGCTTCTGAGTATTTGATTCGGTGAACAACATGCACTAACATATAGGACGAGCCAAAGGGGAGGGGTTCCTGAAGTAGAAGACAGTATAGATCCTTAAAGTGGGATGGTGCTGATAATGTGAAGGATAGCAGACCCACCCTCTGCAATCCTGGAGGACACAAGCAGAGAGGATATGGTGTTGCTGTGGAAACAGTTCCCAGGAGATCTAGAACTGGCACTTGTCCTCAGAGTCCGTGTCTGAGTTGGCCATGGAGTGCTGCAGAGGCTGTAACGAAGGAGGTGACGATGGATGTCCCCTTGCCTCCTGGAGGACAAGTTGTGAGGGACACTGATGGGAGGGAGACTTAGGAATGACAGCCCCCACAGGACCCCTGGAATAGAAGTGGGGGAAGCTGAGTCTGCTCAGAAGCCATCCATTCGCCCCACTGCGAAAGATAGAACACGCCGTGTACCGGGAATGGTAGGAGGGATATCAGCATGAAGAAAAGCAGAAAGGTGACCCCTCCCATCTTCAGTCATCTACCTGTCCGGCGTCCATCTGTCCATCTCCACATATCCAACTCCCATTCATCTAACCATACACTCACCCATCCATAGTCTACCCATGCATTTGTTCTATATGTTCATCCTCTCAGCCAGCTTTCATCATCACCTGTCCATCCATCTTCTCATCCAGCCAGCCAGCTATCCTTTCATCTACCCTCTTATCCATCCACCCATCATCTACCCATCAATTCTTCTATCCATCTGCCCATCTACCCATCCATCATCTGCGCATCCACCCACCCATCCATCCATCCATCTACCCATCCATCCATCCACCTATACACCCACCCACCCATCCATCCACCCATCCACCCATCCATCCATCCATCTATCCATCTACCCATCCATCCATCCATCCACCCATCCATCCATCCATCCACCCACCCACCCATCCATCCATCCATCTATCCATCCATCCATCCATCCATCTTCTTAGCCATCCATCCACCTACCTAGTGTTTACTCAACTCCCATGGTATATAGGTTATGTTAAACAAATGAAGACAGCGCAACAGTAAAACCCACAAGCAAAACCTACTAATGTAAGGCCCATGTCCACAATGGCTGGTAAGGTATGCTCTCTTGTGCAGTCAGGGCTGGTTGGCACATCTGTAAGACAAGTACTTTGGCCCTAGGATTCATCTTCTGACAGATGAGCAGGGTCTGGCACTTAGAGACAGGGTTTCCTTGAAAAAAAAAGACTCTTAAGTCCAGTCACCAAATCTTTCTTGAGCTCTCCTGTGCCCAACCCTTCCCCTCTGCTGGACAAGTCCTGCTCAGCTCTGGCCTCATAGATGCAAGGTAAGCTAAGCAACCAGTATACACTGCAGAGCTTTGAAGGCACTCAGTCCAAGTGGACACATTTTGCTTTATTGGATCAGGGAGGGTTTTCTGTAAGAAAATGTGTGTGTGCTAACTCTTTTGAACAAACAGCCTTTAAAAACTCAGCAGCAGCAAAGCGTGGGCTGGCAAGGTGGCTCAGTGAGCAAAAGCACCCACTGCCAGAGCCTGTTCAATCCCCAGAACCTCTAGCGGAGGGAGAACTGACTCCTCCCCAAGGTTCAACTCTGACTACCACGCTCACGCTGTACACATGCGTGTCCAAGCTCATAGACAACAATAATACATTAAACAAACAAATGTAATGTAAATAGAAATTATTAGCAAAGTATATGTGCTAGGGAAAAATCCAAATACCAAGTATCTGAACAAGGTAAAAGAGCCTTCCCCCACACGACACCAATACCCAGAAATCAGCTCCAGACCCCACCCCTACATCCTCATGCTTTCTTCCCACAAAGCACTGTGGAAAATGGGTGGGTGACCGTATGTCCTTTATTGCACAGTTCCTTCTGCAGGCCTGCACCCCACTCTGTCTCTCCACCAGCCCCCATATTTAACCAGTCCCCTAATGAGCAGTAGTGCTCACAACCTGGCTCTTTGGCCCTTTGCTGACACTCAGATCAGCCCACTTTGGGGAGTGGATGGTGGCTCAGGGCTGCTGAAGTACTGGATGCCCCATCACTCCCTCCCTTCAGGAAACCCTTCTAGGAGGCCATGATGGCCTTTGCCCCTTCTGACTAGGCTGAATAGTGCCTTGACCCATGAGTGAGACCACACTGTGCCCTTTTGTCCTTTGAAGAATTTTTAGCTCAGGAGCAGCCAAACAAGACAGCCATGATGGCACACCCAGCTCTCCAGGGCTGAAACATAACCATCTGTCTGAGACCAGCCTGGGCTACATAGCAAGACCCCGACTCAAAAAAAATTTAGCGAAATGAAAAAGCAGTTCACAGGGACACAGACTTTCTTCCCCAGAGACTTGGCATTTGCCTCTGCCTCCTGTCCTCTGTCCCCAGGGAGCAGCCATCACTGTCACCCCCTCCTGCTCTGCTGACCCCAGCAACTCCCTGGGTGAAGGGAAGGGCTGCCCTCCAGCACGTGGGCTCCTCGCAGTTTGCATTTTTATTTTATTTATTTTTTTTTAAGCACATTGTGAAATTCATAACACCTCATAATGACTTCCTCACAGTCCTGGGTAAAGGGAAGAGGGAAAAACCTGGAAGAAAAATGAACCACAGCAGGCATGGACTCCATTTGTAACAATATGGAAATTGATTGTTGAGGCGGAGGAATATTTTGTAGTTTGCTTAGCTGTGCTCGGCACTAATAGCCAAGAGCATTAGTGAACCCAGAGAATGAGTTATAGGGCACATTAAGGAGGCCTCGAGCCTCCAGGGCCTCCCTTGAAGGCAGGTTCCAGCCTGTGGGTCTGCCCGCCCTGGGTAACTGCCTCCTTCCTGCCTTGGGAGAGCTAGTGCAGGTTCTGCAGGTGAAGAGATACCTGAGTCCTATGTGAGGGAAAGACAGGCACAAGCTCAGCTTCTCAGCTTCACAGTCTTCCTGGGTGCTATGTTACCTTGGGCAGGAGGCTTGGCCTCTCTGGGTCTTGTAAAATAGTCAAGTTCATCTCTTTTACAGAGGCCTGAGAGGGGTCGGGGAAGGTGCCTAAGAAAGGAGTTTGCATATTGGCTCTACTCAGTGTGCCGGTTCCATAGGGGAGGGGCCGGCGCATAGGTGGGCGCCTGAGCAGCTGAGGGTGGCCTGAATCAGGGACGTACTGGGCCGCCAGAGGAGAAGACAAGGCTGCCTGGGACCATAGGGGTAACTGGAGTAAGAGGCTGTGGCTGAAAGGATTGCAAACTGGGATCAGGCATTAGGCAGAGGGAGGTGCTGACTACACAGAGCACTCATGAATGCTGAGCACCACCGGGCAGGCTTTGGACTTCAGCAACTGCTTCTGGGTGGTGTTCAGTCGGATCCCAAGTCTCAGTTCCCAACCCCACTCATCCAGGACCTGGGCCTTTTTCTACGCCATACCCTGGGGAGTCAGCATTCCTCCACAGTTTCCGCCCCTCCCCCATTGTATATCCATCAGCGTTTGTCTGCATACCTTGTACCCACAGGGGTGAGAAGAGCATGTTGGATCACCTAAAATTGGAGTCACAGATATTTGTAAACCTCCATGTAAATGCTGAGAACTGAACTCAGGTCCTCTGCAAGAGCAAGTGGTTAAGGTGCTCTTAACCACTGAGCCCTCTCTCTAGCCCCTCCTTCCAGGTCCTTAGGCCAGAGCCACATGTCTTCCAGCACCTCTGTCACTCACTACTCCATGCTTCCACTTGACCCTTTTACTCTTCCCTCATATGGTCTTCCTCTGTACCCTTGGCATCCCCATCACCCTGCTTTGTGCCCCATCTCCAACCTAAAGTCTCAGGAAAGTTTTTGGGATCTGATTTTTCCATTCATTCATTCATTTATTCACTTTATATCCCAGCATCAGCTCCCCCTCCTCCCAGGCCCTCCTCCCATCCCCTCCTACCCCCCCAGGATCTGATTTTGTCACTCCCTAGATTGTCTTCCATGAGCTCCAGCAACCCTCCGGAGGGTTTCCACACCTCTGGGGCTATCCTAGGCACCCCTCCTGCGATTCCTCCCTCTGGTTCTCACCGCCACACCAGGATCAGGTTCTCAAACCCGAGCAGCCATTGTATCTGCTACTGCTAGTGCCCAGGCTCTTCAGTCAGCTAGCCCAGGCTGGGGGCTGAAAATCTGCAATTCTCCAGGATGCCCAGAGATGCTGGAGCCAGGGAAACCCCCGGGGGGCATCATTTCCAACCCACAGAACCTGGTGCTAGTCTCCAACACTGCTTTGTGCCTATGCTGTGCATCTTTGCACCTGCTGAAAGACATTGCTCAAAATGGTCCTCTGCCAGGTTGGCTCCTGCATCATAAGCAAAGGACCTAGGTGCTGAGGGAGGGGACAGTTTTAGGGGTTCAGCCCCTGGCCCACCCTCAAAGTAGCTAGAGGGAGCAGAGGCCTCTGGGAAGCCAAGGCCACAGCCAGCCACAGCTCTGACCAGTCAGCTGACAGGTGACAGGGATGGGGCAGCTCTAAGGCACAGCCTGTGTTTTGTTTTAATCATGGTTGAGATGCTCATGTGTCCCTCCCTGGGGATGGTGAGGGGCGGGCCAGCGGTGGAGGCACCTCTGCAAACACCAAGGGAACTCAAGTCAGCATCACTGGGGTGGGAGGGACAGCAGTCCTGGACAGAGGCCATTCATTACATCAGGAGGGCACGGGAGAGCCCCAGAGAGAACGGATGGCTGCCTCCCTCCGTGGCTTCTCCAGCCAGGCCCCTCATCATTCCGAGGACAGCAATGCCAGGTCCTCACAGGACCCACCCTGAGCAGCTGGAAGTTGTCAGTCGCAGCAAAACTTCCAGTTGCATCCTTTCTGTGGGTGCCCTGGGCAGCGCTCATGGCCAGGGAAACTGCTCACCATACCTATTTTAAACACCAGTGTAATGGTTTATGGCCCATAGAGGGATAATTACGGAGTGCAGAACCCGGCTTTTATGGCCCCTCCTCCCCGGGGCACACTTAGAGAACAGTATGTGTCATGTAGCCAATTTAGATAATGATTCTGATAAAGATAAACGGAATTGTTTATTATAAGTAATTGGGTCCTCCACGGCCCAGACGGAGCAGTGAAGGGAAAGGTTCCTTAGGATATGGGGACCTGAAGACAAGGGGCTAGATGGGGCTCCTTGGTGGAGAAGGCAGGCCCGCCTCTCCCTTCCCCCTCCCTGCTTCTCTCCTTCCCTCCCTTTTCTCCCTCTCTCCTCCCTCTCTGGGACTGAATGGATCCTCCTCCTTCCTGCAGCCCGGGCAGAGGCTGCTCCTGGGCATAAATAAATCATAGGCTTTTCTGTTGAGTCAGCCGGGCGGGGGAGGCACCTGCAAGAAAGGGTAAGAGAAGGGCCCCAGCCTGGCCTGTGGTCCCCATGTGGTCCAGGGACAGCCCCCGCCCCCACCCCAAGTGCTGCAGGCCTTCTCACCAGGCAGCTGGCAGGTGCAAGAGGCTGGGGTCAGCCTAGAACAGAGGCCTCAGGGAGATAGTGGCCCCCTACAGGGGGTCTTTGTGAAGGATAAACAGAATTCAGGCCTTGCCTGTCAGCCTGCCCCTCAACACACACACCTGAGCCCTTAACGTCTTGTAATTATGCCTTTCCCCCAGGCAGGACCTTGGGAATGCGGTCCTTTCACCTGCCTGCCTGACCCCTCTCCCCCGGGTCCTGTCACCTCCTGAGACCTCCCCAGTCCTAGTACTAGACTTGGGTTCAGAAATCTGGGAGCTTAGAAATTAATGTCTCTGACAACAGGATCTGAGTCACAAGGTCTAGGAGGTGCGGACTCCCAGAGATCAAGGCCCCCAGCTGGTATCTCATCAAGCTGGGGTCTACTCCAAGAATCCCACAGACTAGGACTCAGGAAGGGGTAACCACCAAGCTTAAGTGAAGTATCTCATCTTGTGATTTAATCTGAGAGAGAAAGCCCCACCCCCCAAGTAAGAGCCATTAAGACAAAAATAAAAACCAAACAAAACTTCAAACCAGGGGACCTGAGGTGCAAGGGTTGGGAGGTCTCAGAGGTGGGACACCCGATGAGGCTCAGGTATCCCTACGGCCAGGACCCTTGAGAAGCGGTCCCAATAACAGAGGCTCTGTAGTCAATCAGACTCGGGTGTAAAGTCCTCACTGGACTGCCCGAGGCTTCGGCGGCTCCCTGGATTGAAACCCAAACCGGAGGAGCTGCCTGTCAGATACTTGTGATCTCCATGATTGAGAAGGGGTGGGGAGGGGGCTCAGGCCCGGGGCAGCCCCTGTGTGGAGTTTCAGGAGCTGAAGGAGGAAGAGGGGGTTTTCTCTTTCTTCCCTGTGTATCTGATGGCAGAAGAGGGAGGGCTTTGTGTTCAAAGGCTCTGTATCAGCCAGGGATTTGTTTGGGGTTCAGTGGAGGGGGGCCCACACCTGGCAGAGCTGCCTTCCTGCAGGCAGGGAGTCCAGAGGGGCAGTCTGAGCAGGCCTACATCCTAGGGTGTGTGTCCAGGGGAATGTGGCCGTGACACATGCAAATGCATGCCTGCGGTCTTCTCTCTGCATGCCTCCAGGCCAGTTTGTGCAACCACCTGTGTGCACAGCAGGTACAGGACAGACTGACTCTGGGCAGTCGGTAATATAGAGTTCAGACCTGGGCCTGAGTCTGGACAGCGAACTACCTGGCTTCTGTCCTGACATTTGGTCCTTGTCCTCTCCCTCAGGGCCTGTGGGAAAGGGGTGGGGGGGTGGGGATGGTGCCAGTCTGCAGGGCCTGTGCAGAAGGAAAATAGTGACCTGAACAGTTGGAGGAGCCTGTGAAAGTGGCCAGGCCACAGCCCAGGGCCAGGCGAGGTGGAAAGGTGATACCCAGAGGCTGCAGAGCCACGTTCAGCCCCACGCCCATCCCAAAGCCCTGCTCTCTGTTACATTTTGAAAACATTTTGTACTTAACCTTTCTCTTTTTAGGTAATTGTGAATTAATTCATACACAGTTGTCAGAATGTACCCACTTCTCTGGGTGCTAACATATATCAGTGTCACCTTGGATGTTGACACCAGCCTAATGCTCCAGTTTTACTTAGTTATGTGATTGTGTGTCCGTGTGTGTGTGTGTGTGTGTGTGTGTGTGTGTGTGTACATGCGCGCGCGCACATGCACGCAAGGCATGTATGGGTGAGGGTGTCTCTGTGCAATTGATTACACGTGTAGGTAACCATGTTTACCTCCACACAAGGCACAGAGCCAGTCCCTAGGCACAAGGATCCCAGCATTGAGTTCTAAGCGCCCCCTCCCCTCCCTCCCCTTCCCGCCCCTCCCCCTCCCCCTCCCCAGCCCTTTCTGTGCTGTTTGCTTTGTGATCATGGTTCTCTTCCATCTTCCAGGGCCCTCATCTCCACTCCATGCTGGCTGCATCCCGCCCTCCTACCCACCCAGGCCTGGTCATTCTGGATCTCTCTCTCTCTCTCTCTCTCTCTCTCTCTCTCTCTCTCTCTAACTGTTACTTCTCCTTTGTACCTGAGCTCTCTGTCTTGGGCTTGACCCCACCAGTTCTGCCTCTGTGCATGCCCAAAGCTCGCTCAGATGCAGCAAGATTCACCACCCTGCCCTGTCCCATCTCCCCAACCCCACTGTCTAAAGATCGGAACCGGTAGCTGGAGCTGATGCCTCCACAGTGGCTGCGTGTTGAAGGCCTCAAGCTCTGGCAATGCTGTGTGGTCCTGCCATACAGGGCCTGCCTAAGCACCCTGTGCAGAGAGCCGTCCCCGACCCTGGGCTTTCACAGCCCTTGGCCACCTCCATCTTAGTCCCGATTCCACTGATCCTTGGCTCTGTCTACTCAAGCTTTCCCTATAGACGGGAATAACTCAAAAGCACAGATCTTATCTGCAAAGACTGTGTCTTGGGGTGTTGGGGTAACACGCACCCCACCTAGAGGAGGGCAGGTAGGAAGTGAGTAGAAGGTAGGCAGGTCAGCCTTCTGTGCCAGCCCAGAATGAGGACAGACCAGGCAGGGGGGGAGGGACTGCCTGCTAGTCTCTGCTACAGATAGTAAGCACTTGTCCCAGATTGGGGAGGTGGAACTATTACATGACCCTGTAGACAAGATGTAAGGGCACAGTTCTGGAGAAGGAAACAGAGGTAAAGTGCTGAGCTCCTGTAGAACCCTGAGCAGTCCACAGGGATCAGGACTGGCTGGGGAAGAGGAAGGAGAGAGACTTGTGACACCAGCCCTGAGTTCAGCTGCCAGAGCCTGGATGGGTTCCTTAGCTACACAGCAGGCAGCAGTACTAATGTGTCCTGAGGTTCTAGAGGGGACAGGAGCATAGCAGTGGCAGGAGCCCTGGGAGAGCCATCTCTTACAGCATGGACAGCCTTGGGGAGGCTCCCATAGATGCCCTAGCCTAAGTCCACTGTCTGACATCCCAGCTCTGCCCCTCTGCCCTGATGTGGCCTCTGTGTTACCCCAGCTTCCACTCCCGATTAAATGGAGCCAGAGGATCCTGAGAGGGCCCGAGGGAATTGGGTAGGAGCACCTGCTGGCAAGGGTAATTCTGTCCCAAGAGGACAGACAGGTTAGACAGGAATTGAGCTTCAGGGTGCTCAGGCCCATGGACTGAAATCCTGCCTTTGCTCCCTCTCCCCTCAACCCAGCCAAGTCCCCCACAAGACAACAGCAAGGCGGTGACACCTGCTCACCTAGAACCCAGACCTGTGCCGGGCACACAGGAGGCAATCCAGAAACCCCTGTGGAGCCCACCATGGCCTTAGGCAGCTCTGTGGGCTGCATAGCGCTGCCAGCCAGAGTGGGCTGCTCTAAACAAAGGAAAGAAAGTATTTGCCAAATGGATGAATAATTTCTGGTTTGGTTTTTTTTTTTTTTTCATTTCATTCATATAATGTCAAATCCCCTTTTAATTTTTGTTTTAATTTGTGTATGTGTACCTGCACACCGTGGTATATATCCATATATATATACCATGATATGAGGTGAGGTAGATCAGCCCTCTCCTTACACTGGGTCCCTAGGATCAAACTCATGATTTGCCGACCTCGCTGCAAGCGTCTTTACCCATGAAGGATACTCACTGGCCATGATTTAACTTTTAAAGGTTGTTTCCCCCTGTTCTGAAGCTGGAGCCTAGGGTTTTGCACAAGCCAGTCACGTCTTCTCCCACTGAGCTCCTCGCTGGTTTAAAGTGCACAGTTCAGTGGGGAATCGTGAGGTCACAGGTTGGACACTGCTGTCTTGACAAGGAATGCGGCCTGGGCATTAGCAGTGCGTGGGAGCCCGGCTCTCTGTGGATGCTGGCTTCTTTCCTGCTTTAAGATGCACTTCCTATCTATGCTGCACCCTCTTTAGGATGCTCCTTCCCAGAAGGGAGGCCGGGAGCCTGCAGAGGCAGATACTTAGAAAAGCTCCCGAGCTAGACTTTCATGAAGACAGAGGATAAAGTTGAACCCTGAGTGTCCTAGCAGCCAAGGCAGAAGGGGAAACAGGAAGGGGTTGGAAAGCATCCATTATCTGGCCACAGAAGGCTGGTGAGTGCCCGGGAAACCTTCGTTTTTCCTGTTAGCAAACTAATTTCCCACACCCCTGCTCCCCACTCCCACTCCCACCCCCACTCCCACCCCCACTCCCACCCCTCTCCACACTCCCACCCCACCCTCCACAAGTTTGCATGCTGTAATGAAGGAAAATGGGCCTGTGTCAGATTCCCAGCCCTCGCCTGGCCCTGGTCCAGAGGAGGCTCTGGTTAACACTTAGATAAAATGAAATAATGATCAGGACCCTCAGAGGCCTCTCCCTTGGCTCACGGTTTCGGACGGCAAGGCAGGAATCCCTGAAGCCCCTGGGGAGATGTCATTGGGACTGGTGCTGAGAGAGAAAGCTGGGATGAGCCAGGGAGCCCCAGCAAGGATGGCGGCTTGTCTGTCCTCCCCGCTCGGTCTCCATGCCTTCTGAGGGTCAGTTGCAGTTTCCTCCGATGAGACCAGCACAGTCAGACTTCAGGGCTGCTCAGATGCAGTGGCTGATCACCACAAGGGGGTGCTGTCTTGAGTTGTTCTACTACGTAGTGAGCTCCATGTTCAGTGTCACTAATACCTCTGATAACACCATCAAAGGTGATTCCAGAAGTTGCTATGATGTATCCCCTGTGGACACCATGGAGAACACCTAGCCCTCTGACCTTGCTCTCTCCCCATCCAGATCAGCTGTCCACCTTCAGCTGCCGGGAGGCAGAGACCCACTCGGGTGTGAGCGCTGACTGGCTCCTGCACCTCTTAGTCCAGCTGCGCCTTTGAAACAGCATGGTGTGAGGCTTGAATATTTCATGTGTCATCCTGGGGCTTTGAAAAAGTAAAATGGACTTGGGAGATGGATGCAGGGGCAAACCCCAGATCCCATGTTTAAAAAGAAAGGTGGATAGTACCAGGTCTGTACTGGTAATCCCAGCAATGAGGTAGACATAGACTCCCAGGACTCTGGCCAGCATGGATTTACGGTACATTCTCGTCCAGATGAGAGATCCATCTCAATAAACAAGATAGACAGCATCTGCACTCATTTGGCCTCGTTCACACCTGCAAGCTCACACCTGCCGCGCACTTACACAGGAAGTGTACCATAGAAAGGTACGTAGTATGAGTTAGAAGCCAGAGGACCTTCCACTTGTGAAGAGAAAAACTTTGGCCACGCATGAAGTGCCGGAGAGTGTTTACCGGTGAGGTGGGCGAATCCGGTGACTGGGCAGGCACAGTGCGTGAGAAAAGGCGGGAGCATGGCTGCTTTCCATCCTCAGCAAATAGAACTCAGGAACTGTCTTGTTTTCCATCACAGTGATGCAGTGCAGCCATCTGATTTATATGAAGGAGAAGCTGCCAACCACGGGACCAGGGTTAGATCAGAGGGACACCTATGGGCTCCTAAGGGAGGGTGGGAGTGTGAACTGACTGTAGAGCCCTTGTCTCAACCGGGGTGTGGATGCTCCAGTCCTGTAGCTCCTGGGCCACAGTTTTGGGCGGGGTTTGATTATCTCATCATGCAGGTAACTGACAAACAGTAAATAAGATGTGCCTGTGGGTTGGCATGGGGACCCCAGGGATGGACTACACAAAGTTAGGTAAGAGGTCATCAGAGCTGGGTGTGGTGGAGCACACCTTCAATCCCAGCGCTCAGGAGGCAGAGGCAGGCAGATCTCTGCCTGGTTTGAAGAACAAGATGAAGACCGATGTCCACCACGTCACCTGTCACAGCCCCGTGTCTGTTCAGAAGGGGTGTGTTCCTTTGTTTTTCAGGCGAGTCCAGCCAGGGTTGATCATCTGGTTGGGGGGGGAGAACTACCCAGAAGCCTCAGGTCTGCACTTGGAGTATGAGAGGGAGTGCAACAGTGGACTTGAAGAAGACACAGAAGATGAGCTGAGGGGCCTGAGGCCAGCCAGCCAAGATGGCGATCACTAGGTCTAAAAGCAAATGCCCACGGAGACCTAAGTCCGGAAGCCATGGAAAAGTAAGGTAGAGAGAGGGAGACATTGAGATGGAAGGGGCCAGCCTGCAGAGAGTACAGAATGACAGTCTCAGGGGAGGGAGCAGGGAAGAGTCAAAGCCCTGGCTTCGGCAGCCAGGTGTGGTAGTGGGCAAACAGCTACCCAGCCCCTCCCTAGGGCCCAGGGCACCCCGCCTGCTGACCCCTGTGCCCTCCCTGCCACCTGCCGGCCCCCTCCCTCCGGTACCACATCCCCACCCCCCTGATTAGATTTGGGAAGGACTAATTAGATATAATTCATTATCCTCAAAAAATGAGATCAGAAATCAGGAGCTCTCCTCAGAAGAAGGTGGCCTCGCCCCTCATCCATCACGCGGCTAAGTAACCAATTTAAAGTCAGGCGGACGTACGCGGCGGCATTATTACCTTGTCACAAATATTTAGGGGAAGGCCCCCGAACAAGGCAGCTTTATAAATGGTTTTTTATCACATTAGTTCACAGTCCTTTGTCACCCAGTTTGCTTAAGATAAATGCTGAACAAATAATCGAATTATCAAGCCCAAACCTCCCTCAGTCATTTGCATAAGTTGCAGCCAGAGAAGCCTTGGTGTCCAAATCTGGAAAGGCTCCTGCCCCTGTAAAGGCCCAGCTTTGGCAAGGAGGAAAGGGGGGCTTCTTACTGAGAGCAGGAGGCCCATCCCAGAAGCATGAGGCATCCTGCGGTGCTGCCTGGTGTAGGTGGGCCAGCTCAGGGTTGAGATGTGGCCTGGGGGGACCTGGCTGGGGATTAGAGGCATCTGGACCTGGGGCTGAGCATTTGAGAGCAGATCTATAAAGTATCCCTGTCTTCACACACACACACACACACACATACACACACACACACACACACCCCCCACAGGTACACACACACACACCCCACAGGTACACACACATGCACATGTGCTCTCTTATTCGCTCTCTCTCTCTCTCTCTCTATCACACACACACACACACACACACACACACACACACACACACACCCTGTACACATATACCAGAGAGAAACAAACACAAATAGGCATTCATATTCTCTTTTCCTCTTCTCTCTCTCTTCTCTCTCTTTCTCTCTCTCTCTGTTCTGTCTGCTGCAACCAGAGCCAAGGCCTTTTGTCTTGCCCCAGAAGGGCTCTGTCACAGCTCTCTGAATGGAACCCCTACCCCTACTGAGCATGACAGCTTCAAGTAAGTCCTGCCCCAGGCCTGTCTGGTTCCTCTTCTGCCACCAGCACAGGGCAGGTGGTGAGGAACATCCCAGGCTTGGGTAGAACATGTCCAGGGGCACCCGCTGACCCCCTCCCAGCTGAGCCCAGAAGTCTCCCTCTAGCAGCAGCCCCTGAGTGGAGAATGGCAATTTCACGCTGTCTCCCGGAGGTCCTTCTGAGCCCCAGCTGGGCCAGAGCCAGGCTGGCTCTGTGGGGACTCACCCCAGCCCATGCAGTCGCCTTCACACAGAGCAGCTCCTCTAGATACAGACACAAGCTCAGCTTCCCAGATGGTTCCAAGGGAAGGTTTATGAGAGCTTCAGCCATTGCCTTGAAGGAGCAGAGGTGTCTATACTGGTCTAACCATTATCCTGTGTGTGTGTGTGTGTGTGTGTGTGTGTGTGTGTGTGTGTGTGTGTGTGTGTGTGTTGGGGTAGGGTATCATGTAGATATAACTTCTGACACCAGCATAAAAATCCTGAGAGCAGAGGATGTGGCTCATTTGATAAAGTGCTTGCCACACAAGCACGAGGACCTGACTGTGATCTCCAAAACCCAAGTGAAAAGCCAAGCATGGTAATACAAGCTTGTAGTCCCAGCCCTGGGAAAGCCAAGGCTAGCAGATCTCCGAGGATCACTGGCCAGTCTAATTGGGAAGTCTCAGGCCAGTGAGCGACTCTTTAAAAAGGCAAGGTACGTGAGACCTGAGGAATAGCACCCAAAGTTGAAAGGTTATCCTCTGGCTACCTACACACACACACACACACTCGTGAACACATGTGTGCACAGGCACAGGCATTCACATGTCTCTGCACACACACACACCTGCACACATACACATTCATACCTGCACACACATACACACACACCTGCACACACACACACACCTACACACATAAACACACATATACACATATCCTTGCATACACTCACATACCTGCACACATATACACACACCTGCACATATAAACACACACATACCTGTACACATATACACACACACGCCCCTGCACACACATCTGCACATCTGCACACATATACCTGCATACAAATACATACACATGGCTCTGCCTGCATACATGCCTGCGCATACACACACATACCTGCACACAGCACACACCTGCGCACACACAGAGTCTAGACAGATAGTGTTATGGTTATTTTGAATGCTTGGAGCCAGGTAGCTTAGAATCACATCCTAGGCTGACAACTGTGGAACTGGGCAAACCACTTCTCCTCTCTTTTTCTCCATTTTCCCTTCTGTAAACTAGGGTGGCAACAATGCCTACCTCCAAGTGTCTCTGAGGGATGACATTTGCAAAACGTTGGCTTGAAGCCTAGGACATGGTAAGCAGCATGCAAGCGCTGCACCTGTCACAGGTCAGGGCACTACAGAGGCCGGCATGCACACTTGAGGTGCACTTCATGTGCGTGTTTTACTAGTCAATCCTTTCTTCATCTGTGTGTGTGTCACGTGTGTGTGTGTGTGTGTGTGTGTGTGTGTGTGTGTGTGTGTGTGTTACACACACTTGCATGTACAGGCACATGTGGAGACCAGAGGCCGACATCGGGGACCTTCCTTAAACACTTCTCTGCCTTGTACCTCAGGACAGGGTCTCTCACTGAACCTGGAGCTTGCCACTTGACCTGGACTGATGGGCGGGCAAGCCCCAGGGCCCCTCCTGCCTGTCGCCCAGCACCAGGGATCCTGGCAGGAACCACTATACCCGCAGGGAGGACCCGAACTCAGTTCCTTTACCCACCCTCTGGCTTTCCCCGTCTTACACTCCTCCTTCCCCGGGCAGTTCAGAGAGGTAGGACTGCAGCCATCACTGAGCCAGCTGTGGTTCCTGGGGTACACTACGGTTCAAACATCATTACAAGCAGTGACAGTGCACTTTGGGGACACACAGGCAGATCACAGAAAGTCAGAGCAGGAGCACCTAATAGTCAAAGATCCGCAGAAGGTGTCCCTGTAACAGCAATGTTGACACTGGCAAGAGACACCAAGTCCCCAAGGAAAGGACTGAAAAATTGGCACACTGCAGACAACTTCTTTGGCTGTATGGGAAGCTTCATGCCCTGCTGCTCATAACCCATGTGGGCAGCCTCTGAGGCTGGGTGACCTGGGAGTCTATACACACCCTGCCCCTTCCCCCGGGGTGATAAAGAACTCCTTCTGGGCCAGCTTCTTCAGTGCACCAGTACAGACCAGGAGCTGGCTGATGCCTCCCACAGCTGCTCTGGGTGTGGCTGGTAGAAGCTGTCATGGGGAACATTGAATCTGACCTGAAGCACATGGTTGCTGTCCATTTATTGGGCAGTGGAGCAGGTTTAATGGGCCAGCCCTGAGGCAGCCTCAGAAGAGCCATGGATGAGGGCGGTCTCTCCTTCTCCAACTGCTTTTGCTCAGCTGGGCCCACAGAGCCTGGGGCGCTGTCTATCTCCTCCCTCCCCACAGCCAGCCTGTGAGCAAGCTGTGGCCTCCCATTGAGCAGACACCTGGGAATGCGAGGCCCTGGTGGGCAGGGCCAGACCTTCCCCTCGCTGTTCTCGAAGGTCCAGGGGTTCCCTCGGGGTATGGTCTCAGCAACAGTAACAGGGTGGGGGACACCTGGCCCAGTGTGACCTCTGCCCCACTAGGGCAGACCAAAGCACCTCTGGGCCAGTGGTCCCTGCTGCCCCAGTCTTCTCCCTACCTTCCAAACAGCTGGTGCGTCCAGGGAAGTGACCTGATGAATCAACAATGCAGGGATTGTAGAAGCCGAGCAGCAAGGGGAGGGGCCTTGTTCCCAGTACTAGGTCCACAGGGCACAGCACCTGCAGGACAGCAGAGCCCTGACCCCTACCCCCAGGCAGGGCTTTATCCCACAGAGGCAAAAAAAAAAAAAAAAAAAAAAAAGTCAGGGCAACCTGGACCCTCCTTCATCTCTTGCTATCTATCACCTGCCTGCTGTGTGGTGCTTGTGCAAATGACTTGACCTCTCTGGGCTTCAGGCTTCACATCTGAAGGGGACTCTAGTTCTTAGCATGTGCCTGATCAATAGATACTGACTGAATAACTCAGTTATTATTATCATTGTTGTACTGGCGCAGGAAATACTCATGCAAATTCCTTGCAAACCTCAGTTTCCTTAGCTGAGAAGTAGGAGTCTTGTTGCCAGAGGGCAGTGCCAGGGACTGGCTCCTGCCATAAGTCCTCTTGGCCTCTGCCCAGTCTAAGCACTGGCAGCCCAGAAAATTGCAGAACCAGTTCCCTGGCTGGCCTGGTGAGCTCCCACGCCCTGATCTTGGGAAGAGGGGTGCCTACTCCTCGGGTGGGCATGGGGGCCTGAGGAAGTGTGTGAGGCTGGGTTGGGAGTCGGTGGGCGGCCTGTTGGAACAGGCCCCAACCTGGGCACAGAGGGCTCATTGTTGCTGAGCCCAGCCTGGCTAGGTACCCTTGAAAATGGCTACCCTTGCTGAGTTTCACAAGCATCCAAGATGAGACAGTCCCAGGCCCTGTCCCGGACTGTGCCACCCCAGGCAGTAGGGGCCTTGTGCCCTCAGCTCAGGTGGGACCCCACAGAGAGACAGAGGAGGAAGCTGCAGCAGACACAGGACTTGCCAGCCAGTGAGGCCTTAGTCATGCATGTGCCTGGGAGCTGAAGGAGCATTGAACTTGGGAGCCAGAAAACCCTCTCCAATCCTGGTCCTTGCTGGGTAATCTGAGGCAAATGAATGGCTCTCTCTGAACTTTACCAGACCTGGGTTCTAGTTCCAGCTCAGCTATTCTTAACATTTGGGTTGCTTTGACTGAGACCTTGAACTCTGTGGGTCTGGATTTCATCATCTTTAAAACCAGCATAAGAATACTTTCTTCCTTACCAAAATGAGGCGAAGCACACATGGTGTGCACAGTAGTTCAGACCTGTAGGACTAGAACAGTAGGCTTGAGCCACCATCGCTGTCCTTGATGCTTACATTTGTTTGCATGGAACCTTGCTTACCAGTTGCTCACTCACTGGGCAGCACCTGGCAGGAGCCCCTCCCCCAGGGTGCACAGTAGAGAGCAGGCTCCAGCCTTGGCCTTGGTGGTCTTTCCCAAGAAATAGGTTCTCCCTAGAGCTGGCCACCCACGGGGCAGGCGCAGTAGGCCAGGCCTTCCTAGGGGAACCCCCACCCCTTTTGGCCTCCTAAGTGTGGGTATTTTTAGCCAGGGGGGTAGAGTTGCTGTTCTTATCTCTGTCATATATTTTTGCCACATGTGACTCAGAAGGATCTTCTGCCCTCATTGCACCAGCCACCACACCTACAGAGCCCAGACCTGAGGTCTATACCAGGACCTTACCTCCCACACCCAGCCCAGGGGAACACCAGGGAGATAGGATGCCTATCAGGTTACTCCTGGCTCCCGCAGCCTGCTGGCCACCCATGGCCTAGCCTGTCGAGGCTGCAGGGGTCTCACATCTGTTAAGGCGGTGGGCCCTGGTCCCCTTCCCCCATGCTCTGTGTCGTTTCCATGGCAATGAGCACAAATCCCCAGCCCTTCACAG
The DNA here is from genome assembly GCA_028551405.1 of Uromys caudimaculatus. Taxonomy (NCBI): domain Eukaryota; kingdom Metazoa; phylum Chordata; class Mammalia; order Rodentia; family Muridae; genus Uromys; species Uromys caudimaculatus. The sequence continues at coordinate 131,060,049 of CM052701.1, forward strand.
AGGGGCCTTGTTTGTTTTGCCTGCATAACATTGGAGACCAAGTTACAGCCCCATGCTCCCTCAAGTCCCCTATCCGGTCTAACCCAATGACCTAGTGATCAGATGGACAGCCCCATGATTTGGGGGGGCGGGGAGCGGGTGGGCAATATATCCCTTCCCTGAAGAGGCCCTTTATCCCCGCTGAGGCCAAGAAGCAGGAGCAAGAGGTGTGACCTCATGCACAGTCTCTGCTCCCTTGTCTAAAGGACGGGTCATAACATGGAGACAGCACGTGGCTCTACTCCACGATTAATAAATAGACAAAAAAAAAAAAAAAAAAAAAAAGCCGTACAAGGCTTTCACCGAATTTACCTTCCTTGATCTCAGCAGGGATAAAGGGATAGACTTCATCAGAAGGGTTGACACACTGAATAAATGACACCTGCACTGAGCTTGGCACCGGCAGACTCCACTAGGTGGGCACAGTCTTCTTCCTACTCAAGTTGAGGCTACATGTTCTCCAGGTGGGGTGGGGGGATCCACCGTGGCTCCCCGGAGCTGCTGGCCTGCCCCACCCCATTGGGGGAAAAGGTGGTACACCCTGGCACGGCCTATGACCATTCCTCATCTGCCCCTGCTAGGGCTGGGTTGGTGGGGGCCGGGCTGCCAGCCATGCAGTGACATTCAACAGCCCTGCTAAATGCTGCTCCCGACTCTGGTGGCTAAATTGAGTCTCAGTTTTCTTTAAATTAGTATTTATTACACTAATGCAGTTGTCACAGAGTGTTGGAAAGAATACTCACCTTGTGTGGGGGGTGCTCAGTACCTGCCATCATAGGGGGCGTGACCCGAGGAAGGGGCAGCCTCTTGCTAGGTAAACAAAGGCCCCCACCCATGGTGCTGGGCTTCTGGGATGGGTGGCCAATCTCTGATCTAGGCACACTTTCTCCTGGGTGGTATGTATACAGCAGGAGGGAAGCCTGTGGGGCACCCCCTCTCACCTCTCACCAGCCATGGAGAATTGCTGGCCTTTGAATAGAGCAGGCACCAGCTGCCCCCCAGCAGCCCCTGGGTAGCCAGCCTCCTCTGTGGTGGGGCCAGCCCATGCCAGCCTGGGGCATCTCAGCTGTGTCCCCCTGATGAGCAAGGGGGGCTTGGGCACTCCCTAAGGACTGCACCATTGTCTCCAGGGCTAATGCAAATGGAGGTCCAAACACAGAAGGCAGTGTGCAGGAGGCTGCGTACACACCTGCCAAGAGACAAAGGTGGAAAGGGTCCTCATGTCCCAGCTACCTACTGCGCACAGGTTGCCTAAGGCCCGCACCTGGCACCTTGGCCATCCTCAGAAGCCTCTGCTGGTTGGCTGTGGTCTTTATCCTGTCTCACATATTGGAAATACTTGATGGGAGACAGAGACTGGCCTTGAACTCAGATCTATCAGAAACATGGCTTCTCTCCTAGAGGCCCAGCAAGAGCCCAGGACCTTCCCGGGAGGAAACACTTTGAGAATCTAGTGCTTTGACTTTCAGAATCTAGTGCTTTGGGAAGGAAAGCATTTAACTTAGGAGAGCCTTGGAGGGACAGTGAGTGAGTGGGCCAGGGAGAGGGGACGGTGAGAGAGAAGAGCGGGAGGGAGAGGGGAAGGGGTGGGGGGTTGGGGGGATATGACAGGGCCAGGTCAGGAACAGTGAGAGCAGTGAGAGCTGCCTTTGTGTGACAAGAGCCATCCATCCTACAGCCGGTTTCCAGGAAGGGGCAGGGAAGGCTACTAGTAAGAGCAGAGGCAAAGAGAACAGGCAGAGGAAATGTGAACAGCAAGTGTTAGAGTCCTGGCAATAGTGGCAGGAGAGGCAGAGGCCTCTGCCCTTTATCTCAGTGCCAGCCAAAATACTATATGCATAATAAATAAATAAATAAATAAATAAATAAATAAATAAATAAATAAATAAATAAATAAATAGAAGGCAAGTCGAAACCAGCCTGCAGAGGCTGTGCTGAGAAGTTGAGGCTCTCTACCTCATTTGCTATGAACGAGAGTTGGATTTTCTTCCAGTGTGTGTGTGTGTGTGTGTGTGTGTGTGTGTGTGTGTGCGCGCGCGCGCGCGTGTGTGTGTGTCTGAATGGATAATGTATGCACATGTATGTGAGTACATGTAGAGGCCAGAGGTTGACATCAGCTGTCTGCCTATAACACTCCAACTTATATTTTGAGACAGTGTCTCCCATGAAACTTGGAATCAGTAGATTAGGCTAGGCTGATGGGACAGCAAGCCCTGGGAATCCCCATTTCTGCCTCTCAAGCCAGACAGCCTGAGTTTGATCCCCAGAACCCCACACGAACATGAATGGAGAGAAAGAACTCTACAGAGTTGTCCTCTGACCTCTCATGACAGGTGCATACAACCACGCCCAGTGTTTACACAGGCACAGGGATCCCGATCCCAACTTAGTCTCTTTCTCTGTCTCTCTCTCTCTCTCTCTCTCAACAGGGTTTCTCTGCATAGCTTTGCCTGTCCTGAAAATCACAGTGTAGACCAGGCTGGCCTTGAACTCTGAGAATCACCTGCCTCTGCCTCTCATGTACTGGGATTAAAGCTGTATGCCACCACACACAGCCCAACTTAGGCTTTTAGGTGCTTTACCTACAGAGCCATCTCCCCAGCCTGCAGCTGGATTTCATCCCCAAAGACTTGGATATGGCAGAGAGAGTTCAGGAGGCCAGTGGAGGACCTGGGCAGGTGGGTTTCTGCGACTTTAGCTCTGGAAAGTACAATGTGGTCACTTTCTCTCTTCTTTATACTTCCTTTTTTTAAAAATCTTTCTTACATCCCTTTATTTTTATGCTATAAAAACCATTGCTGCAGCCGGGCAGTGGTGGCGCACGCCTTTAATCCCAGCACTTGGGAGGCAGAGGCAGGTGGATTTCTGAGTTTGAGGCCAGCCTGGTCTACAGAGTGAGTTCCAGGACAGCCAGGGCTACACAGAGAAACCCTGTCTCAAAAAAACAAACAAACAAACAAACAAAAAAAAACCATTGCTGCAAAGCAGAAGTTAAACAACATGGGGCCGTCTCCTGTTGTCCCATCTCTATCCCAGAAGTCAGATGATCAAGGTGAAATTCCAGACCCTCCTCACAACCTACCTACCTACCTTTCTTCTTTCCTTCCTTCCTTCCTTCCTTCATGTGTGGCTGGGTGTGAGTATTTGTGTTCCCATGTGTAGGCAAGCACGGGTACAGGCGCACATGCCTGTGTATGCATGCATGTGGGGGCCAGAGGCTGACGTCAGGTTTTCTCAATCACTCTCCACATTAATTTACTGAGACAGAGTCTTGTACAGAAACCAGAACGCGATGCTTTGAGCTAGACTGGCTAGCGGGCTTGCCCGGGGAATCCTCTGTCTGCCTCCAGAGTGCTGGGGTTAAAGGTGGCTATCACGTTTTCATGAGTTCTGCGGACCTTACACTCATGAAGCAAGTTCTTTATGTACTGAGTTCCACAAATACAATACGTTTCTTAGGAGCGTGTTCTGAGCATGCTGAGTGTGTCCAGTGAACTGTCCGTTTCATGGGACCTATATCTTTGCCATCCTCTTGCCTGTCCTGCTCAGTAAAATGCTGAGGACCATTGCCCATGTCACTGCACACAGATTAGCCTGTATTGGCAGGGACAACCATCCAGGGAATTAACCATTTCCCTGCCAGGGCCTTGCTGTCACGCCCTCCACATCAGCAGGCATCCGAGTGCATCTGTCATTGTGCACATATGCTAACTGACAGGTGCTGGGTGTGAACACCATCGTGCTGCCCCGAGGCCCACAGAGAAGCCAAAGAAGTGGGGCAGTGAGCAACTGCAGGACCGCCTTCAGGAGCCTGCGCACCTGAGACCATCCTAGCTGGGTCACATGTTAGCCGGTGACTTTGAGCAAGAGACTTGGATGTACCCTCTGTGAGATGGGGTCATGGTCATGGTGTGAGGTCATGGAGTTGACTGAAGGAGCGGCCAGTGCTGTAGAAATGAAGGCAGAGCTTTAGGGACTTTGGGTATTGAAGTGACAACAGAAACCACAAGAGGGCCAAGCCCTGACTGAGGCTTTTGGTATTTAAGAAGATGAGACTGTGCTTCCAGCACCTTAGGAGGCACAGACTATGAACCGCAATTCAGGGAGGGACAGGCTGAGGGTCTCTGGAGTTTCAAGAAAAAAGGGGTGGCTCATGGGGCTGCTGAGATGGCCCAGAGGATAAAGACACTTGCCATGCAAGCCCAGAGACCTGAGTTCAATCCCTAGAACCCCATATAAAGAGGAATGGAGAACTGACCACCACATGGCATGCTGTCGTGGGGGGGGGGGTGAGCTTTGTGCCCCTTGTACTCTGCCTGTTTCACAGTAGCTGCTTAGCAAGTCCTGTCTTAGCCAGCTGTCTCTGAGTGGGCCCTGAAGGAGGCCCTTGGGAATGTGAGGGATGCTTCCGTTTGGGTCGTGGTTTGTGGCAAAGCAGAGAGGCTAAAGTGGGTCCTTGGGCAAGGAAGTGCAGATGAGGACACAGTGTCCATAGGCTTGGATAGTTTTGTCAACATACTGACTGGAACCTTAGAGGTGGATAGGGAAGGGAGCTGAGAGCTCAAAGGCCAAGGGAAGAGGGAGGAAGAGACACCAGGAAGTACCATAATGTTCATGGCTTGGGACAGAGACTTTTCCTGGGACAGTGGAGGTCCCTGAGCTATGCAAGGACCTTGGTGTGGATGTGAGGGTCTCTGTGGGTGGTGAGAGCAACTGAGGCAGATTTGGAGGGGATGCTGGAGTCCCCCTCTGAGTGTGTTGAGCATTCAGCACCCTACAGTCTCATTGCCATCTAGTGCCTGCAGAAGCAGGATCAATCTCCCAGAAAGGGAAACTGAGGCCCTGGATGAGTGCCAGAGGCCCAGGCCACAAAGCTAAATAGCAGCAGGATTGGAATGCACCTCTTCCAGACCCCAGAAAGACTACCACCCCATCCTGCTGTCTCCCAGTTTTATACCTCAGGGAATCACCCCATCCCCACCCCATGGTGCTGAACCAGGATATCTCCAAAATAACCACCAGGGAGCGGCCTCCCTTGCTCAGGTCTGAGAAAATGTCCTACACAACCCTCTTTGGTGAAGCCATCTAGACACAGGGGTCCATCAACCCTGTGGGCCATTAAGAAATGCACTCAAAGACTGCAGCAGGGGTGGGCTTTAGCCTGGTCTAGGGCTACCCAGGGTGTGAGGCAGAGACATGGAATGAAGACAGAGAGGGTGTGTCTTGTGAAGATGTGCAGGTGCAAGGCATGCCAGGAAGCCAACCCAGTGGGCGTGCAGGACTGTGGGGGGAGCTCAGGGGGCAGAGGAGGACATCAGCTGAGGGGCCCCCATGGTGTCTGTGAGGGGAGCAGACTTGGAGAAGCCGAAAGGAGGATCCATCGGTCCCAAAGCAGAGGGGGATGATGCCCCTCTGCATGTACCTGTGTCTCTTAGTGCAGGCAGATGGTATTCTAGTGGCTTCATTCATGTAGGTGTGACTCTGCATGTGGGAGTCACGGTCATACACATGTTATGGGAGGTTCCTGTAAGCCCGTGAGGCTCTGGGATAGGGCCAGGGCGATTTCATTTCTACAGCAGGGCAGAAAGAGAAGCCATTATATCTAAAGTCTTTCTGTGTCCAGCAGTTTCAGATGACCCTGAAGTGTCCCAAGCCACAGCAGGACAGAGGCCTCAGTGGCCATGGCAAAGGTGGGAAGTCCGGTGAGAGCTAAGAAGTCTTCAGAGAAGGCTAAGGACAAGGCCTAAATGGCAGCCAGATCCCCAGGTCTGTCTTATGGTCTGACCTGGCAGTTTTCCTGACCAGGCAGGTCCTAACCCCTTCTAGAACTATCTTAGCAAGGCATGGATGGCTCACACCTGTAATCCCAGCACGCTGGAGGCGGAGGCAGGTAGATCTCTAATGGGTTCAGGTCCAGCTAGGCTGTACAGGGAGTTCCAATCCACCCAGGGCTACATAGCGAGACTCTGTCAACAGGTAAATGAATAAACAAAGCAAAACTCAAAATATCTCTACGCCGCACCCGACTCTGAGCTACAAACTCCCTGAAGCCTCCCAGGCAGCTGGCACACACACGTATATGTGCGTGCAGACTCTGTCTATAAGTGTGTGTGACCATGCTTGGAGCTCTGCTTGCCGCTGGCTGTTTACACGTGCAGCTCTTGATTCAGTGGCCTGTGTCCGCGTGTGTGGGTCCATGTGAACAGCACGTGTGCATAGGGTGGGGCACCCTGAGATTTGCAGACATGTGTAGATGTAGACACATCTAAACAGTGGCTCTATACCAGAAGCTGAACAGCTACAGACAGACAGACAGACGTGAGTCTAGTATGCATGCATGTGCGCGTTGGCAGGCAGATGTATGCAGGAGGAGAGTGCACATAGACTGCCATATATGTACACACATTGTACTGGTGTTGCCAGTAGCAGTGTAGGCATTGAGAAAGCTCCCATGGTGTGGGAATAGGTGTAAGCCAGAGAAATCAGATGTTGTATGCACCAGCTCACCTCCCTAGGCAAAGTAGTAGTCGTATATGTGTGGTTACAAACATACACACGCTCATGAGTTTGGGACACCTGAGGAGGCAGACTGGGGGCCAGAGCAGTCTCTGGGCATAGGCTTCCTACCATCCTCCTGAAGGAATTCAGTCCCACCTCAGCAAACTAGTTCTGCCTGACCACGGCCACAGAGCCACGAGCTGGGGGGAGGGGCCGCTCGGAAGTCGGCCATAAATTTCTTGAGATGCTTTAATTTTTTAAAAGCCCCACGTAGATGCTTTGCATTGCGAAAACCCACAAATATTGAGTAAATGAGGTGTGCCGGCAGAAGGCCTGGCTGGTCCTGCAGCTCTCTCTTGCCCGCCCAGCAGCTGGGCCCAAGCTCAGCTGGGGCCCCTGGCCTGGCCAGCCCAGGGCTGAGGGGCCCATCTTTGTTCTGAGTAGGGCTCAGACTGCTGAGTGCCTGAGTAAATAGTCGCCACAGTAATCGCAGACTGATTCCAACTAATTAAATCCTGCGCCAAGAACCCACTCCAGCCAGAATCCCGTGAGGCCACGAAAACACAGACACCCCAGACGGGCTTTGCTCAGGGTCGGGCCTGCTGCTCTAATCCTGTATCTTTTGAAAGATAGGCGCGTCCTGGGATGAGGGGTCAGCAGGCCTGCCCTGTGCAGAGCGGTGGAATTTTTCAATAACCAGCAGCTGGGTCACCAGGCACACAAAGGCTGTGTAATATCCTGTGAGCTTACTCTGGTAGAAGAGCCAGCTCCCTCCAGGCCCAGGGCAGCCACCCCCCACCGCCCAGGCCCCAGCGGCCAGCGACAGGCCACTGGGCCAGACCTCCCCTCCCTGCCTACAGAAGGGCAGGAGAACTGAGGTCGGCTGCCTGGCTACCCCTCCCTCCTAGACTACGGGGCTTCCGAGAAGATTCATCCTCCTTATTAAAAACCAGCTTTGATGCTTCCAGGCTCCAGCTGTGCTTATGGCAGAGCCTGCCTGGGCCAGGACTGGTGGGATCAGACCCCTTACAAGGGCAGTGCATGGCCCTCACACAGGGAGACACTCAGTGCAGGGCAGCTCTCAGTAGACCCGTGCCTCTAAGAAGATCCTGGCAGGGCCAGGTACTGGCTGTTGACCTTGACTGAGAGACTCAGTTGTACCCTCTGTGAAATGGGACCATCAGTCATTGTGAGATAATGGAATAGAATAAATTAGATAGGGCCTAGGGGCTCTGCCCTCTGTCTCAGTGTCTTCCATAGCAACCTCCTTCACAGGCTCTTGAGGGGAAACCAAGTTTGTGCCCCAGGGGCTCTCACACTGTAAAGGGCCGTCCACGCTGGGAACCCCACAGCACATATGCGAGTGATTAGACGCTGCAGAGATCCGGTTTATTTTATTTTATTTTATTTTTTCCCCAAAGAAACAATAGTTGCCCCCTCTCTGGAGTCTGGAATGCTTTACGCCCAAGGTCTGGGACCCCTCATTTAAATTGGCTGCGAAGGGACAGACGCTGTGGCCATGGGAGGAGGTTGTTACGGATGGAAAGCCAGGGGCCCAGGAATTTACAATCCGTTACTTGAGAGGTGTCCTGCCTCCCCCTCACCCCACCCAGGCCTTAGCAGGCACGGCATGTGCTGTAAAGATGTCACACTGGGTAGGGGCACTGAGGAGCAGTCCAGAGCATGGCCTTGGGAGGAGGGTGTGCTTCCTAGACTGCACATGTCTGCTAGGGGAGTCTGAAGCAGAGCTCATGAGAGCCCTAGTAAGTGGGGACATCCCTCCCCGGGCAATGACCCAGTTGCTCTGAAGTTCACAGACCCAGTGCACCTTGATCAAATTGGGCATCTCTCACTGCTGGCCTAGGTACTAGGACTTGACACATGAGTCGTGGGCTCTTTGTTCTTCCTCCCCTATTGTATCCACCTTGCTGCTCCTCCTCCTCTCCCTCCTCCTTTCCCTCCTCCTCCTAGTATGAGTGTGTACATTCGTGTATCTATGTGCACGCGCCTGTGTGTGCCTATGGATGCCAAAAGAGGGTGCTAGGTCACCTGAAGCTGGAGTTCCGGGTCATTGTGAGCCACTTAACACGGATGTCAGGAACCAAATTCCAGTCCTCAGCAAGAGCAGCAAGCACTCTTAGCCATTAGCCCCTCTCCAGCCCCTGTCTTGCTGCTCCTGTGGGGCACTGGGCTGTAGCTGTGGGGTTTGGCCCAGGCATACTGCCTCTCTGAGCCTTGGTTAGCAGCTCCTTGCCTTCTGTAGTGGGAGTGAGATGCCCAGGCTCTGGGGAGGAGGTAGGAGCTGAGCTAAGCGGGTGTAGAGCCAAGGTGTATTAGGAGCCTCACCTGCATGTGGGGAGCACCCCCTTCCCCAGGGAAAGAACACTGGAGAGAACTTGCAGAGTGCATTGGGAAGCCACCAGCAGAGGGAGACCTGATACTCCAGGCCTGGGAGAGGTGAGAGGCGGGAGCCAGCTCATCACTAAGGAGGAGGGTCAGACCTGGGAACCCTGTGTGAAGGACGAGGTGATGGACAGGTGTGGTGGGAGGGAGCTCCTGAGCCCCTCAACAGAAGTGAGTGGTAGCCAGTGCCATTTCATTGGAATCTCAATGGGAGCTGGTCAGAGAGCCATAAGGGCGAGAGAGATGCTTCCCCAGGTTCCCAGGCTCCAGGGTGTTTGTTTAGCACAGTTTAGTGCTGTTTCTCGGCTCACGGGCGACAGTGACAAGGCCTGAGCTGGAGCAGTCAGTACTAGCACCCAATAGCCAGGACTTCCAGTTCAGAACAAGGACGCTCAGCATTAGGAACCTTCGGCACAAAGGCACAAACCCGAGGGAGACTGTATGGAAATGCCTCTCTCTCTCTCTCTCTCTCTCTCTCTCTCTCTCTCTCTCTCTCTCTCTCTCTCTCTGTGTGTGTGTGTGTGTGTGTGTGTGTGTGTGTGTGAGAGAGAGAGAGAGAGAGAGAGAGAGAGAGAGAGAGAGAGAGAGAGAGAGAGCATGTGCCTGTGGTGGGGGCAGGAGCTGAGTAAACAGCACTGCCCTGTCCCCTCTGCCTCTGTGGCCAGGTACACAGGCCTATTTGGACAGCTGCCTTGTCTGTCTGTCTGTTTGGGAGATGTTAGCTGATAGATGGGGGTGGGCTGGCTGTTAACCCCTGGTTGCCTGCAAGGCCTTTGTGCTTCCTGCCTCTGTCCAGGGGACAAGGCAGCTGCTGGGTGGCCCTGACTGGCCCCACCCCAGCTTCTCTTAAGCAGCCCCCCCTCAGCTCTGAGTCATAGGCAGAGCGAGGGGGGCTATGGGGTGCTGACAGCCTATCCCAGTCCACCCCTGAGCCAGGGGCGGAAAAAAATAGCGACCAGGGCCAAGCGCTCCTCTGTCAATCCAAATTCCCCTCTTGCCCCCCACACCCTGGGGATAGAAAACTCTGAGAAGGAAAGACACAGTCATTGCCAGACTCCCTCAGCTCAGCCTGTAGTAGAAAGTGAGATGAGGCTGAGAGAGAGAGAGCTTGGGACACTGTGGGGGACTAGGCTCACTCCATCTCCCCCTGGGTGTCTGTGGATGCCCTGAGATGAAATGAATGCTGTGCCCAATATCCTACATCCACCACCCTGTGCCCCTATCTCAGCGCCGGGGTGGGGGTAGGGCACCCCATCCATCCCTGAGCCCAGGGCTCACCCCACTCTCTATTGCTCTCTCCTAAACCACAGCTTCCCACTCCCATACCCCCAGCCTGAAGCTGCTCCGCCTCCTGCCTCCCACTGGACTCCAACTGCAATTCTTAGAGGACTCCAGCTAAGAGCCAAAGTGATCTTTTAAAAATGTAAATCACCCAAGTCCCTCCCCATTTAAAACCCTCAATGGCTTCCTATGGTTCTTGAGATTAAGACAAAATCCTTTAAATGGCCTGCAAGGCCATCCACAGGGTGCGGGTTAAGTAAATCAGGATTTGAGCCTACCATGAAGAACCTGGCAGCTGGAAGTCCGGTGCTCTGGGGAACAGTGGTAGGGGGTGCGTGTGTGTGTGTGTGTGTGTGTGTGTGTGAGAGAGAGAGAGAGAGAGAGAGAGAGAGAGAGAGAGAGAGAGAGAGAGAGAGAGCCAACCAGTTATTAGGAAAGGCCAAATTGTGGGCTGGGGGGATGCACGGGGATGCACGGGTCTACACACTCAGGAGTCACCTATCTCATTCTCAGGAAGGAGACCCCAGCCAAAGTACAGGTTTCCTCTAGGCAGGGACCAGAAGTCTCGGGATAGGGTGGAGGAGGTGGCTGCCTTTTGGACATTTCAGTAGTAAATCATGGCAGGCATTACCCAAACGTAAGTGCAGTTGCTTGTGAAGTCTGTAAGACCCGCCCCTTGGCTGGCTCCTGCTCTGCCCGGCTTCTGCTCTGCCGGGCTCCTCGGGTTCCATTTGTCCCTCCCCTTCAGCTTTTCTTTCTAGGTCAAGCCAGTGGTGCGTCTGGGTCTGCACACACTGCAGCCTTTCCCCAGAACCTCCCCTCCAAATTCTGCAGGGGGTGGGGGCTTCTCTGACTGCCTCTCCCTGGAGGGGCTGGACCTGGAACTGCGGTGCTGTCTTTGAATTTGCCTGTCCCACTTCTTGGGGGGCCACCCACCTGGGCAGAGCACACGCATGTCTCTTCTTACCCAGCTGTTCTCAGGGATCCACGAGCCCCAACCTCGTGCCCGCACACAATAAAGGGATGGGTGAGGGGAAGGAGAGGAGGTCTGAGAATTTCATCCCACAGGCGTTAGGAGATCCCACAAGGGCTTAGAAGGGCGAGAAAATTTTCGCCAGACTCGTTAAATGGGAAGGTGTTCTCAGAGGGCGCTGCAAAGCGTCAAAGCTGGGCTCTGGATCTCCATAGTAACTCGTCTGCCAAACTCTTGTCTCCCACGCCCAAACCGTGTGCCTTGGGCAAGTTACCTCTCTGCTCTGTGCCTTAGTTTGCCCCTCATCAAAATGGGGGTGTTGGCAAGGACCTCTCTGAGTTGCTAGGGGACAGATCCTGGGATCCCAACTGAAAGCGTGCGCGCGCACAGCCGGTGCTAAACGCTAGGGGGGACTGCTGCGGGCGCTGGGAAAGGGTTAAAGCTAGGCGCTTTTTAATTGTCAAATGACTGCGGGCGATTAGCGCTGGCAGCTTCCTCAATAATCGCTCTTCTCTGTACCTGCTGGGAGCTTAATTAAAAAACAAAGAGGCTCAATTTAAAGGCCATTACTATGCTAATGCAGCCGGGCGGGCGGTGATTAAGAGGCTCGCGCGGGCAGCGGGCGGCTGGGGCGGGGCGTGGGGCGATCAGTTACCCACTAAACGGGCCAACAGGAGAGGGGTGTCCCCAGGAGTGGCCTTGTTTGGCCTGCCCAGCAGGGGCATCGGGCTTAACCTGCAGAGCCACCCCCAGCCTGCAGGAGAGCCCGCTGGCCTTTGAGAGGTCTAACCCTCATGCCTACAAGCCTGTAGAATCACTCAGCCGGCCCACTCCTGCGCCCACCTCAGAATCCTGTTGAGGGGATCATCTTGGAGACTTGTTCTACCCACCAACTATAACCGTGTCACCTCATGCCAAGAGCAACCCTCAGGCCCCCGTATCTTTGACACCACTTTCTTTCTCATTCCTCCCTAACCACCTTCCCAACAGTGTGGTGCCAGCCTGGGTGGCCCTGGCTTTGTATTGCGAAAGGGACCCTACCTTTCTAGAGGTGATCCTGGGACCTTTGAAGGAAGACTTCGTGTGTGGCTGGGAGCTCCGACTGGCCAGATTTTATCAGGGTGGCCTATGGTAGGACCTTATACATGCTTCGCAAGGTGCCAGAGCAGGGCCAGAGACTGTGTGCAGACATGCGTGGTGGAGGAGAGAGAGCCTTGGACCAGATCTCATGGTAGCTGGAGCGCCTGGGCTAAGAAACCTTGTGCTGTGTCTATGGCTACACAAGGGAAGCCGGAGACAGACAGTAAGTGAGGAGAAACCACCAGGAGAGAAGTGAGCTGCTCACCTCTATGCCTTGGGGCTCTTTGAAGAGACCCAGACTCTGAGAAACAAGTCACAGGAACCTGGGGCGTGGGCCAAGAAAAGGAGGTAGTGCTGAGTCCCCAAAGGACAAGAAGTAACACACTTAGGTTCTGGGGACACTTGCAGTCCACATAAGACACCCCCCCCCCCCCAGACTCCGTCTTGACCCTGGGTGAGTGTTTTCATTGGCTGCCTGGTAAGATCTGTGAAAACACACGTCAGTGGTTTAGTTGGCAGCTTGAGAAACGCCCTCCTGCGCCTAGGGGAGATTTACCTTGGTAAATAAAACAAGGCGGTATGGAGTACAGCTGCCGGAGGGAGGCTGAGCAGGTTTAATGTGTCGCTTGCTCGACACTGGCCGCCTGCATGGCTGGGGTGGGCAGAACTGCAGCAGAGCAAGCACCCTTTAAAAATGTCAGGGGGGATAATTTATCTCAATAGAAATAATTTTAGTAAAACAAAACAATGAAAGGGGAAAGAGTTGTAAATTATTTAACTATACTAGAAAGAAAATTGATCAAAAAATTAAATTGCCTTAATGGAGTTTCTTCTAGAACACGCTTGCTCAAAGGAAGTTTCTCAACATTGATAGAACCCTAATTAAACCCTGCTGCAGACAAAAAAGGCAAAATCTTTGGGGTGAGAATGGTGGACCACAATACCAGTTTGGGACAGTGCTCTACCCCACAGTGGTGTCCGGACCCCTCCCTTTGAATGTTTCGCTGCTGTTCCTTCTACTAGGACAGCCTGTGGTTGTGACTTGGGTTCTACTCCCGTTCAGTCCTTGTCACCAGGCACAGCAATTGGCCATTGGTAAGTGTTAACACTTCACATTGCTGTGAAAGGTTGGGTTGGATGGATGAATAGGTAGTCTGTGTGGATGAGGGGGTGGCAGGGTGATGGGTAGGCATGCCCATCATGTAAAATGGATGGGTGGGTGGGTGGATGGGTGGGTGGGTGGAGGTGTGGCTAGAGGGTAGATGGATGGATTGGTAGATGGTTGGTGGATAAATGGGTGTATGGATGGGTGAACACATGGATGGGGAGATGGCAGATGGATGAATGATGGATGCAGACGTGAGTGGGTGACTGTCTGGCTAGACTGATTTATGGATGGATTATGGATAAAGGGATGGGTGCACGGATGGGTAGGTGAATGGGAGAGAGGATGGGTGCGTAGCTCGTGAGGTAACTGTATGAGTGGGTGCATGTATCTCGTATGGACAAAAGGCTGCGCTTTACCTTCAGCTACTGTGTGTTGGGCCCAGAGCCTTGCTCTCTGTCTGACATTTGTTCTTACCAACCTGCCCCAATCTATGACGTGGGGTCCTCAGCCTTACAAACAGCCTGTGTATTTCTCATCCATGCCTCTGCTCTTGCAACTGCTCCCTCCTGGTGTGGCCTCTCTGCTTGTCTTCTCTACATAGACTGCAACTCTCAAGTCAACACCCCCCACACTGGAATCCTATGCAGCCTTGAGAGAGAGAGAGAGAGAGAGAGAGAGAGAGAACAGGCCACTATCATATGTAGAGAGGTCAGCAGACAACTTTGTGGAGTTGGTTCTCTCCTTCTACCTTTATGTCAGTTCCAGGGATTGAACTCAGGTCCTCAGATTGTACAGCAAGCACCTTTACTCAATACACCATCTTGTCCTTCCTCCTCTGAGATATTTTTTTTAAATATTTATTTGAGATAGGAACTCACTCTGTGGCACTGGCTAGCCTGGAACCCACTATGTACGACAAGCTGGCCCTGAACTCGGGGCAATCATTAATTACAGCTGAGGGCCTCTATCTCTAGCTCTTCCAAGGCCTTTGAAGCCACAAGCAGGTGTTCCCTGCTGCCAGTGCTGCCTTCTACCTGCTCAGGTTTAGTCCCAAAGTCCTTCCTGGACACTTGGCTCTGGATGCAGCCCACTTTGGCCATGGAAGACCCCAAGACAAAGCCCATGAATCTACATCTCATGGTGTAGGCGTTCTCATCTTCTACCTGGGCTGTGGGGACCACATAACCCTTCATGCCCCTAGCACCTGCAGTCTGGGTCAATGGGCTGGTCACTCTGAGCTGACGGAGTGAGACAAAGTTATCACTAGATGGGCAAGAGGGAAGCCACTGAGGGCTTCTAGAACAAGGACCCCACAATAAGGCCAGGAGAGCAGCAGCCTGACGCCTTCTCTAACACCATTTCCCTCTTTTGTAATGAGACTGGACGCGCCTCTAGTTAGAGAAACAATCAGTGTGCAAAGAATGCTTGGAGTCTGGTCTGTAGGAAACACTCAATAAATCTTTGAGTGTAGTAGTAACAGTACTAAGGGCTGTTGGATCCAGAGACAGGAGCTGGTGACCCCAGTGAAGATGGGGGAGGGGAAGGGACCTGGCTCAGCTCCTGGGCTGGGGTGCACAGCAGGAGGGAAGGAAGAGGCAGTCAAAAGCCTGGCTCATAGGTGCTCATCAGTGTGGTGAGTGAGGGCAACCCTCTCCGTGTAGTTTAGGATAAAGTAAACTATTGCTTTTCCCGCCGCTACCTCCCTAGTGATGGGATCGATGCTTGCCTTTCTGTGGTGCTAGGGATCAAACCCAGGGCTTCTTGTATGCCAGGCAAACTATCACTCACGCTACCTAGTCCTGGGGGCCCAGACAAGAGCCTGTAACCATGCTCTTTAAACCCAGACAAAGCCCTTAGCCTGGTCCCTCACATACTTGGCTGCCTTAGCTGGCTTTCCTGAGGTTCTTTTGCCTGGATCAGCATCCTGAGGTGGACCACAGGGCTTCATGGGAAGATGTTCAGATGGGGAGAGAGTGGGCACTGATCCACTTTCCTTCTGTCCTGGGCTTTGTCATCCCTGTTTATTACCCAGGGAGGTCTGGTTTCAGACCACTGTCCCACACACTCCATGATGTGTTCCTCTGAAGATAGGAAACAGATTTTCAGGTGGGAAGCCACATGGTATAAGCTTATTCTATAGCGCTACATGGGTGTGTCCATGGGTGTGACTGTATGCTTGTGCTCACGCCCATCTGTGTGTGTGTCCCTGTCTAAGCTTCTCCAGAGCTTCAGATGGCAGTCCTGGTCACATCCTGTCCAGAGCTGAGGCCCCATTCTCTCCTGCATCTCAGCTTTTCTTCTAATGACTTCTCCCCACTGAGAGGTTGAAAGGCGCAGACCTGCCCATCCTCTGGCATCCTCCTCTTCAGAAGGTTCCTTCTTCAGGATGCCTTCTCTCACCTTTGCCCAGGTTACTCGGCTGATGTCCTCAATTCTGTCTCTTCTCATCCATCATACCTACATGGCTGCCAGAGAGAGGCAGTTAAGATACCAGCCCAGGTGGCCACAGAGGTGGCTTAATGGGTAAAGGTGATTGTCACCAAGGCTATGATCTGAGTTCAATCCCCAAAACCCACATGGTAGAAGGAGAGAACTGACTCAGACAGTTGTCCCTCCCCCCTGCCAACACACACACACAAGCACACACACACACACACACACACACACAAGCATACACACACACACACACACACACACACAAGCACACCATACAAACTATTGAATAAATGTTTTTTTAAAAAACCTTTTAAGTGCTAGTCCATTAGCTCAAAGCCTCCCCAAGTTCCACCTACACCTGGGTCCCTCCCCCTCATTCACCTGCTCTGCCCACAGTGCCCTGTGCCACTTCCTGGCACCCTGTATGCACTCTGACCTCAGGGCCTTTACAGTGCTGTTACCACAGCTGGGTCCCCTTCCCTGGATGCCCCGCTGCCTCTGACTGTCCCTCTGAAACTGCAGCCTTCTGGATTCTCTGTCACTGTCTGTGTTACTTTATTGTCTCCTTTTGTACCTTGTGAGTGTGGTGGTCTGTTTGCTCAGACAGACACACTTCTTCTCACCTTAGAATGCCCCCTCTGATGTGAGAATGGAAGTTGAGGAGGGACCTGGGGTGAACTGTCTCTTCTGCATCCAGATCCATCCCCATTTAGTGCCTGACATGGAGAAGGTACCAGTGTATGTATTCAGAATCACTGAATGTGTGGAGATAGTACCTCAGGCTCCAAGCTGGGCTGGTCCCTGCCTGCCTGCCTATGGCTGTGACCTCCAGCCCTGGCTGGGGCCTTCCCACTGTGCCCCGGAGGTGGATCAAAGAGCTAAGAGATGCCTCGGGCTGGCCCTCATGCAGGCTGGGCAGGCAGCAGGTCAGCAAGGCCCTGCCAAGCCCTGGCAGGCCAGGAGATACCACAACCGTCAGCCAGCAAGCATGGCCAGCCACGCTGCAGCACATTCCAGCCGCCTGATTGACACGCACTCCGGGCCTGCCTGCGGCTCCTGCCGCATCAAAGCAGATGTTTGCAGCTGGTTTGAGTTGGATCCCATCAACAGGCCCCTTTTTGTCTCCAAATAAAAAACAGCTAAGCCCGGAATGATAAGGATGCATAGGCACACGGGGAAGATGTCAGTAAGTCTCAGTGATGGGCTGACTCTACAATCCCTGCCACTCCTACTGTCCAGGACCTTGTCATCCGGCTCAGGAGACCTGCCCCTCACCCCTGCAGCTATATCATAGGGTACCACAGCCCCCGCGGTAAGAAGCTCTCACCACACCACAAGGAGTTCTTACTATCTTGATCCCATCAATGGAACCTAGGGTCCTGCTCCCACCTGGGTGTGGCCTGAAGAAGAGGCTACCACACCTGTTAGATGGGCATCCAAGCCTCCATTTTCTAACAGGGAACCTGACTGTTAGGTCCCCAAATCAGGATGCTAGTAGGGCAGAGCTGGGATTTAAAATCATTCCTGTCATCCCGAGAACCAACTTCCTAAGCCTGTGCTATGTCCCCACCCCTAAGAGGCCCCCAACATTGTCCCCCACATTTGGCTGTCCCACCTTCCTGTGGTGAACACAACCTGGCAGATCACCTGCCACACTGTGGCCATCTCTACAGGACCAGGCAGCCCGGCTCTGTGCCCAGACATCTTCAGACCTGGCTATCAGAAGGATGACAGATGAAGCAAGGGAGGTGGCGTGGCGGGCACAGAGAGCCACCAGGACAGTAGCACCCATTCACATGCTCTCTGTTGGGCAACAAGTCCAGCAGTGGTGTGCAGGAGCTCTGGGGTTTAGCTAGGGGTGGGCTTATAGGAAGCTTCTGCCTCAGCCATCCTGGTCAAGGTGACATTCTGGCAGACGTCTAGATAAAGAGGCAGACAAATAGACTCCTTAAGTTGTGTAGAAGTGGAGGGGGCCAGAGAGAACAAATCTGTCTTGTTAGTTAAGCAATATATATATATTTTATATATTTATATATATATATATATATATATTTTTTTTTTGAGACAAGATTCCTCTGTGTAGTCCTGGCTGTCCTGGAACTCACTTTGTAGACCAAGATGGCCTTGAACTCAGAGATCCAACCAACTGCTTCTACCTCCCGAGTGCTGAGATTAAAGGCGTGTGCCACCACGCCTGACCCCAGCAGTATTCTTAGAGCTTCTTAAAGAAACATAATTTTTTCTCACTCAACCAGGCAGTGATTTCATTTTTTCACAAGGTTGTTCATCCATCCAACAAACACTAATAACCTCACCGACAGAGCCAGGTGCGTTAGGCCAGAGTCAATTCCTAGTTCTGTAGAGATTTTGGACACATAGATAGTGGCTGAGACTCTGCATCAGGGAAGCCTTCCTGGAGGAGGAGACCTTGAAAGATGGGCTTTCTAGAAGCAAAGGGAAGAGTGAGAGACAGGAAGCAGATGGCATTTGCTATGTTTCGGGAGCAGCAGAAAAACATGGTGGCTACTGATAGGCCTGGTAGGCCTGGGTGTGGCTTTAGGGCCATGATTTGGTCTTGAGCTAACTTTGAGATGTGCTCTTGTGTTCTGAACCAGACTGAAGTCTGATGTGACTGGCAGTGTGCCAGTTTTCTATCACTGTTACAAAATCCCCAAGGCAACCAACTTCTTTTTTTTTTAAAGATTTGTTTGTTTTATATATGTGAGTACACTGTCGCTGTCTTCAGACACACCAGAAGAGGGCACCAGATCCCATTACAGATGGTTGTGAGCCACCATGTGGTTGCTGGGAATTGAGCTCAGGACCCCAGGGTTAAGAACAGCCAGTGCTCTTAACCATTGAGCCATCTCTCCAGCCCGGCAATCAGCTTCTAAGAAGGAGACGTCTATTCTGACTCATGATCTCAGAGGGTTAGTTCCACGGTCACTTGGTCAAGTGGCAGGGCAGAACATCATGTGGTTGCCAGGACCTCAGTACCCTCTTCAAGGCTACAGCACAGGGACCTCTCCCCAGTCCCCACCTTCCAAAGAAATGCTGTCTGCTAATGGTGCCACAGGCTAATCACATATGCAAATGTCTTTGTGAGACATTTTCTCTTCAAACTCTAGCAAGGAAGTAAAACTAAGTTCTTGAGTGTCCTCAATCTCAATTCCAAATCCATTGAGAAACGCTGTGTCCACTGGGAAGGAGTCTGGTGTTACAAGGCCCAAGAGGCTCGGACTCATTGGAGCTGCCCTTTCTAGAGCTGAGGGAGGTCCCACTTGAGAGCCACACATGTGGAGTAGAAGTGGACGCCACAAACTGTAAAGCACACTGGGGGGGGCATATGCTGCACATCGAGGCAGAGGAAGGGAGCTTCCACCCAACGAAAATGCTACACCAGGGCTGGGAATCTTGGAGGGACAATAGCAGTAATCAGGATCAGTCCCCATTTATCCATCCAACCCCAGGATCCTTGCCCCAGCCTGCTACATCTGTCAGTGTCCCCATAAAGTACGTGAAGACACTGAGGCAGATGGGTAAGTGCAAGATGCCAGGGCTTGAAAGTGACAGAACCAGGGCTCTGAACTCAGCATGTGCCATTTGGACTCTGGGGGCTAAAGATAGCTAGGGTGAGGACATCTGGCTGAGGCCAAGTGTGTGTGCTGCTGAAGATCTGTGCTCCATGTGTGCTCCACAGTGCTCACTGGCTAGGAAGTTAGTCAGTGGCCCACATTCAAATCCTCTGCAAAATACTGCATTTTCAGACTTTTTATTTAAATTAGTCTCTCATGAGTTTAATAAATTGTGCTTCAGACAAACCAAATGAATTGCTGCTGGAGACAGGTTCTCACAGCCTGGGACTCGTCCAGAGAGGGAAGACCTGACAGCAGACTGTTTTACATGGTGATCGTTGGAAAACGTGCAGATGGAGTGATTTTTTTTTATTTTATTATTATTTTTAGGATGGGTCTCATGTATCCCAAGCCAGCCTCTCAGTCTCTGTATGGTCAAGGAGGACTTTAAGCTTACTGAATGTTGGGATTACAAGTGTATGTCACCACGTGTGGTTTTATGCAACGCTGGGGATCAAACCCAGCTCCCTGCACTCTCAGCAACATGCTGGGCTGTATTCCCAGCCCTCGGTTTGGTTTGTAAAGAAACCCAGACCCACTGAGGACAGGAAGAATCACGGGGTGTGACACGGACTGGGCCTCCAGGAAGCTCATAACCTTGGGGGCAGACACACAGGCTCAGCAGCCAGAGACAAGGCTGGCTGAGCAAGTGTCTGCCTCTGCCCTTCAGGTCGGTGAGGATTTAGAGAGATGATGCAGATGGCAGACACCAAGCCTTGTCTACTCAGACCTGCCCTGAGATAGATGGTCTCTGAGTCAAGAGAGCAGGGCCCTTTGGGGCTGATGAGAGCAAGAGGGTCTGACCAGAGCCCAGGGGATTCTGCAAGGCATGCTGGGACTTGTGCACACAGCCAGTGTCAAGAACCTGCTCTCAGAAGTCACAAGCATGGACCACAAAGGCATCGTGAGCATAGCAGACGGTACAGGGCAGAGAGGGCAGGTCAAAGTGGAAGGCCCCAGGCTGGAGAGATGGCTCAGTGGTTAAGAGCACTGACTGCTCTCCCAGAGGTTCTGAGTTCAATTCCCAGCAACCACATGGTGGCTCTCAACCATCTGTAATGGGATCCGATGCCCTCTTCTGGTGTGTCTGAAGATAACTACAGTGTACTCATATAAATAACAATAAATAATATTTTTTTTAAAAAAAAAGTGGAAGGCCCTCTGCACAAGCATAGTGACAAGTGCCACACAAGGACCTAACCTCCCCCCCCCCCCGTCATCCCTTGTCACTCTGCAGTTAGCTAGGAACAGGCTTCCGGCCTCCCTTTTCAAAACAGGGCTTTTCTATGTAGCCCTGGCTGTTTTGGAACTAGATTCTTTAGACGAGGCTGTCCTTGAACTCAGAGATCTGCCTGCTTCTGCCTCTCGAGTGCTAGGATCAAAGGTGTGCACCTTTGTTGCCGACTGGCTTTTTGTTTGTTTCGTTTTGTTTTTTGAGACAGGGTCTCATGTAGCCCAAACTGGCTGGCCCTGAACCATAACCAGAGATGACCTTGAATTTTCACATTTTTTTTTATTACTGTGTGTGTATAATGGGAGGGCATACGTGTGACAGCATGCACATGAGGTCTGCTCTCTTACTTCTGTGTGTTTGAGGGATTGAACAGGGGTTCAGACTTGTGCAGCAAGCCCCAGTGAGCCATATCACGGGCCCCGACTTTGAACTTTTGATCCTCCTGCCTCTACCTCCTTAGTGCTGAGATGACAAGTGTTTACTTCAGTGCCTGGTTTAACATGGTGTGGGGGATTGAACCCAGGTCTTCATGCATGCTAGGTAAGCACTCTACCGATTGAGCCACATGCCCAGCCCAAATGTTCCTATGGATGGAGAACTGGAGCTCCGAGGCTGTCTTGTCCAAAGTCACAAGCAAGGTGGATATGGAGTTAGGGGATAGGGCGTTCAGCTAGGACAAGCATCTTGAAGTTGTGGAGCCAAGGTGTGCCCCAGCTCTGTCTGCTTGCAGCTTTAAGCTGATAGTCTCTGCCTTCCGTGCTGAGATGCAGGCTTCAGCGCTGAGCCCATTACACAGAAAGCAAGCTAAGGCTGGGAGAGAGGAATTGCTTATGAAGCTTCCAAGTTTGCATGATGTCAGTGCCCTGCCTGTGGCTGGCCTGCTTCTCCTTGGCTCTCTGTGGCTTCTGTTTCCAGCCATGTGCCCATGATGAAGGGACTGAGGGAGAGAAGGGGATTTGGAGAGAGGAGGGAACCCCCACTTACACACATACACACGCACCCGCCAGTAGCTCTCGCTCCATCCCTGCATGGTAGACAAAGCCTGCCCCATAATTGGGAGTGAGTATTTCATCCGTGCCCCCCGATGTTTTATTGGGTGGAGAGGTGCTCGGAGACCGAACGGATGGCGCATTCCGTTTATAAAGTGCACGCCGTTTGTTTTATTTCCCAGGCTCTTGCAATCTAGATAACAGATGACACCCCGAGTGGCTGTGCTGCCTGGAAATGGCTGCTGGAGCCTTTGGAGGGGTATTAATAATAGATTGTGTTGATGAGCATGGAGAAAGTCGCAATCCACCCCCTGCTGCCAAGGCATTAGTGTGGCTGTTGAATGCAGGGGAACAAGCTTTGTGGCATAGTCGCTGAATGCAGGTCACCCCCAACACACACCCGGCTTGCTACCTTCTGCAGCCTAGGGAGCTCTTGCATCTTGGAGCCCCACAAGATGTGCTGACTCTGGCCTGGGACCTGGCCAGTGCCCATCTGTTTAGAGCCCTGTATCCCTTACTGGGCACCTTGGTCAGTCATAGAGTGGCAGTGAGGGGCAGGCATCTACCTCTAAATAGGGATCCATAGTCAGACAAGTTCCCAGGAGCCTCTGCCTACCTACAGTTGCCAACGAGACAGGTTAGATTCCCCTGAATAAAACCACCCGGCCTGTGCCTTTCTCGCAAAGCCACAGCTGGCATGGGCCTAGAGGCCCATTGCCTCAAGCACCTGGTCTGACCTTCAGTCCTACCCCAAGAATTTGCACGCCCACCCACAAATGCACACAGAGTGCCCCTGAGAACTAGAAGGAGCCATGACATGCCTTGAGATGTCCGCACTAGAGTTGGGACCCCTAAGAGACCTGCATGGTGACTTCTTGATTCACATGTTCAGTGTCATCAGATCTTCAGGAAGGTCTTCTGGCTCCCTCATCTTGCAGCAAAGCAACCTGAGGCAATAAGGAAGCTCAGAGGTAGGTAGGGGAAGACACCTCCCCTAGACCACAGTATTATCAAGGAAGCCTCTGAGAAGGCTTCCCAGAGGAGGTGGTGTTGGAGTTGGGTGTTGTAGGTTGAATAGGAGTCTGCCAGACTGAACAGAGATGGGTACTGGGCTTGCCCCGACACTGAGTTCTCTGGCCAGTGCCAGGGCAGTAATCAGAACCCGAGGAATCCCTGTCCACTGTGAAACAGCATTTTGTCGTGGGCGGTGCTGATAGCAGCCCCAGGAAAGGAGACAGGGTGTGAGCCTGGCTTTTACGGCTGTCCCTGCTCCAGAACCGATTAGCAGAGAATTGCAGCTGTAATCTGTGCCCGTGATGGCGGGCCATAAAGAGGGATGGGATGAGCGGTGCTCCCAAGGTGGCGCCCGCAGACGTGGCCCGGGGATGCAGGGAATGAAAAATGGTTTTAATTCCCTCCCAGCAGCAATAATTTGATTCTTCATAAATTTTTCCATCAAAGTGTTGTTGAAGCCGAGTTCCCACAGAGCAGGCATGTGACAGGGTGTGGGGTGTGGGCAGGAGTGGTCAGCAGAACAGCAGGACCCTGCAGCATAAGCCAGCCAGGGGCACGGGGACCCTGTCCAGGCTGACTCCTTGGATGGGACAGAGACAGCCAGGATGAGAGCCTGGATCAGCTCACACTGGGAACTGTTTGCTACATCCCGAACACACTCTGAGCACAAACTCCCATCTGCATGTCCACTTCCTCATCCCTAAAATGGGGCAGGTCTCTCTGGTCTCAAGGGCCATTGCAAGATCAGGTGACATGTGCGCGTAATGTGCTGAGTACAACAGCTACCCATGTTTCAGCAAGCCGTGCCCATGCTAAAATAAGGGGACAAGAAGGTGGCACCAAGCCAAGGGGCAGGGACAGAAATGTCCGGAGGCCACTGTGAAGGGGCCCTGGAGACACGGTGGCTGTTTGAGAGATTACAGCTGCGAAACAGGAGGTGGGGAGATAGGATGTTTTATGGGCACTGGGGCACCACGGTTGAATGTGGAGTAGAAAAGAACTAAGATCAACGAGCATTTTAGAGAAAGCCTCTGTGTCCTGTGTTGGGGCACAGGTGCGAGATGCTTGAAGGGTTTGAGGATCCGGGGACCCAGGGAGGGGAGAAGGCCCCAGGCTGGAGGGCATAGGAAAATTAGGATTGTTTGCCTGTGGGGGTGGAAGCTAGTGACAAGGTGTGAGGCTGACCCTGCACACCGCCCTCTAGTGGCTTCCATACCTGAGCGGGAAGACCCAGAAGCAGAGCTGATCACCCTGGCTCTCCTTGGGACATGCAGAAGAGGAGGGTACATCCCTACCCCCACCCCCATCTGTCAGGGTGTCAGAGGGAGGTGTCCTGGGTGAACCCCTCTAGCCCAGCCCGTGCCTCCTCTGTGCTCGCAGGCTCTTCGCAGCAAAGTGCAGCGGCTGCATGGAGAAGATTGCCCCTACCGAGTTCGTCATGCGGGCTCTGGAGTGTGTGTACCACCTGGGCTGTTTCTGCTGCTGCGTGTGTGAGAGGCAGCTGCGGAAGGGGGACGAGTTCGTGCTCAAGGAGGGCCAGCTGCTCTGCAAGGGCGACTACGAGAAGGAGAAAGACCTCCTCAGCTCCGTGAGCCCGGACGAGTCTGACTCTGGTGAGCTGGGACAGCGGCAGGACGTGGCTCAGTGGGAGGCTGGAACAGGGCTTCTGAGATCCACGGACCTGCACGTCCATGCACGTCCAGCCAGCATCAAGGTGCCACATCCAGTGTCACATCTGCCCTATCACTTATCTGGGTGTCAGCCCTGAGGTATACACACCTGTGTACCACACACAGACCCAGTGCCATATAGACAACACCTCATGTGCCCATATGTGAGGACATGTGCTTACACACCCAAACATGCAAAGCTCCTCCTGTGCATACACACATGCATGTATACTCCTCATACCTCTGCACCTGACCAGCACACTCACGGGCTGCCCATGCATGGTTTCATACACACTCACCTTCGCTTGCTCTCTAGCAAAAACCTGAAGCTGGGGCCTTGTCACTCCTGACTTAGGCAGGGAGCATGCCAAGACGGCTGGCCTGCCCTTGGGGGTACCCTAGACCCGCAGGCATGTCCTCTGCCCATGTGGGGAGTGTCTGCAGTTGCCAGGGCCCCAGTGTTTGGGCCTCAGTGTGACAGAGTCCTTGAGTATCTGCTGCTGGCCATCCCTGGGTTAGAAACTATGATAGCCTCCCGTGGCCACCAGCACTCCCATGGCAGGGAAGGCCACTGGCCCAACTTACAGACACTGTAAGGTCACAGTCCTCCACGGGGCTAACCTCCAAAGAAAGTGGCGCTGGGGGGTCACGTTCCAGGGAGGGGTCAGAGCTCATGGTGTGGGGGAGCCTGGCCATGGACCTAGGTCTCTAAGGCCCAGACCCCTGGGGTCATGGAAGTGGCATGTGTGTTGCTGGATGTGCACACATGCTTCTTCATGCCACATGTGTCTTGGCATGGAAGTGTCCCTGCCTGTGGGTATAGGCCTCTGTGAGCCTGCAATAGTAAGTGTCTCTAAGTAACAGACACAGGTGTGTGCACCCATCCGTGAGTCCACTGTGTGTGTGTGCACATGCTTACACGTCCTGGTCCTAAGTGCCCTCCTGTGAGGGTGCCTGGTCCCTGTGTCTTTGCCAGTTGTTAGTCCCTGAAGGCCTCAAGAAAGAAGTCTCCAGCAGTTCCTCTCTTTCACAGGCCAGCCTGGGCCATAGTTGTCATATGCCTATTGCAGGAGGTTGCTGGCCTTCAGACTCACACAAGAGCAGAGCTCCCTTGTGTGCAAGTGCCAGAGCAGTGCACAAGCTCTAGTGCATGCCTTTTTTGCTTATTGTGAGTTCGTTCCTCTTCCCTGACCCACTGCTATCACCGGGGGCAGAAGTGTCCCTCCCACCCCTCAACCTGAGCCTTGTGCACAGCCATGCATGTGCACCTGGGTACTGAATCATGGTCTCCCTGAGCATGTGAGTTTGTGTGTGTGTGCGTGCGTGCGTGCTCACACGTGTGCACACATGTGCACCTGCACCTGTGGGTGCTATAGAGGAACCTGTGGGTCAGCAGCATTAGACCAGCCTGGGGCCTCGAATGAGGAAGTGAGTGTATGTTGGGGTCATGGGCCATGACAAAGAAGGATCTATGGGCCTAGGGAAGGCTCCACTTTATCCTGAGGTCATTAGGGAGCCATAATTGTCAGCAGAGGGTGAGGGAATTCTCACCTACAGGTAAGCTCCGACTGACAGGTTGGGTTGTGTCTTCCACAGTGAAGAGTGAAGACGAAGATGGAGACATGAAGCCAGCCAAGGGGCAGGGCAGCCAGAGTAAGGGCAGTGGAGATGACGGGAAGGACCCGAGAAGGCCCAAACGGCCCCGGACCATCCTCACCACGCAACAGCGAAGAGCTTTCAAGGCGTCTTTTGAGGTCTCCTCCAAGCCCTGCCGGAAGGTGAGGAGCTCCGCGTGGGATGGTCTGGGGCCAACACCCCTCTTTTGCTTATTGTCTGCTCCTCCTCCCAGACCCACTGCTATCACTGGGGGCAGGAATGTCCCTTTCACCCCTCAACCCAACTGCCACCTTCCAGCTGCCATCTACACAGACCTGACTTGTCTTCCTCTCTCCGGGTCAGGTCCGAGAGACGCTGGCAGCAGAGACAGGCCTCAGTGTGCGTGTGGTCCAGGTCTGGTTTCAGAACCAAAGAGCAAAGGTGAGAGGTCACAGCTAATCCAGTGCTCCAGGGCAAACCTGGGAGACGGGGATGGGCAAGAGACAAGGAAGGGTTCGGATGGGGTGAGGAGGTAGAGCCTTGCATTTGGACTGGGACTGAGTGGGCGCCTGGACTGTCCCTCTGCAGATGAAGAAGCTGGCCCGGAGGCACCAACAGCAGCAAGAGCAGCAGAACTCCCAGCGGCTGGGCCAAGGTGAGCCTCGGGGACACGGGGAGCAGAGGTTGTAGAAGAGATGTCAGGGTGCTGACTGTGAAAGTCACTGCTGGCCCCTCTGCTCGGTGTGACCAGGCCTCCCCCCATCCTCCCACCCTGTCTCACTCAACTCATGGGCTCCCATCAGGACAGGGCAGTCAGGCATGCCTCATGAGGAAACTGAGGGTTGGGGACATTCAAATCACCTCTGGGGACACCACACTACCACGGGGCAAAGCTGCCCTGTGTATAGGGCTCCAATCCGCACTGTGAGCAGTGACATATACCGGCTGCTCACTCACTCTGTGAAAGCACCTCAGAGAAGCTGCAAGGTATGGGCAAGCCCCCCATGTTGGGGGGGGGGGACTGCCACTAGTAGTAAGGGCTAGTCCACTGAGCATAAGCCAGGTCCCCCAAAAATCTGGACTTCGCTCAGAAATCTGTTTCAGCACCAACATCTTCGGTTAGGGCTGGTCTCCTAGGCTACACAGAGACGTGGAGACTTTGAAGTTAGGGAGAGGGGGTGCAGAGAGCTCCAGAGACTCCTAGTGAAGAGGCAGTGGGAGGCCCCTGGGATGGTGCCAGGCACCTACAGGCAGCTCTGCCACTTAGGGTTGGAGCCAGGCCAGCATCCTAGCCTGGACTCTACTGACAATGTTCCAAAGCCCCATATTTCTTGTTTTCCCTTAAAGGCCCTCCTGGGGCCACAGTCTTCTGCTCCAGTCACCAGGCAGCCTGTATTAGTTCTTGGAGGAAAACATGCCCCATTCTCTAGTGTCCCCAGCTTTCTCCTAAATGCCACTAGGAATCCTTCCTGGTCACCAGAGCCCCTGTGGTGATCCCTCACTGCCCATGACCCCTCTGACCCTCACCCTTCCCTCTGTTCTGTCACCATCTGGGGAGTGGTTGTCCCTTACCTATTTTGCCTCTCCTACAGAGACCTTGACAGGGTCCCCAGGACCTCCCCCTTTTCATCTTCCCCCAAACACACCCAGCCTCTGTGCCCTGCCGTGCTCCCAACATTTCTCTAAAGTGCCTTTCCTGCTTCAGACAGCCCCAGAGGGAGTCCTAACACACCCCATTGTTGCCTATACACCCCACCACTCTTTGTTCCTGTTGACTGCCTCACTCCTCCATGGTCTCGAGGCAGCTGCTGGATTTTCCAGTCTCACCTGGAAAACCATCCCCTCCCCAGTCTATTGTAACCCTTCCTGCTGGTTCTTTAGATCCTGCTGGGAGAAGGGCTTTTCCTCCTGGACTTGGGTTTTATCTTAGTGTTCCCACATGGTGAGCTGTGGTCCATGGCTTCTGCCAACACAGCCCCCCACCTGTCTAGCACAGCTCTCGAAGATGGAGCAGGTGGGAGTAAGAGTAAATGGGAAGTCTTTGGGAAAGAAATGTCGGCAGCAGAGGCAGAGCACAGGAAAACACGGAGCTGGAAAATGGAAGGCACATCTGGGAGGGGAGCCCTAGGGGCCCAGGGAAGCATCTGCAGGGACTACCTGGACAGGGTAGGACAGGACCAGTCGGTGAAGACATTCACTGTCCTCAGAGGTTCTGTCAAGCCGCATGGAGGGCATGATGGCCTCCTACACGCCGCTGGCCCCTCCGCAGCAGCAGATCGTGGCCATGGAGCAGAGCCCCTACGGAAGCAGCGACCCCTTCCAGCAGGGCCTCACGCCGCCCCAAATGCCAGGTGACCACATGAACCCCTATGGTAAGCTGCCCCACCCCCCATCTGCCCCAGCACTGCCCTCTGTCCCTGCCTAGCCAGGCAGACAGAGGCTATGATAGTCCTTGCTGCCCAGAGCCAAGGGCCCAGGGCCCAGGGCACTCCATCCAGCACTGCCAGCAAGCCTCCCCCTGACAGGAAGGGCCTGGCCCTAGCCAGCTGGCCTGCCCACAACCCCTAGCCATGGAGCCTGCAGGGCTGCCAGGACCCCCTGGAGCCCTGACCCACACCCAGCTCCTGACGTCCCTTCTGTACCCCACAGGGAACGACTCCATCTTCCATGATATCGATAGTGATACCTCCCTCACCAGCCTCAGCGACTGCTTCCTCGGCTCTTCCGATGTGGGCTCCCTGCAGGCCCGCGTGGGGAACCCCATCGACCGACTCTACTCCATGCAGAGCTCCTACTTTGCCTCCTGAGAGCCAGCTGGGCCGCATGGACACTTGGGCCTGGGCCTAGGGTGGGACCACAGGCCTCTGCAGCCAGCCGGCCCCCCAGCCCGCCACCCGCTCAGACACTACAGACAGCCATACGGTGCCCTCCCCTCGGCCAGCCAGACCTGGCTCAAGTGCCCATTGGGCACAGCCAGACAAGGCAGATGGGTGCAGCCTGGGCAGAGATTGTGTCCTGCCCACAGAGACCTTGTGACCCCTGGGGACCCAGAGCTCTTGGACAGCCACTCACCTCCCAGCCCTGTGACTTCATCACTACCTTCCCCGTCCCCCCCTCTTTCTGGGGGAAGCTTAAATTTGTTCTTTCTTCTTCTTCTTTTTTTTAAACATTGCGTTTCCAGCCAACTTCCATTGTCCCTGCAAGGCCAGCCCTGGGACAGTGCCTGGTACCCGAGAAACAGTTATACGGGTGTCCTGCGCTGGAGACCACTTCCCCTTCTGGTCAGCGCAGGGGATGGTTTCTGGGTCCTGGGAAGCCCAGGGTCACTGTTCCCAGCCCTAGACTGGAGCACAGGAGAGGAGGGTCCACGCAGCTATGACAGGCTCTTTGGCCCTGCCTGAACTAGGAGTCTCAGCAAGAGGAGGGATGTGGACAGAGCCCAGAGAGACCCAAAGGGACAGAGATGCACATGTAAAGGCAAACCCAGCTGTAGGCACACCTGTGCAAGCATGCATATACACCTGGGGCACACGCACACAGAGATGAAAGAAGTGTCGTTTTTTCCAAAAGCAGCAGTGAGGTCAGCATGCAGGGTCTACCTCCAAGAGCAATTGGAGAGGGAGGGGAGGAGGCCTGAGGTGTGAGCAGGTGAGCCTAGGTGAATCCCAGGCTCTGTACAGGTCATGACTGCCAGGGCAGGAGGGTAGTCCCAGGCCAGAGATGGAGCCCAGAGAACCCAGTAGACACAGACCACAGCAGACACTCCAGGTGGAAAGAGCCTCAAGAGTCTGCCGCTTGACGCCATCTGATACTTAATTCCCTCTGGTCCTCCTTCTTACACAGGGCCAGTAATAGAAGCCTAGGTTGGCTGCCCTTCTTGTGGGCGCCCCTGACCCTCAGTCTCCTCTTGTCTGTACGCTGAGGCTGTACCCTGGCAAGGCTCCTGCCTGCTCTGCAGGTGTGGGACAGCTGTTACCAACTTTTCTCCTGACGTTAGCCAGCTCTGAACAGGCCCAGCACCTCCTCTGCTTTTGGCACCTTAGTTCTGCTAATGTGGCTTAGGTCTCATGACTTTGGAGCCCCACCCTTGTTCTATAATGACTCCCCCAGGCCTCACACAGACACAGTGACAAGCCACAGCTCCCCCAATGTGTGTGGGTGGGATGCTGGTTGTCTAGAGCCCATGGAAGACCACGGCTTGTACTTGGTTGCCTTTCCTTTTGTTGGCTCGGTCAGCTTGGGGCATTACTCTGAAGCCACTGTATCCCTCCCTCTGTCTCAGCTGGGTAAGGTCAGCCCTGTGGGGCTCCCCACAGTACCCTTGCACAGTATATAGTCCGCCAGCATTTCTGCCTCCTGTGTCACTCCAGCCCCTGGTCTCCTGGACTCTTCCTGCCCAAAGCTGAAGCAGTGGTGGGTCTTTCCTTGTGGTGCCCCCACTGGCCTCTGGCAGGCACTGTGTCCCAGGCCAGAGGCCCAGGAGAACACAGAATCCTAACCACCCCTCAACCACCCACGCGTCCCCATGTCTGCCGCTAGCCGTAGCCACCTAAAGATGAGTATCTCTCTGTCACCTCTGTGGGCTCCTGTGCCTGGCTAGTTAAGTTGCGTGGGTGGGTTTATTTCCTGTCTCTGGGGAGACCTCAGACCCCTTAACCCCACCCAGATGTCATGATATGGAGTCAGCAGGGAAGGCAGCCAGCACAGCCCTGCTGTGTCCCTCATTTTATAAAAGGAACATCACTAATCTCCATGCTGAAGTTGTGGGCCTAATACGAGTTCCCAGGAAACCAGGCCTACTCTTACCAATGTTTAAGTCGGAAGACACAATACCAGTAGGCTGTGTGGGTGCTGGGAAACCTGAGACAGGAGAGGGGCAGGGATGTGCTCAAGGCTTCACAGTGACAGAGCTGTGGCTGAGGAGAGCACAGTAGGTCTGTCCCCATCTCGTGAATCTCCACCCCCATCCCAGGGACCAATATGTTCTCACCACACCTGCTGGTTCCAAGGGTCCTCCCTTCCTGTTCTGGGGCCTCCAAACCCCAAGTCCAGCCCTGGCCTCTGCTGTCCCCATGCTGGTGTCCCCAGCCAGAAGATGTTATCAGGACACTTCTAAGTTGCCAGAGGAGGGACCCCAGCCATCACACCGGAGATACCCTGTCAGCCATTCTCAGGATTCTTTCACCATGGCTGTGCCCTACTGCGCTGCTGAGACAGCATGCCAGTCCTGGACTACTGCAGGGACTAGGGCTTCTGTCCTGTGGGAAGAGACAGCCTTCAATCCAGCCCTGCCCAGACCTTGTTAGATAGCACACATAGGTTTCCAGAGCTGAGGCTGGAAGAAGGCAGTGGTGTAGGGCTGGGGTGGGGAGTGGGGCTAGCCTGCAGCCTGAAGGAACAGAGGGGTGTGGGAGTATGAGGTAGAAACTGAGAGATGGGTAGGGGTTTCAGAGGAAAACCAAGTCCCACCTCCTGGCTGGGGGTGTGGCATGTTGAGGCTCAGGCAGAGAGGAAGGAGCCTGTCCAGGTGTCACACAGGAGTGACAGGAACCTGAGCTTCGTCCTAGCCAGGGCTCTATCTATGGATTCATTCCACGAGGCTTCCCCACACTCTGCTGTCCTCAGAGACTCAGAAGAGGCCACACACAGACACCAGGTGTGAGAGTCAGACCAAGGGGTGGCACAGGCAGCTTGCTGTCATGGAGGCTTCTGGGGGTGGGGGTGGACATCGAGGAACTGCCCTTTCATGAGGAGACCCAGCTGAGGGGCAGCCTCTCCTCCTTTAGGGACATACCTTTGAAGTGAGACCACCTCCCGGTGTGTCTGGATGTCCCCCCTGCTCAGCGGGGGAAGATGGACTCAGAGCTCTGGGCACCCCTAGGACCAGGGGGACGCTGCAGCCCAGGGCTGACCGCCATGCGGAAGGGGCAGCATACTCACACACGTGCACACACACTCACACACGACACAAGGAGGCTCACACGTGGCCTGGGAGCAGGGAGACAGGAGGGACCCTTCAACATGTGGCCCTTGACAGGGGCAATTGCCAATGGTCTCTGGGCTGCTGCCCCGCCCTGCCCTGAGGTCCCGCTTTGAGGGGTTTGTTGCAGCTGGGCTGGGGCCAGGTCACCCATCGTATTCTTTCCGTTTACCTTGTACAGACTGCCCGCCTGCCATCCCCACACACATTTTATTTAATAACTTGTCATTGTTAAATTATTTATTAGCGTTTCCACATCACCAACCCCGCCTTCCACTCACCTTCTGCCTCTTCCCACAAAAGCAGAAAATGGAAACATCAAGAAAAAAAGATGAGATGTTGGTATATTTGTAAATAAACAACCTGTACACTCCTGTGTGGCCTCTCCTTGGGGGATGGGGCCTGTGACATTACTGGACCTCCCATTCACTGCCAGGGCAACAAGTCGTGGACACAGGGTTTGGGTCTTGCCCAACTCCACCTCATAATCAGTCCCCCTCTCCTTCCCTCGCCGCCTCAGCCCTTGCCATCCCCAGCCTTGACCCAACACAGCCATCCACCTCTAGTCCCTCTGTCCAGTTACCCAACACACCCACTCATTCATTCAGGCAGCCATTGCTTATGGAGGGGTCTTTGAGTGTCAACCAAGCTGAGAAGCAAGGAAGGGATGGTCACCTCCAAGGATGTAGAAAACCTGACAGAGATATAATGAAGCCTTGGTCCTGGGGCAATGGTCTCATGGGGGTGGGAATCAGGGAAGGCTTCCTGGAAGAAGCCATTCAGCTGAGATCTCCAGTTACCTAGCTGGGCAGGGAGCTGAGGTAAGAGGGGTGTATGGGGATGGTCCAGGCTTATACACCTCGGAGGAGGCAGAATCTGACCAGAAAGGTAGCTAAGGTGGGGTCAGGAGAAGGATGCTGATGAACTTAGGTGAACTGAATGGGGACAGGGAGGTCAACTGGGTCTCAAGTGAGAGGTGACAGCAGCTTTGACCAGGGTGGTACCTGTGGCAAGCA
The DNA here is from genome assembly GCA_028551405.1 of Uromys caudimaculatus. NCBI lineage: Eukaryota > Metazoa > Chordata > Mammalia > Rodentia > Muridae > Uromys > Uromys caudimaculatus. Next base: position 131,093,001 of record CM052701.1, read on the forward strand.
AGAGAAGTCCAGACTCTCAAGGAGTACAGGGTAATATCTAGGTCCCTGGTCATTGCTATTGGGGTGTACAGAAGAAGATGGGACGGACAGTCTTTAGTCTGAGGCATGTGAGCTGAGCATGCTAGAGATGACCCCAAATGAGGTGACACGGACCACAGCTGGGCCCCCGAGGATCCAGAAGCCAAGCATGGAGTCTCCTTCTCCTTGGGGTACTGATGGACAGGTTAGCCAGGGAACAAAACCCAGCGAATAGAGCCGCTCCTGTGGCTGTCAGGACCACCTGAGATCCTCCATGAGAGGATCCCACTCTGTGCCGGTGAGCACCAGCGCCCCCTAGGGGCCTGCCCCTCCACAACCTCTGCTGGGTGACTGCTAAGCGACTTCGGAGATTCCTTTTCCTCGTTTGTACCTTGAAAGGCAGGATCCCGGGCTTCAGAAGGGACACTGAGGCCCAGGGGAGGAGGTGATAGCTCAATATGATGAAGCAAATGGGAGGACACAACCAAGACAGGAAAGTGGCTTGGACCACATTTCAACCCCACCCCACCCCACACCGACACTCCCCTGCTCCTTCCAGGCCCACTGTTTCTGATCGTAGGACAAGATTCTCCAAGGTCAAGCCAGACACCTGGAGGTAGGGAATTCTCCTACCTTCCGCGTGCCTCATAAGGCTCCAGGGAACCTAAGTCACATGGTCCAAACTGCACAGCTCTGGAGGCAGGACTAAACAGAGCCTTGGTGGCTGGGCTCCAAGCTGGAACTGGAGGAGGGACGATGGAGGGAGGGGTGGGGGGCGTCCATGTTCTGTTCTTCGAGAGCAGTGGGCTGCCAACCCTGTAGCCTAGAGCAATGTCTAAAGTCCTGTCACTAAAAAATGTGGGGGTGGGGGCTGAGCTAATCCACTGCCTCATTGTCACCTGCCTCCCACCCCCACCCCCACCCCGTCCAGGTAAGAGGGGGAGGGGAAGTGTCCTCCTCCAAGGCCCAGGTCCTGCAGGCTGATGGCTTCTCAGCGTCCCCAGGCAGACCTTGACCCCAGTCACTACTTCGACTTGGCTGGAGCTGGGGGAAGAGGGACTGAGCGTTCTTTCTCATCTTCTTTCTTCCATGACCCAGGTCCTGGGTCACACACGAGCAGTTACTCAAAAAACATAAGTGACTCAAAGTGGGGAGGGATCACCTCAGTGTTTGGGACTCCAGGAAACCCTCCTGGAAGAGGGAACATTTGGGTCGAACATTCCAAGTGGTCAGAGTGGGATGGACCGGACAGAGACGGTCAAGGTTATCTGGGAAGATGGAACAACAAGTCGAGGTTCAGAAGCAGAAGCCACAAGAGACATGGCGGTAGGACAAACCCCGATGACCTTGGACTCTGAGGGTCAAAATGTAGACCCTGAGTGGTGCCGGAGTCGGACAGGAAAGGAGGGACAACTTACATGTCCCTGTCTCCAAACTAGCAGAGTAAATTAGGTCAGCACACTATAAACTACTGTATAGAACCAAGAAATGTTTACATTCTCAAATAGAACAGAGAAGAAGAAATGAAACCTTAGCCCATTCCCTAGATGAAGAATATGCATTGCCCATGCCTTGATCTGGCATGGGCAGAGCACCCACGTGACAGAGCACCCACTTGATGGACAGAGCACCCATGGGTCTCCCTGTGGACACCATTCCACTCTCTTTCTTCTCCCTCTAATTCCCTAGCATCTGAATCTCCAAGACTGACCAGCCAGAATTTCTACACTGCAGTCACACATCAGGCCACAAGGTGGCACTCGGGAGTCAGGCAGGCCATCGTCCACAGACTCCAGTGCTTGCTGAACGGACTGCTACGGGTCCTGAAGATGGCCAGTGGGGAGAATGAGTGTCAGGCAGTAGGGTCCATGATATTCATGATACTGGCAATTTCCTGCCCAACACCGTGGAGAAGCAACTCTAAGAATACCATATCACAGATTCTGGAAAATCAGACTGGCCTTACAATGACCCCCCCTCCCAATCAGGGCCCCTTGAGAACTATAGAAAGACAGAACTCCCCAAGACCTCAATATTTCTCCCGAGATCACGCTCCCTAAAGGCTCCATCACCTCCCAGCACTGCCACGGGGAGACCGAACACCAGTGTGTGCATCCTTAGGAGACACACTCCATCTAGGACAGAAAGCCCCCAAATTTCCAATACCACCCTATTCAGTACATGACAGATTTTTGAACTGGTGTTTAAGAAGAGAAATTGGGGGTGTTTTCTTTGTCAGACATTCCTGGAGAGCAAACAAAATGATTAATGTGTGCTGGGGGTGTGACTTGGTAAGACAGCACCAGGCAAGCACGCAGAGGCTCTGAGTAGCATCCTTAGCACTGCTTAAACAAAACATACTGCATACATACACACCATACAGGTACACACAATGCTGGCCTGTGCACACGTTTGTGTGTGCATGTGTGTGTAAGGACCATAGAACAACCTCCGTGGCCAGTCCTCAACTATTCATTCAGCTTTTTATTATTTTATGTATATGAGTACACTGTAGCTGTCTTCAAACACACCAGAAGAGGGCATCAGATCCCATTACAGATGGTTGTGAGCCACCATGTAGTTGCTGGGAATTGAACTCAGGACCTCTGGAAGAGCAGTTGGTGCTCTTAACTACTGGGCCATCTCTCTAGCCCCCCCAATCAACTATTTTTGTTGTGGGTTTTTGTTTGTTTGTTTGTTTGTTTGTTTGTGACAGGGTCTCATTACATAGTCACAACTGGACCTCCAACTCCCAGAGATCCACCTGCCTCTGCCTCTGAGTGCTGGGATTTAAGGTGTGCACCACTAATCCCAGCTGTCTTGTTTTTTTGAGATTGCGTCTCTTTTTACCCTGGGGCTTGCCTGATTAGGCTAGGCTGGCTGGAGAGAAACTCCCAGGGATCCACCGTCTCTTCCTCTCCAGGGCTGGGTTCACAAGCACACACCACCACGCCCAGCTTTGTGTGAGTTCTGGGGATCAACCCCAGGTCCTCACACCTATGCACAAGCACTTTACCAATTGAGCTACCTCTCCCCACCCTCAGCTAGGAGCCCTGATGTTTTTAAAAGCGGAATGTCACACTCCTGTAATCTCAGAACTCAGAAAGCTGAGGCAGGAAGAAGGTGAGTCTGAGACAAGCCTGGACTATATATAGTAAGTTCAAAGCCATCCTGAACTACATAATGAGACTCCTCTCAAAAATCCAAAGACACCGAAAAAGAAACGGATGGTGGACACGTACAGTGGGCAGTACACAGCATTCCTGCAAGAGGCTCCTGCCATCTTGGCTCCCATAGCATCTGCACGGAACCGGGTCCTTGCTCCTGCACCTATGGAAGGCGCTTCTTATGCAGGCAATGTCAACAGAAGATGTGGGTTGGCTGTTTTGCTTTATAATACGCCTGACCAAATGCTAAGGAACAGTAATACCCATGACCACGGCAATAGCAATAGTGACGGCTCCTCTGCTCATGAGTCAGTCTCCAGGTATTATCTCATTTAACTCCCATTCAGAGTAGCATTGAGATGCCCATTGTATAGATGAAGATACTGATGTCCTGTGAGGCAGAGGAGCCTCTTCAAGGTCACAGAGTTAGAGTGACAGTTCCTGGGGGCACCTGTGTGATCAAGCAGTGCCAAGAATGAAAGATAGACATCACCCCATATTTTCTACAATTCTGCATTCCCAAGGACTAGAGCAGCTTCTGTAGCCCAGACTCTGGCCAAGGAGCACTGTAGAGTGCCATGAGGGGCAGGTAAGGAGATTTCCAGGGGACTGGGGGTGAGGACTCAGCCATGGCTGAGAGGTGTGGCCCTGTCCTAAGCTGCTTGGTGGGCACTGTCTGAACACAAAGGAGGAGAGTGTTAGAGAAGTCTGATGGTCAGGGCCCTGCCCTTACTGTCTCAGTCCAGCCCAGGCCACCCCTAGTCACTATCTGTGCTCCTTCCTGTGAAGAAAGGAGCACAGTGCTCAGCGTGGCTTGCAAACACTGGGCACACGTGAGAGAATGTTTCTGTGTTGGGAGAAGGGTTCATCATTATGGATAAATCTCCCCATCATCCCAACAGGAGGGCAATGAGTAAATCAAGAGCCTCCAAAATTAGTGAACCTCAGGCAGGCCAGGGGAAGAGGGAGCAGGAAAAAGGGGAACCTCCTATGAGAAAACCAATTATAGGTAGATGAAGGACTGGGGACTCCTGGGACCTTGGCTATGCTTCTGAGTCCTTTTAGACATTGCTGGAGAAGGCCAGAGCACTGCTGAGGAGTGGGCCTGGAGCACTTGGGGGTTAGAGAGGGCATCAGATCCCCTGGAACTGGTGCTATGGATGGCTGTGAGCTTCCATTTGGATGCTGAGAACTGAACACAGGTCCTCTGGAAGAGCAGCATGTGCCTTTAACCACTGGGTCATCTCTCCAGCCCACCTTGAACACTCAGAGAGGCCATTGTAAGCATCTTATTTTCTACACAGGATGTTTTGTCTCAGTCAACTCTCTATGTGGAAGGGGAGCAGAGAAACGCCATCTCCCAGAGCAAGAGCTCTGGGACGTTTAGATCATCTCTGTGCTTGTCTCTCCACCAGTGTCTTCTCCATCCTCCAGCACCACGAGTAAATGTTGGTCATACTCATGAACTCTGTCCCAAAGCTTGGCCATTTCTTGTCACATAAATTCACTCCTCCAGGTTGGTCAGATGCGGTTGGAATTCTCCTCTACTGTACTGGCCATTTGGATGTGTGGTACCGTGTTTCCATCCCAGGTTTGGGGCTGCTTGTTTGTATTTTTTGTGTGCTTGCATGCGTGCATGTGTGTTTGTGCATTGTGTGTGCATGTGTGCATGTGTGTGCATGTGTATTTGTGCATTGGGTGTGCATGTGTGTTTGTGCATTGTGTGTGCATGTGTGCATGTGTGTGCATGTGTGTTGGTGCATTGTGTATGTGCACTGTGTATGTGCATGTGTGTGTGCATGTTGTATTGTGTGTGCATGTAAAATCATCATCCTGTGCTATGTTTATCATTAATTTGCTTTTCGTTATTCATATGGGTGCTTAGCTGGTTAAAGCAGCTATCTACTTAAAAACTTTCGGACCCCCCATCCCTCCACCTCACTCTCCCCATCCCCACCCCTGGCAATGGGCAAAGAGACTCCTTGGTGGTGGTGTTGCTCTTACGTCAGTCAGGGGCAGAGCAGATGGCCGTCCTCTGTCCATCCTGGCTTGATGTCTGGCTTGGTGGCCAAAGCTGTCATGCCTAGGACTCAGAAAAGTCAAGTAAAATACAGGTAATGCAGTGCAGGAGAACGAAGATAGAGACCTGTGGACCACCATGCCACCCACAGACCTCCCCCCTAGTGCACAGCACAGGTGAGACATAGATGCCCACTTGCTGCTATGCCACACAGCACCAAGGGAGGATGTCACCCAGGGGCCCACGAGCCACATGGCCATCCTGCAGCATGAGCCACCACAGTGTGCGCCGTGTGTGTGGTGGTCAGATGGGAGAGAAAGAGAAGTGGAGCGGCTTGAGCATTATGGAGAGAGATGGAACTGGAGACTCGGGGTGGAGAGGAGGAGCCTGTTGCCAATGGCAAACCCGCCATATGGGGCCATGGTGAGGCCCCGCCCAAGCTTCCTCTGAGGGCCATGTCTGAGTCCATGGCTATGCAGAGGCAGTGGTCAGTGTCGATGTGCATGGCTCATAGTATCAGTAGAGGACATGGGGATGTCCTTAGTCATAGCAGCCCCTGGATGTCCAAGGGCTGTGCATAACTGGCCCGCCCTTCACTGGACATGGCACTGTGAAGAGCTGGTGCCATCTCTCACAGCTGGCAACAGTAGGCAGAGCAGGCCCTGTGCCTCACCCAGGCAGCACAGTGGAGGTTGCCCTCATGGTGAGAGTGTGGGTGAGCCAGCCCTAAGGCCGTGAGTGTGGGAGAGCTGACCCCACCACTCGCCTGCCATGGGGTGGCCCAGGCACAGAGACGATGCTCCACCCACCCATGGCCACCTCTGACCATCAGGAAAGCTGCCCACAGAGGTCATGAGGTCAGGAGAGCTAGACCTGACCCTCACCAGCTGCAGCACTGGGGAGAACAGGCTCTGGGCCTCACCTGGACAGCACAGCAGAGCAGACTTTAATGGTGAGGGTGCAGGTGAACCAGCCCTGAGGGCAAGAGCATGGGAAATCTGGCCGCTCTTTTGGTGTGAGTGTGGGGGTGATGTCCTCACCCTCACCCCCTTGCCTCCCACAGTAACAGGGAGATCTGGCTCTGGGGTCATGAGACCAGGAGAGTGAGCCCTGCACCTAGCCTGGGCAGCACAGTGGAGCTGGCCTTGATGGCGAAGGCATTAGTGAGCCAGTCCTGAGGGTGTCGGAGAGGCAGAGCTGGCCCTGACCCTCACAGGCTGCAGCACTTGGAGAGTGGGCCCTGCACCTTGACTGGGCAGCACGGTGGAGATGGAGCTGAAGTGAGCTGTCCTGGAGGGCATGAGAGCAAGAGAGCTGACCCTGCCTGTGGTGGCATTGGGTGCCCTGGCCAGAGCAGTGCTGGAGAGCTAACCCTGCTGGTTCAGCTAAGGGAGAGCCGGTGGGCTGAGACCCAGGGCTCTGAGTTGGCCCACCCCAAAATCTGTATCATTTATAAACAGTTGGAATGTGTGCAAGGGCCAGTCCTGCTGATCCAAAGCTGCAGGACCTCCATGACACAGGGCAACAACAGGATAACTGGGAGGAGTCCCAGTGAGGATCCAGTATTGATGGTGTGACAGAAGCCAGAGGCCTTGAACCAAACCAACGACTCATTGCAGTGAACATTTGCACGTGAAGATGTGTGGGCAGAGGGACACACTGTGGGACACGCTGTGACATAGTACAGTCTCCATGATGAGATATCTTCTATTCTCTCTCTCTCTCTCTCTCTCTCTCTCTCTCTCTCTCTCTGTGTGTGTGTGTGTGTGTGTGTGTGTGTGTGTGTGTGTGTATGTGTGTGTGTGTGTGTGTATGTTATTTGGGGGGGGTTGCAAGGGCGGAGAGTGAATATGAGGGGGCAGGAAGATGACTGGGACTGGGGTGCATGTTGGGAAACTCACAAAAAAATCCATTAAAAGTTTCTTTAAAACTATGAACGAGAGAGAGAGAGAGAGAGAGAGAGAGAGAGAGAGAGAGAGAGAGAGAGCGCAAAGAAAAAAACCCAGCTTCCTGATCAGTTAAAATGATGGATGGCTCAGTTGTACTTGGTTTTGAGTTTTGTATAGATGACGTTAGACCACGCAGACTCCAGACGTTTCTTTGGTTTTGTTTGTTTGTTTAAGGCAGCTTCTGACAATGTACTCCAGCAGGCTGGCCTTAAATTCAAAAGCCCCTGCCTCGGCCTCCGGAGTGCCACAGTTACATGAACCAGTGTGTCAGGCACTCAGTTTCTTCACGTGTGTATTTCATGTTCGTGTTTCTTTTGTGTGCACATGTGTTTGTGCCGGTGTCTGCCACAGCACAGCTGTGGAGGTCAGGGGACAACTTTCAGGAGGTGAAGGAGTTGGTTCTCCTTCTACCACCTGGGGTCCAGGGATCACAGTGAGCCATGTCACTGGCCCTCAGTGGGCATTGAAGAAGAAATCTGTTTTTATCAGGACATGGTTATATATGGATGCCTATAACCCTAGATCTCAGGAGGCGGAAGAGGGATGGCAAGTGAGGGGATCAAGGTCATCTTGGCTAGACTCCACCCTTATGGCTTCCAAGACCCACCAGCAATGGCAGTGCCCTGGCTGGGGGACGTTGGTGCATTCACTCTCCTGATGAGCACATCTGAGCTGTGTTCAGTTCTTCACTGGAAGGAGGGGTGTTGCAATGAGTCTCCTGGTCTGCACAGGTCCTCAGGTGAGAGCCAGAACCTTCCAGCACACCACCTGGGAGGGTTCTGCCTCGTTACCAGAACAACGCACAGGGTCAAGTTTATGAGACAAAACCAGTATTTCCCAACAGCAACATGCATTCCTGTGTTGGCAACCTTGATGAGGTAGGGGTGGGGTTTTTTTTTTTTTTCTCTTTTTAAGATTTATTTTTATTTTTTAATTGTATACATCGTGTGCACTTGTGAGTGCAGATGCCCACAGAATCCAGAACATGTCAGATCCCTGGATGCAGAGTTACAAGAGGTGGTGAGGTGCCC
>CM052701.1:131101285-131124730 GCA_028551405.1 Uromys caudimaculatus
ACACACACAGACACACACACCACACTACACATACACCAACCAATCAATAAGTAAGTAAATAAATATAAAATCTTAAAACAGACCAGGCAATGGTGGCACACACCTTTAATCCCAGCACTTGGGGGAACAGAGGCAGATGGCTCTCAGAGTTCAAAGCCAGTCTGGTCTACAGTGTTCCAGGACAACCAGGGCTACACATTTTGGGGGATAAAACTTTAAAATAGATTGTTTTCAAGGCCACTCAAGATTATTTGCACACAGGTGAAATAAAGAGCTAATTTTCATTTTTTTCTTATGGATGCAATTATCCCGGCACCCTGATCTGAAATCTCAGAGCAGCATATGCCCGGTTTCCATGCGTGGGTGTGTATTATGGTCTCATTATTCTGTGTCTCTGACCTTATGACAACACGCTGCTTTGTTTGTTTGTCTGTCTGTCTGCTCTGCTGGGGATGGAACCAGGAACTTGATCGCTCTAGGCCACTGAGTGGCATCACAGCCTCAATCACTGACACCTTAATGTACAGAGCACATCTGGAGCACATCCCGAGCTCCACCCTTCATCCCCCTCATCCAGGGGGAGCACCGCTCATCTGGTCTTGGGCTTCGGGTTTTCTATATGGCTTTTATAATTCATTATAAAATAATTTTAAAGTTTTGGTTGGAATTGTGATTATTTCAAGAACTCTGTGGGGAGTTGATAAATCATAATATCCCTGTGTCTTCTTTGCTATTTTTCTACACTTCTCTAACAAGCGTATTTAGATTTCCCTTTTATCACTATTCTCAAATTTATCTTTTCTGAACTGAGAAAGGCAATTTAAGTTGGAATGCTGGGGGCTGGAGAGACGCTCAGTGTTTAAGAACATCCTACCAGGTGACTTGCACTCCCTTGTAGCGCTAGTTCCAGGAGACCCGACGCCCTCTTCTGGCCGCTTCAGGTACCTGCATGCACATGCGGTGCTCGTACGCATGCTCAAGCGCGCTTGCATCTGGATAAAAATATAATCTTTTCATAAGTCTGAATAGTGATCTGATACCCTGTCACCTGGATGAACTAATTAATTCACATCAGTCAGCCTGTTAGATTAGATTATTTGGGGTTTTTATAGGTAGGCAATTATACAGCCTGGACTCATAGTCAGTTTTTATACTTTTCTTTTCTCGCTCTTTTCTTCTGTTCTTAAGCACTCTAGCCAGAACCTGCAGTGAGGTGTTGACATGGAGACCACTGGCCAGGACACAGATCTGGTTCTGGTAAGAAGAATGGATGCTTTTTCCTGATTACTGGCTAAGTGGTAAATTTTGCAAGTTAAAATTTCCTTTTTTTTCCTAGCAAGATGAGAACTTTAAAAAATGTGTTGATTAACAACATATTGCTATTATTTTGTAGTTCTAGAGCACAGACATTTCAGGTCATCTAAGCCCAGCCTGTTCTCTGTGAGATGTTTTGAGAGAAGTTATGGGGCAGCAATCAGCCCTTTAAGTGTTTGTTTGTTTGTTTGTTTGTTTAATAAGTTGTGCATTTCAAGGAATTTGTCCATTTTACCTGTTCATAAAGCCATTAATACAAAGATATGCTGGATATTTTCTTGTTATATTTAATCTCACAATAATATTTATATTTAAAGTATACTGCTTATTCCTTGTGTCTGTTTAGTCTATATACACTCTGCCACATGCTTACATATTTTATTCAACTTTTAAAAGACAAAATGTTTGGATTTATGGATTTTTTTGAGACAAGATATCACTTTTTAGCCCTGGCTAGTCTGGAACATGCTATATAGACCAGATTGGTCCTAAACTCACAGAGACCTGCTTGCTTGTGCTTCCCAGGTGCTGAGATCAAAATCCTACACCACTACACCAGACTCTTATTTTTATATCTTTATTTTTTAAATCAAATTCTGAGACCTTCTACTTCTGTAGGTTTTGTTGCACCTGGGTCTTTCGTTTAGCAATGTCTTACGCTCCACAGGTAGCTTGTCAAGTTAAGGTTCATCAGCCTTAAGCACCAGCATCAAAGGCTCTCAGTGTCTCTCCAATTACTGCTTTTGCTTCATTACATAATTCTGATACATAGGGTGTTCACTCAGTTCCAAGTACTTTGAAATTTTCTATGACAATATTCTTCTCATTTGCAAACATATGAATTGAATTTTTTTTTTACATTTATGTATTTGTGGGTTTGCGAGTATATGTGCGGGTGCACACGTCCTGGTGGGAATGTGGAGGTCAGAGGACAACGCTTGGGAGTTGGTCCTTTCCTTCCATCATGGACTCTAGAGACCAAGTCCAGGCCGTGGGGTTTGGCAGCAAGTGTTTTCACCGCTCAGCTGCGTCACTGGGTCCACATTCCATTTTGATATGTAAAACACAAGTCCACTGTGTTCTTGTGTGCTTACATGGTCCCCCACATGTGCCTGCAAAGACTTATTTTCCCAACTGTTTCATTTAAACCTTTGGAACTCCCAAAACATTTGCCTTAGTAAGTGGAAGTTTATTGTGTAATTGAAAACCTCGGTGTTCCCAGTTCTTCTCTGCTTGGAGTAGCCACAATGGGAAGAGATACACTGAGACCTGTGATGACCTTGGTTCTACCTGTCTCTCTACGCCTACCCATTAGCACTCGGCATGTTTTGAGGTTATCTTACTGGCTACATTGTTGCATCTTCCTGGAACTAAGGCTTTTATCGTTGTTAGGAACTTCTTTACTTTTATAATAATGTTTAAATTAATAACCGTTTCCTTTTCCTTTTACATTTAACTTAATTTTCTGCTGTATAGGGGGAGGAGGATCAGACCCAGGACCTCCTGAACTCTATCTAGGTGAGCATTCTAATGCTGGAAAGTTCCACTTTCAGTCCCCATGAAGACACTGTTTTTTTTTTAAAAAAAATTATTTATTTTATGTTTATGAGTTACTGTTACTCTCTTCAAACACACCAGAAGAGGGTATTGGATCCCATTATAGATGGTCATGAGCCACCATGTGGTTGCTGGGAATTGAACTCAGGGCCTTTGGAACAGCAGCCAGTGCTCTTACCCGCTAAGCCATCTCTCCAGCCCCTGAAGACAATATTTTGTTCTCATCCTCGAAAGATCTGTGCCAAGTATAAAAGTCTCCATTAATAATTGCTTTACTTTGCTGATTGTCTCGTCTCAGTCTATTCATTTAATTAAACAGTTGAGATGCCTTTAAAGATAACTTCTGGTTTCTTTTTTTTAAAAAAGACTTTTTTATCTTAAATTGTGTGTCTATGCATATGTCTGTGGGTTTGGGTGTGTGCATGTGAGCACAGTGCCTGTAGAGACCAGAAAAGGCCATCGGATTGCATGCACTGGAGTTACAGGTGGTGGGTGAGCTGCCTTGTGCATGCTGGGAACTGAGCGCTGGTTCTCTGGAGCAGCAAGCGCTCTTAAGCACTGAGGCATCTCTCCAGCCTGGACTTCCCTGCAGAAAGCTGTGGCACCTGTGGATGCCATGTCATTGTTTTGTTCTCAACTTTTTCTTTTCTCTAGTTGATTGGCTTTGGTACCAGAGTGGGGAGGGGGAGACATTTCATAGCATCATTATCTGAGGCTGGTCTCGAACATGCTGTATAGCCAAGGGTAACCTTGAACTCCTGATCCTCCTGCCTGCAACCCTCAAATGAAAAGGTTACAGGTATGTACCACCAGGCCCAGCACTCTGGCTCATTCAAATGGTCTTCTTATTTTTGGTGCTCTGTAAGCCGATTACAATGAATCCAGGTGTGAATTCAAATCTCATATGCTGTGAAAATTCCCCAGTCATGAGCCAGCAGATTTCATACCCTTCACGCTGTCCTTTTCCTGATGGGTCTTGTTGGCTAACAACTCTTCTTATTGCTACGGCAACCGATATAACCCCCTGGTCTACCCCCTTTGCTGTCTGTTTTGTGTTCTGGGTAATTTTTACATATCTACTTTCAAGTTTATGGCTGTATCTTCAGCTGTATACAAACTGCTCTTGAACCTATCTGATGAGATTCTGTGTGTGCGCGCATGCATGCATGCAGGTGCATGCACATGTGAGTGTGGGTGTGCATGTGGGTGCTTGTTTATGCTTGGGGTGCAATGTGCACATACTGCTCTACCTGTGTGGAGGCTGGGGACAACGTTCAGGGGTTGGTCCTAACTTTTTCCACCTTGTCTGAGACAGGGTCTCTTTGGCACCGTGTAAGTCAGGCTAACTGGTCGGTGGGTTTCTGGAGATACCTCGTGTCTTTCCACGGGAATATGGCACTGACACAAAATGCTTGTGATGCTGCTGTGTCCAACTTCTGTTTTCTTTATTCCATTTTCATGTGTGTGATGTGCCTTCATGTGTATATATGTTTATATGTGTGTGGGCACGTGTGTGTGGATTGGCAGGGCATGTGGGAGGTGCAAAGTCGATGTCAAAATCAACCTCGATCACTCGTGCTCTTCATTCGACGAAACATGTTGACAATATGGCCAATCTCACTTAGCGGCTTGCTCGGGGTGGGGATAGGGGGCTGTCTTAAGTCTGTTTTCTGTGGCTGTAATAAACATCATGGCCAAAAGCAATTTGGGGAGGAACAGGTTTATTTGATTTTTTTCTTTTTTGATTTATATTCTTTTTTAGTTTTTAATTTATTTATCCTTACTTCATGTACATTGGTGGTTTGCCTGCATTTATGCCTATATGAGGGTATTGGGTCCCTCGGAACAGGAGTTACCGATAGCTGTGAGATGCCACATGGGTGCTGGGATTGAACTTGGGGTCTCTGGAAGAGCAGCCGGTGCTCTTAACAGCTGAGCCACCTCTCCAGTCCAGTTTTATTTGATCTTACAGCTTACAGTCCATCACAAAGGGAAGTCAGAGTAGGAAATTGAAGGCAGGAACTGAAGCAGAAACCATGGAGGACGGTTGCTTACTGGCTTATGCTCCATGGCTTGCTCAGCCTGCTTTCTTGTACAGTCCTGACCACCTGCCCAGGGCGGCCCCACCCCACAGTAGGCTGAGCCCGCCCATTTCAATCATCAAACAAACACCCCTCAGACTTGCCTCCAGGCCAAGTTGATGGAAGCATTTATTCGCAACTGAAATTTTCTCTTCCCAGATGACCCTAGCTGGTGTCAAATTTGAAAATAAACCAAAAACCTAACCACAAAGGGTCCCATCACTGTTTTCTGGTTAGAATTACAGGGGTTGCCACACCCACACGGCACTTACCTAGGTCCTGGGGACTGAGCCCGGTCCTCATGCTTGTGTGACAATTTCTTCACCTCCAAGGCACTGAATCCAGCTTTCATGTGGGTTCTGGGGTTCTGAACTCAGGCAGTCGGGCTTGTGTACCAAGCGTTTTTTACTCACTGAACTGTCACCTCAGCCCTGAAGAGATCCTTACACCAGCAGTGACAGTGTTCATTTGCATGTTATATGCAAGGTATTTTCCAGTATTCTCACTCACTTGGGTGCACTTGGGTATGTGTGTGTGTGTGTGTGTGTGTGTGTGTGTGTGTGTGTGTGTGTGTCCACCTTGCATTTTTTTCAAACATTTTACACTTGGCCTTGTATTCCAGATTTGGTAATTTCCATTGCTGAAGTATTAAGGGGTACCTAAGTATATTGCTGCTGTGCTGCTGTGCTTCATGGTTCTTTTCTTTGTGGTTTGGCAACCACTGACAGTGTGCTCTTCTTTTGTGGATGGTCAGGCTGTGGGCATTTTGAAGATTTATACTGGAAGCATACTCTGAGGCATTTCTAGCTGCTCCAGTTGGGGTTGGAACTGCTACTGACCTGGATGACGTAAGCCACCTTTAGAGACTCAGGCTAAGTCTCAAGTCCACCCCTCTCACCCAGCATCTGGACAATATTCAAATCGCCTGTCTCAGAGGTCATTGGCTTGACTTTCCTGACTACCAGTCTGCCACTGCTGCATGCTTAAATTTCAATCCTACATCACTTTGCCATGTAACTTAGTTTAGTTTCTGTTGCTGTGATAAAATTCAGTGACAAAAACCAGTTTAAGGGAGGTAAGGATTTACTGGGTTTATAATTCCAGGTTACATTCCATTGTTGAGGGTAAATCAAGGTAGGAACTCAGAATGTCACACCCACAGTCAGGAGCAGAGAAAGAGTAACCACATTAAACACACGGACCCTTACTACCTGCTTGCTCTCATCTGACCTTCAACATCATAGAGTTCAGGACCACCTGAGTAGGGAATGGTGCTGCCCACAATGAGCTTGGTCTTCCTACATCAATTAACAATTAAGACAAATCTCCCACAGACATGTCCCCAGGCCAATGTGATCTAGACAATTCCTCAAGTGACGATCTCTTCTTGGGTAATCCTAGGTTATAGCCAGCTGATAGTTAAAAACCAGCCATTACATTGAGGTTTGTAGGGTTGTTTTGGTTGGTGGGTGGGTGAGTGGGTAGGTGGGTTGGTTTGGCTGGGGATGGTTAGTCTTTAAAGACTCCCCTTTCGGGCTGGAGAGATGGCTCAGTAGTTAAGAGCACTGGCTGCTCTTCCAAAGGTCATGAGTTCAATTCCCAGCAACCACATGGTAGCTCACAACCATCTGTAATGAGATCTGACGCCCTCTTCTAGTGTGTCTGAAGACAGTGACAGTGTACTCATATACATTAAATAAATAAATCTTTAAAATAAAATTAAAAAAAGACTCCCTTTCCTTTCTAGCAGACTCCAGAGTTCATTAAGAGTGTCTCACCTTGCTCTGTCTTTGTCATTCATGCACCAAACCGTTGTATTTTGGTTGCAGAACCATCATCTCCTCAAAAGCGGATATTGAGGCTGCATCTGTTAACCCCATTTTAGAGAGAAGCAAACTGATCAAAGCTTCCGCTGCAGCCAACCAACCGGAATCCTGGTGAGCACTGGAGCCCAGGCTCTGCAGAGCCTGAGAGGTTCAGAGAGGTAGTGCGGGGTGGGGGTGGGGGGCTGCAGCTTGGTCAGGGATGGGCTCTCACATTCCTGTGGGGATGGAATGAGGAGTCTCAGCTCAGCCAAAAGTCATTCAGCACCAGGTGCCCTCCACACGGGCTCAGCCAGTCTGCTGTGCAGCCTGCTCAGCATGAGCCTCCCACCCTGGGAAGAAGCCAGCTGGCACTTCTTGCACCCCGGTTTCCATGACAACCAGTCCTCCTCTGAGATGAGATGCAAAAGCCACAAGCAGTAAGTGGAACATTCCTGAATCTTGAGTCCTCATTTCCAGGTGGCTGTCCCACAGACCTTGAAGCCAGCATCAGGGCGCTCAGAAGAACAGGTAAAAGCCACAGCGCTCACACCCACCACTAGCAGCTTTCTGCTCACCTAGAGACACAGACACAGGAGAGTCCAGAAGCAGGCTGCAGTCTCCCTGGCGCTTGGTCCGCTGGGCCCCAGGTTTCCATTTTCATTCAGCAAGTCTCCTCACCCCTCTACCCAGATCTTAAGGTCCCTGTTAGAGGCATTCCTCCTCTCTAGCCACTGGGAACAACACATCTAGTGCAAGACAAAACCTGACAGAGATAAAGAGCCACGGCAGCCACAAGAGCACCATCAGCAAGCTGGGGCATTTGAGGAGGACCTAGAAGGATGGGTAATGAGGAGTTAGCCTGTCAGAGAAGGAAGAAGAGCCCTTGAGGCAGAGGGAACCACAGTGAGGTAGTCTCAGGAGGCATGAGCTAGCCTATTCTCTGTAGTAAGGCAGGCAAGCATAAGGCAGCCTTGAATAAACTGTGAGCTGCAGCTTTAGCCTAAGCACAGTGGGCAGCGTTTAAATTGTTCTAGGAAGCTGACCAGGCCTGACTGTCAGCAGAGCATGAAGTCAGAGACCCCAGGAGGAGTACTATGCAGTAATGTAAAGGAAGGACCACAGGAACCAGGAGGACGAAAAAGAGGAGGTGACAGATGCAAGGGACACGCAGAGGGGCGGACAGATAGGACTTGGCAAAAGATAGTCTCCTGTAATAAAGACTGTGGCATCAGCCCAACGGGGCTCCAAAAGCCAGGGTGGGAAGTGGGTATGGGTCATGAGGCTGTGCCAGGGAGGCTGATTCTTGCTGGGTCATGAGGAGGTGACCAACTGCTCCTAACAATATGCCAATGTTTGAGCTCCCTGGAGAGTCATATCCAGAGCATTTCCTTCCGATGAGCGAGAGAGAGCGAGAGCGGGAGAGAGCGAACGAGAGCGGGAGAGAGCGAGAGCGGGAGAGAGCGAGAGAGCGAGAGAGCGAGAGAGAGAGAGAGAGAGAGAGAGAGAGAGAGAGAGAGAGAGAGTGGGAGAGAGAGTGGGAGAGTGAGAGAGAGCGGGAGAGAGTGAGAGCGGGAGAGAGCGAGAGAGAGCGAGAGCGAGAGCGAGAGCGAGAGAGAGAGAGAGAGAGAGAGAGAGAGAGAGAGAGAATGTTCCAGAGCTTTATTCAACCCCTGAGGTTTCCAGCAACCTCCACCGAGTGGCCATTTCCAACTGTGGCCTGCTTCTACACCCCCACCCTCAGCCTCCACACCCTGTACCCCATAGCTTCTGCAGAGCACATCTAGCCACCGACTCCCCCATTCCCTGGGCTGAGGGTCTGGTTTCCTGGTTCTGGTTCCATGATTGTCACAAGCTGTGAACGTGACTGCTCAGCTGTGTGCTCTGGCCGAGCTGGTACAAATTGTGGAGGAATCAAGTCGGTGGCTGCAGATCTAAGAACTGTGTCCTGGTCCCAACTCCCCTGGAATGGGGGACAAGTCCTGGGACAGCACTTCCCCGGGGTGGACAAATTTGACAGTCCAGTCCCTCGAGACACTCAGCTAAGGACACCCCGCACCCCCATGCACCCTCTTCTCTGCTTCACATACCCGTGCCCCAAACCCCGTTACTGCCCACACCTTCATCTTCAGGCCCCCTCTACTCCACACCCCTCCCCTTGGGCCTCTCTTTTCCTCCTACTCCGGTCCCTCTTGTCCCCTCTGCTCTTCACTCTCCTCCGTTCATACCCCTCCCCCATCCTCCCCTCCCAGTCAAGTCCCCTCAGCTATTCACATTTTTCTCCCCCGCCTCCGCCCCCTCTGCACTCCACACCCCTCCCCGTCAATCCCCGTCTTCTGTTCACACTTTCCCCCTTCAAACCGCTCCGCTGTTCACACGTGTCTTCTGTTTTCTCTAGCTCACCACCACCACCTCCTCCTCCGTGGTCAGAGCACCTCTAAGGCCACACAGCCTCCTGCCCACACCTCCGACAGCTTTCCCTTATGGATCTATCTTGGGCCGGAGTCACCACAGACTTTTCAGGGAATAGCTGAGGCCTACCTAGAGACTCACTCTTTCTAGTCCTTGACCCCAGCCCTAGTCTCCTGGTCTCCAATCAGGTACCACCCTGAACACCCACAGCCACTGTGTTGCCTCGCTGGCCCGGTGCCGCTGAGGGTGATTCAGACCTTGGGACACTACGCAACCAACAGAAGCCTCCAGGAGGCTAGTGTCCCCTGGGACTCTAAGACTGGCTTCCCCTTGGTCCCACCTGCTTCCTTTTCCACTATCCGGGTCCCATTGCACATCCCAACACTCCCGGAGAGCAAGAGAAAGGGGTGCGGTGGGGAAAGACCCCAGAGCAAGAGGCGTGTCCTGGCCAGAGAGCTCAGGGAAGCCTCGCCTTGGGGTCCAGACAACGGGGAGGCCCTGGGACCCGCGCCTGACCCGCGCCCTGCCTGGCGGGGCCACCCCTCGGCCTGCGGAGCCTCTCTACCCCGGCACCCGCTTCCTCCCCGGGGCGGAGCCCGGCGGCCACGGGCCAAGCGCCATAAAATTTAAAGAGGTGAGAGAGACACTTCGCAGAAACCTCAGCAGCGCGGGGAAATGAAATAAGGCCTCCCTCTGGGGCAACGGGCAAGGTCACCCCGCGGGGCCCGCCTGTGGGCCTTGAGCTCCGCACGCGTCTCCAGGGCCCTGTCCCCAGCGCCCAACGTGTCGTCCCGTTCTTTTTTCGGGTGTCCGCCCCGCGGGTCCGCATTCCGCCGCCCCTCTCCCCGTGCCCCCTCGTACCCCCTCCCCCAGTGATGGATGGAGCCTTCAGGGAGCTGGCGCGGGCGGGCTCGGCTCGGGCGGAAATGAAGAGGATAAGATCTGCGAGCCGGGGAGCCCGTGACACCGCCATATCCGCTCAGCTCAATGCGCTCGGGGTGATGGATGGGACGGAGCACCCCCCTCCAAGCCCCCTGCACCGACAGCCGGGGGCGGGAGAGCACACACACTCCAGAGAGAGACAGACCCCGCAGAGCGGCCACACACGCCGCCCCACCCGCATTACACACACACACACACCGTACCTCCCATACGTCTGACTGTGAGGTTTGCACACGCATGGGACTGTCCCTCTGCGCGTAACGTACCCACGCACCCGCTGCACGCCATCTCTAGCAGTCTCCAACCTTTGCGAAAGCCACACCCTACCCATTTGCCCTCCACCCTGCTTCTCTTCCCGCCACACGCACTCACATCCAGGCAGGCTCTGTGCCCTCCCAGCTACAGGAGTTACTGAGTCTCATGGGCCACACAAGAGAGTGTGGCCCAGTGTGTTGGAACAGTGGCTGCTAACTGTGGTCATTATCTTGTCAGGACAGTAAACAGGTCAGACTTGGCATGGACAAGGGCAGCAGAGGGCCTGTCGGTCTAAACAACGCCTCAACACCAGGGTTACCATGGTTACCATCTTCCTAGCTCTATCACTCAGCAGCATCGCCGTTGCTATGGTTACAGGCACCGCATCCTTCCCGACTTCATCGCTTACTTTCCTATCTCTGTCGCCATTACCATTCATTCATTCACTCCCTGTATGTTTACCCCTCAATTTATTCACCAGCTGGGGAGAGCAAGTTGGTTAAGTCAGGACCCATCTCTATGAGTGCATCTCTGAAGTCTCGAGACGGGCAAGCAAACGACAGCGCTGCGCCAGCTGCAGAGCCCTGAAAAACTGTTGAATCTTACAAACATGGATGCTTTGATAGAAAGGATACACCATGAAAAATACCAGGGAAGGCAGCAGAAAGGCCTGGCGTCATCCCTTGGTAACCATGGCTTTGTGTGCTTGGTGAAAGGTCACTTCTCAGAGTGTTGTGGGGGACAGTAAGAAGAGAAGGCCAGTTTGAGTCATTTTTAATGACTCAACATTTTCCCCCTGGCATATGGTTGAGAGCATGGAGTGGAAAGACCTGAATTTGGATGATAACTTTGCCAATCCTTAGTCTGTGGATTTTGAACGTATCATTTCTGCACATTGTCTGCCTTTATGAAGCCTCTGGAAGCCGAGGTTTTTAACGAAGCTTTGAAGAGTCCGCTGCATTAACTGTTTTGGCCTATAGAGGCCGCTCACGTTCCTCTCCCTATCCCACCTGGTAACTTAACACCAGGAAGGAATTAAGTTTGCTCAAAAAGTTTCCACTAATGAAACTTTTCTCATGACCCCACATACGTCTGTATATAAAATACACCTACAAATCAGACATTTCCTAATAATAAGTCATGAAGAAATTCATTTAAAAACATTTCTAAAGTTACATATGACATTTTATTTTTTAAAAAGATTTCTTTATTTATTATATGTAAGAACACTGTAGCTGTCTTCAGACACTTTTTCTTCTCGCTCCAGCCCCACTAGCTCGCTGTAGCTGTCTTCAGACACCCCAGAAGAGGGCATCAGATCTCATTACGGATGGTTGTGAGCCATCATGTGGTTGCTGGGATTTGAACTCAAGACCTTTGGAAAAGCAGCCAGCGCTCTTAACCACTGAGCCATCTCTCCAGCCATACATATCATATTTTAAATGAGCAGATTTGCATACTTAATGAGTTGGATTTATTTGTTAATTTTTGCATAAGGAATTTTACCCTGGCTGAATATTTGATATCACAGGGTATATAACAACAAAGTTTTTCAGAGTTGATTGATACTTTGATTTTATAACAATGACCACCACTTCATATAAATAGGTAGTAAATAATGACATTTGTATCATTAGGGCCACTTGACAGAGTCCAGGGAGTTCTGTCCTAATGCCAAGCCAATACCCACTGAACAATTCCTTTATAAAACTCATCAGCAGGTTGAACAGTGCATTTTAGAATGAAATACTCCAACACCATACAACCCCCAAACACGCTGATACAAGCTGAGGTGGGACAGTCGCAAAATATTAGAAGGGTTTGTTTTCTACAGTTAAGCCATTGTGTCTCTGTGAGAGCAGAACATTTTAAATATACAGTAAGTGCACACTGCAGTTTATAGCATGCAGCCGTCTGAAGTCTGAGTGGAGGTGGTTGGGTGGCAGCCGCTGGCTTTGTGTGCCATGACCCCATTAGCAGCTGCAGGTTGTGTGCTCAAAACCCAGGCCACAGTGATGTCTCCTGATGCATACAACACAAATGGCACTGCCCCTGTTCCACATTTGATGTTGAGTTCATTTCTGGTTAGTGCAGGTTCAGAAACTGCTTACTGTTCTCCGGTTTTTTATGAGCACCATATTGCTAAGAACCCCAACTTGGATTGTGTGTGGTTAATCAAATTAATGAGGTCTAGAATCACCTAAGAGAGAGGCTGCTGGAGGCTTGCCTTGATTGGGTCTACTGAGATGATTAACTTGATTAGGTTAAGTCAGTGTAGGCAGCACCATTCCCTGGGCTAGGATCCTGGGCTGTATGCAAAAGAGAAAGCAAATTGAGCTTAAATTCTTTGCTCTATCTCCTGACTGTGGATACAGTGTTACCAACTTTCTCAAGCTCCCGCTGTGGCCTCCACAAAATGATGGACTGTAACCTTGAGCTGGGAGCCTTGTCAGGAAATTTAAAAAATTTATTCGTTGGTTGAGTGTGTGTGTGTGTGTGTGTGTGTGTGTGTGTGTGTGTGTGTGTGTGTGTGTTTATGCCTGCCTGCACCAGGTTATATGCACTATGCATGCAAGTACACAAGAGGACAAGAAGAAGCCGTCAGGTCGCCTGGAACCAGAGTTGCAGGCAGTTGTTAGCTGGGTTCTCTGCACATAGACACTTTCAACCAGGGAGCCATCTCTTCACCCTCCTGTCAGGCTTTTGTTTGTTTCTTTGTTTTGTCTTTATCACAACAGAAAAGGTAACGAAGACAGATTGTGACCAGCAGTGTAAGCAGTGAATTAGAGCGGGACTGAGACAGCAGAGTCTGCTGGAAGCTTTAGCAGCTGTCTACAGCACAGCATCGGACACAAGAGAGACCCTGTCTCAAAACAACCTTCTGCACATTGTTCTCTAACCTCCACACTCTCACCATGACAGGCGTGTCTGTGTTCACACACACACACACACACAGACACACACACACACACACACGATAAATAAATCAATTTATCGAAACACTACACTATAAATTCATAGCATAGAACATATACTTTAAAACAAACTTTGAACTATTATTACTTCAATTTTAAAAGTCAAAGTGGCAGAAGGCATTTTCAGAGCTTGAAAAACAAGTTAATATTCAGATTACATAAAGATATTCAGCACAGTAATATCAAAGGCAAACAACTAATAGAAAACTGAGCATACGATATGAACAGCTAATATGAAGAGGAGAAAATGAGAATTTCCCATAAGAAAATGAAAACATGCTCAGCTTCACTAATAAGTGGAAAAGAAAAAAACAGGCAAGCAAAAATGTTTCTTCTTACATCCCACAAATGTATGATCTGACTTCCAGTGGTACCAAGTGTTCGTGAGGATGGGAGGAAATGGGGATTCTTGCTGATGGGAGAGTAAATCAGAGATTTGGAAAGAGGACCACATGGCACCCTATACATTCACGGCCCAGTGACTTCCCTCCTTGATAGACACACCTGAGATAGTCCGCGGCTACGCACATGGCTGTTCATACCAGGATCATTTGCAGTTCCAACAAATCAGAAACCTGTGTCTGTCAGTCAGAGTACATGTATGGCCTGAGGTCATGTTGCTTCCAACATGGACTACTGTTCTCCAGATGAAATGAATGAACCAGGGCTACAGCCATCAACACAGACAAACCATCTCACAATAGCTGAGTGCCAACAGACTGACAAGGATTGTGCACACAAACATACACATACATAATAGTTCAGCTAGCTCTGGGTGTCAGTAGTGTCCCACCCAGGGGTACCACAAAAGTCCTCTAAACCCCAAGGAGAGAGAGAGAGAGCACAGTCCACATAGCTCCACATCCACAGAGGAAGAGCCAGACCATTGGCTCTTCATCCCACCTGTCCACTTTTGTTTGAGGGTCTCACCTGGACCCTTTCTCTCGTCCTTCATTGTAAGCAAGTGTAGCCATGGGAGTGGACTGTGACCAGCAAGGTAAATGGAGACCATTAGCACTCAGTTCTAAAGCTGCCGACCCTGAGCCTTCATCCTCTTCTTCCTTCCATCACCTCGATGCAAACAAGCCAGGTCTCCAAATAGCTGCTCCAAGGAGAGCTCCCTCTGGCTACAGCAAGGACAGCTACCCACTGGTCAGAACTTCTCTTTGCGGTTGCGGGCTGGCAGAGATGACCTTGGATCGCGTTGACTCTGAATGCTTTGAGGTTTGCATGGTGAACATGGTTCTCATTCACAGTGGCTCTGCCTCCCTTCTCCCTGGCTCCTCCTTGAGACTGTCTTGGTGCTTGGCGCTGGGGGAGAAGTTTAGGAGCAAAGACTTGCCTAGCACATGCCAGACTCTGGTTCAACTTCCAACATCACAAAAATCCATAAGAAAATGGCATTGTTGTGGCTCTTCTTCTTGCTTTGCGCGTGTTGGGAGGGTGTGGGTGAGTGTAGTGCTGGTGTGCTTGTGACAGCTAAAGGTTGGCATTGGGTATCTCAATCATTCTCCATCTTATTGTTTCTTTTTTTAAAAAGATTTATCTATTTATTTTATGTATATGAGTGTAGCTGTCTTCAGGCATACTAGAAGAGGGCATCAGATCCCATTAGAGATGGTTATGAGACACCACGTGGTTGCTGGGAATTGAACTCGGGACTTCTGGGAGAGTAGTCAGTGCTCTTAACCGCTGAGCCATCTCTCCAGCCTTTCTTTCATTTTCTTTTAAGCTGGTGTTTCCCACTGAACCAAGAGCTTGCTGATTTGGCTTTGCTAGCTAGCTAGAGGACTCCAGGGATCCGCTCATCTTCATCTTCTGAATGCTGGGGTTACAGGCATGCACCAGCACCTTACACGTGTGGCAAGCACTTCACCCGCTGAGCCATCGTCTACCCCCTTAGTTTTTATCCTGCAGGGATTGACATCATAGTCGGCTGAATTCCTGCAAAAGCTGTTGCTATGTCTTTGATTGGAATTCCATCTGACTTCACTATTCACATCTGTGGCCTCATTGTCTGCAATAATGTGCTTCTCCAATCATATCCACAGCCCACTTATTTAGGCACTATTATTAGATTTTATTAGAGATTATTGGTGTTAGATCTCATTAAATCAACGAAAGCATTTGTTTTATAGATTGATCTTGGGTATCTTCTGTGAACATTCCGTTGGTTTTGATTCCACTGTAAATGAAATCTTAATTTCCCCCACCTATTATTAATGCATACGTGTGGTGTAGAGGGTCACGATGCCACAGATCACAAACAAAGGTCACAGGACACCATTGTGTAATCACACCTTACCTCCTTCCACCTTTACCTGGGTCAAATCCGTCAGTCGCTTTTGTTTTACATGGACTTTTTGATTTCTTCCCAAAGATAGTTCTTTTTAGATTTCTGCAGGAGGTGTCTATTCCATACAAGTTTACAAGGTAACTTCATAGCATCCCTCAAGGGCTTTCTCAAGCTCCTTTCATGCCTACTGTCTCTGAACTTGAGCTTGTATCCTTTCAAAATATTAAAAGTCTCAGTCCCGTGAGGGGCTATTTTAACTCAACTTGTAACTTAGCAGATAATGGCTGTTTCCTTCCGGTTTCCTGACTCATTTTTTGCCCTTTATCTCATTATTTTCAGTCACTCTGATTATTCTAAAAAAGGCATTTGAAGTCTGCTGTAGTCTAATATCTGCGGCGGTAGAGACTCTCTGGTGTGTCTCAGTAGAACTTGGTTGCCTGAAGTAGGATCTGTGCTTCATGCACAGCCCCCTCTTCAATGCAATTAACTTATCAGCTTCCCCAGTTTCTATTTATGCTTCTGTTGCACTTCGACATTATATGAAAAGCATGTATTCTCCATTGTCTTCCAGAATTTTGCCTTAGTTTGTATAGTTTATTGTTACGTTTGTTTGTTCGTTGTTCAGAAACAGGTCTTTCTCTATAGCCCTGGCTGACCAGGAACTCACTATATAGGTTGGCCTCAACCTCACAGTGGTCCTCCTGCCTCAGTCTCCTGAGTGCTGGGATTAAAGATGTTGCACCATGCCAGACTGTATCTTCTGAAAGTGTCACAGACATCCAGATTTTGTTTTATTTTTTTATCTAGGCTCTCAAGTTTGCTACATAGCCCAGGAAGGACTTCTTACTTCCGTTTCCCAAGTGCTGGGATTGAAGGCATGCACCACCACTGACATTTTCCCTGTTTCTACTGAACTGCATTTTATTTTTGCTTTCACTATTCTGGGGGAACCTCACCAGGTAGAAGTGCTGTCTGTGAGAGCCTGGGCACCTGAGTTTGACCCCAAGATCCCATGGAAAAGAGAGGGCAGTGACTCTGGGAATTGTCCCCTGACTTCCACCCTTATGCTGTGGCCTGCACATGTGTGTGTGCTCACACACACAGGCAACATCTCTTTTTAAAGTTATATATTCTGTTTATATTGTTCTGAGTAGCTCTTCATAAATTTTGACATAAATGATTGACACAGCAAAGTCTATGGCTAATCAACTTCTAGCATTTTCCTATAATAAACACAAAGGTGGAAATATTAGTTTATACTGTCCTCTTTAAGCATTTTGTCTATCTTACTGTTGATCTCCCATTAGCTATATTACACATCTGAAGTTTACCATATTTCATCTAATCTAAGATGTCATCAACATTTATACAAACAAACCTATTATTTTATGTACCCCTAAGAAAAAAGAGGTTACATCACCAAGAATGGCAGAGAAAATTCCTTCTTTCATAAAAGCAATGAAAACATTAGCTAAGGGGAGGAGGTCAGAAAAAATCTTTTCAGATGTCTGGAAATTAACCAAAGGATTGTAGCAATCTATGGAGTGTTTGCTTACACAGGAAAAGAATTGCACTAGCTGGTTCTCAGCAAGCACAGCAAGCTTTGTTTGAGTTTTCACCTTCTCTGCTCCCATCTGTGTCCCTCAGCTCCTCAGCAGCCTCTCTGCTGCGACTGCAGAGCAGACTCACAGGCCGGTAGCCATTAGGAGGGGAAGAACCAATCTGAGCATCTTCGAAGCCCTCTTCCCAGAGAACAGTTCATATTGAACCTGTTGGGGTTTTCCACAGATGACCCCACTTACTGGTGTTTGTTTCTCGTCACTCACGGAAGCATGAAAATGCTCTGGCATGTCCCAGGAAGTGAAGATAGCTACATGCATGCATGTAGTACTCATGACCAAAAGACATGCAAGAAGGACTTAGGCTCAGCCTCCAGTTAGCATGGAAGTTCTTTGCAATCAGGATGTGGCGGTGAGGTAAAGTTGTATACGGACCCTCTGAGAATTGAAGCCATGGCCAACATGCACACAGATGCAACCCTCCGAAAGACTCAGAGACCTTGGGGCTGCCGCAGTGGCTCAGCAGGTAAAGGTGCTTGTTTCTAAGCTAGACAACCTGAGTTTGATCCCTGGGATGTACATGGTGGAAGAGGAAAACCAGCTCCTGAAAATTGTCTTCTGAACTTCTACATGTGTTCTGTGCTGTGCTCATACATGCCACCACATGCACACACAGACACACAATGAATGAATGAAGGAAGGAATGAATGAATGAATGAATAAATAAATAAATAAATAAATAAATAAATAAATAAATAAATAAATGTAAAAAAATGATTCGGAGACTTTTAATGGTTTCAGGTATCTCAAAATACTTTTGTTCAGCTATTAGTTGACCACTAAGCTAACCATAGGAGATATCAGTGGTCACATGTGAGGAAGAATGTAGACTTCACAGAGTTAGCTCACAAAACTCCAAACAGACAATGATCAAAACCAATCATGTTATGTTCAACAGGGAAAGGAAGGATGGACTGAATTTCCTGAGTTGCCACATTAAATTATTGGAAATATCCAGTTCCTATGACAAAATTGAGACATGCGAAGAAACAAGAAAATAGGGCTGCAAACAGGAAGCGCTCAGTCCACTGAAACCATTCCTATGAAAACACAGATGTTGGGCTTATGGGGACAGACTGCACATCAGCTATTTCAAATATGTTCAAAGGACTAAGAGAAACCACATCTAAAACTGGAGGGAACACAAGAATACTGCCAAATAGAGAAAAAACCAATAGAGATAGAGATTATAGGAAATGCCCAAGCAGGAATGCTGGAGTCAAAAAGTCAAAGAACCATATTGAAGAATTCACTGGGGATGTCGATCTGAATGAGGAGGACAGCAGAAATAAACCTGAACCGTAGTCAGCAGAGATTCTCTATGGGGGAGCACAGGGAGGAAGAACGGAGAAAAACAGGGTCTAGACCTCTGCGACACCACCAAATGTGTCATATACACAAGTGGGAATTATAGAAGGAAGGAGGGAGGGAGGGAGGGAGGGAGGGAGGGGCTGAGAGACTGAGATTTGGAAAAGCAATGGCCTTAAACCATTGATGGCAAACAATCTACACATCATAGAAAATCAGTGATCCTCAAATTACCCAGTATCGACATGTCCATGCCATGATAGATCATCAGTCGTTGGAAGGCAAAGGTAAGGCATATGAAGACACCAAAGGGAAGCAACTCACCACACACAAGGGAGCCTACGTGTGACAGAGGGCTGACCTCTCGTCAGCCACAATGGAGACCAGTAGGCAGTGAAGCAAAGGCACCCAGCGGTGATTCCAGTTTATGTGTGGAAATAAAGACTGGGGTTGGCAAGAAGGTTCAGGGGGTCGTGGTGCTTCACAGGCCTGACCATCTGAGATTGATCCCTGGATCAGACAAGGTAACGAGAGAGCTAACTACCAAGAGTTGTTCTCTGATGCGCACACGCCCACACACCTATACACCACACACATGCACACATGCACATACACACATGCAGACACCCATGTGCGTCAGTGCACACACACACATATACATACACACATGGACACATGGACACACCACACACTCACATACACACATACTACACACACTACACACACACACTCACACACAGTAAATAAATAATAAAAAAAGAGATCAGGCCAGGCGTGGTAGAGCACACACCTTTAATCCCAGCATTCAAGGGGCAGAGGCAGGGAGACGTCTGTGAGTTCAAAGCCAACCTTGTCTACATAATGAGTTCCAGAACTGCCAGGGCTACACAGAGAAACTCTGTCTCAAAACTCCAAATAATTAATAGATGATAGATTATATATATTTATATATATATATATACACACACACACACACACACACACACACACACACACAGATAAAATATAGAAGAAAGATCATAATGTATGTAAACATAACAAAAGTATAAGTAGATTTTCTTAATAACTTTTCTCCTATTTTAAATCATAACTAAGTAAAGCAACAATGGAGTCTGTGCTGATGGCCAGTGAGTGGAAAATAAATACTGTTTGTAGGGCCATCATACCACAGACAAGAAGGAGGGGAGGGGACCTTGTAGTCTGAACATTTCATATTATTGTAATTAAATGGAATTGAAATTAACTATATTATGATAAGTTGTTCGTTCAAATCCCCAGGGTGATCACGGAAGAAATGACTCCAACAAATAAGTGAGAAGGACGACAAGCGAATGCTAATGCACACTAGAAAAGCACATTTAAGAGGAAGGGAAGCTGCACCAGAGGGATGGATGGCCCAAAGGCGTCACAGGACCCAGAGCCAACACGCAACAGAGCTTACCGTGTAGCCACGCCACGTCAGTAGCCTCGCCAGAGCCAACACGCAGCAGAGCTTACCGTGTAGCCACGCCATGTCAGCAGCCTCGCCAGAGCCAACACGCAGCAGAGCTTACCGTGTAGCCAAGCCATGTCAGTAGCCTCGCCAGAGCCAACACGCAGCAGAGCTTACCGTGTAGCCACGGCACGTCAGTAGCCTCGCCAGAGCCAACACGCAGCAGAGCTTACCGTGTAGCCACGGCACGTCAGTAGCCTCGCCAGAGTCAACACGCAGCAGAGCTTACCGTGTAGCCATGCCACGTCAGTAGCCTCGCCAGAGCCAACACGCAGCAGAGCTTACCGTGTAGCCATGTCAGTAGCCTCGCCAGAGCCAACACGCAGCAGAGCTTACCGTGTAGCCACGCCACGTCAGTAGCCTCGGTAAGTGGAAGTGGATAGAATGTTCATCAAAAGTAGGACCTGGAAGGATGAAAAAAATCACATGATTAGGGCCAGGGATATGCACAGTCATGTACACACACACACACACACACACACACACACACACACACACACACTCACTCATGATAGATAGATAGATAGATAGATAGATAGATAGATAGATAGATAGATAGATAGATAGACAGATAGACAGACAGACAGGTCTAACTATATATCATCTATGAATGGCAAATTTTCATCAAGCTATACACTGACATGTGGTATATGATACAAATAGCAAAGAAAAGGGGCCTGGAAGCGACTGTCCTAAGATGACACAAAACAACATTTAAGACAAAAACTGTTACAAGAGACAAGAACAGAAAAAAAGAAGAAAAAGTTGTTTTTGTTTGTTTGTTTGTTTGTTTGAGACAGGGTCTTTCGTAGATTAAATTGACCTCTAACTGATTGTATAGCTGAGGATGACCTTTATGATTCTCCTGTCTTCAGCCCCCAGAGCTGAGATTACAGGTGAGGACCACATGGCCACTCTAAGAAGGCGATTTTAGGGCTGGAGAGATGGCTCAGCAGTCAGGACGGCATATGCTCTTGCAGAGAACCTGGGCTCACTGCCGGCTTCCACATCAGGTGGGAGTTATAACCATTTGTAACTTCAGTTCCAGAGGATGCAACCCGCCCTTCTAGGCTCTGCAGATACCTGCACATGAGTGGTGCACACACTTACACTGAGGCACATGCACATAAAATAAATACATCTTTTTTTTAAAAGACCATTTTATAATAATAAAAGTGGCAATCCTTAAAGGAAATATAAAGTTATGAACATGTGCAAACCTAATCACAAGATCCATCCCCAAGAGAAGCAAGATCTAACAATTAAAGGGAAAATCAGACAATCCAACAACCACAACTGTCTTAATACGGCTAGAGCATCTACAAAATTCAACAGAGATCCGGTGTAAGTGCTGAGTAAGAGTCCATGTCCTCCCTCCAAGGAGCTGGGTGCACATTCTTGTCAAGTGACCACACAGCATTCCTCAGGGTGATCATCTCTTGGACCAGCAAACAAGTCTCGACAAATTAAAACCATTTGGGTCAAAGTATTTTCTCTAGTCATAAGGCAACAATTCACGCTCAATACCAGAAGGAAATTTGGGAACTCACAAATGTTTAGAAATTCAACAACAGGGTTTTACCTAGATAACTAATGGATCAGAGAAAAAAATCACAAGAGGGATTAGAAAACACTTCAAGAAGAAGTTAGGCATAGTTACATACTCAGGAGACTGAAGCAGGAGGATTGCTGTGAATTCAAGGCCAACCAAAGCTACTCGGTAATTTTGAAACTAGCCTAGGGTATATAATAAGACCATGCCCAGAGCTGAGGGGGTAAGGGGAGAGAGGAAGGGAGAACGAAGAGGCAGAAGAAAGGAGAGAAAAACTATATTATGGCAAATGTGGTGGTTTGTATATGCTTGGCCCAGGGAGTCGCACTATTTGGAGGTGTGGCCTTGTTGGAGTAGGTGTGTCACTGTGGGCGTGGGCTTTAAGACCCTCTTCCTAGCTGCCTGGAAGCCTTGGTCGTGGTGTCTGTTCACAGTAGTAAAACCCTAACTAAGACTGCAAACTTAGACAAAAGAAATGCTAAGAGGGAAAGCCATAGCTACCAATGCAAATATTGACAGAAAGAGCCTTCGTCAATGATTTGATCTTTGACCTTGGGAAAATATGGGTGAATAAAAGCCAAACCCCAAGTAGTGAAGGGGAAAATAACCACTAGCCAGAAGGATGAAAGAGAAAACTCAAAGCCAAAACCCAGGTCTTCAGGAGGGTTGACAAAATTAACGAGTCACGGAGCTTGACCAGGAGTCTAGAGAACCTCAAATTACTAAATTCAGAAGTGAAAGCCAGGATACAGCTGGCTTTCCAGAAATTAAAAGGCTTTTAAGGGAACACGATGAACAAAGTAACCTGTGGGGAATGGATCCGTTTCTAGAAAGACACAAATGACTGGAATTGAATTTAAGTTTAAATTTTATATCTGAACAGATAGAAAGCTAAAGTGTAGAGAGGGAGCACCTTGGTAAAGTGCTTGTTTTGCAAGCATGGGGACCTGAGTTTGGTGCCCAGGACCAAGTTGGTTTTGTTGTTTTGTTTTGCTTTGCTTTAAGCTAGGCTTGTTAGTGCACTATTATGATCCCAGCACTGGGGACACAGAGACGGGTGGACCCTGGTCTTGCTGGCTGGTGGCTCTAGCTTACTTCTGTGTTCTAGGCCAATAAGAGACAGTGAGAAATGACCCCCGAGGTTATCCTCTGGGCTATAGACATTTGCTTTCTGAGCCTGCCTCTCCAGTGACCTAAGATCTTCCTCCAGCCTCCAGCTCTCGAAGGTTTCACTTCCCAACACCGAGCCTCCAAACACCGTGGGTCCTTGGGGGACACAACTGTACCATACACAAGCCATAGACATTTGAGGGGGTGTTGTCCTCTTTCCATTAACTTTAATTGAGGGATGCAGGAGCAGGACAAGGTCTCCCCCAAATATTTCTGCATCCCAAATATTCTCTGCCCTGACCCCCTTGTGAAAGTCCAGACTCCTGATTGGTTCTAAGGTCCATCCATCCACCCAGCATGGTAAACCCTCCCTTGTCTGTTCTTCACAGGCCTGAGGAACTCACACAACCAGGAGGCCGACTCAGCTCCCAGTTCAATGGTATTACGGTCGTGGCCACTCGTGGGAGCCTTGAATCCAAGACTTTTAAACCAGCAGAGTCCAAACTGTCAGGGACACCAACTACTTAGCAAGTAACATTGTTCTTTCTCACTATGGGGCAATAGTGAGAATCAGCCATTTCCATGTGCACCTCTTAATTCCAGAGCCTTGGATGGTGTTTGTGGAATAACTATGACAATCCATGTAATACATCACATTATGAGAATAAAAGATGCATTTTGGTGACGATGATTCAGAGTATATCCCCATCTGGGAAGACTCTGCTTTAGT
>CM052701.1:131124830-131166284 GCA_028551405.1 Uromys caudimaculatus
TGCTCTGAACACTACTTTGGCTTGCATAAAGGACAGATATTCACCTTGTTTCTCTCTGCAAAGTAACACTCTTGGTCCCTGTCACCCTGGGATCCTGTGTGTCCTAGAAATTCAGGGAGCCCAGTGCAATGACTTCCCACTTGCTCTATAGCACTGCCCTCTGAGAACACCCGCCATCTTCATGAGATCAGCTGTGTCTGCTCACAGATCACCAATG
Organism: Uromys caudimaculatus; assembly: GCA_028551405.1. Lineage (NCBI taxonomy): Eukaryota > Metazoa > Chordata > Mammalia > Rodentia > Muridae > Uromys > Uromys caudimaculatus. The sequence goes on from CM052701.1 coordinate 131,125,048, forward strand.
GTTTGTAGACCATTGACCGTCACTAGAAGGAGGGGTAACAGGGTCACTGAACCCTCACTTGAGTATCCAGCCATTCCTCCTAGCTATTCATGAGCAATTGTCTTAACTACATGAGGACTCAGAGGTCTAGGGGAGGGGCTAGAGTATATATATGGTCTAGGAAAGACTATGAGAAAGGGGCTCCATCTATGCAGCTAAGGAGGTGTCTGCTTTGGGATTACCCATGCTCTCTGTGAGTAATCCAGTACACTCATTGGCTCCCCAGAGGAGACTTTCATGGGATCAAACTTTGGTTTGTTGTTGAGGCCTTAGAAGGAAGCAGGTATATGTCACCTAACCTGGCCCCTACCCAAAGAAGAAATTCTCAAAACACCACTGCAACATCTCTATGTCTGTCTTACAGAGAAAGTGTATTGTGGAGCTCCTTGGTGTTGCTGGCATGTCCTCACCAAGGTCTGTCTTTCATTTTGTTTGGTTTTGTTTGTATATGGTGTGTGTATGTGTGTTTTAGAGGTCAACCTTAGCTGTTCCTCAGGAACAGCTTTCTGAGACAAAGTCTCTCACTGGCCTCGAGTTCATCAATACAGCTAGGCTGGCTGGCCAGTAAGCCCCAGGAATCCTCCTGTCTCCTCTCCAGTGCTGGAACTGCAAACACGTGATGCCACCACACGCCAGCTTTTTAAATGGGTTCTGGGGATTCTACTCAGATCCTCATGCTTGCAAGGCAAATACTTTACCAGCAGAGCCATCTCTCCAGTCCTGGACATGTTCTGTTAGTTTCCTAGACTGGCCTCATACCCTGAGCTCAAGCAGTCCTCGTCCTTAGATTCCCAGGTAGCTGGAACTTCGTGTGTCTGACCACATCTATCTTACCAATGTATTCCCTGAAGCTTTGGTTAATTTGTCATCTGGGACCTCCTGGGAGACAGAGCAAGAGAGAAAATGAATGAGCTTTAAATAACAAATTCATTAGGGATTTCTCTTTTCTTGGAAGTCATATCCAACCCCACTTCTGCCCATAGTATATGAAGGATGTCATGAAACTAAAACCTTGTTCCATGTGGGCCACACTGAGTATTGAGTGTTGCAGCTACTGAAACAATTGTAATAAATCTGGAATCTTTGCTTCCACTCTCTCATAGTCAGTGTCAGCTGTCAATTTGACACATCTGGGAAAAGGGAATGCCCAATGAAGGAACTGCCTGCATCAGATTGGTCTGTGGAGCAATTTTTTTCTTGATTTCTGATTGATGTGGGTGGTGTCATCTCTAAGCAGTGAGCATGGGCTGGATAAGAAAGGTAGCAGACAGCAAATTTGGAGGCAAGCCAGTCAGCAGCAGTTCATCTGAGGTTTTGCTTCAGTTCCTGTCTTGGCTTCCCTCAAAGATGGCTGAAACCTGTAAGCCAAATAAGCCCCCTTCATCCCCAAATTGGTTTGGTCAGTGCTTTATCACAGCAACAAAGAAGCAAACTGAGATGCTTTCATATAATGAAGTTAGCTAGCTCCAACATTATGTTTTTCAGCTGTGATCTGACCCCTTAGAATACGCTCCCAAGTAGGTGTAAGTCTGAGATATCTTGCATTTCCTTTTTCTCTGTGCAATACCTCCTTTGTACTTGGTTCTCTGAAGCTTGCTGTGCCTTGAGTCTGGTTGTAAATCTAGAAACAACGAGGGGTGTGTTTGGGAACTCTGCAAGACGTTCTTTCCCTTGTAAGAATAAGGACTGGGAAGAAGGCTCAGTTGCTAAAGTTCTTGATGTATAAGTATAAGGACCTGAACCTGTAAAAGGCTGGGCCTGCCAGTGCACCCCTTTAATCTCAGTGCTGGGGAAGAAGGATTAGAGGGATCACTGGAGTTTATGGTGGGAACGTCTAGCCCCATTGATGAGTTCCAAGCTCAGCAAGAAATGTCTCCAAAAATAAGGTGGAGAGCAACTGAAGACACATGATGTCCAACCTCTGACTTCCAGACACATATGTACACACATGCACATGCACATGCACACATGTGCGCGCACGCGCACACACACACACACACACACACACACACACACGCATGCACATGCACACAAGCATATGCCTCAGGAAAAAGCCATTATAGATTCTCCAAGCAGAAGGTGAGCAATCTCAGAATGTAGGAGGGATATTTTGACAGACAAATGGGTTGATGGGATTTGGGGCTCAAAGTTGTATCCTCCATCACTCTTCCCAGGTATCCCTATTCCAAGTTTCTGAGCTCCACTCCTTCTTAGCCTGAACTTAATTTTAACACGAGTCCCTCAAGGCTGGGAGCTGAACTAGCATTGCTATTAAACCACCTACAGAATCAGATTTTGGATTTGATTTTCAGAACTCTCAACCTCTAGACCCAAGATGACATAGAGTTGTTGAGGGTGGGGGACGTGCTTAGGAAACTCATAAATCTCTCTCTCTCTCTCTCTCTCTCTCTCTCTCTCTCTCTCTCTCTCTCTCTGGCTCTTAGTTTCTTTCTTTTTTAAAATTCTATTTATTATTATCATGTGGGTATATGTGTTTGTGTGTATTTGTACACAAGCACGCAAGTATAGGTCAGACACAAAGTCATTAAGTAAGCCTACTAATACATTGGTTTAAATAGCATCTCAGAAGCTCAGCATTGGACGCTGCTGAAGTGGACTACAAAGAGAGCCTTGTAAAGAGGCCCACAGGATGCTGCTGCCTCTTGGTGGCTACCTCCTCTGGGTGTCCTTTGCTGAGCATCTTGCAATGGGTCTAGGATGCTCCTGGTCAGAAGGCAAATGGCTGCTTGTGGAGCAGAGAGGCAGTACAGACTGGGGCCCACTCAGGACCTCAGCATCAGGTTCACACATGATCACCATGACCACAACATTGAAGAACAGTGACAGTGGGATGCAGAGATGTTTTGCTCAGTAGATGTTCGCTGTGTGAGCTTGAGGAGCTGAGTTCAGATCCTCAGCACCCACTGAGAAGAAAAGCCAGGCATGCCCGTAATCCCAGGACGGGAGGCAGAGACAGGAAGATCCTTCGGGATCACTGCCCGGGCAGGCTAGCCAAATTGGTGACCTCCATGTTCAGTAAGAGAATCTGCCTTTTAAAAAAAAAGGTGGAAAGTGCTAAGACACCATCTGTCAACCTGTAGCCTCTACACACATGCACACACACGCACATACATACATACATACACACACATACACACACCACACATATACACATGCATATACACACATAAACCACACACACATACACATACCACACACACACATATACACACACATACACCACACACATACACACACCACACACATACACACACCACACACATACATATACACACACCACACACATACCACACATACATACACACACCACAAACACACACTACACACACAGGCACACACACACACACACTTGTATACATACAATACACATACACACCACACACACAACATACACAGACACACATACACACAAACCACATACCACACACAGAAACACACACATACATACACACACCACACACACACATGTACACACACCACACACGCACATGTACACACACCACACAGAGAGATATGCACTTGTATATACACCACATACACACACACACACACACACACACACACACACACTCACATACACATACTACACAGGGCCTGCTGCTGGTGCCCAGAGAATAAGTCATTTCACCTTATGAGGTTCAGTGAGCACTTTCATGCACTCATCACTGGGGTGACCTTGACACCTGCACTGTCACTGATCCCCAGGGAGCCATGTTGCCTGTGAATAGACCCCAATGTCCATTCAGAAAAGACTTAAATTGCACCTGTGGCCACAAGACCCTTCCATGTTCTTTAAGATGATTGTGCTGGCTAGTTTTATGTGTCATCTTGACACAAGCTGGAGTTATTACAGAGAGAGGAGCTTCAGTTGAGAAAATGCTTCCATAAGATCCAGCTGTAAGGCATTTTCTCAATTAGTGATCAAGGGGGGAGGGTCCATTGTTGGTGGTGCCATCCCTGGGCTGGTTGTCTTGGGCTTTATAAGAAAGCAGGCTGAGCAAGCCAGGAGAAGTCAGTAAGGAACACCCCTCCATGGCCTCTGTATCAGCTCCTGCTTCCCTGACCTGCTTGAGTTCCAGACCTGACTTTCTTTGGTGATGAACAGCACTGTGGAAGTGTAAGCTGAATAAACCCTTTCCTCCCCAACTTGCTTCTTGGTCATGATGTTTGTGCAGGAATAGAAACCCTGACTAACACAATAACGAAGGTGAGGTGTGGCCACAAGACGGAGAGGCCCAGGCAAGCAAAGGTGGCAGACGGATGCAGTGCAAAACTGGAGTTGCTCAAGGGACCCCACCAAAGATGGTGGATGAGTTCCTTTACAAGAGTCAAGGGAAATTCTCAAGAAACATTCCAAGGGATTGGTCAGTCAGTGGAAGATGGGGTGGGAACCTGTGGCAGGGCCATCGTATCGTGGGACATGTCTGGTTCCCTGTCAGGGTGCTCACAGTCTGAAGGGTAAGCTGGGGGATAAGAGGAAAAGAAAACAATTCTGTTGTTGTTGTTGTTGTTGTTGTTGTTGTTGTTGTTGTTATAGATGGTTTCTCTGTATATCCCTGGCTGTCCTGGAACCCACTCTGTAGACCAGGCTGGCCTTGAACCCAGAGATCCACTTGCCTCTGCCTCCCAAGTGCTGAGATCAAAGATGTGCGCCACCACCACCACCAGCAGCAGAAAACAATTTCTTTTTAAAAATTAAGATTTATGAGCCAGATGTGGTTTAATCCCAGCACTCAAGTGGCAGAGGCAGGAGGATCTCTGTGAGTATAAAGCCAGCCTCATCTACATAGTGACAGAGGTACATAGTGAGACCCTGTCTCAGACAAAGAAAATTAAGATTTATTTATTTTTATTTTATGTATATGAGTGCTCTGCCTGGATGTATGTCTGTGCACCACATGCATGCAGTGCCCACGGAGGCCAGAAGATGGTGTCGTGAGACACAGTGTGGGTGCTGAAAACTGAACCTGGGTCCTGTGGAAGAACAGCCAGCGCTCCTAACCACTGAACCACTAAACCATCTCTCCAGCTCCCAGGGGCAGGGGGTGTAAAGGTATGATACAGAGAAGAATTTTTAGGAGAGACAGAAGCAGATGTGACCTCTCTCTCTCTCTCTCTCTCTCTCTCTCTCTCTCTCACACACACACACACACACACACACACACACACACACACACACACACACGCACACATCATTGTTTTCTTCCCTTCCTTCCTGCTCCCTGCTCCCTGCTCCAGGGAAGCTGCAATGGCTGGGCCAGTCTGTGGCTCAGTGGTTAGCTGTTATATATTACTGGCCACATATTTTACACTCGGCAGCTTGAAAAAGGGGGCATAAAACTGCAATTAAGTGTCTGAACTGTTGCTATTTTGGAAATTAAAACAGCCTACATTATCCTCCGTGCAACTTCGATTACTGACTCAGGGCTGAGAAGCAGTTATTCCCACCCCTTTAACCAACTTCTTTCCCATAAAAACCCGTTGTTAATGGGTCCCCAGGGACCTCTGAAAATAAGATCTGTAATAAAGAAATTAATAACATGCAGAGCAAGCCACAGCTAAAAAGCTTTTTAGGAAACATTAATAGTTCTGTTCTGAGTGAGGAATCTGTGGGCCCAGTTCCTCCCTCGTATCTGATGGCTGGCCGGTGCCAGGGTGGGGGGCGAAGACGAATGAACGAGCTTCTAGCCATGGAGGCATCAGGGGCGTCATCCTCTAAGTGGGACGATGGCTACCCTGGGGTGTCAGGAGCCCCCAGTTCTGCCTCAGCTGCCTTCCCTCCAGCCTCTCTCCCAAGCCCTCAGCTCCCACCTCCCTCCCCACCTTTCCATCTGAGGCTAGGCTTCTGTTCCTGTCCATTCTCACTCCAGTCTCCACATAGCCCTCTGTCTCTGCCTCTCTATCACTGAGTCACTCTCTGTCGCCGTCTCTGTCTCTTCCTCTCCTGTCTCTAGGTCTCTGTCACCTGTCTGTCTCTATTTCTGTGTCTCTGTCTCCTGTATGTCTCTCTCTGGGTCTCTATCTGTCTCTATCTCTTTGTTTCTGTCTCTCTTGGTGTATATCTATGTCTGTCTCTGTCTTTCTCTGTGTGTATGTGTGTGTGTGTGTCTTTCTCTCTCTGTGTCTGTCTCTCCATGTCTCTGTGTCTCTTGGTGTATATCTATGTCTATTTGTCTGTCTGTCTTTCTCTGTGTGTGTCTGTCCGTCTCTCTGTCTTTCGTTAATTCTATCTGTTTCTCCCTATTTTTCTGTTCTTCTGTCTGTCTCTCTGTCTTTCTCCCTTGTCTCTCCTGTCACACCCAGCCCCACCCCTGCCTCTGTGTCTCTGTGGGCCACTGTCCTTCCTCATCTGTGCCCCCTTGATGCTGTCTTATCCTTGCCATTTCTGGTCTCTGCGTCTGCATCTGCATCTGCGTCTGCGTCTGCCTCTGCCTCTGCCTCTGCCTCTGCCTCTGCCTCTGCCTCTGCCTCTGCCTCTGCCTCTGCCTCTGCCTCTGCCTCTGCCTCTGCCTCCCCTGGAGTGTCTCTGGGCTTTCCTGCATCCCCTGCTCTCTCCATCTCTATCCAGACAGACTTGTACAGTCATGTGTGGCTTAGCAATGGGACACGGTCTGAGAAATGCTTCCTGGAGAAGTCCATCACCATGTGCCAGTGTGTTCACCCGTGTAGTCACTGGCAGGTGTACTCCTCCAGGGCAAGCTCACGCACTGCCTCTAGCTAAGCAACTTTACTGCCTGGTATATGAGCATGTGTGCTGGTGCATACATTTGTGTATGTGCTGGAGTGTTCATATGCTGAGTGTTACATGTCACACATGTACACATGTGGTAACTAGTCTTCATGGCCAGCGTGACTAGATTTCACACCACCTATATTGACATGCTACTGGGGGGTTCTGTGAGGACTTTCCAGAGAGGATTGGCTGAGGAAGAGAGCTCCGGATTGCAGGTAGCCCTATCCAGTGCCATGGGGGCTCAGACTGCATCAGTATCAGGGAGGAGGGAGGCAGGCACATTGATGTGCCTCTTGCTTTGCTTCCTGGCATGTCATGTGTGGCTTGTGCTGTCCCACCATGCCCTCCTGGCCTTGATGGATTGAGCCTTTGCAACAATGGGCCCAAATCAGTAATTATTTTTCATAGGGTGCTTCTGCCCCACATTTGGTCACAATAACACAATGTGTGACCTCCCTGTTACGTCTCAGCCACCCTCCTCTATCTTGGCTTCTCCGCTGCTTGTCCACCCATCTGTCTCCATCTCTCCTGCCCTTTCTGTTTCTCTCATCCCTCGTACCCCTCAAGTCTCCCCCTCCCCGCTTGAGGGCAGAGCTTTGGAGTCAGACAAACCCCATCCCATGACGTTACCTACCTCTCACCATCCCCCTCCACCATGACTGAGGTGGTCTCTGGGTGCTTTTGGAAGCTGGCCCCTTGGGAAGCACTTCCTAAGATGGATGTTTTGGAGCAGAGAACACTTTAGCAGAATTCTCAGTTCTAGAGTCTTCCATGTGTGGGACAGGCCTTGAGGGCACCTCTCCAATTATCCAAGTGCTGAGCACAAGTTGTTCTGTAAGGTGCCTTAAGCAGTTCATGGCCACGTGTGGGCACCCTCCTTGCCTCTGCAACTTTGCAACTTTAAATAAATTCTCTCATGCTCCCTTCTTTCTTTTTCTTGGCAGGCTGTGGAGGGGCAATTTCAACACAGAGTTTCTCTGTGTAACCCTGGCTGTCCTGGAACTCACTCTGTAGACCAGAGATTCACCTGCCTCTGCCTCCCGAGGGCTGGGGTTAAAGATGTGTGCCACCACCACAGGCTAAACCTTCCCTTTTTATCTCTCTGCTCCTCTGGTTGCACTCTTGTGCTGTAGTCCTGCGTGAGGTTGATGAGCTGTAGCTGCATCCGAACCTGAAAGCTCTCCAGCCTTGAAATTTCTTCCACCTAACAAAGGAGTCTAATGCTTTAAAATTTAGCCTTACTCAAGTTCTCAAGACACAAGTAGCGTGAAGCCAGAAGGTACATTAATTATGTGTGTGTGTGTGCACGCGCGTGCGTGTGTGTGTATAATAGATATATATTATAGATATATTAATTATATTATATAAGATATATTATATATTATACCTATTATATTAATTATATAATATATATTATAGATATATTAATTATATATAGATATATTAATTATACACACACACACACATACATGAATAACCTATAGCCAGTCCTCATAGAATTTTGTTCCCCTCTGAAACATCATGAGCTGGGCCTCTACCATCTGTATTTCTCTTAACATTTTGGTCTTTCAAGTTCCCACCACAGTGATGTACCGTTAAGCTCTGTTTATCCCAGTCTAGGGCTTCTGTAGCCCACAACTCCAAACTCCCCCACATTCCTCCTTCAGATCATGATGAGGCCTGTCAGTCACAGCAAAACCTCACAGTCAGGCCTGCCATAGCAACTACCCCACTTCCCGGCACCTATTTTTTGTATTAGTTACTGTTCTGGTGCTGTAACTGTAATGACAGAAGTAAATAAGGAAGGAAGAAACAAACTGAAGGTCCAGAAGGTCATGGCAGAGCAGGCAGGGCAGGAGCCGGAGACAGCTGGTCACGCGTCAGCAGCCGGGGAGCAGAGAGAAGAAAACGTCTGTGCTCAGCTTGTTTTGCTGTTGCTGTTTTGTTTTGCTTTGCTTTGCTTTGTGTTTGTTTGTTTGTTTGTTTTCTCATTCAGTCTGGGTCTAGAATGTAGCTGCTACCCACATTTGGAGTGATACTTCCCCAGTTAAACCTTCCCGGAAACTCCTGATAGACAGGCCCACAGCTGAGTTTCCATGGCAATTCCAACTCCAGCGGCACCCTTTCTATTTTCTTGCTGTCCCTTTCCTTCTCAATGAATGATCACCTCGAGGGCATCTTTACATGCTGCTCCTGTGTCCAGTGGAGATGACCTGGGCATCTTTACAGGTCTTAAGTTTTTCTCATTATTTTTACTTTGATTGTGGTAAAAATCCACATCCAAATTCCATCCTAACCAACACTGAGTTGTTCTGGTGCCAAATGCATCCACACTGTTGTGCAACACATTGCAAATGACAAATACATCCACCACTTGAGAACCCTTCACAATAGAGTTTCATCTGTTGCTCTTGACCACCCACTCTGATCAAACACAACTAGGAGACTTTCAGGTCATAGCCCATCATGGAGGACAGTTGGACAGGAATCCAAACAAAACTATGAAACAGAAATCATAGAGGGATGTGCTGGCTCCCTGGCTCCCACAGGTTCATGTTTATCTAGCTTTTTTATGTAACTCAGAAACATCTGCCCAGGGAATGGAACCACCCACAGTGGGCTGGACCCTCTCAGATCAATTGACAGTCAAGACAATCCCCCACAGATATTCCCACAGGCCAGGCTGATCTGGGCAGTCCCTCAAAGGAGACTCCCAGGTGAGTCTAGGCTGGGTCAAGGTGACAGACAAAGCTAACTAGGACACTTTGCAAAACTAATACTCTCCAGATACTAAACACTCTCTCGTCTCTCCTCTGCTGGCACCTATATGCCATTTTCTCTATAAACTTGTCTTCTTTCTCTAAGGGCCCTATGCACCAGACTCCACAGCATCTGACTTTTTACATTTCACTTATTTCACTTAGGGTGGTGCCTTCAAGTTTCATTCACGATACAGCTCGTATCACAATATTTTATGTTGTGTGTATATGATGAGTGTCTCTGATGAGTGTGGATGCAGGTACATATGTGTCAAGGCATGTGTGTGAGGTCAGAGAACAGCCTCAGGTGTCTGTTCTCATTGACTTCCTTTGAGAGAGGATCTCTTGTTGCTGGGCTGTCCCAGGGATTCTTCTGTCTCCCAGCACATCACAACAGTATCAGGATTACAGATACATGCTAGTGTACCCAGCTCTACGACCCCCTTCCTCTCTGAAGTGAAGCAACACTCTATTGTATGTATGTACCACCTTGTATTTACCCATCCGTCTATTGGTGGGCAGGTGGGTTGCTTCTAACTCTTGGCTATTGTGCTAATGACCTATAAAGACATATACGAAGCTTACCTGGAGACCTTATTTTAGCCCACTGGGGTCTATACCCAGAAGAAAAATTACCAAATCATATGCTAATACTATTTCTAACCTTTTGCGAGACTGCTGTACACTCCCATGGCAAGTACAATATTTACATTCCCACGCACCATAACCCTGCACACTTGATACCACGGAACCATAACTTATATGTAGTGACAATGATAAAACTTGCCTTCTCCTTATTTGCTACAATTTCTTCAAAATCCATCAATACCAGCCTGTTCGGCAAGTTTATTTATTTGCCTGTTTATTTCTTTTTGGAAGTAGTCGTCCTAATGAGAGTAAGGTGGCAAGTCTGGAATTGTCCTGGGAAGTGTGCCCAGCCATCCCTTAGATGGTGTGAGGCAGTACAGCAGTAGAGGCTGGGATGAAGAATTGGGACCTTTCTCAGGATATAGGCAGCCACTGACTCAGCTGCCAGAAGTGTTCTCTACTGAAATCCTGCAGCGAAACTCCTCCCTCCCCCAGCACTGCCTTTGGCTAAAGGGACATGTCTCCCATGGCTCTGCTTTCCCCACGATGGCACACCTCCAATTCTGGCTGGTGCAGAAGCAACAAGCCCAGGGTCTTTTCGTCTACTCCAAACTACACTGGGGCCCATTCCTCTTTAGCCCTGGAGTTGAGATGAACTCAACTCTTTGCTGTGATTACAGGATTGCTATTCTTCGCTCCTCATTCCTGCCCACAAGAGCAGGAAGAACCATAAAGACATGTCTGCACCCTCAGGCTCCTCGTCCTGAAGGTAGGTCTGAGAAACCCCTCACTACACGCTAGGGTGACACCATCTGACTTGTGGAAGGAAGAGAAAGGCCATTGGCACAGAGCTGAGGTGCCCAACTGCTACACATTGGGCTTGGAGCTCTGCATGGAGACCGTCTCTCTTCAGTGGATACCCCTCCCACCAGTTCCCAGGAACTAGACAGCTCAGGTCCCAGGAGCTACTGACTGCTCCTAGCCACACAGAGAACCCATACCTCTATCTTGACCTCTTCCAGTCAGTACTGATATGCATGTAGTCTTGGTGTAGCAAGCCAGTCATGGTGCCCTGGTGCATGCTGGCCAACAGGAAAACCCTTCCCACTTGGCAACCCCCAACTTGTCTTTCCTGATTTCCCATAAACGATGCCTCTCCTGATACCCTTCACTGTCTGATTCCCCCTTTGCACCCCCACTTTGTGCTTCTCAATGCAGTCCCTGTACTCTTTCCATGCCCGTGTGTGTTGTCCCCCTAACTAGACTGGGTGCCTCTTGAGGCCAGAGATTAAGTGAGTGCCAGGCCCAGAGCTGGCATCAGTGTGCATGACCTGCAGGGGATGAGCCTGGCTTGGCCCTGGGACTGTCAAAGACTCTGTCCTCTCGGTTCCTAGGCTGCTTAGCTTGGGGTTTAGATGCTGTTCCTGTGCCCAAACCCAGGGGCTGCATCTGCCCAGGCATGTCAATGCACCAGGCAAACTTGGAAGGGTCCCAGAGAGCTGAGCCAGGCCCAGGGAATAGCTGCAGGACATACAGGATAGGCAGTGTTAGGAGGAGCTCTCATGCGCCACCCAGCCTGCTCTTCAGGCTGAGAGCAAGGAGCGCCCCTTCTATTTATTCCTGGGTGCTTCGCTTCTCTCTCCCCGATCCCAGCCCTGCTTTCTAATAATAATGACATATAATATAGATAATAATAATGACACCTGACATTTAGGATGAGGATAATTCGGTACAGGGAGCTAAGCCAGCCACGTGACCAGCATTAAGTCACGTAATCCATACCAACACAATTATGGGATGGGATCCATGACATCTCCATTGGTGAGGACACAGAGATGAGTGTCTGCCAGGTTCCACAGAGCTTTGCTTGCAGCCTATCCTGGCCCTGAATGTCATCTTGACCCTGAAGAGGAAACCACTCTGATCCAGGGATTTTTGCCAGCTCTGCCTCCCCGTGCTCCCCACACACTCCAGGCCAGGTTCTACATCCTGAAAGCAGTCCCAGGCAGTAAGTACCAGGAACCTCTCCAACTGGAAGATGGAGAAACTGAGTCAGGGGAGGAATGGAGTCTGGCCCATGTCCACTCAGGGGCTGAAGAGCAGGGGAGGCTTCTCTTCTCCCATCTCCCCTGAGCCTCTCCGGGAGACCTTCCACCAACCCTCACCTCATCAGGTATTTATGGTTTTGCCCATAAAAGGACAAGCCGTCCGATAAGATAGAAACATTTTATGGGGCAACAAAAATATAGATAAAATTTTATAGTGTGAATCAGGAGGAGGGAAGTGTTAAGTTCCACAAACACCTTTAAAATTTAAACAGCCCCCAATGTAGGGTCCCTGGAGCCGAACTTAAATAATGGATCAGAAAAGGGATAAATCTCCCAGGTCCCCTGTGTGATGGGGGAAAGAGTTCTGATCGACAAGCAGACAGGAAGGGGGGGGTGCACTTGCCGGCCGGCGCAGCGCTGGGCCCTGGCGGGCCGCAATGCGGGCACACAGCCTCCGTCTTTATTGTACTTATAAAATATACATGGCCCTTTATTGAATTGCCTGCTGTCGAAATCTGCAAGAACGTTATTGCTTTTTACTGTCCTGGAGAGAAGCAGAGCGGTAGCATCTGTGTAATTTCATAAGATGCAGGAGCCATAAATCGGATTGTGCCGGATATAAGATCGATCGTAAAAAATCACGCATCGAACAGAGATCGGGGAAGCTGGGAAGCAGCAGGGGTTGGAGCAGCTAGGGCAGGGGGGTGCTACTCGGCACCCCATGTGCGTAGTGCCAGGTGAGGCCCCTGTCAGCAAGCACTTTGAAAGGAACAGGGCCCTCTCTGGGCTTCAGAGGGAAGGTCCTGATGGACTCTTAAAATCTTGCCCAGGCTCTAAGGGACCGGCCCATAAGAAGGCAGCTAGAGGGAGACCCAGGATTAGAGGCCCTAGGTTCATGGAAAGGACAGAAGGCTGTAGGTACAGCCATAGGCTGGGCCATCCACTCACTCACAGGCATGCCCACCACTTAGGGTGCACCGAGGGACACAGAGGCACAAAACGAGACAGATGCACTACATACCCATTCAACCCCTCAGACCACTCTCGGGGAGCACACATCCATCCGGTCCGATTTCCCTTCCATCAAATTTGCTTTGCATCTTCACAAATATGAATCAAAGCTCCGTCCTTTTGAAACGTGAGTTGGTGCTTGGGAGGGAGATAACAAATAAAACCTTGGCTCTGAACTCAGCAGCAGTAAGAAGTCAGAGAGACAAGTCCAACTTTCACTGAAGAGGGCTGGAGGGACGGCTCAGATTGTACAGCGCTTGCTGCGCACGCACGAGAACCTGAGTTCAGCTACCCAGTGCCGTCACCAAACTCTGGGCAAGGCAGCATGAGGCGGCATTTCATTGCCCGGACACCAGAGCAAGGACTGCTGAGGTTTGCTGGCCAACAAGGCTAGCTGAATTAGAGTTCAGGTTCAGTGAGAGATTGTCTCAAAAAATAAAATGGAGAACGATTGAGGAAGACAGCCAATATGGACCTCTGGCCTCTGTGTTCATGCGCGCGCGCGCGCAAGCAAGCAAGCGCGCCCGCGCGCACACACGCGCGCGCGCACACACACACACACATGCGCGCACACACATGCGCGCGCACACACACATATTACTATTTGTTACATGTATACTATTTAGAGAAAGTGTTAGGATAGCCTGGGCTACACAGCAAGACCTATTTGAAACAAGTCAGTGGAGTGGCCCATCAGGCTGAGTACCCAGGACCTTCCCCTGAGATGTTCTAAAGCTGCTAGGGCAGTCTTCTGGGGACACCTCTATTACCCCCACCACCACACCCCCGTCAGGAGCAGCCATCAGACACTATTTCTTTGAGCATAACGAGTTCGGTTCCCCTTAAAAGCACTGTGTTTTCAGGTCCCTGGACTCAGGAAGCACCAGGGGCGCAGAGAGAGGCATTCATCATAGACATACCAATCTTTATAACAACAAAGGCCTATTTGTCCTCCCTTCCCCCTGAGATGAAGTCCCCAGCATGCACCAGACAATGGAAAAAGAGACACCAGGGAGCCTCAGCCAGTGACTTGCTACACAGCAGGAGGATCTGAGTTTCATCCTGAAATCCACTCAGGAGGATGGGTGTGGCCATGTGTATTTGTAATCCCGGTGCTGAGAAGACAGCGAGATCCTTGGGCCCACCGGCCATTGGTCCAACTGAGTCAGTGAGCTCAGAGGTCAGTAAGAGACCCTGTCTCAAAGAATAAAGCGGAATGATTGAGGAAGACACCCAAGGTAGACCTCTGACCTCTACATGCATGTGCTCACATGTGCATGTACATACCTATGAACGCACACACACACACACACACACACACACACACACTTTAAAAGTATAAATGAAGAGAGCTACAGAAAGCACCACAGAAAAAAGGTGGAAAGCACATAAGAGCCAGGGGATGGGGAAATTGCTCACACAGCAACCATGACGACCTGCACAAGACTGGCTCCTTCTACTCCCCCCTCCCCCCACACTCCATCATGAGTAGAAACAGAGTTTTCTCTAATGATGTAATCGCTCCAGAGACCAGGTGTGAAGAAGAAGAGGTTCAGGAGGAAGGAAGAGGGACACGAGGCAGTAAAGGAGTGTGAACACAATGCACAAGATGTGTGTGTGTGTGTGTGTGTGTGTGTGTGTGCGTGTGCGTGCAACTCTCAAAAAACTGTGCAAAAAAATTCTTAAATACCAAAACAGAAGGGCAGAGAGGGAAGTTCCAGCCAGGACTGGTGACATTTACGCTCTTCTTAGTCACAGGGCTCTTGCCCTCTAGACATGTGAAGAGGTAGTGTTTAGAGGGTATAAGGTGGTGCTGATACACAGGCTGGACCTAGGCCCCCAGCACATATGTGGCAGATGTGCAGCTGGGTCTTTATGGGTGTCCCCAACAACTAGAGCAGGGCCTGCCCCGTCTCTGTTGCCTCCCTGTGGCTCCTGCTACCCTAACTGGACTGCCCTGTCTGGCTTCAGTGGGAGAGGATGTACTTAGTCCTGCAGTGATTTGAGGTCCCAGGGTGGGTTGATACCCAGGGGGAGAGCTCCCCCTTCTCAGAAAAGGGGAGAGGATATGGGGGAGGGGCTGTGTGAGGGGGACTGGGAGGAGAGGTGTGGCTGGGATCAGGATGTAAAGTGAATAAATAAATTAATTAATGGGGGAAAAGTGGTGCTGAGGTAGGAGTTGCCACTACTCTGTAGGAAATTATCCCAAAATGCAGGGCTTTCGGCAAGATTTATTCCGGCATCTCACACTTCTCCCAGTTCTAGATCCTTTGAGGTGGAGATTGATGAGGTGAGTCTTCCACTTGAGAGCCTGGGGATGGTCACGGCAGGAGTCACCTGGGGAGGATCTGCTTCCCTGTAGTTCCAGGACTGTGGCCACACTGACTGAAACCCCCTCCAACATGGCAGCTTGCTTCAACAAAGTTTGCAAGCTGAGGGAGGCAATACAGAAAGAATCCTAGCAAGAGAAACATGCAACCCCCTTGTAACTTAGTTCTAGCGGAGTCCCCAGGCAGCATCTCCTCCTTTTGCCATATTTTAGTCATTAGAGGCAAGCCACACTCAGGTAGAGGTGCGTAACGGTCAGGAGCTGCCTGTTATAAGCATTCTTTCTAGAAGGCTCTCTTCACCAGCCTCATTCAGGACCCAGAAGAATCTCCAAGGTCTGTGGTACAAAATTGATCAATACGAGAAAGCTGTCATAATGAGGCCATGCTGATTTGAGAAGCCAGAGGCAGGATGACCATGTTGAGAAAGAGGCACCCCAGATTCAAGAGTGCGGTTCCCTGCATTAAAGCCTAGGGTCACTTTGAGTCTGTGATATTTGGCCATCACCAATGTCACTTTTCTTAGTTCTCTTCTACTGTAGGTCAAAAAGTTGTTGCTCTGTTTCCCAGCCTCCTTTGCAACTGGGATAATTGTGTGATGACTTTCCTCATTGCTGCAACAAAATACGTGGCAGAAGGAACTTCAGGAGCCACTGAGATGGCTCAGCAGGTAAAGACACCTGCCACCAAGCCCAATGACTCACCTCATGGAGGGAGAAAACCAACTCCCACAAGTTTCCCTCTGACCTCTGACCTCTACATGTGTGTGCTGTGGCACACATATTCACATGAGTATGTACACGCAGAGAGAAACCAGGACTATGCATTCCTCATGGACACACACACACACACACACACACACACACACACACACACACACACAGAGTAACTAAGTTAATGAAACAAAACTTAAAAAGCAACTTCAGAAATGGAGAGCTGGTTTCCCTGGGCTCATGGTTTGAAGGAATGCAGTCCTTTGTGGTGGGAAGGCATGGTGGCAGGAGAACAAGGTAACTAGTCACATTTTGTCCTCAGTCCAAGAGCAGAGCAAAATGAAAGCTAGCATTCAGCTTGCTTTTTCTTTCTTCTCTCTTTATTCCCTTCAGAACTGCAGACCTTGGGACAGTGTTGCTGTCGCCTTCAGCAGGTCTTCCCTCCTCACCCTCCCAGACACATGCAGAGATGCATCCTGGGGGTGAGTCTATATTGAGTCAAGCTGACAGTGAACACTGACATCACACCATGTGACCTAGTTCTGCTGGTGAAATGTCGGCACTCATGGTGGGATCTGGATAAGAAATAGCTGGTGCCGTTTACTTCCTCCTTACTGGTTGGAGCACAGATGCTGTCTGTGATGACGGAAGTCACTTTGTGATCATAAATGAACAACCACAAAGAGAAGAAGGCGGCTAAGAATGTGACACACAGAAAGTACTTTAAAAGCACTGTAGGGTGGATCAACACTTTTCCTTAGTCGTTTTACATGAGAAAATAAGCAATTTGCTTGAGCTATTCTTCCTGGGTTTTCTGGACTTATACAGCCAAACACATCCTCTATCTAGTGACTAGTGGTAACTGTTAGTGGAGGTCAAGGATTTACTCTGAAATGGTGTCTGAGTGAGGCAGTGGTGGTGTGCGCCTTTAATCCCGGCACCTGGGAGGCAGGGGCAGGTGGATCTCTGTGAGTTCGAGGCCAGCCTGATCTACAGAGTGAGTTCCAGGACAGCCAAGGCTACATAGAGAAACTCTGTCTCGAAAACTAAAAACCAAAACCCAAAAGAAAAGATGTCTACAGTGTACATTGATAAAAGAATATGGGAGTGGGCGGGCGGGTGGGTGGGAGGTGGAATTCCCTCATAGAGATAGGGGAGGGGGAAGGGATAGGTGGTCTCCAAAGAGGAGACCTAGAAAGGGGGAAACATTGGAAATGTAAATAAAGTATCAAAAAAAAAAAAAAGGTATAGTAGATTGTTGGGAAACTTTTGAAAGTCTTAAGCACAGTTTGGGAGTTGAATGCAGAGTAGTGAGGTCAAGACCAACATAGACAACATAGTGAGACCTGCCTCAAAAAAGTAGGCAAGCTGTATGTGGTGGTTTGAATAAAAATGACCCCCATAGGCTCACAGATTTGAATGGTTGGTCTCCAGGGAGTGGCACTATTAGAAGGTGTGGCCTTGTTGGAGTGGGTGTGGCCTTGTTGGAGTGGGTGTGTCACTGAGGGTGGGCTCTGGAGTTTCAGGTGTTCAAGCCAGGCCCAGTGTCTCTCTCTTCCTGCTGCCTGCTGATCCAGATGTATAACTCTCAGTTGTTTCTCCAGCACCATATCTGCCTAGGTACCACCGTGCTTCCTGCCATGACAACAATAGACTAAACCTCTAAATAGAAGCCATCCCCAATTAAATTTTTCTTTTATAAGAGCTGTCGTGGTCATGGTATCTCTTCACAACAATAAAATACTGACTAAGACAGAAGTTGGAACCAGGAATCTGGTATTGCTGTGATAAGTCTGACCATGTTTCTTGTTGGTGGAATGTGGCTTTGGGACTTTGGATTAAGAAAGCAGTTGAATGGTTGAAGTGGAGCTTAATGGCCCATCCTAGGAGGAGCAGGGAACACAGTGGTGTTGAAATCAATGTAGATTATAATGGCCCAACTCATGAAGTTTCAGAGAAGACTATTAGTATGTGGTCTAGAGATCCTTCTTATGGTATTTTGGCAAACACTGTGGCTGTTTTTTGCCCTTGTCTGAAAAGTCTGTCTGAGGCTAAATTGAAGAGTTTTGGATTAATGACATTGGCAAAGGAGATTTCAAAACAGCCTAGTATTGACTGTGTCACAAGGTTATTAGTGTCCAGTTTTAGACAGATCTATAATGAAAAGGAGCAAGCTAAGCAAGGAAAAATACAAAATGTACAGTTTGAGGAGAAAAGAAGCATCAGGAAGTGTAATGGAGTTCAGTCCTCAATGAGATAAAAAAAAGTTTAAAAACACTTTTAGCCTTTAGCAAATGAAGGGGGGTGGTGACCTCAGGGCAAGACCCCACCCAGCTAAGCTTCCAACTTGTGAAAGGAATTAAAGAAAATCTTAGGGTCTGGTGTGGTGGTGGACACTTTTAACCCCAGCACTCGGGAGACAGAGGCAGGAGGATCCCTGAGTCTAAGGCCAGCCTGGTCTACACAGTGAGTTCCAAGTCCACCAAGCTTAGGCAGTGAAAGACACCATCAACAACAGAAAGCCGGTGCAGATGTAACTGAACAAGGGGCCATGTTCCAGCCCCAGCAAGCAGCAGAAGTGGCAGCTTCAGCCACATGGCTCTGGCTTTAGAGTCAAGGACACCAGAAATGTGGGGGTGCTCTCTTGTGTACTGTGTAAAGATTGTCTCTGTAGTATTCACATTCTGATTTCTGTGCTGGCAGAGAGCTGAGTGCAGACGAGACTTCGGCATGATCGTTCATATGCTTATTATGTTATTACGCATACATTATTATACCCTGAGTTCATGTTGCTATTTCTCTGCCTCGTCACACTTTCTAAAAACTCCCTCTTCACCTTCTATTTGGATCAATAAAAACCTGGCCTCTAAGAAAGGAGGAGAGAATAGAAAAACTTCCTGGCAGAACAGAAAACAGGAACTCTGGAGAAAAGTCAAGCATGGGAGATTTTCAAGGGAGACTCAGAGAAAGAGCTGAGACTGAAGGAGAGGTAACTGATGAGCCATGCAGCAGAACATAAATTAATATATGTGGGCTAATTTAAGTTATAAGAACTAGTTGGAGCCGGGCAGTGGTGGCGCACGCCTTTAATCCCAGCACTTGGGAGGCAGAGGCAGGCGGATTTCTGAGTTCGAGGCCAGCCTGGTCTACAGAGTGAGTTCCAGGACAGCCAGGGCTACACAGAGAAACCCTGTCTCGAAAAACCAAAAAAAAAAAAAAAAAAAAGAAAGAAAGAAAAAGAAAAAAAGAAAGAAAAAGAAAAAAAAGAGCAAGAGTAAGCTAGGTCTAAAGTTATTATAAATTAATATACATCTCCGTGTCTTTATTCAAAACTTGCATGGGCCTAGGAGGTCCATTATGGCTATAAGAAGGGGGTTATAGAATCTTCCTCCATGACTAAGGAAAACCGTCGAGGCCAGGCATGTAGCAAGGGCATCCCTACATGGAGGCCCAGAGAGGCCACTGTGTGAAGCTGTGAAGGTGACGCCTGGATTTTCTTGGAGACCCCAAGAAGATTGAGATGTCAGAATCATGGAATACTGCTGAGGAAAGGCGCTAACAGGAAGTGGAGCCAGCCCAGGAGTGAAGTGTGTTGCAGTCAGCAACGCTGACAGGAGTTAGAGATCTGAAGAGTGCTTTGGCATCAGACGTGGAGATGCAGTTTGGAGTTTGCCCAGCTGGTTTGCAGTCTTGCTTTGGTCCAGTATTTTCTCACCATGCTCCCTTTGCCATTGTACGTTGGAAATATGCGATCCACTTTTTGACTTTGATTTTACAGAGGTTACAGTTAAAAGGCTTCGTGAATCTCAGAAAAGGCTTTGAACTTTGGGCTTTTAAACCAAGTCGAGATTGCTATAGACTATGGGAATTTCTGAAGTTGGACTGAATGAATTTGTGCATTATGAGATGGCTCCAGGCCTATGGGGACCAGGGAGTGGAATGGGGTGGTTTGAATAAGCATGGCTCCTGTAGGCTCACAGATGTTGATGTTTGGTTAATAGTGCCAGAGAGTGGCACTATTAGGAGGTGTGGCCATGTGGAGGAAGTGTGTTACTGGGTGTGGGCTTAGGTTTCAAATACTCAAACCAGACACAAAGTCTCTCTCTTCCCGCCTATCCAAATATAGAAGTCCGGCACCACGTCTGCCTGCATGCTGCTGTGCTTCCTGCTCTGACAATAGTGGACCAGAACTCTGAATGTAAGCAAACCCCAACTAAGTGCTTTGTTTTATAAGAGATGTCAGGATCAATGCACCTCTTTCCAGCACTAGCACATTGACTAAGACACTGGGGATACAGCTCTGTGGTAGATGTCTTACTTGCCTACCATGTGCAAGGCTCTGGGTTCAACACTCAGAACACAGTAAACAGATAGGAGAAGGGGGAAGGAGTGCTGTCTAATTTTGCAAGAGTGTAGGAAAATGATCACTCTTAACCACACCGGTAGAAGTATAATTAGATTTTGTCTCATTAGAGAGTAATTTGGAAACACACGTACACTACTGTGGAGATCAAACTCAGGACCTCACCCATGCTCAGCAACCATTCTAACCACTGAACCACACGGCCAACCTAGGCCATATCAATTATAAGAGAAAATGCATAAACTCTCCAACTTAGCAATCTTGAAGCATTACAGCTTCCACAGAAAGATTGTTGTTGTTTATTCTTTTATATATATTTTTTGTTTTGTTTTGGGAGTAGGGATATTGTGGGCAGAGGGCAGATATGAAAGAACAAGGAAATGGGTGGAGTTGAGGTGCAAGATATGAAATTCACAGAGAATCAATATAAAGTTCTAAAAAATACAATCAGACCTCAACGATTTAATTCTTTAAAAGAATACAAAGTATCTCAATCACTTTGCATCATTTGCGTGTTGACCTCGTAATGTAATGTGTGGAGTAAACTGTAGTAGAAAAACCTTTATTATATATTTTTTGTTTCATTATCCTTTTGTTCCCCTGATTTTTTGAGATAGTTTGTCTGTGTGGCACTTGTCCTGGAACTCCCTTTGTAGACCAGGCTGCCCTGTATATCCCAGAGCCATGTGCACCATGGCCAGCTCAGTGTACTTTTTAGGTGTGTCTAGCAGAAAATAAAAATTGCAGTGAGGCTCACACTATATTGTTACTGAAAGTGCTATTTTCATATAAAGAGAATATTATAAAGCCTTAAAACAGTTGAGTAAATATGTGTGAGCATACTGAAAAATTTGCCGCAGATATATTTTTATGGCATCAGAGAATTTTAAGTAGTTAATCAAGTAGTTAATCCTAATTTAGATAAAATTCTTTCTTTCTTCCTTCCTTTTTTCTTTCTTTCTTCTTCCTCTCTTTCCTTCCCTCCCTCTCTCCCCCTCCTTCCTTCTCTCTCTCCCCTCCCTCCCTCCTTCCCTCTCTTTTCCATCCTTCCATCTTTCCTTCCTCCCTTTCTGGTAGTCTCATATAGCCCAGGCTGGCCTTAAACTCCCTACGTAGCCAAGGATAACTTTGAACTTTTGACTCCCCCCCCCCCAGTGCTGAATTACCCGTGTGTGCCTTCAAACTTTTTATTTATTTATTTTTTTGTGGTGCTGGGGATGGAGCCCAGCACTGCACGTGTGCTAGGTTAAGTGTTACCCACTGAGCTACACGCCCAGCCTGCAAAATTCTTAAAGGGTGTGTGAAACCACGAGCTCGGGGTAGGCTTTGAGGACTTTTTTCTACACTTCTGTTGTTATTTAATTTTGCTGCAGCAAGCACATGTTTCTTGTGTCACTGAAATGCCTTCTTAGGAGAAGAGAACAGAAGCACAGCAAGTAGCAGCCACTACGTGAGCTGGCCTCACACTTCAGGACTCTGAACACAGAGGCAGCTCCCAGAGCTGCTGTGGGTAGGCTGCCAACTGGGGCTGGAGCCATGTGTCTGCCGAGCCATGCCCCTGCCCCTGTGCTTGACAGGGACTGGGAAGGTCTTCTCAGATCTCTTCATATTCAAGGTTGGTTCTGCTACCAAGTCCATCTGATCGAGGGGGCTGAGATACGGGTTTTCTTCAGGCTGATGTTTGAGAATGAAGCTTGTAGTTTGCCCTGCTCAGAAGAGTCAGGAAAGGCTTGTTAGTAATAATTAAGTTTGAGAAAAGGGAGGGGTTCGCACTGTGAGCTGTCTGGGAGTGTCTTGAGATTCTAGATTAGGGTGTCGTGCACGTTGGAATGTCTATATCATCTCTTACTGCTTGCATAGCCACAAGCACTGTGTCAAAACTTCCAACCTCTGTGAGCCTTAATTGTGTCATCTATAAAATGGGGCAATAACAGTCCCTATATTACTCCCCTGAGCCAGCACAGAGGCTAAAGATCTTTGCCACCAAACCTAATGGTCTGAGTTCTGTCCCAGAGACCCACATGGTGTACATGGCGGAAAGAGAGAACCAGTTCTCAAAGGATGTCTTCCCAGAACACACACACACACACACACACACACACACACACACACACACACACAAATTAAAACGTGAAAACCTGGTACATATAGGTCTAGGGAGACGGCTCGGTGGGTAAGAGTGTTTGCTACCCAGCGTGAGGACCTGAGTTTGAATCTCCAGCACGCATATAAAGAGAATGTGACCACACACATGCCTATAGCCCCAGCACCGTGGGCGGCAGAGGCAGGAAGATGAAGATTCGTGGCTGCTATTCTAGTTTCATGCTCAGTGAAAGACCCTTTCTCAAGAGAAGACAACAAAAGGTGGTAGAGCCATATGTCTTCTCCTCCATCTGCCGGGCATACACAGCTGCCTGTACCCATTACTTGAACATACATCATGTTCACACACATGAATACACAAATACACAGATTTGTACATACAGGACAGTGCTGTAGAAATCAGCATCTTCTAAACATTGATTGTGTGTGTGTGTGTGTGTGTGTGTGTGTGTGTGTGTGGTTTTATTCCAAGACAGGGTTTCTCTGTGTAGCCTTGCCTGTTCTGGAACGTGTTCTTTAGACCAGGCTATTCTCGAACTCACAGAGATTCACATGCCTCTGCCTCCCAGTGCGCCACCTCCACCTACCTATATTTATCATGTATATTTACTTATTGATTGTGGGGCAGTGATCTGTGACAGGCAATCTGGCACCCGGTTGAGCACAGGCATAAAATCTGGGCGACCCAGTGGAACAATCCACAAGGGACCAGAAAACTTTATGCCAACGCTCCTGGGAGGCTTTTGGCTCCAGTCACGGTCACGTACCACCCCTCCTCAGGTAGAGGCATGGCCACACAGCCCCAAGCCATCCCCATGTTAATGAGACACCTAGATGCTTAGCCACGCCCCTTCCCAGTTACTATATCTGCCTCGCCTCTCCCAGAAGGACGGGGGTACAATTCCATCCATGCCACTCCACCCGATGATAATAAACGTCTTAGAATTATGTATGGACTGTTTCTTCATCTGGACCTGCCGTGGGAAGCAAGGGATCTGGCCCTCGATTAAGGAGCAGAGTCTAATCTCCCAAAGAGGGCTTTTCCAGCGCTCCCAGACGGTACCCATTCACCCAAGCCTAAGTAGCTAGCTGCGCTCTGGCTAGCCTGTCTGTGGCACTCTTCGGCGACTGCAGTGCCATGGGCTAGAGAACCCACGGAGACGACTGCCGCATGTTCCCTGAGAATGGCCCCCTCCCCCACCCACAGGCAGGGCCCGCAAAGGCTTCCCACAGCCCCCACCTGCCCGTCGGACTGTGTGGGAAGACGATCGGCCACTTCCCGAATGTCTCCTGTCCCACTCAGAGCCACAGCACTCGGAACAGACACGTGGGGCTTCTTCCCACCGCACTAGGCTTGTTCCCACAATTGATGATAAATTTTCTTTCATTTCCCTAAACACCTAGGCTAAACTGTCTGTGTAACGACTAGTGTTCTTTCAAATGTTTCTCATGGCTTCAAAACAGAAGAACTGATCATAACGATCTCTCATCTGCCTGCTGTGTATAAAGCTAGGATCCCGCTGAAGTTTCTCTAAGACTAATCTTATGACTTTCTATTCGTGTCTTTATTTCTGTACTTCCATTTACTCTTTCCAAGGTCACACTAGTGTTATCATACCTAAAGGAATGTTAAGATGAAAAACTTGATGAACTATGTTCTCAGGACCCTGTCAGTGACTGTGAAGCATCCTCCTCTGTTCCCAGCTGTAGCAAGACACATTGTGATTCTTAGTACGCCCCAGGCCAGTTGGAGGTGAGGAAAGAGAGGCGTGGAGGGGGGTGTCACTTGACCCTACTGCCGTGAGCCGATACACTTGACAAGAAGTCAAGGTGAGCTTCTTTCTTGGGTGTCCACAGACTTTCAGATGAAAGGCTTCTTCCCTTGGTCCACTGACCCAGGCACATGCCCCTCATTCCAGATGACAGCCTGACAGCGCCTCCAGAAGACACACTACAAATCATGTTAATGGCCACTGTGGTACCTTCTTGCACAGTGAGCACAGTAAGAGGAGAGAGAGGGGGCAGTCACCCTCTCTGCCTGCTAGCATGTCATATCTGTTACTTCAGGCTTGGCCACAAATTCCATCTGCACACCCTATAACACTGTTGGATCAGCAACTAGAAAAACGAAGAAAATTGCTGTAAATGTCCAGCAGATGGAACGGGCGCCTGACGGGGGAAGAGCAGCAGGTTGTCGGCAGACACCTAAGTCATCACACTAAGTGTGAGAGGGAAGCTACTTCAGAGCCCTGTGCTGCTAGGCTTTCCTCCCACTCAGAATATGAGTTACAGAAGGCACAAGAATCTCAGTACTCGGAAAGGAGCTTAGTGGAGTGTGCACACACTCACACAGTATACACACCACACACACATTATACAACACAACACCATACACACACATATATGTACATACCATATGCTCACAGACACACACAAACACAGACCACACACACACCACAAACACACATAAAACACCATATAACACATACATACAGACCACACACTCATAGACATACACACATACATATATACACAAACACACATACACACACACCACACACACTATAAACACACACACACACAAATATACATAGCACATACTCACAGACACACACACACACAAAACACATACCATATACCACACACACTGCACACCACACACCTGCATACACACACACACACACACACACACCACACCATACCACACCACACACACACCACACCATACCACACCACACACACACCACACCACACCACACACACACACCACACCCCCCCCCCATACATACACACATGAGACAGAGACAGGCAGAACTCTGTGAGTTTAAAGTCAGCCTGGTCTACATAGTGTGTTCCAGGCCAACCAGGGCTATTGTGAGACTCTGACTCAAAAACAAAAACAAAAAAAACAAAATAAAAACTAGTAACGTAGAAATGAATGGCTATCTAAAGATCAGAGAAAAAGATTGAGCCAAAAACGGGGTGTGTGGGGTGTGTGAAGGAAACACAAACCATAACAATGTCAGAAACTAGCAAGATTCACCCAGGCATGGTGGGACAAGCCTGTACTGCTGACATTTGGGAGGCTGAGGCAGGAGGATCACCAGTTTGAGGCCACTCTGGGCTCCATAGTGATAATCGATCTGAATTTTTAAAAAACATCCTTTATTCTTGTCCTGTTGTCCACTACTGAGTGAGAACGCATTCCGCAGCTGACTGACTGGGAGGTTTCTCAGGCTGCAGGCCCAGGTGGAAGCAGGGCCTGGCTGTGGTCTTCAGCTACATCTGCAGAAAAGAGAAGGGAAGGGAGGGGCAAGTAAAGAGAGAAGGAGGGAGAAGGGGAGGGGAGGGGAGGAAAGAGAAGGGGAGGAGAGAGAAAGGAAAGGGGGGAGGAAGGGAAGGGAAGGGGGGAAACAGGGAAAGGAAAGAGAGAAACACCAAAATGCAAGGCGGCTTCAGAAAGCTACAAGCAGAGTGGGTGATCTGGAAACACCTGTCCGACCTCAGAATTCAACAGATCAAGTATTTTTAAAAAGATCATATAAGCTATCTAAATAACAAAATTAACCAGATGGTTGTGATA
The DNA here is from genome assembly GCA_028551405.1 of Uromys caudimaculatus. Classification (NCBI taxonomy): domain Eukaryota; kingdom Metazoa; phylum Chordata; class Mammalia; order Rodentia; family Muridae; genus Uromys; species Uromys caudimaculatus. The sequence continues at coordinate 131,151,336 of CM052701.1, forward strand.
TATCTCCATAGAATTAGAGCAGGGAATACATTGTTTCTCAAATGCTCACAGAACATATGGACAAATTGATTAAGTAATGAGTCTCAACATGAGCCTCCGTAAACAGCAGAAACTACACAGGCAATTTCAACAAATCAATAGTGAAAAGACAAATGACCAGACAGAAAAAACGGGCAAGAACAGAAAGGGACCACTTACCAAGGAGGTTATATAAATGGCCAAGAATACATTAAAAGATGCTTAGCTTTTATCACAAAACGTGGGGCCTGAAGTCAGCTCAGCAAAATAGCTCTGAACAGACAGGAAACAGATGAAAAGCTGTAGAAAAACTGTAAGTCTGTTATTGACGAGGAGCTGGGAGAGGTTTGTTTTTATATTACAGTGTGTGTGTGTGTGTGTGTGTGTGTGTGTGTGTGTGTGTGTGTGTGTGTGTGTGCCCATGCAGCACCAATATGGATGGAGGTCAGAAGAACTTCTACCATGTGGGTCCCAGGGATCAAACTCAGGTCATCAGACTTAACAGCAAGCCCCTTTTCCCATTGAGCCATTTCATCAGCCTGTTATAAGAACAGTGCTCGTGTGACATAAAGTCGTCCGAGCAATTTAAAGAACCAAACTTGGAAACCCTGATTAACAGTGATGGCCTATGGGACTATATTGCAATTCCGTATGCAAAATCTACCCTGGACTGGCAATGCTAACCCAGAGAGAGAATATGGGACCCAGTAAGATACTTCAAATAATTTGATCAAGAAAATCCCTCACAGGCCTGCCGAGAGGCCATTTTGTTAATTCCAGCTCTAGTTAAGTTGACACCCAAGACCAGCCATCATGGAGTCTCTATGAGCCAGGACCCTGTATGTCAGAGCCGTGTCTCCTTGTTCCTTTCTCTTGTCCCCAGGTGATCTACAAGCAATTCTGTCCTGTGGAGACAGGATATAGCAAGAACCCCAGAGTCCCAGGAAGAAACCCAGATGAAGCAGGAAAGGGGAGAGGTGCCCTTGATCTTTCTCCTCTATCTTTATGTGGCCCAAGTCACAAGCTGTGTGACAGTGCAGTGGCCTAAAATGCTAAAGAACTGAGGGACCAAATGACCACTTAGACACAGCCATGAACATCCACATGAGCTGGGAGTGGTTCAGCTGACAAAACGTGTGCCTCACATGGATAGGGCCTTGGTTCTTATCCCAAATAGGACAAAAAATAATAAAGTATACAAAGCAATTATTTGGGGAAAGAAGAAGCAGAGGAGGTCTTTGAGATGGCTTTGCAGTATACTTGGCACCAAACTTGACAAGGTGACTTAAATCTCCAAGTCCGGGGCTGGAGAGATGGCTCAGTGGTTAAGAGCATCAACTGCTCTTTCAAAGGTCGTGAGTTCAAATTCACATGATGGCTCACAACCATCCATAATGAGATCTGACGCCCTCTTCTGGGGTGTCTGAAGACAGCTACAGGGAGCGGGGCTGGAGTGAGAAGAAAAAGTGTCTGAAGACAGCTACAGTGTACTTACACATAGTAAATAAATAAATCTTTAAAAAGAAAGAAAGAAAGAAATCTCCAGGTGCTAGGTAGAAGTCAGTCCACTCCTATAAGTTGTTCTCTGATCTCTAAATGCATGTAGTGCCATGTGTGTGCCCTCATGTGCATATGTACACACACACACACACACACACACACACACACACACACACGATCCAACCGTGTGCACTTTCTACGCAAAACCCACTTTAATATAATTACAAAGATGATAACGCTCACCAAGGAGATACAGAAGCCCTAAGTGTGCACATATTTTAACTTCAGTTCTTTAAGATTCGTAAAGCAGTGCCTGACAGAGCCAAGATCAGCAACTGAGAGGAAGCAGGGAGAAAATCAGAAGACAAGGGAGATATGAACAGCTCTACACTCACTGGGACCCAGTTTGTCTGTTTCTGCCCAAGATATTGAAATACTCATACTTTTAAGTATGCCTGAAGCCCTTGGTGAGACAAGTTAGGGGTGGTATCAAGCGAGCACCAACAATTTTAAAAGAGTAGAGACTGAAGATGAGATGGCCTCCACCTGGTGTCACATGCCTATGGGGGAGGGGAGGAGCAAGCTGAGACAACCACCAGTCTTGGCACCATGGAGCCCAGGTGGGGAGCTAGCTTTTGACAACCACCAGTCTGGCACTGTACAGGCCAGGGCAGGCAGACCATGCCTGAGATGACCCCTGTCTGGTGCCACACTCCATGGGCGGGACATGGCACTCCTGAGACCACTCCTGACACCCAGAGACCCCAGGTACCACTAAGAGGAGCAAGGAGATGGTGGAGAAATTGAAAAGAAACAGAAAGATGTGGGCACAATGAAGAGAGGCAGACTGGAGGCTCGAGGGTAGTGAGGAACAGCCTGATGTGAGTAGCCAGTGATGCCACCTAAGACCATGGTGGGTCCTGGCCTGTGCTGCCACTGGAGACCAATTATGAGTCCATGGCCCTGCAGCAGTGGGGGTCTGTTACCACCAAAGGTCAACATCTCTGGTCTGGGCTGCCACCTGGGGCCAGGTTGACGTCTGAGGGCTGTGCAGAACTGCCCTCACCTGGGCATCATGTGAGAGCTGCCTTTTACAAGCTGCAATACTTGGGAGAGTGGGCCTGCATATTGTTCAGGATGCCCTGATTGTAGGGATCCCGGGTGACCTGGCCCTGAGGGTATGAGTGTGGGAGGGCTGGCCCAGCTACTCATCTGCCAAGCAGTGGCTCGAACAAGGGAACGTATACCCCCTTGCCCCTTGCCTCTTACAGCAGGCAGGAAAGCTGTCCCTGCCCCACACTAGCTGCAGAACTCAGGAGAGCAGGCTCTGCACCTCACCTGAGCAGCACAGTAGAGCTGACCCTGGCAGCAAGGGCTTGGGTAAACAGGGACACCAAGTGTGTGAGCATGGGAGATCTGGCTCTGCCCCTTGCTGGCTGCAGCATTGGATGAACTCAGGGCAGTGCTGGAGAGCTCACCCCAGGAGTGTGGGTGCTGGAGAATTGACAGGCTGACCAGCTCAGATACCTCCCAGACCCAGATCCAGGTTTTGAGTTGCCCCACCCCAACATCTACTCCATCTATGCACTTCTGGAACACATGAAGAGGCCAGTGCTACAGCACCAAAGCAGCAAGATCTCCATGACATAGGGCAACAATAGGATGTCCAAGAGGAGTCCCATGAGGATCCAGCATTGATGGTGTAGCAGAAGCCAGAGGTCTTGAACCAGACCAATGACTCATTACAATGAACATTTGCAAGCAAAGAAGTGTGAACACTACAACTTCCACAATGAAATTTTATTTTTCTTTTTTTTTAGGAGGGGGGTCGAGGGAGGAGGCCAAGTAATAGGAGACAGGGAGATGAGTGGGATTGGGTGACTGAATCAATAAAAAGTTTAAAAAACAAAAAAAGAAAAAAAGAAAAAAAGAATAGAGATCAGCCAGTCAGTGGTGGCATGCCTTTAATCCCTGCACTCAGGAAGCAGAGGCAGGCGGATCTCTGAGTTAGACACCAGCCTGGTGTACATAGGGAGTTCTGGGACAGCCAAGGCTACACAGAGAAACCCCATCTCAAAAACAAAAAGAGTAGAGATCATGCAGTGTTTTTTTTTCTCCCTCCATACATAATTAAACCAAAACCAAGTAACAGAACACACCACACAATCCCAAAATATATTGAATTAAACAGTATTTCCTGTTGGCTGTAGTGACTCACACCTGTAACCTTAGCATTCAGGATCTTTAAGCACACACACACATACACACACACGCAGACACCAAACACACACACACACACACACACACACACACACACACCCCCCAAATACAAACACACATACAAAACACACACACACACAAACACCAAACACACACACACACACACACACACACACACACAAGTAGAATTCAGGTTGACTGGGAAAAGAGAAAGGATCAACAGAAGTGGGAAGGAAACAGTGAGAGTTATTGGAGGTGAATGTGCAAAAAATACATTGTATACATGTAGAAAATAGAAGTCCGTTACGATTGCAGATAATAGATGATAATAAAAACATCCTTAAAATTGTGAGGTGCAGCTATAACATTGCCTAGAGGCAAAGTCATAGCATGAGGGCTTATGTTGAAAAGAAAGAGAATCATATTAAATGACCCAAAACAAGCATAAGGGAATAATAATTAATAAGAGCACGAAGTTGAGCACAGAAATATAATAGAAGCTATTGATTAGAAGCTGATTCTGTGAAGAGATTAGTAATATTAGGGCTAAGGGGTCATGTTGTTGCTTTAGGCAGGGTTCTCTAGAGAAACAGAATCCATAGAACATAACACTGTGTTCGACTTCGCCCGATGAAACTGTTGTCTCTGAGGCTTACTACCTCAATCTGCTCACCTGGGCCTAGTCTGTCAGCTTCTAGCCTCCGTATACTCTTATCTAGGCCTAGAATGTTTTTAGCCTCTGAGACTTACTGCTGAATAAGCGCACCCTTTCCTAGTTCTTTCTGAGTTCTGGCTGGCTGGCTCAATTCAGCTGTTCTGGCTCAAACTCCTCTCCAAACTACTGACTCAGTCTGATTTCTCTCAGCTTCTCCTGGATTGCTCTGCTTGGCCTCAAACTAACTTTGGCAATCTGTTCTAATCTTCTGGCTTCTTCTCATTCTCTGGCTCGTTCTGTCTTCACCCATGTCTAGCTTGATCTCTCTCCAACTCTCTCTCTATAACTGTCCCAGTAAAGACTGCCTCCTCCCTCTCTCTGCACTGCCCCTCAAGTAGCTTCCCTTTCCTCTCTCTTCTCGAGAATTGGGCAGATCCTAGTCTGTCAAATCTTTCTCTGATTCATTACCTTTCTGCCACTCAATTAGACATCACTTTCAAACATGGCCGTGTTCTTGTATGAACTAACTTTACTTTCATTGTTTGGGATTAAAGGTATGTACTGTATTTCAGCCAGGGTATTAAAGATGTGAGCTTAAGGCTGAGCCACACCACAACTAGAAACCAGTTTTTTCAGTAAACAACACAGTCTTGGTGTTCACAGTGTGATCAAATATCCTGCAACGTATGTATACTGTAGAAGGAGCTTCATGAGATGGGCTAACTCAATAGGACCTGAGTAGCCCAGCAATGGCCATTTACATACTGGAGCAAAGAGCCCAGAGGCTACTTAGTCCAGAGAGCTGACTGATTCACAGTCCTAACCTGGCTCTCCCACCTGCCAGCTGAGGATGGTCGTGGCAACAGTAGACATACTTGCTTAGAGAGAAATCAACAGGCAGGTAGGCTCTCTTTAGGTCTGGGCTATTTGGAGATGGGTCTTTCCCTCTCAGTCAAACTTTCCTGGAAATACTCATACCCAGAAGCACATCTTCATGGGTGACTCCCAATCAGTCAAGTGGCAATCAAGAACAAGCATCACACTAGGTTATGGTCCCTTTGGGACCCTTATTAGCAAACAAGAAATGATCACAGATAATAGAACAAGCATTCAACTCAAAGAATCAGAAAAGTCAAAACAAAATACAATAGGAAGATTCAGAAAATATAAAAGTAGAATCAGCCTGGATTTAGAGGCTAGCTTCATCACGTAGTTATGTCACTTAGATAAGTCAATAAGATAAGATAGTTAAAAATAATTTTATGATTCTGTGTCTATTGATACATTCGTAAGATAACATACTAGTAAATCTCTAACATCTGTAATCCCAAAATATCTGTGGAAACAAATGATTTCAAAAATATTTAAAAGACATTTAACTGTGTCTTTTATTAAAGGACTCGTTTGAGAGACGTAAGAAAAAAGACAGGATAGAACACCTCATCGGGTGATCGTAACAAGCACTCTTACAGGCATAAACACTCAAATACAATAACTGTTTTGCATTATTTTTAAAAACATGTATTAATGCTATATAGCTAGGTAGTATGTCTGATCTTCTCAAGATAAATATGAAGATAATCTCCAGAAATCCTAAAATGCCTCAAAGTGGGAAACTAGAAAAGGCTAATAATTTAACATATAAGCGTAATCATTGCGATGACTAATCTTGGTTGTTAGCTTGACACACCTGGGAAGAAAGAACATCTGAGTCATTGCCTCCATTAGATGGCCTGTGGCCATGTCTGAGTGCCTGTTCCTTAACTGTTGATGGATGTGGAGGGCCCAGGCTGGACCACTGTGGGTGGTGTCACGCCTGGGCAGTATAAGAAAGGTGGATGAACAAGAGCCTGGAGCAAGCCAGCAAAGAGTGCTTCGCCACGGTCCCTGCTTCAAGCTCCTGCCTTGAGCCTGCCTTGGCTTCTCTCCATGATGAACCTGTAAACTGAAATAAACCATTTCCTCTCCAACTTGGCTTTGACAAGTGTTTCTTCAGAGTAAAAGAATGCAAACCAGAACAAGTGTCAAAGGCTCCGGGACCAGAATGGTTTTGCAGATGGGGTGACCAACATTTTAAGCAAGAGATACAGAATAAATTCTTCACTGATGGTCAGAGCACTGACCTGTACAGAAGAGTTCTAGTTCGGTTTATGAATCTTATATAATCATGATACCAAAGACAAATGAAATGCACAAAAAGAAAAACTTTATTGAAATAAATTTTCATTGTGTGCAAAATAATGCAAACCATATTAGCAGGTAGATTTGGAACAGATAGGTTTGGAGCACTGCACCATCCCCAAATATATTCCTAGAAGCCAAGGAAGGACAAGTCAGCTAGACCCAGAAGCATGCATTTTAAAGAAACCACCAGCTTTGAATTGACTTATTATAACAGGAGCTCGCTAGGTGACCTGATTAAGCATTGCAACCTCTCTGTGGTTCTCTTCCATTTGCAAAATAAAGCTAATAATAGTAACATCCAATTCAGAGAAATAGAAATATTAATTTTGAAATAATTCATTTGAAGACTAGTGTGATGTTAGTATGAATGGTCAGCTCGACAAGATTGAAGGCTGACTTGGGAGTTGGACCCTGGGCATGGCTGTGCACGATTATTTGATCATATTAACTGAGGTGGGAAGACCACTATGAGTGGCCTCATCCCCTAGGTTGGATCCTGGACTGCATAAAATTGGAGGAGGGCTAGCTGAGCACCAGCTTTCATTAGTTACTCTCTTCTTCTGATATAATGTGACCAGTTGCTTCAGGCTCCTGCTACCTCCACATTCCCTCCAAGATGGACTCTACTTTGAACACTGAGCTAAAATAAATACTTCTTCCATTCTTGAGTTCAGGGTTTCTATCACAGCAACAGATAAGGAACTAAGACAACCATGTATTTCATACACAGTAAGCATTTAATAAGATACAACATTTAAAAAGTAATTCTAGGCTGGGTGATGGAGGTACACGCCTTTTATCCCAGAACTCAGAAGGCAGAGACAGGTGGATCTCTTGCATTTGAGACCAGCCTGGTCTAGCTCCAGGATAGTCAAGGCTACGCAGAGAAATCCTATCTTGGAAAATCAATAATAATAATAATAACAACAATACTCAGGGCTTAAGAGCACTGGCTGCTCTTCCAGATGTTCAATTCCCAGGACACAGCAACTCACAACTATCTGTAATTCCAGTTCCAGGAGTCCAACACCCTCACACAGACATGCAGGCAAGCAAAGCATCAGTGCACATGAAATAAAAAGAAATAAATCATTTTTTAAATTAACACAAAAAGAGAGTACAGTTTTTACAAATCTAAGATAAATTGATGGCAGAGCTAGCTGTTGGTTTGGGTACTGTAGCGAGCCCATGGGCTCACTCGGGGACTGAGTAAATGACTTAGTTTCTCAATCTGAGAACAAAGAGGTTATGAAGGAATGCAGGGAGAGGCGGACACTAGACTCGAGGATCAGGAAAGGCAGAGGGAACACTAGACTCATGGATCAGGGAGAGTGAGTCCCTTGCATTTCCAGGATCCCTCCAGTTCCATCTCTTAAGATCAGTTGTCAAAGTTGATCCTGGATAGTGGAAAAGATCCCTGGGAATTCTGGTCCTAAAGTCTGGACTGTCCAGAGCCAGCATTGTTCCCATGGATGTATAATTCATAGCAGCAAACAGCCACCAGGAGGCAGCAAACCTCACCTGAAGCAGAAGCCCATTGGATACCACAGAGGGAACCTAGGAGCTCTTGGCTGACTGGCTGCTCAATAGATCACCTCCTTTATTCCATTAACATCTCACAGTCAGGCAGTCTTGTGATGTCATGGGATGTTTTAGCCACATTTTAGGCATTGTGGAAAGATTCTACTAATTTAAAAGAGGATGGTTGCATGGCTGTCTCCATAGACATATAAAAACCACTTGTTCAAATTAACTTCCACTTCTAATGTTTGAAAATACTTAACCAGGTATGCATCATCTATAGCCCCTACTTAGACAGCTGGGGAAGGAAACTAGCTTAAGCCTGGGAATTCAGAGCTATACTGCACCATGCTATTCAGGGTGTCCGTCTATACTTAGTATCAGGAGTAGGGTTGCATGTTATAATATCCCCCACTCTCCAGCCTGGGTAGCATAGCAAGACTCTCTGTTAAATATGTAAGTAAATTTAAAGCTTTCAGTAAAGCAGGAATTGACAAAAACAACCTGTACATCCATCCAACATTCTGCTTCCAGAACAAAGCAAATGCCTCTTCGAGGTAAGCCTTAGTAGAACAGTTGCTTCATTTCACTATGACCAGTTCTAGAAACTGCTAAACCATAAGGCATGAAAGAAAAGGGTCAGTGTTCAATTAAGGGTGGAAATGTTACTTATTCTAGGTAACTTTGACTGTTAACATCACACAATACAGGGTCACTGGAGGAGGGAGTCTCAGTTGAGGGATGAGCTTGGTTGCTAATTCATTTAGGAAGGCCTAGTCCACTATGAGTGATTCCATTCCCTAGGCAAGTGATCTTAGACTGTGTGTGAAAGCTAGCTGAGTGTTAACCTGAAAGTGGCCAAGCTAGCAGCACTCCTCCATAGCTTCCACTATACATCGTAGGCAGGGGATAAGTTTCCTGGCCTGAGGCAATGCTGCATGAGCTAGCAAGCATGCCAGCCTGCAAATTCCTGCCTTGACTTCCCTCAGTGATGGATCTGGAAATGTTGGTAAAATAAGTCAGAATGTTTATTAGTGGCACTATCTCTCCCTCTTAAATTGCCACCATATATTTTTAACATCACGTTTTCAGATGACTTCTGAAGCAAAGAATTAAGTGTGTTGTTGTTCAACCTAATACCTTGTAAGATTGCTTGGATCCCAAATCTCCATAAACAGTCAGCTCCCAGGTATCCATTCAGGACCCTTCACAACTCTCGTCATGCAAGACAGCAGCGTTATAAGACTGACAGCCGTCACCTACCCTCATGTGGGGGTGGGGGGATCAGATAGCAAAAAGAGAAGCAGTCTGTACATATCGGCAAGACAAAGACAAAAATGATGGTTATTTGCAGATAATGTGTTTGTTCACCCTGCAGAGGCCAGAGAATAAACTAGAAAAGCACAGGAACTAATTAGGGCATTGAATGAAGAGGCTCACATGGGGCAATAAATATATCCAGATCAATTCCTGTCCTGGAGACCAGTAATGACGACTTGGAAAGCATCAGGGGACCCAAACAATGTGGTTAGCAAAATGTGTGCAAAGATATATGTTGAAATTGGATGAAGGGCTATTTTTTTAAGCCCTGAATCAATGGAGGAAGGGATCAGGTCTTAGAGCAGTATTGTGGATGTGTCAATCCTCCTTCAAGTAATCTATAAATTTGATGTGTAATTTCAATGAAAATCTTCACAGGGTTTTACCTTGAAAATTTGATTCTGGAGTTCATGAGCAACTACACAGAGGGGCCGAGTAAAAAAGATAATAATTGGGAAATTTGCCTTACAAAGTTAGTTCCAATATTTTACAACTAACTGAGAGCCAAGTTGGCAAATGAGGGCTTTTTAAATTTTTATTCTTATTTATTTTGTATTTTTAATTAAAGATTTTTATTTTATATGTATACATCTTTTATCTGCTTGTGTGTCTGTGTACCACATGTGTGCTTGGTGCCTGAGGAGACCAGAAGAGGGCATTGGATTCCCTAGAACTGGAGTTACTGATGGTTGCAAGCCACTGCGTGGGTGGTGGGAACTAAACGCTGGTCCTTTGCAAGAGGATCCAGTGCTTTTAAGCACTGGTGCCCTTTGCAGAGGCTTTGGGAGTTGCAAAGGGCAGAAAGCCGTTTAAATGACTCTAATTGAGCAAAGGAGGTCATTGGAAGAATGTGAGATTCTCTGAAAGAAATCAGATGAGTGTTGGACAACCAGGCCTCAGAAAGGGCAAAGATAAAGGCTGCCCATGGGTTCATCAACAGGAGCCTGTCCTTCAAGTGATAAACCTTCACCCGGGCGGTCTGGAGTCCACATCTTGGCAGGGTCAGTCGTCCATCAAGATGGCCCCTGTATCTATGTCTCTCCTTTCCCTCTGCCTTCCTTTTCCAGCCTTGCTCTCTGCAGGCCAGGGCAGCCTTTCCTGATCACACTGTATGTGCCCTGAGGCTAAGGAACTTGGTACCAGGAAGGGGGGTTTCAGAAATGCCTGTGGGTGCCTGGATACCCCAAACATTGCCTCTAAGACGTGGTTTGAAATTGTTAACCCAACTTGAGACTACTCAACGCATGTCCCCCACCTCTAACAGGGCCCTTCTGCAGGGCTCTCCATTCCAGAATATGCCATCATACATGGGACAGCAAGTCAGAAGCCGGAGAGATTCCCCCCAAACTCTCTGGCTCTCCCATCCACATGTCCAACAGTTTGATTAATTTTCTGAAGGTTTCTAAACCCTGCCCACTGTGTCCATCCTTACTGCCATTACCCAGGTTCAGTGATTGACCCTGAACTGGCAAGATGGCTCAGTGGGTAAAGTATGTACCGCACAAGCTTAGTAACCTAAGTTCGATCTTCTGAACCCGTGTAAAGGTGAAAGCAGGGAACCCACTCCATAAAAGTATCCTCCACCCCTCACACACAGACACAAACTTAAAATAATAAAGTTATTCTTGTTTCATATGGACTTCTTGGCATTTCCATCCCTTACCCATATCCAGCCCATTGTGAGAATGCTCTGAACTATTTCTCCAGGGCTCAGCCAACACAGCCTTACCGGGAACTTGCCCCACACTGGACCAGGTCTGTACCTGTTGCTGGCCTCACAGTTGCCAGTTCTGACCAGGACTTCTCACAAGGCTAGGCACATGGTTTCTTGTATAGTCACTCTGGTGGTTTGGATGATGGTGTCCCCCATAGGCTCGTATACCCCCGCAGTCGGCAGCACTGTTTGAGGAGGGTCTGGACCTTTGGTTAGACAGTAACATTTATAGTTCAGTGTTACAGTTCACAGCTGTAATCCCAGAACTGGGGAAGCCAAGACAGGAATTGTGTGTCTGAGCGCAGCCAAGGCTACATAGTGGATTCCAGTTCAGCTTGGGCTACAGAGTGAGATCCTGGCTCAAAAAGGGTAAGGTGCCAGGCTGGAGAGGTGGCTCAGCGGTCAAGAGCACTGACTGCTCTTCCAGAGGTCCTGAGTTCAATTCCCAGCAAACACATGGTGGCTCATAACCATCTGTCATGGGATCCAATGCCCTCTCTGGTGTGTCTGAAGTCAGCTACAGTGTACTCATATACATAAAATAAATCTTAAAAAAAAAAAGGGTAAGGTGCATGATTTAGTGATATTCTGCCACACTGGCTTCCAAACGCTCATCAGTGTCTCCTGCTGTCGTCAGAGTATAAGAGATGGCTGTTGTCAGCAGGGGGAACCTTCAATCCTGTTCCTCTCTACTTATAATAGCTTGATAGATGGGGGAGGGGGGACTGAAGTAAGAGAGAGGAAGTAGATGGAATCCAGAGGTTTGCTGACTGATTGCATAGTAAGAGTAATAGAGACAGGAAGGTCAAGCATGAGCTCCAGAGGCTGGGAAGGTGGCTCTGTTGGTAAAATGCTTCCCATGTAAACATGAGTTTGGGTCCTCATCACCCATGTCAAAGATGGGTGCAGCCGTACCTCCCTTTAATTCTAGCACTGGGAATGTGGAGACAGGGGGACCCATGGATCTCATTACCCAGCCAATCCAGCCAAATTGATGTGTTCCAGTTTCAGTGATGAGAGACTATGTCTCAAAAAATGTGGTGGAAAGCAACTTGGATAACCAAGGCCAACCTCTGGTCTCCACATGCCTACATACAATTACATGTACTGCGTGCGCGCGCGCACACACACACACGCACACACACGCACACACACACACACCAACACATCCCCCAGGCACTGGGCAGATGCCATGATGAGCAATCTGAAGGTGGCATAGATGAAAATGAACTTGACTTTGTTCCAAGTGCAGATCTGAGAGGCATTCCCAGCATTAGACGTTGGTGAGCTAACTGTGTGCACAGACCAGAGTTCAGCCGAATGTCCTGGGCTCCACAGTCCTGACTCTGGAGGCACATCACAGTGGAAAGGACGCATCTCTGTGTACCCCACACTCCTGAGTCCACATCTCTCCGACCTCTGCTTCCGCTCCAGCCGTGATGGGCAAGAGCCGAACCCCTTCACATTGGAAGCATCTCCTTCAAGCTCCTTCCACAGGTCTCTTCCCTTCTTCAACGTTACCTAGAAATGCACCCACAGCTGCTCCACCAAACCAGAGATGGAGCTGATGGGCCCCATGCTCTTCCCCATGGGAGGGAGGCATCTTCTGGTGAGAAGAAGGATTCTGTGCCTTCAAGGAGCAGATAGCTGGAGCCTCTGTCAGGCATCCTTTACTGACTTTTCTTCCTTCACCCCACCCCCACTCCCTATTGCACTTCCTGGAACCATATCCCAGGTCAACTCTCTGTACCAAACCCTTTTCTCAGGCTGGGCCTAGGGAGGCTAGAGATCCAGCTGTGCTGTGCTTTTCACCCTATGACAAAGGGGGAGGGGGATGAGGTGCACTTGTAGCCTGGAAGAGAGATAACATTTCTTCTTCCTCGGGTAAAAGATTTCACACGCGAGAACGTGAGCGATACCCCAAATCTAATCACGCAATTCAAAGGCGGCGGAGGCAGAGACCTGTGGGATTCCATCCTGGGAACGCAAAACTCGAACACCAGGACACTGGGTACCGGCTGGGAGTGGTTGACAGAGATCTGGAGTGGGGACACATGGCTCCAGAGTGGGTATCAATCTGCCTTCTCCTGTAGAACACAGCAGGGAAGGCCAATCTGAAGAGGGGGAGGGAAGTCTGTGTTTCTGCCCTGGCTCCAGCTTTCCACACCCCTAACCCCACATCCTACCCTCTGACTCTGGGAACACTCCTTAATCTTTCTATCGATGGCCCCACTCCTGTGAGCAGTGGATCAATGTCCCTCACAAGAAAGCAGCACCTAAGTTCACCCCTCCTTTCCCTCACCTCGTCTCACGGCTGCCACCATGGATTGATGAAGACGTAGGTATCAGTGATCAGAAAGCAACAGAGGATCACTGGGCAGCGAATTGTTTGCGCCATGTCCCTACTCCTGGAGATGGCCTTACCAGAAATGCCTTCACTCCACAGCCCAAGGCCACGCCTCCCTCATACTTTTGTGAGCAGCTTGCATCAAGCCTTGGTCCCCAAAGCTCACCAGAGAAAAGGAGCCAGGGGTGGAAAGATGGCTCAGTAAGGTGCTTGCTTTGCAAGAGTGAAGCTCAACACCCAAGACCCATATAAAAGCGATATATGTGGTGGCCTGGGTTGCAATCCCAGCACCGAAGGATCTCTGCAGCTCACTGGCCAGCCAGTCTAGACTGTTGGTGATCTCCCGACCAGTGAGATATGCTGTCTTTCTCAGTGGGTAACATTCCTAAAGATGGCACCCAAGGCTGTCCTCTGACCTCACATGTACACACACCCACATGCATGCACAAATAGTAATAAAAGAAAGAAAAAAGAGACAGAAAGTGAGGTTTGAGGCAGGATTTCCTCTACTGGGTCGACTAAGTGCTTATCTACCTCACCCTAGAATCCCAGCTCTGAATTACCTATGCAGAGACAGACTACTGGCACCCTAGAGCCGGGGACAGCTGGAAAATGCAAGGTGAGAGCCTCTAGAGACACTCTCCCCACACACACACAGTTGTTGCTTTCCTTCCCAGGCTCTCCACTGCCCCAAGAGCTGGTGAGCAGTCCTTCCCAGACCACAGAGGACCTGCCCGCACCCTCAAAATGTCCTTCTCCAACCCTGACCTCACAGGCTGTTGCCGCATCACGGACCAACTGCAATAGCGCCACCTCCAGGCCAAGCTGGAGAAACACATTTTCCATACTTGAAGGAAGGGTGCTGGGGTCTGGACCGCAGAATTGCAAAGTGGTGGTGCTAAGCAACTAACCTCCCCTCGTGTTTTGTTTTTCCTTATTTTCTGTTGTTGTGGAACAGGGCCACACTACACAGCCTAAGCTACGTAGTGTCGCATCAGTTGTATCTGCCACACGTGGCTATCCCATCCTTTAGCTCTTTCGTTGTGTGTAATGTAATGCTTTCATCGCATGTATGTGTTTGTGTGAATGTGTCCACATGTGTGCCGTAGCGTGCGTATGAAGGTCAAAGAGCAAAGTGAGGGAGGCGGCTCTTCCTTCCCACCACGGGGGTTCCAGGGTTCTAACTCAGGGCTTCGGGCTTGACATGCACCTGACTGACCGGTGTCATCGACTGCACGGTGTTTTTCAGAGGAAAATGGGTCACATGATATGAGGAAGAACCTGAATATCACTATGGCATCTTTGTCAATTCCACCCCTCGGTGAGTACTGCTCAATGCTTTGAGGAAAGCCCTTGCACAAATGTTCTTACCCATCTACGTGAGACCTGATCTTGGGTGCACATCCCGAAATTAGATAGGTGGAGCACAGGGTGTGTACGCTCAACAATGACTGCAGTTCTTGTGTCCCA
>CM052701.1:131166784-131197861 GCA_028551405.1 Uromys caudimaculatus
TCCTGGAAGAAACAGGATCATGTAGGCTGGAAGGGAGGGGCTGATTAAGCCCCTGCTACCCCATTCCCTAAAGACCAATCAGTTTAAAAGTCACACTGTTCTGCCAATCACATTGTGCCTAATGGCTGCTGCTCTAAAATCCATATATAAGGTCCCTCAATAGGCACCGAGTGGTTGCTCTCCCATCTTGATATGCAGAGCCACCTCAGCATGCTGAAATAAATTCCTCTTGCATTTTGCATCAATCCCCGACTCCATGTGTTCACTCGGAGGGCAAGTTAAGGCTTGCTAGAGTCTTACAGAACTATAACAAAATGATGGGACTCTAGGTTTATAATGTTTGACATTTTTGCTTCAGCTGGGAGGCCGACTAGAGGCATGTACAGATGAGCTAGGCAGAGCTTGGCAGCCCATCTCCACTCCACTCCTAATACACCACACCTAATCATCATGATAAAATGTCTTCAACAGTTCCTAAGGTTTGCTATCTCCCCTGTATGCCATCTTCATTAAAAAATCATAGTGGCTGTGGAGAGGGCTCAGTCTATAACAAAGTGCTTACTTCGAAAGCATGAGGGCCTGAATTTGGATTCTCAGCACCCATGAAAAATGCCATGCACAGAGGTTCATGCTTGTAATCCCAGAACTAGGGAGGTGGGGACAGGAGACTCTTGAGGGCTTGCTGGACAACCAGTCTGGCTGAACAGTGAACTCCAGATACAATGAGACCCTGTCTCAAAAGATAAAGTGGAGATGTGAGAAAGGCAGGAAAGCACATAGACATACAGACGCACGTGATACTGTAAAAACCCTACAATCCAGACTGTATTACACATTACAAGAAAGTCAGGCTCAAGCTGGGAGGAAATTCAGTGGTAGAATATTTGTCTAGCATGTGTAAGGCCCTGGGTTAACTAACTCTTCAGCACCAAAAAAGAAAAATGAACGAAAGACAAGCTCAGCCAGCGTGAGAAATGGCTCAAGTTCATACAGCTGGTGAGTGGCTGTGCAGGCTCAGACGTAGGCCTGCCCGATCCCCTGACTTTCTTTCCCCATAGCCTCAGACTTACTTAAGAATTACATGGTTTTTGTTTCCTGATTAGGAATAAACACTAACATTTTACAGAATTTATTCTGTGCTTTCTGCATCTGAGAATAAAATTGAAATCATCCACCTGGAATTATTATACCAGTAGTTACAGAGGACAGAAAAAGCTCATAGCTACTAACAGCTTCTCCTTTAAGAAAAAAGTTGTTTACTAACAAAAATCAGGAACTACATGGGGACCTATTCTCCAAACTCCAGTTCCAGCATCAGGTAGCAGGAATCTGAAAGAAACATTAACACATATGCTGTGCCTTCAGACAAAACTCCTGCTCTGGCTGGGCCAGGACAAGCTCAATAACCAAGGAAGCTTGCTTCGGAGTCCCAGTGCCATAAAGGCATGGGGGGAGGGCAGAGAGGGAACACCCTTTGGAGGAAGTGTATCTTCAGCAGGGGCTTGAAGGAAGTGAAATGCAGAATGTACTCAGAGGCCTGGAACACCCCTACAGTCAGTCATAAGCTGGCCAAACTTGGAGATCAGGGGCTGGGAAAAGGTCAGGTTCAGGTGAGAGGGATAAAGCCAAACCTAAGAGAGTCTTGAAAGGGGCTTGGGGAAAGTAAAGGCTGGACACCATGAAGCAGGCAGAAAGGACACTGTTGAGCTCTCCACACTGCTCTGACTGCCACGGCCCCCTAGATCGCCATGTCCTAGCCTCTATTTCTTCCACCTCTAGCAACCCTGGTCTCTTTTTTCTTCCTGGAATATGCCTGCCTCTAGAATAGTTTCAACTTTGGCCTAGTGTTCAAGATCTTGCAGGAACCAAGCCTAATCATAATCAACCTTTCCTCCTCCTCTCCCACCTTATTCCTCTCGGCCAGGAGGCTGCACTAATCACTAACTCCATAGGATCCATTTTTCCCCATCTGAGTCCTACTCCCCCTTAACACACAGTTCAAGTACCACCCCTCACTAAGCCCTTACTGACCTCTACCTCTCCTGCTGAATTCTATCAGACACAGCCTTGTGTCCCAGACATCACCTATTCATAGGCAATGTCTGAACACCTACTATAAAGCCTTGGGAGATTCCCCGGTACTTTCAACTCCTTCCGTCCACCACTCACAGCATTTTGACTTTTACTAAGCAAGCACTCAACTATTTTTTTTTTTACTTCCTATCCTAAGTTTGGCGTTAGCATAAAGGAAGGATGGGGGAGGGTGAAACCTCTGGAGTCAGAGACCAACTAAGAGGCTGTTGCAATAATCCAGATGTGAAGCAAAAACAGCCTAGACTAGGGAACAAAGAGAATGGGCAAATACAGACAGCAAAATGTTTGCATGCAAAACGCTCCACAGGAAAACTATGGACGGCAGCAAGGAACGATGAGGGATAAATAAAGCTATTTCCAAGAAAACCCTTCTGGTAATCATTGTAAACCTCTCCGAGACAAAGTGCACGAAGTGGTTAAAAAGTCTACATCTGGAGTGGCGGGGGAGACTTCGGTAGAACTGCTCAGAATGTTGAACCAGGCATAGACCTTGCAATGTCAGATATTCACAGCATGAGGGGTCTGTAGGGAGTTCATCTAAACTCTCGATTCTTATGTAGAGAAACTGAGGCCCAGCATGGAAAATACTTGCTGAAAACCTCAAGATGGAGCGTCCCAGAATTGAGTAGCCCCCAAATTGAGTCACCTGGCCTAAGCGAGCGGTGTTTTACACGCCCCCTCCCCAGTCCGTCCCCAGCCCTGCGCCAGTGGCCACGCAGACCACCCGGGCCAAGCTTAACACGCGCCGCCTGTTTACCTGGCGCAAGGCAGTGGCCAGAGGCAGCAGCTCCTGGACAACCTCCCGCTGACCCCCCCCAGGCCAGGCCTGGCTCTCCGGAGACAACGGTCACTAAGACCCCTCGGTACGGGAGGGAGAGCGAGTCACCGGGGCGGAGGCTGGAGGGGCGCAGGGCAGCAGCCCCGGCTCGCCACCCCTCGGGGCCAAGCGCCTGGCCTCCGGCAGGTGCCCGGGCCTCAAGACCCCGCCCGGACGGCCCGGGCACTGACCAGGCAGCCTCTCGCCGCCCCGCCGCGCCCACGGGGGAGGTCGGACTGTCGCCCCACGGGCCGCCCCGACCCTGCCGCCTCCGCCCGCGGCCGGCCAGCCTCACCTGGGCCGCGCGCCGCGCTCACATCGCCCGCCCGCGGCGCCCCCTCCGCCGCCGCCGCCGCCGGCGCCAGGCCCTTCCCCGCCGCTCCCACTGCCGCCACTGCCCGCGCCCCCCGCCCCCGGAAGCGCTTCCAGGCCCCGCCCCCTCGGCGCCCGGGCTTCCGGGCAGGCGCGGACCGGGGCGGGTATTGGTACGGCCGGCCTTCTCGCGGCGGGCTAGAGTCTGGTCGGAACCCCGGTTCCTGGCCGGTGCTGCAGGCGGACCAGTAGACGGGCGGGTGGCTGAACGGCAACCCGGCTCTGGAGCCTGAAATCCCGACTCTGCGGCCCGTGGCCTTCCGCCCGCCTTCTCTTCGGCGCCCCCTGCTGGCCGGAGCAGGACTCGACAGTGTGCACCCGGACCCTAAGCCTGTGGAAGGCCCACAGCTGCGACCTCCTTCCCCATGCTTTTTAGTTCTTTATTTCTATTTTTATTATTTTTGAGTTTTGATTTGAGACAAGGTCTTCTAAACAGAATTCCACTATATACATGAGGCTGGTCTTGAACTCAAACAGATCTGACTACCCAGGGTTACATTACAGGGGTAAGCCCCCATGCCCAGCTACCTGGGCAAGATTTTCTCTTCTGCAAAAAGAAGGCTACCTGGCTTTACAACAAACAAGGGCCCACGAGCTGGAGAGATGGCTCAGCAGTTAAGAGCGCTGACTGTTCAGGTTCAATTCCCAGCACCACATGACAGCTCTCATCTGTAACTCCAGTTTCAGAGATCCTTTTCTGGCCTCCTCCGACACTAAGTATGCAGGTGGTGCACAGACATACGTGGAGGCAAAACACCCAACTCGTACAATAAAAATGAAAAAAGTAATTTAAAAAACAAACAAACAAACGTTTCCAAGAGTAAGATCAGCCGATCCAGAGCATAGAAATGCTTCCTGTCAGGCCAGACGCAGGATGTCTGGGCTGGTTCATAACGTCCACAGCAATGAGATTCTGTTTCCCTGTGAACCTAGCCTTGGGGATCCATCTAACTGATTCTTACTAAACGTATGGGTAACAATCTGGATTCTTGACTGTGACACAGTGTTTGCATGTGTTAAGGACAATGAAGTCTAAAATGTTCTTAAGTGTTTGGCCTTCCTGCCAAGTGTCTTAAAGGCATTGTCCATTTCCTCTTACTATTTGACCCCAGCCCGTTTTGCAGTTTTATATGACCAAACTGGTATCTACGTGGGCAAATTGTTGGAGTCCTTAGAGGGCACACATGACTCTTGGTCTCATCAGGATAGACACCTGATGTGTTCCATCCACCTGCCTCCTATGTAAGTAGTACTGGACCAGCAGGGGGAGCCTGACTCTTTTAACCGATCCAAGATGTCCACTTAGTTGAACCAACACACACACACATACACACACACACACACACACACACACACACACACACACACACACACACACATACACACACACACACTACACACACTTAGCCAGAGAGCTCTCTCTCCTTTGGAGACCTACCTCTGGCACACACACCCACTGCCTGTGGAGACAGGTGGTAATTCTGACCTCGAGCTTCTCTT
This sequence comes from Uromys caudimaculatus, assembly GCA_028551405.1. NCBI lineage: Eukaryota > Metazoa > Chordata > Mammalia > Rodentia > Muridae > Uromys > Uromys caudimaculatus. The sequence continues at coordinate 131,171,568 of CM052701.1, forward strand.
CTGTTAAATGCTAATAAGGCTGGGGGTGGGGTGTGATTTGTACAGTGTCCACCCCCAACTCCCAGAAAAGAATGTCGGTAGAGAACACTATGGTCTAAGAGAGAGGCAGGTCCAGGACCTAAGCAGGACTCAGCTACACTGGAGCAAGGCGCTTAATACTGGCCTGTCCATCTGTGGAGAGGCAGCAATAACACTGGGAAATCTAGGTACTCCGTCTCAGCCTCAAATCTGGATAATAGGATGTACACCATTCTTACGTATTCTCACTCCCCCAGAGCCCCAGACAGGGTCTCACTATATAGCCCTGACTGTTCTCAAACTCACAGACCCAAATGCCTCTGTCTCCGGAATGTTGGGATTAATGGGGTGCACCACCACACCTAGTACAATAAATATTCTTGATCAGTAGGAAACAAGCTAGTAAAAATAAAATCAAGCTGGGTTGTGGTGGTGGTGAACGTCTTTAATCCCAGCACTAAGGAGGCAAAGGCAGGAAGATCTCTCTGAATTAGAGGCCAGCCTGGTCTACAGATCAAGTTCTAGGACAGCCAGGGCTACACAGAGAACCCTTGTCTTGAAAAAACAAAAACAAAAGGAAGGAAGAAGAAGGAAAGAAAGAGGAAGAAAGGATTTGGTAAGGACTACCTCAGCAGGCCCCCCCCAACTATTTCAGCATAGCCATTCTCACAAGAGACATGGCTAGTTCTCTCCTCAGCTCCTGGCTCACCCTGTCTCAGCCCTGAGCCCTTCTAACGTCCACTGACTCCAGAGCCTCTGACATTTTCCTGCCACTGAGTTTTCCTCTCAGCTTGCTCTCTAGTTTCCCCATTGATTCACCAAGCCTGTTCCTGATAATTGACTTTCCAACACTGTCCTTTGTAATTGACTCTCTTGGTCTTCTGCAGTTCTTTGAAGTAATCACAGTGTGATTAATTAATGCCCTGTACAATTGTGTGCTAATTATCTGCATTACCCACCGACTGTCTTATCAACTACATAAGAATGAGAACTCGTTTTTTTTTTTTTTTCCCTGTTTCATCATGCTTGGTACTTAATAAATAAGTGTTGAAATAATAGTAACAACCACCTGGTTTTGCTTCTAAGATTATGTTCCTAAGGGCAGGGACTGTTTCTGTGTTGGGGTGGGGAGGTATATGTGCAGAGGTGTGTGTTCATGCTCATGTGTGTGTTAAGTTTCATACCTGGGACAAGGCACTGAGAGAGTCCAATAGGAAAGACAAGTCTGCCTGCCACGCTGCAAACAGAATCAGCTGGCGGTGATGCACCTGCCTCTGCCTCCCTCTCTGCTGGAATTAAAGGGATGAACCACTGCCCAACTAACCAGGACTTCTTAAATGGACTACTATAATTCGCATGCTGTGCCACATGCAGCCAGGAAAGAGGAGGCATCTGCAAATCTAGCCTTGTTTAAAACAGTGATGGTGGCCCCAGTGTTTAAGCAGGCAGAAACCCGCTGGGCACACCCTGGATTAGAACGGGTGCAGTGAGCGGGCTGCGCAGGAGAGCATTCCTGCAGCCACGTGTGTCTAATGTAAAGCCAACCTCCTGTCCATCAAACAGACCAGGGGCACTTCTGGCCTTCACTCAGAAGTCAGAGGGCTTTTTGGGATGGCTTTGATGACCAAGGCCTTGTAAAGACACCCTGGAAGATGGAACCTTCTCTTTGCTCCAGGCAGATCTCTGCCAGAGCAAATTGTTAACCTTAGATGTGATAGGAGCTCACCCTTTAGAGTTGAAAGCTGTGGAAGAATAAAAGTCATGACGTGTGATTGCTTAGGGGTCCTCACCTACAATTTCAGACAGAAGCATCAGGAGATTGGGGGAGGGGGCTCTGTAATCCTCCCCCCCCTTCATAGGCACTGTAGGAGGGGCAGGAACACCTTTCCTTGCCTTTGTTTGGAATTTTCTTTTAATCAACTTTAACAAGAGAAGAGGGTTGACCAACATCTATATTTGTTCATTGTTCCTGTGACTTCTCTTTTCACTCGTTCTTCATGTGTAGGCAGAGTGCTTGGGTTCTGACTTTGATCCTGCCTCCTGGAGTCCTCACACATGCTTGGCCAGCTTCTTCGGCCTGCAGGACAAGGAACTGAGAGGAGTTCCAGTAGAAAGGCAAGGCTGCCATGCTGCAAAGTGGAATCGGCTGGCTGTGCAGCCCCACGGAGCCTGGAGACCCTGCTGTGAAGTTCCTGTCACATGCTCAATCATTCCACAAATGTTTATTGAACATTCACTAAGCACCGTGCTTGGGGGAGAGATGCTGGGATCCGGAAGTAGAAGGGCAGGGAAAAAAATCCAAGCTATGATGGTACTTACACACTGCTACACTTTCATGGGAAAGAGACACATGTCACAAGAGAGAGTGAGAAGAGCCATGGGAAAGACAAACCGGAAATGGAGAAGCGTGTCCCAAGAGATTGAACACTAGCCAGAGAGCCCTACCCCTTCCTTTTGATCTTGTCCTTCTGTGCAAACAGGAAGCTTACAGATGCCCAGGAGCAGTGCTCTCTCTCCACAGGCCCTTCGCCAAAAGACTGAGAAGCAATTAACTGTCTACCTGATAATCTTCCTCCCATGACCCAAGGCTGAGCCCTGGGAGCCAGCCATGCTCTGATCTGTTCTCTTCTCCTCTTGCAGAGCCTGTTCTTTGCGGCCTGTGTATATGTCTCCTGGTCTCAGCAGTGTAGCCTGTCCCTTAATGCTGGCCCATCATTTTTCTAATTCAGGGCTTCCATTATTATTAAACACTTGGACTTCCTTCATGGTATCTCTGAGGCTGGGCATGTGTGATGGGAACTACTTAACCCTGTGAAAGTGAATCAGACGCTTCGAACCTCAGTTTTCTTGTCTGTAAAATGGGTCTGGCAGCATGGCTGCCTCAAATGGCTCTTAGGATCCTGTGATATAACAGAAGTGGTTTGCAGAGGCTTATGGATGCTGAGTCAGTAGGCACAGTGGGCTTGTGAGGGCCTGAGATGAGGGCAGCATGCCCCTCAGGGGTGTACCCTGATTGTCTCTTCCCTGCCCTGTGTCAGCCCCCCACACCCACCCCTGACAGGCTGTCCCTCTCTGCTCCCCTTTCATCACAAAGCTTAACTCCCTGGAATCTTTGCCTCTGGCCACTTAATGAGAAAATGCTTTGACTGATCTGAGCTCTCCCCCTTCTTTTCCCATCAGCCTCATCCTCTCAAAAGCAGCCTATTCAAAGAGAAGAGGGGTCTCGCTTGTCAGTCAAGACAGGAGGAGGCTGAGCAAGGGCTTTCGAGGCCCTTCAGTTTTAATGCCTGGCTTTGACAGGCACTGTCTTACACCCTCAGAGAACAAGTAGCCATTTTGGAACTCCCAGAAACCTTAGCACTTCGTGTCAGAGAAACTGGGAGAGCAGTTCATCCAGGGACTCCTCTGAACAGAATTCTCTGTCAGACCCTCTGTGACCAGCCCTGCTTCTGCTGGAACCCAGCATGGAAGCCTGGGGAATGTTGGAATGACACGTGACACGGAAAGCCTCTCCCTAATACCTGCCTTTGTACTTTGGGGACATTCAGACACTGGGTTACCTGTCTCTCCCACAGACTTCCAGATTGAAAGTCTTATTAGGCATGCTCAACTTCTAATAAAGCAATAAGTTATGTACCCGAAACTCACCGCTTTGGTTCTTCACGTGTCTTCAGGAGGAGTATAATGACTTGGGTGTTTGATCAATGAGCTGGTGAGCTGTGATTCTTGCTTCCACTTGGGCAGTGCTAGACCAAGCTCAGTTATGTCCAACTTACTTGGGACCATCCCACTGCATCCTCAGGATGTCTGCTGGTCCATCTTTCAGACATAAGCAGTGGGAGGTCTGTTCTTAGAAGATCCCAGAGTACACTGTTGTCAGGGGCTGAGCCTTGTGTCCCATGGTGTCCCCTGAATTGCATTCAGTGCCAAGCTGGGCGACACGGGTTCAGAGGACCCTCCTGGAAGGGCATCATTGCAGCAACCTTCCAATAATAGGCTAGCATGCCCCGCGCCTGCTCTACAGGGTTCTCATCCCATAGTCCTCTCAGAGCTTCTAGCCACCCAGAACCAGTGTGCACAGGCCAGAAGAGCTGCTCTGTCCTGTCCCACCTTGTTCCCCTGAGACAAAGTCTCTCTCCGAACCAGGAGCTAGACTGGTGGTCAGCAAGCCCCAGAGATCCTCCTGTCTCTGTCCTCCCTCCCCAGTGATAGCTGACTGCGGTGACAGATGCCAGTGGCTATGTGCCCAGTCCTTTTTTAACCCGGGTTTGGGGAATTTGAACTTTAGGCCTCGCTCTTACACAGCTCTTACCCCTAGTCCAACAAACCCGAAGCAACAGTATGATCCTGGAACCCAACTGGGGAAAGCCATTCTTTATAATGAAACATGTGGCACACTTCACGTTGTACTGAGTTCCTACATCTGGGTTCCTCCATGGATTAAACAAAAGGACAGAAAGGCTTTTTTTTTTTTTTTTTTTTTTTTTTTTTTAATTCTAAGGGCCTAGACTCACCTCTGTCTCTCCGTCTAGAGGCCCAGGAACTCAGAATAGAAAAAGTAGGCACAAGTTTGCCCACAGCCCTGTCATTGCTCAATGGTCAAGCTATATCATTTGGAGAACAAATCTCTCCAAAAACCCCGAGTTACAGGTCGGCAAGGCTGTCCACAGGGAGCTGAGGATCAGATTTGATGATCTCAGATCTGAAACTGTCTGCTGCTGATTAAAATGCTCTAGTGTAGCTAGAAATGCCATGATGGGGAACATTTGATTTATAGAGCAAATGCATCAAGACTGGAGGACGAGGAATTATAATCTTATGCAGCCTGGCCAAAACTCAGGACCACTTGGCGTGAGAGCGGCCAGAAGCCCCAGATCCCGTCTGTGATCTAAGGAACAGGGTTTCCCAGACTGAACCCACGGAGGTCAAACGCCCCCTCACCCCTCTTCCCTTAGGAAGAACCACAGGATATTCTGTGGCTGGCAAGAAGCTCTGAGGTCCTGGAGAGACTGAGGTGAATGTAGACAGCACGGGTAGGTGTTACTTATGTTTACCTGGCTAGGCAGCACTGAGTGCTTAGCCCCCTCTCCTGTGTCCAAGGGCTATAAACACTCCCAGGAGACAGTGTTCCTCTCCTGTGAACTATGGGAGAGTCTGTCCCTCAGGGGCTATTACTCAGATTGCTGTCTGAACAAGTCCTGTGTTATCAGCCTTACGGGAGGCCAAGAGGTCAAGCTGTGCAACAGGGCACAGCTGCAGCCTGAGTCTTTAAAAGCTTGTAAGTGTCTTGCCTGGAGCAGCTCAGGGCCACACCTTGGGGGGGTGGGGGTGGAGGCAGTTTCCAGCCTCAGATTTGGAGGCTGCCCTTACAATCCCACAGAAATCCCCCAAATGTCACTCTGCTCACAGGACACCTTGTCTCCCAGGCTTTCTGCGGAGTAACAGGTAAATTGACTTTCATCCTGACCTAGGCTGGGGGTGGTGCTGGGGGAACTCTTTGGGGGCGGGACTACTGAAAGGGGTGGTCTGTAGCTCCTTGAGGCTCCTGGGTTAGCAGAATGGTGAGAGGATTCAAAGAACAAGGTCAAGTCTGTCCTTTAAAACACAGCCGAGCCAGTCATTTCTCTAAATTCAAAAACAAAACAGAGCCTGAGGGTGGAGGGACCTGATGAAGCAAAAACAAACCAGTCATAGTCGAGACTTTAAATCAGATGGGCTCCAATCCCAGTCACCAGGGCTGTGATAGCTGCTCTTCCAAGGCAAATCCCAGTCACCAGGGCTGTGATAGCTGCTCTTACAAGGCAAGAGGCAGCCGGGGCCCCACGTTGGATTAGGATATTTCAGGGAAGAAATTGCAATATGGCAAAACCAAACTTCATCTCTCCGTCAACGCTGAAGCCTCGGGGGTGGCTGGCTATGCATACGCCAAATCTGCCGGCTGACTGGACTCACGAGAGGGAACAGGGGCAGTAATGGTACAGTTTGCACATTTTTAGCTCTCTCTAGAATTTGAGGTCTCTGTATCCTGGGGAGTATTTTAGTCTCCTGTCTCTCACCTGGTGGGTGCCATACCCACGCTCACTCGCCTCAAGACCAGAGAAGACAGATACTGTAACGTCAAGGGAACAAGAGCTCACTGGCTGCCGAGCCTGAGCAGCAAAGAACAGAAGCCACAGGCTCTTTGAACCTTTCAGCTCCGAGTTCTCAATATGCCAATGAGGCCTGCAGGACAACCCGGCCTGAGGAATCTTCGGAAGTCCAGCTGCTGCTGGGCCTGAACAACAAGGAAGGTGTTTCTCAGAGGAAGTAGTTTTAGTAAACTAGGGACCCCATGAAGGTTTCAGAGCTGAGCGGGCTGGTGCAGGCAGGGAGCAGGGAGGTCTGGTCGGGATTATAGGGTGAGATGTAGTGAAGAGGCCAGGCTGGTGCAACAAGCTGAGTGAGAGACAATGAGGACAGGGTGGGGGCAGCTGCCTTCCAAGATGAAGAGTCAGACTTAATGGAGTGTGTGGGAGAGATGGCGCTCGTGACATTTTCTGTTAGCCGCCCTTCCCCTCAAGACCGTCCTGAAAACTGGTTAGGGTACAGTAGTTCACACCTATAACCCTGACTCTTGAGAAGCAGGGGCAGAAGGATCACCATGAGATCCAGGGCAGCCTGGACTAAGAGTGAAATCCAGGCTCGAAAACAAACCCACAAAACCAAACAAAAATAGAGAAGTCTCCTTAAGAAAAGGAAAGTTTAGAGAGAGCTTCTGTAACTCCTCCGAGGCTGTAGGTTAAGGACAGGTTCCCCAGCAGGCTACCGGAGCGGCCCATTTTATCTTAACTCGATCCACCTGGGCTCCTAGAGGCTCACCTTACAGACACCTGTTCCACACCCAGGAGATACTACATTAACAAATCTGCGATTAGTCACTTGACCCACGGTATAAACACCACGTCCGAGGTCATAGCATTCCACCAGGTTCATCTTTCTGACAGTTCAAATCATCGCTTACTAAACACGCTCCATGATCTTCAGCCTGTAATCTGCTTCAGGTCATGGCCTTTGGTCCACATCAGGGTGTGAGGACCATGAACCTGAGTTACTTTAGGATTCTGGATTGGCCATGTATTTCAGTCTCTGAGCCTCAGTTTCCCCTTGCTTTCAAGCTGAGTTGTAGTAAAGGTCTACTGAGATATTAGAGGTAAAGAAGGGGGCCAAGAGCGAGGCCCAGACCGCTCAGCACGAGATGCTCATTGCCATGGTAACCCTGTTTCCTTTCCCCCATTAGGTTCCCACAGCTACTTCCAAGCCTCCCACTTCCAGGTCTCTCCTTCACACCACTCCCTCTGGGGAGGATGTCTCTTTTTCACTTCAGTTCAGACTCTGCAGGCTAGAGCCTCATTCAGCATCTCCAATGCTACAACCTGCTCCACTCTCAGTCCCTAGCATTAGTGTGGTCCAGCCTAATCTCTCTAGGGAATAAAACCTAGAACTGCAGGGGCCTTAAAATACACCAATTGATTGATACATCCCAGTGCCTAGAACTGTATTTAGTGTTATTCTCTATGTTGATCTCTGACACAGGGTCTACATATGTAGCCCAGGCTGGACTCAAATGCATGATCTTCATACCTCAGCCTCTGAAGTAAGTAGGGCTGCAGGTGGCTACCATGTCTGGCTTGGTATTAGATTCTTCTGTAGTTTTTTGTTTGTTTGTAAAGCGCAGTTCTGCCTCCCAGATACAGCACCCTTTGGGAGACTGATTGATTGTAAAATAAATCATTACTGACTTATTTTGTAGTTTGTATGTTCTTCTGGTGAATTCCACACGGATGGCATATGGAGGAGCCTAATAAGCCCAATAATACCTGTAATCCTAGCACTTTAGAGACACAGGCAGGAGGATCAGAAGTTCAAGGCCAGCTTTTGCTTCACAAGAGCTCAAAGACATCCTGGGCCACAAGAGTCTCTGCCTTATTTAAAAAAAAAAAAAAAAAAAAAAAGGTGGTGAGACTGGACTGGAGCAGGCTCAGCAGTTAGAGCACTTGTTGCTCTTGCGGAACCTGGGTTTGGTTCCTAGTACCCACTTTGGGTCACTGAGCAGCGCCAGGGGTTTGGTTCCCAGCAGCAAATAAACCAGGTACCATAGTGCAGCCCTGAAACTGCAAGCTGCTAAGGAGGCAGAAGCAAGAGGATCAGAAGTTACAGGTTATCCTCGCTATATAACAAGATGGAGGTGAGCCTGAGCTACATGAGACCCTGCCTTAGAGAAAAAAAAAATAGTAAGATGAAAGGAGTGAGTTTTAAAACCTCAGAATGGACCCTGGATGCTGTGATATATATCACAGAGGCTTTGACATTTCCTCTGTGATAATACTAGTTAACTGTATGTTTGTTTTTTGTTTTTGAGACAGGGCTTAGAGCTTGGCCAGACAGCAAGCCCTAGGGTTATACCTGTCTCTACCTCTCTAGTGCTGGCTTTTTCTTTTCTTTCTTTGTCATTTTTTTCTCCGTGGTCTCTGGGGATCAAACTTGTAGGACAAACACCTTACTGTCTGGGGTATCTATCCCCCTAGTCCCGAGACAGCAAAGTTTTCTTGACTCAGCCAATCGTCTTGTGGTGGGGAGGAGGCTCTGTAAACTACTCTAATATCTGGAGTGATTCCCTCTACACGGGAAGACTGGGAACAATTGCCCTGCCACTTCTCCGGCCACTCCCAGAGGAACTGTACAATGCTGCCTTGGCCAGGCTCCAGCGTGAGTCATTGGTCTCACAGTTGCCTCTTCTAATTTCAGGCAGTCAGAAAAAGCGCCTGCCGTGCCCTCTCCAGAGCCAATCCACAAGCAGCACAGCTTTTGTTACATGTGCTGTCCCTCGCCTGGTCGTCTGGCCCAGATTCCCTACTTTCTAGTATAAACACTCTTTCATTGCCTAAAGCCCAGATTGGGAAAAAAACACAATTTAAAAGGAATCCAAAACTATTGATTCTTGATCAATTGCCTCAAGTTTTAGGGCTAGATGAAGAACCAAAATACTAGGTAAACACCTGCTTCAGAAGGTGCCAAAGTGTCTCTGGAAGTATGCTTTTCTACTCAAATTTCCAGCAGAAATGAACAGTTAATGTCCCCTCTTTTTTTAAATTTCTGGCTTTTTGAGACAAGATTTCTCTGTGTATGGCTGTCCTAGAACTCTCTTTTTGTAGACCAGCAGGCTGACCTCAAACTCTCAGAGATCCAGTGCTGGGATTAAAGGCTTGCGCCAAGACCACCCTGTTAGAGTCTCTTTTCTTGATAGCTCCCCTGACCTCTTCTGCCTGATTGTACTTAAAGCAGAATCCTCAGGAACCATCAACCTTGTTTTCAAGAGAGGTTTCTCATTACCTTAGAACTTACCAATTAGGTCAGCTAGCAGGAAGCCCGGGATGTGCCTGTCTCCACCTCCCCAGTGCTGAAATCTTTTTACCCATGCCTGCTCCTCCTCCACCCTGGGGTGAGGTTCTGGGGATCAAACTCAGGTCCTAACGTCTCTAAAGCAAGCACTTGACTGACTGGCATCTCCCCAGTCCAGTAGCAAAGTTACCTGTTCTGGTATGAAATCTTTCACATGTTTACCTTAGATTCCCAGCCCGCAGACAGATCCCGAAGACTTCCTATGTTTATCAGGTGCCACGTTTTCTAAGAAAGATGTTTGGTGGTAGCGCTGGGAACTCAGTTCCACACAAACCCTCCCACCTGCAAGATTTTTTTTTTTTTAAACAGCCAGGGCAGGGGGAGGCAGGGGTTGGGTGGGAGTGGTGAGATGGCTCAGTGGGTAAAGGAGCTCGTTGTCAATGCTACCTTGATTCTCAGAACTCACGTGCTGAACTCCTATGTCCTCCGTGCACACCATGGTGTGCATACTCCCCCAACAATATGTTTTAAAAAAAGCTTTTTAATTAAAACGAAAGAAAAAGATTATGAGAGTAGGCTTGGTGGTGCACGCCTTTAACCCCAGCACTTGCAAGGCAGGGCAGGCAGATCTCTGAGTTCAAGGCCAGCCTGGTCTACAGAGTGAGTTCGAGGATGGCCAGGGCTACACGGAGAAACCCTGTTTTGAAAAACAAAACAAAAACAATGTATGGTAGTGACTGGTGGATGAATACCACATAGCGCATCTGCTTTTAGAAAAGATAAATAAGAAGAAACCCAGCAGCATGTATTAGCTGTGAGTCAGGACCGTGTCAGGGGTGGCCATCCAGAGATGACTACAATGTGTCTTCTCAGGTGTGGTGGCACACACGTGCAATCCCGGCTACTTGGGATACTGAGGCAGGATTAAAGAAGGTTCAAGGCCAGCCAGGCACCTTGGCGCAAGATCCTGATTCAACATGCCAAAGAGCTGGGGATGATGCTCTTTGATAGCATGCTTTTCTAGCATGTATAAGGCCCAGGGTTTGGCCTCTAACTCCAAAATAAATGAATAAATAAAAAACAAGGACGGCTCATGTTCCTGAGGAGCCTGCTGTCCTCTTGGGGCTATGGGTGCAGGAGGATGAGTGGGTGACCTCTAAAGATTGCAGCCCAGTGACAAGTGCCACCACAGACTGAAGCTCAGCGTGCAATGGGATCACTGAAAGACTTTGGGGGCCCTTGCAGAGTGGGGTGTCTGAAAGTTATTTTTACAGAGCCTCGGCCGATAGAAAAGAACCTTCTAGAAGGACAAAGCTTAGGGGATGGGTGATGGAAGAGAGGGAGCAGGGCAAACCATCCCTGCAAGGACCAAGAGAAGCTGAGGGGAAGCGACCAAGGTCAGGCAAGTGGGCTGGCTTGAGGCAGCAGGAGGAGCGAGGGTGTCAGCCAGGGGAGTAGGATGTCAGGTGGAGCCTGCCCCGCAGTGGCAGGATCAGCACTGCTTGGAAAAAGACATTTTGGAGCAGTGGAGGCTGGGAGACAGGTGCAGAATGGAGGCTGTTTGGAACTCATGAAACCTCCTGAGGCCCAACAATGCAGAGAGCTAAGCGGGGTTGGTTGGTACTGACCTGGTGATACTGGTTACGCTGATAGATAAATCTGTGACCTTTGATCTCTTGATACCAGCAGGCAGTGGGTTTTCTTTGGATACTCTGAGACTTTCTTTGGAAGTCTCTGGATGAAAGGTGGCTTAGGTAGAAGGTCAGTGGTACACAAGCCACAGGCTTCTTGGGTTGCAATAGGGCAATCTATGTGTGTGTGCATCCTAGAATGCATGCTTGAGTGTATGAGAGCCTGCAGAGACCAGAGGCCAACCTCAGATAGCCTTCAGGAGCTGTCCATCTTGTTGTCTTTTATATATATGTACATGTATATATGATAGATAGATAGATAGATAGATAGATAGATAGATAGATAGATAGATAGAGATAGAGAACACTACACTGCAGGCCAGAGGACAGCTTGTAGGAATTGGTTGGATCTCTACTTCCACCAGGTGGATTAAACTCAAGTTTTCAGATTTGGTGACAAGGGCCTTTTGCAGCTGGGCTATCTCTGGGGCTCCACCATGTTCCTTGAGACAGGTTCTGTCCTTGGAATTTGGGACTCACTGAGTAGTCTTCTGGGGCTGGCGAATCAGCAACCCAGCGTTCCTGCTTCTGCATCCCCATTCTTAGGAGTGTAGATAAGCCACCATGCTGTTCACCGAAGCCCTAAAGCAGCAAGCACTTCCCACTGGGCTACCTTCCCAGCCCGGGGTCAGGTTACTTAACTCCTTGTTTTTTTCTCTCAAGTCAAGAGTCCTGCCGTGCAAGGCTGGGGACTCAGTCCACATTATCAGAGGGAGGTTGGAATTATTGGTCCTGGCAAGGGGGTAAGCTCGAGGTAGACTGAGCCCTGGCAATTAAGCTGAAAGGGAAGGAGCTGCCAATGTCTCAAGTCTTACTTCTCCTTGGATGGCAGAGTTCAGCATCCGAGTCCAAACCACTTTCAGTGATCCCATTGCACGCTGAGCTTCAGTCTGTGGTGGCACTTGTCACTGAACTGCAATCTTTAGAGGTCACCCGCTCCTCATCCTCCTGCACCCGTAGCCCCAGGAGGACAGCAGGCTCCTCAGGAACATGAGCCGTCCTTGTTTTTTATTTATTCTTTTTTTTTTTTTTTTTTGGTTTTTTCGAGACAGGGTAGCCTTGGCTGTCCTGGAACTCACTCTGTAGACCAGGCTGGCGTCGAACTCAGAAATCCGCCTGCCTCTGCCTCCCAAGTGCTGGGATTAAAGGCGTGCGCCACCACTGCCTGGCAATAAAACAGTTTCTTTCTTGAGGGAGACAACCCCTCCCCAACAGAATCTACGTTATCATTCTTTCCTGAGACCTGTGGTGGCCTGGAGGGCAACTCTACCCCATAATACAAATTAAGCATGGTAGGGACTTGGAGCCAATTGTGTCCTTAATGCTCTTAGGCCAAAGTGGCTATGGTGTTCAGTGAGTTGAGTAGCCATTAAAAAGAAAGAAAGAAAGAAAGAAAGAAAGAAAGAAAGAAAGAAAGAAAGAAAGAAAGAAAGAAAGAAAGAAGAGAGAGAGAGAAAGAGAGAAAGAAAAGAAAGCCAGCCAAGAGCCAGGCATGGTGGCTCCTATCTGTAAAGTCAGCATTTGGGAGCAAGTAGCTTTGAGAATTCAAGGCCAGCCTTAATCCCAAGGGACTGCCAGCCTGTTTGCAGTCCCAACATCCATCCATCATGACTGGAGTCCCCAGTGGTTGAGGGTCTTTTTTGAGAACCCTAATAAGTGAAATTTTATCACAGCATTGCTGACCCCAAAGTAACAGGACGGGCAGTTCTGGAGGGAGCTTTGAGCTTTCATTCATCAAGGTTAGCTGCAGTATTTGGCAGGCTAGAATTCTCGGGGGAGTAACTACTATCTTATTAGGTTATAAATACATTTAATAGCTTTGGTACTGGCTTCTTATTCTGGAGTATTGAGGAAGAAAAAAAAAAATAGAACTCGTAATCACTTGAGCCTGGGTGTAAAGTCACTATTTTTAAACCGTACATTTACCTGCAGTATTGATTCTGAATGCTCCCCCACCCAGGACATTGCCACCTCTACTGCTGTCTATGTGCAAGGCTCAGCTGGCCCATCGTCTGCTCCGAAGAAATGAAAAGTGGGCCTAGATTTGAAACTCAAATTATTTCATTTTGACTCAAACTAGACCAACTAGTTCAAAGAAAGCTGCAGAGGTTCCCTTGAGCTTGCCTCTCCCCACCTCTGTGGTTTCTCAGTAAAGGGACAGCTTGCCCACTTTCACTCACTCACCTTGCAACAGGCCTTTGTTTAGTTTTGTAGGGCTGGCCATTGGAACCTCTCATGCTAAGTGCTTTACCACTGAGAGCACAACCAGCGCTGTAACATGAGAGAGGTCTTTTTCTTCATGTATCTACCTGAGAAAGCATATTTAACGTCATTCACCTCATGATGACTTCTGGTACGGCAGGTTTGAGCTTACCTCGTTTCCAGCTGCCGAGTGACCCCTGGGTCCATGAGACTGTATGGATCGGCCACCAGGACTGTCTCGAGGAATGCTTTGGTGGCTTGGTGGGAAGCAGTCCCTCACTGACTAGAAAGGAAGCTAAATAAACCAGCACAGGTGCTGCGAGCACCATCTGGGTGGGCAACACCCTTCGCATCTAACCCCCTTCTGTTCCCACTCCTGCCACGTCATCTCCTCCCTGTGCTCACGTGCCACTGTCTCTAAGAGGCCGCCACCTGGGGTGGAGGTGATGTGTGCTGTGTGGCTGCTTCTCAGGTGACCTGGGACCAGAGGAGTCACCATGATGCAGACACAGTGTTGTTTGCCCATGGCCAGAATAGACAGGCCTCTACCTCAAAAGGAAGCTAGACAGGGTCTTCTGGAGGACCTCCCCACCTAGAGACGGCTAAGTGAATCTAGGCAATCTGGAGCTGGCTTTAAAATCAGCAACATGGCAGTGGGGGCTGGGGGTGGCGCCTCACAACAAACAGTGGTAACAGAAGGTTTGTGTGGGAAGATGGTCTAAAACAAGAGTGTCTGTGGTAATGAGCTGTTGTTAGGAAGTACGTGGGGCCTCTACAGCCGGCTGCTGCCTTTCCAGGGCTGGGCTTTTTGGGGAGAAGGGATGCAGGAGGGCAAAGCAAGGACCCAACGGAGGCAATGGGGACATTACAGAGCAAAGAAGCCCACCAGTGTGTGTGACAGCCATGCTTGCCTGCTCTTGAGTCTTGGCACCACTCCACTGTGCTGCACAACTGCTGTCCTGTGAAATGAGGACACGTGAGGTATCAGTAGGGGTCCCAGTGAGAAACAGACAGCAGGGCGGTGAAGCACCTGAGGGATGGCAAAAGGCAGGGAGACTGGTCCAATTTGGAACCGGAAGGGACAAGGAGAGGGTCTGGTACCAAACCTCGCTGTGGCCTTAGGAGGGGTGGCTGTCCACTGCCAGCCTGCACCTAGGGGGTCAGGTGTAAGGTCCCCCAGCTTCTCCGTCACACCTCTTCCATCCAGCATCTCTGATGGCTCCTGACCACAAGCCCAAGGCCAAGGGGTCAGTCGGCCTCTTCCCAGGGGAGGATGGAGCCAGGGAACACTCAGCATATTCGGCAGTATAAATCTGAATACCGACGGCCGTGGCAGGTGGGTTTGGATGAGAGAATCACTGGCACCGATCCCTGAGATCAGGCACTCATGGCTCCTGTGAGCGGCCTGTGTGGTCTTTATGTATCGGAAGGCGATGATGCAACTTTAATATCAGACTACACAAGCCAGAACCAAAACATGAGGGAAAACAACACGGCTTTGTACAAAATGGACAGGTAACATTTATTAAAACTTGTCATACAAAAGGACATGTCTCTTCTATAAGAAGAAAATATTAAACAGTAACATTCAATTAAAACCACGCTGTACACTGAGGACAGCAATTCTAGAAAGAACTATTTAACTTCTAAAACACAGGTGGTTCACAAAGTATCCATGATATGCACCTAATGACAATCTGCTTATCACCCCATGGTTCTGTGGCCTAAGAGTCACCTGACTTGCATAAATAAGATACTTTTCTGGAAGAAACATTGGGAACCTCATAAAAAAAAGGAGGCAGCAGCAACTGACATGACACAGGCTTCAAGCAACATTTCAAAAGGAAAAAAAAAATCACATTTGCAACCGGTGTTCCAGCATCTTCCCACAGGGCACTGTCAGTAGAGGTTTGCAAACCAGTACCTTTAAATATGTAAATAGCAGAGAGAGAGAAAACTAAACAAAACAAAACCAAAATCAACCCAGGATTTGCAGGATAAAGTTAGTTTACCAGTCAAAGCAGTCTTAGATCCCAGGAGGCCAATGGCAGCCTGGCCCGTGGTCCTCAGCATTCCCAAAGTATCTGAGAATTTAGGGAGCAACCACATCTGTGGGCGAGGCTAAGTGCCACCCGGACCATGAGGACTCAGCCCCAGTACACCTTTCTAAGAACGTTCCTCAACTTCTCAGGGTACGCAGCCCACTGTAGCATGCAGCTTTCCCAACTGCTAAAAGCCCACCCAGGGTCAGAGTAGATCAAGAAACTCCTCCTGCAATGGAGGGGAGCCTTTAGGGCAGGCTCTAAGAATGTGGGTGGAGAAGGTGAGAACAGGTCTTGGGCCAGGGCTCAGGAGAGCACAAGGGCAAATCCCAGCACAAGAGGAGCTCCTGTGACATGTGTATCCAAGATTGAAGGCATGGTGCCTGCAGATTATGAAATGCAACCAGCGGGGCCTTGAAGCCCTTTTGTATAAGGACTGGCGAAAACCAGCCAAGGCTCAAAGTAGAGACATACGCTTTGCTGGTGAGCCACTGACGAAATCCCTGAATCACTGGACAGTGCTGCCCACAACTATTCAAGCTCTTTTGGAAGGGTGAGGATTTCCTAAGGCAGTGGTGAGGAAGAGACAGTACTGTAACAGGGCGTGCTGCCAGAAGGGGTCTCTAATGGGAAAGACAGGTCAGAAGCGTCACTTTAACCTTCTGGACCACGGACACCCCACCTTCTCACAGGGTCTGCCACATTCCAACTGAACACAAGCTTTGTCAGCATGACAAGGGTTACCGAGTACTCAGTACAACCCAAGGACCAGGGTGTTCCCATGGTGTTTCTTTTACCCCCAAACTCTTCTCTGCAAGGGTCTCAGCTCTTGTACGACTTCAGTGGGAGGCAGCTCACAGATCTGTTCAACAGGCAGAAGGTGTGAACATGAGGGTTGCTTTTGACAACAGCTTAACTGCCTCAGTGTAGAAATATTAAGCCAAAACCACTTTTCCCTCACTCAGCTTAGGGTCACCCCTAAACCCACTGGCCTCGCACGTGTGAAGAGTAGGAGGCACGTGAGTGACTGTACATCCCTATTCACTCCTCAGGGACAAGGAGAGGGCTGCTGAATGGCAGACACTGGAAGATCATCTGAATGTAGCAAACCACTAGGAGGTAATATCTAGTTTCTAGGTTAAAAACAACAACAAACCCTACATCTATACTTATAATAAAGTTTGAATACAAAGTGCTTTTATATACCAAGACTGATACAGTGTTTGTAAATAAATCCCTGTTTTGTAATCTTGATCACAAATGTTTACTGGCGAGTCCATAGTTTCTTTCCTCTTTCCAGACAAAGGTCAAAGGTATATATCCTTTGGATCAAAGTCTGTGATCAGAGGCTTTTGCCAGAAATGTCACGTTAGAGAAAGCCAAACTTTAAAAATGAAACAGATGATATAGGAGCAAAACCCTGTCCTACTGTCTAGCTAGCTCTGATACAGCCTAGAGTCATATGGGAAGGGAGTCTCAATTGAGGGAGTGGCCTGTGGGCAAGTCTGGCCAACAGTCTGGCCTGTCAATATTCACGTTCTTGTCATGAGTTTCCTCACTGATGGTAGTGTGAGCTGACATAAGCCTTTCCTCCCTAAGCTGCTTTGGTCAGAGTATATTATTCCAGTGAAGGAAAGCACACTAGGCCCCTACCCAGCAAGAGCCTTGGGCCTGTCACATGCTTACAAGCTTTTTCAACACAAGCTTTCTTTCCAACCTAAACCCATTTGACCACGCAGAACAGACCTCCAGGGCAGCCTTGTCCTTGCGGCATGAGGTGGTGTGTGTGTGTGTGTGTGTGTGCGCGTGTGCGTGTGCGTGTGCGCGCGCGCACATAAAAACTACTGGGACTTGTAAATGCAGCTTTCTCTGCGACCAGGGAACATGAATCTGTAGATGTTGCTTAACGTAGGGCCCCTTTCCCCTCTGAGGCCACGTCCCAGCTCTCACAAAGAGCTGAGGAGACTGCTCAGCACACCGCTAAAACAGCACTCCATACCAGTGTTTTTAAGATCCCTTTCTCGAGCCTTCTGTTTATAAGTTGCTGCCTCTCACTCACTGAGTATGGGAATGTCTTGCTCACAGGGAACTCCTCGCCATGCATTCTGGCTAAGTCTCATGAGCTGTGGTCCCTGGCTGCCCTTGTTGGGAAGCACCATGATCTAAGGCAGGGGAGCCACAGGCCATTGATAGCCAGCACTGTCAAGTGTCACTGCAAACTGGTCATCTCCTGCCATTAAATGAGGGAAGCTTAGGACAACACACCAACTAGAAACACCTATCTCTGGCACCCCTAGACTTAACCAATTAGAATAAAACATAAAGCTGTGCCTTACCAGAGTCTGCAGCATGGTGACAGTGTCTCCTGCTTCAGACTCAGAAGCTCCATCTAATATCGCCACGGCTTTAGCTAGAACCTTTAGAACGTATGAAAGTAGACAAAAAAAGAGCTCTGCTCACAGCTCAGCCCAGGAGTCCTTGCTGTAGCCTTGAGGGGAGCAGCAGCCAGTGATGCAGCTACCAAAGCAAAGCCCAGAAGCTCTGCAGCTACCAGGAGAAGACAAAATGCAACAAGACCTTGCTCAGGACAGTGGTGACAGCCGGCCGCTGCCACCTGGGCTAGGCTGATGGGTTAGATTCTGCCACCCACCCAGTCTCCCTGCCTTGGCCACTGCTGGATGGAAGGGCTGCTTTGTCAGCTGGGCACTGGGTGAACTTATCCCCATCATCCATTCTAGGCCAGGATGAGAACATACAGATTGAGAAATTAAATCTTTTAATTGGCCTACTTAGAGCTGGTCTTTCAGAAATATCTTCCTTTTTTTTTAAGCCTCTCTCATAATAGCAAGTGGCACGCATCATCTGTGCCCAGATTTGCATTAATTACCATAGTTTATTTTTGTGCATGCCACTCAAGGGCCAGGCCCTATTTTTAGTTAGCCTCAGTTGTATTCTGCTCAGCCTTTGCAGCTTCATAGGACTTGGTACAAGAAGTCACATGCCTGTGGAAACTGTCCCTCCACATAAATCTCTTTGCACAGATATTACACTCGTAGGGCTTTATGCCTGTATGAATTTTCATGTGGCCCACGAGATGGTGCTTCATTTTGAATTTCTTACCACAGACACTACAGCCATACGGGCGAAGACCGAGGTGCATGCTCATGTGTCGATCTCGCTGACTTTTGTGTGTGAAACTTTTCCCACACTGACAAGGATACAGCTTGTCGGTGGCTGAGAATCCTAAGTGGGGCGCCTCTTCTTTTATCCCCATCACCATATCAATATTCTCACTGTAGCCTGCTGCAAGGGCAGCCTCCTGTTTGTGTCCAATTAGATTCCCACCCAACTTTTCTCCAGAGAACTCTTCCATGGAGGAGCCGTAGAAGTCTACCTGCTCGTCATAGTTGCTGCCCTCTGCCTGCTCGTCAAACTCTACTTCCACTTTCTTCTCCACAATTTGGAACTCCTCCTCTGCTCCTGAAGGCTGGGCAGCATGATCCGTCTGCATGGTATTGACGGACTCGGTGACCTGGTGCTCGTCGTAGGCTGCGTGCACATCCATGCCATCCCATGCCTGTTCCAGGCGCTCTGGCTTCACGTGGATCCAGCGCCTATGAGCCATGATGCTGGGCTTGCTATACAGAGGCCGGGTGTAGTGGAACTCAGCGCTGTCATTGGTCCCCTCCTCCCCGTCCTGGCTGGCCATCTCAGTGCTCAGTCGGTCATGCTCTGTGGACGAGTTACTGGGCAAATACTCGTGCTCGGTGACCTGAGATGATAGCTCGTCTTTGGTGCTCTCCTCTTCATTCTCGCCATCCTTCAGTTCCTGGGCTTTGGGGAAATCAGTGTGGCCCCCAGAGCCCAGCTCAAAGCTCTCGACCAGGCCGTTGTAGTTACTGCTACTGGGAGACTGATGATCACTGCCATGGTTTAGCTTCTGACACAAGACTGTGGGGTTTCCCTCCAGAACCTCAGTGCACTTGTCTACCACATGCCACATCTGGAGGAAGCTGGCTGCTGTTAAGTAACTAACAATTTCTGGAGCAGGCATTACAAGGCGTCCTGTGTAACTAAATAAAAGAATGTTCTCAAACACTCGTGGGTTCATCACATCAGGCAAAACAATTCTCCTACTGTTTTTTAGGAGTACTTGGTCACAAAAGTAGGGTGAACTGGCAGCAAGAACGGCTTTGTGTGCCTGGAAAATGTGGCCTTGGACAACAATGGAGACGTCACATAACTGTCCTTGCTGGCGCTGCTGGTTTA
This sequence comes from Uromys caudimaculatus, assembly GCA_028551405.1. Taxonomy (NCBI): domain Eukaryota; kingdom Metazoa; phylum Chordata; class Mammalia; order Rodentia; family Muridae; genus Uromys; species Uromys caudimaculatus. Next base: position 131,191,168 of record CM052701.1, read on the forward strand.
GTTTCTGCAGAATGGTGCTGGAAAAATCTGGAAACTCTACTTGAAAAGAGTTCGTTCCAGGCTCCATTTCATCACCAATCTTGTTTAGTGCTGCAACAGAGAAAAGTTAGTTCCAAGACCAGCCTCAAAGACGCCCATCTACCCCCTCACCCAGCACCAACAACACCAAGACAAGTTCCCAAGTTCCATCAAGTCCCCTGAGATCGGCCTGAAAGAGCTGAGGGTCCACTAAGAGCCACCCACTACCCACACAGCAACTCTCCATTTTGCCCTGTCTGTGGGTGAGGAGACAGAATCTACAGTGAATATATCTCCAAGCATACAAATTCTCTCAGCAAAACAATCTATTGCTAATTAAAACAAACATGAATCTTTATCAAAATAACTCAACTGTAATCCTTGGACTCAACTAGAGGAAGGAACATCAAGCTGGACAGTGGTGGCGCACGCCTTTAATCCCAGCACTTGGAAGGCAGAGGCAGGTGGATTTCTGAGTTCGAGGCCAGCCTGGTCTACAGAGTGAGTTCCAAGACAACCAGGGCTACACAGAGAAACCCTGTCTCGAAAAACCAAACAAAACAAAACAAAAGAAAAACTTCCTTATAACCCTTGTATCATCTTCAATTCCTCAGAAGTAGTACTTGAGAGACAGGAGAGATGACAAGTTAAGAAACTGAGGTGTTATAAACAATCACTTGTTCTTAAGTGTGGCACATCACTCTCTTCTCCTTACCTCTCTCCCCTGTAGTCCTGGCTAACCTGAAACTCTGTAGACCAGGCTGGCATCAAATGCACAGAGACCCTACCCTACTGCCTCTGCCTCCTGGGTGCTGGGACTAAAGGAGTGAACCACCAGGCCTGGCTCTCCCGCTTTCCTCCTCTTCTCCCAGGGCTGTGCACCAGGTGAGTGTCTGCTGCTGCACTCCAGACCAGCCCCCTCCCTTAGTCCTTCCAATTATTCTGCAAAAGCAGGGCTTGATGTTCTTTTTTTGTTGTTGTTGGTTTTTTCGAGACATTGTTTCTCTGCGTAGCCCTGGCTGTCCTGGAACTCAGAAATCCGCCTGTCTCTGCCTGGGATTAAAGGTGTGTGCCACCACTGCCCGGCTTGATGTTCTTAAGTTCAGTTATTTCAACCCTTCCTAAAGTTAAAAGCTTGTTTTAACTAAGTAGAGAGAGAAAACCAGGTCAGTGTTAACTCCAAAGGCCGCAGGGTTTTTCCTATCACGTCACCCTGCCTTCTCCAAGGAGACTAGAATGCTGGGCCAGGTGTCTAGTCTGTAAAAAGGGAAGCTAAGCATGAACCTGCATGGCAGACAGCTGTCTATGTAAACTGAGAGCAGCATCTGGGTGGAACGCCTCTAGGTATTCCTCCCACTGGGGATGAATGCTGGCTTGGAAAGGGTAAGAACAATGCTGGAACAGAAGCAGCAGGAGTGCAGTATCACAATCGCCAAACTGCTACTTGGAGCAGACTCCCTTCAAGATCAGCTCTGGACCACACAGAGAATATCCGGACATTAAGATAGGGAGGCCTCACAACTGCCCCTCCTTCAGGTTTAAAACACCATATGAAAGAGGAGAGGGTGGAGGCATCAAGGTTTAGTTACTACCTCTTGATTAAAACAATAAAAAGCCCCGGTCATGGGTGGAGACAGGACATTCTAAACATTGCACACTATTGTCCCTTCTTTAATAATCAATCTAACTGGGTTTGCCAGGAGATCACCACTGCAGGGAAGCGGATACACGTTCAGATATGCTAAGGAGATGGGAAGAAGAATTACCCTTTATTGAGACAATGTACACAGCACAAAAGTTCCTCCCTTGATGTAGCTACAGCTTGCAGAATTTCATCAGCTCGCCTACTTTTCTACCTTCCGGTCTCTTACCAACATCCGCCTAAATCCAAAGCACGCTTGCTCTGACCCCCAAGCTTTCTTACCCTTCCTTTCTTATTCATCACCTTCCTTCCAGAAGCTCCCAAGACTCAGTCTACCTGTCCTGTTCCCACTCACTCTGATAAAAGGTTCCTTGAGCTTCCTGGATTGTTGTAAGATTCTTCCATCAAGGAGGAAGTCTGCTAAGGGAAACTAAAACCTGTTGGATGGCTGCAGTGTTGTTTCTACAACTCTGCTGTAGTTAATGCCTCTGAACTCACTGTTAATTCAAAGTTGGGCACAGAGGCGTGCACCTGTAAGCCTAGCACGGAGGCCTAGGTAGGACCCACCTGGGTTACATAGTGAGACTGCCTAGAATAACCAACAGTTAACTGAAGATCACCTATTTCACCACAGAGGGCAAGAGTAAGTATGAGATACAGCATGCTTGTTCAGCTGTGTTGAGATGGTAACTGACTCTGTCTCTTAGGATGGATGGATGTGGCCTTGTTCCGTAATCTCTGAACTTGTAAACATACTCAGAAGTGACTACAGCCTGTTTGAACTACAGTTGCTGTTTCAATCGGCTAAAAAAATCAGTTCCAAGATTCACTAAAAGCCAATAAGGCAGCTGCATGCAAAGTATGTGTGATGAAAACCATCAAGAAGAACATTATCATTCTTACAGGGGTATAACCTGGCAGAGGAGACAAACACACACTCCAACATGTCATTCAAGGCAAAGCCTGAAACACCTTAAGAAGCCATGGTGGGGCTGCACATGGGTCCTGTCACTATAAAGTTTAAGTCACCAGACATCAAGACAGGCTCATTCTTTTCACATAACAGGCATTTACTAAAATTATCCAAGTGATATGAAAAGTGAGCTGAACTCCAAGATCCGAGAGCAGTGAGCCATAGGCTTTAAGATGTCAGATACCTCTGAGCAGCAACTCAACTTCCTGCTCCTGGCAATCCTGGCAGAGCCGCTCCAATCTTCAGAGATGCACTACCATCTCATCCTGTCTGCTAAAGGCTGTGTCCTAGTTAGGTTTTATTGTCTCTGCAGCCTAGTCCCAGCTGAAAAGAGATACCTGAATCAGACTGGCCTGTGGCTGTAGGAAGGTCCCTGGATTACCAATGCTGTAGGAGGCCCAGCCTACTGTAGGTGGCAGCATCCCTAGGCAGAAAGTCTTGGGCTGTGTAAGTGACTACCAGAGTGGAAGCCTATTGAGCCAGAGAGTGAACCAATAAGCATAAGCAGTTTTCCATGGTTCCTGCATGACCTGGTAGTGTAAGCTTTCTTCCCAAATTACATTTAGACAGGGTTTTATCACAGCAACAGAACAAAATGATACAACGATGGATCTCAGCATTAAACATGAGGACTGAGGCAGCACCAAGTGTCTCAGATTAGGTGTTGTGAGGTTAATGTGTTGTTGGACTAAGGCAGGAGGAAGCCTGAAGTTGGGGCTAACTGCAAGGCCTCATCAAATATAGTCTCGGATTGAGAAATAAAAATAGTACGTCTAGAAAACAGCGATGGGATTTACAGAATGGGGGGGGTCAGGAAGCTATAGCACTGTGAGCCATAGTGATGTGATACCATCAAAAAAAAAAAAAAAAAAAAAGAGAGGGAGAGAGCATACACAATCGGTATTTGCATATCATACTACTATGATAACCTGAACTGAGTGCATAGAAAGCCTAGTAAACAACCCAGGTGAAAAGAACGGGCAAGATTCCAACAGGCATTCTCCATAGAGCAAGACCCTCATGAAGAATGCCTGCCTGCCATGTGTGACACCTGGTTCCCAGCCCAGCACAGCTCCCCCAGCCCCTAAAACAAGGAAAACTACAAGGAACCCTTTTCTCGCCCACTAAAATGGCATGAAAAGTAAGAGACATTAACAATGGTCAGTGGTGTCCTGTGGAGAACAGAACCCTATACACACTACTGGTAGGCATGGGGCTAGTAATAAAAGCTGCAGAAAGGGGGCTGGGAGTTTCTCCGGCAGTTACATGAATACAGACCAGCAAGTCTATTCTTAAGCATACTCAGCATAAGAGAACACATGATGTCCATACCAAAGCTCATACATCCATTAACAGCATCACACAAGAAGCCCAGGCAGAAACAACTAAAACAATAAAAGTGTGTGTTGAGGAACGACTACAAAAGTATAGCACATCCATCTAAGACTACCTGGCAAGAAGAAAGAACATGGTAACCTGGAGGGCCGGGAACCCTGGGAAGAAGCCAGGGCAAAGGAAGCTGCTAGTCCAGCATGCAGCAAGCTCCAGGTTTTACAATCAACATAATAAAGAACAAGAGAAGGAAGGAGGAAGAGATTAGTCGGGGAGAGGAGGGCAGGGGAGGAGGGCAGGAGAGAATGAGAGTGTAGGGAGGGGCGGGGAAGAGCTAACACAAAAGTCCACATCTCTAACATTCCAGTACAAGACAGTTCGAAACATAGAATGTGGATCAGTGGCTATCAGAAGCTAGAGGTAGAGAAAAGCAGGGAGTGGTTAACATCTGAGTGTCTTACCAACCATGATGGCCCACACACACGTTTAGTCCTGGCAGAGGCAGACACAGACAGATCTCTGTGATTCGAGGCTAGCCTGGTCTATAAAGCAAATTCTAGAACAGAGAAACTCTGTCTCAACCCCAACCCAGTCTAAAAAAAAACTGGGTATCTTGTAGGGAGATCAGAAATTCTACAATTCAGTTGTGAAGAAGGATATACGTAAATATGTGACTATTCTACAAAAGACCTTTGAATGCTCAATGGGGTTAGGACAGTGGGGCTAAGCTGGAGCTTCACACAGACAGTGGGGCTAAGCCAGAGCTTCACACGTTAGGCAAGCATCTTCAGGCTTCATCTCCAGTCCATGAACTATTTTTATTAAATTATTTTACAGAATAATGCAAGATAAACTGAGGTGCCAATGTCCAGTTGTTTTCTTTTTGAAAACATTTGCTCAGTTTTGCTTTGTGAAAGCCTCACACTCTCGATGCCTCCACCTCAGCATCCTGAGTGCTGGGATTACAGGTGCATGCACCACACCCATCTGCCAATGCCAACTGTGAAGGTTTGTGACTGGGTACTGTGTACGCTGTTCTACCATTTTGGAGTAAGAATACCATGGCTGTGTAGCCATGGTTACCAATGGGCAAAACAACACAGTGACAAAATGGAGCTGCTGACACTCCCTAGCACACAAATGAGGGAGGGTCCAAGACCATGGAGGGGCTTCAGCTATTTCTCCCTCATGCCGCCACCCCTCAGTCCCCAAGTGAACTATAGGAGGTGAGAGGGGACTTCATAAGGCTGCTTCCTAGAGGTCATCGGCCATGCTGGAGTGGAGCTTACCCATGTCTTGTAAGCAGCCCCTCACCCATGCTCTGTAAGCAAGCCCGATAAACTCACTGGTTCGACAAGTTGGACTTTGGTGGAATCGTACTTTGCTCTGTCCTTGATGCCCTATCTGGGATGAATAAACGTTTGTTCGCATCTCCCTAGGAAAAGTTAATGCAATACTGGGTAACTAGGAAAATGTCATCATTAATACATATATAAGTATGTACACAAACCCAATTGTCTCACAGTCTATGGGAGTTGGTTCTAGGACTACCCCTCAAATATCACCAATCTGTGGATATTCAAGCCTTCTGAAGGAAATGATGCATGTTCACATGCCGCCCGCTCACGTCCTCAAGAATATTTTGAACCATCTCAAGATCACTCACACTTCCTGACAGGCTGTGTAAACAGTGTCAGACTGAACTGCTTAGGGGACGGCAAGAAAGCATATACACAAGCAATACAGTTAATTTCTTTTTAAAAAGATTGTATTCTAAACTATGTGTGCATGTGTCTATGCATTGGTTTGTACATGTAAATGCAGGTGCTCTTGGAGGCCAGAAGCTGGTACTAGATCCCAGGAGCTGGAGTTCCAGGCAGCTACCCAACAGGGGTGCTGGGGACTGAACAACTCTCTTTGAGAGAAGGATGTGCTCTGAGTCACTGAGCCATCTCTCTGGCCCTTCCTAAACATTTTCAATCTGTGAAGGGTAAGACTCCTCTTTCCATAGACAGAGAAGCAGCTTATGTATTAAAATGTTTCACACAGACACTGTACCAGACTCTGTACACATAGCACTTTTCAATCACTACCTCATTTGGTCCTGCTTGCAACAACCCTTGATAGTTACTGTGACAAGACCCAGAGGCCAGCCGGGCAGTGGTGGCGCACGCCTTTAATCCCAGCACTTGGGAGGCAGAGGCAGGCGGATTTCTGAGTTTGAGGCCAGCCTGGTCTACAGAGGGAGTTCCAGGAGAGCCAGGACTACACAGAGAAACCCTGTCTCGAAAAACAAAAGCAAAACAAAACAAAAAGACCCAGAGGCCAACCCATCTGCCCAAGGTCATCTACTAGGAAGTGGTGAGATATAAGACCAAGGCACATATTCAAGCCAATCAGAGTCTGAGAGGTTGAGTGCAGTAAGTCAGAAAGGAAGGTAAGCACTAGTATGTTTCACAAATTATTTAAATAATCCTTCTTTGAAACAAGATCTCACTATGCTGTTCAGGATAGTGTCAAACTTGGGGCAATCCTCCTGCCTTAGCCTCTTGAGTGACGGGACATAAGGCATGTGCCACCACACCAGCTAACTTAGATTATAAGCAAACCATTAATAATCTTCAGGGTATTTGTCAATATCAGATTTGAATGAGCAAGCAATTTTATGTCACTTTTCACATAATTTTAAAACTCCAACAGCAATGATTCTTCTAAACTAATTATGCCAA
>CM052701.1:131198361-131232194 GCA_028551405.1 Uromys caudimaculatus
CTTAATATAAAGTAGGCCTGTTGAAATTCCATGCAGGGAAGAACTAGGAAGCTGGTCCTGATGAGCTAAGGATCATGGGTGAAACTGATATCCCGACAAAGCCTCTGCATTCTGTCCTGGAACTCTTAGGATAAATCTGGCCATGGGGTATATAGAACTTGAAATTAATTACACGTTTTGCTCTCTTTAGCCTGGTGGCATGCCTAGAACTGAAGTTAGCTTCTAAGTCACCTTGCCTACTTCCCAAAGCTTTTGAATGTTGCTTGTTAGCAGCTCTGGGAAGGAGTCTGAAGGTCTCATTGCTTAGGGAAGCATTACTGTGAGCAGAGGAGAGCACCTCTTTTCACTTTTTGCAGAAAGATGAGCTCTCTGGGTGTTAGCCATGGTGTGCCACTTCCTGTAGCCCTACTGATCCAGCTATCCCACTAGAGGAGGCTTCGCAGAAGCCCCTTTCAGCCTTATGGTCCATCTCATGCTCTGCTGCTGGTGAGGACTCCTTGTCTGCCTTTCAGCCTTTCATTTGCTGTTTAAGCACCTTCTGCTGGCAAATGCCATGAGACGGGTGACACCTGACCTTTTCTTAGGTGACGGGTGTATTTTTGTAAGTCTTGTCAAATGGAGAAAGAATTGCATCTTTTCTTAAATGTTGTTTGTTTACTGATGAAATGATTGTTTTTCTCTGTCTGAAAAGCTATTTTTATTCTTTGTTTTTAAAAAGCATCTGCTCGTATTTATGGAGTTTTCAATTGTGATATTTGGTATTTATTATTTGTGAATTTTATACTTCTTGGTTTCATAATTTGTTTTCTGCCCTTTTTTGTAAGCATTTTTAAGACATGAAAGTTTTACTTCTGTGGTTACACCTCCACATTTCTACATCCGCATCGTGCTGTACAGGAACAATCGAGGCAGAAGTTTACCTAGTTCCCAGACCACCTCTATTTAGTGACTGTCCTTTTCCCCATACGTGAAATGACCGTGAAGGCTGCTGTCCCCAGCAGCTTCTTTGGCTCCTGCTCTTCCCTTGTGCCCTGTCCCTGCTGAAGAGGAGCTTCCAGCAAGTCCTTCCTTCTGATTCTGGCTCTGTCTCTTGAGACATGTAATTCCTTCTGTGGGGACAGTTTCCCTGCAGGACTCCCACACCCTCACAGATCTAGATAACCTTTCTGCACCCCTTTGATCCCATTTAAGTAGCGTTTGCTCAGTTGGCCTTCTGTGACCACACCCTTCCTCTGAAGACCTGCTCTCACCAGGATTTATGATGAAAGGAGCATGACCCCCCTGATGTCTGTGCCCAGCTGTGCAGAAAACATGGCTAGAGTTGTCTTTTTTCTTCTTTTCTCTTTTTTTTTTTGAGACAGGTTTTTTTTGGCATGAAGTGGTGAGGAATTTCAAATGTTTCACGATAATGTTTGTTCTATTGGGTTAAATTATTAAGTATGGTTTTTTTTTGTTTGTTTTTTTGTTTTTTTAATTTATTTCACAAGCATAACTGCTAGGTGGGCTAGGTGCTGCCCAGCAGTGGGGCCGATCTCAGCAGTGCTGGCTCTGGGTTCTGTGTCCAGCACTGCTGTCATGGTGGGGGAGGCTTGAGTGAAGGCTTGGTAACTATTAAAAAACACTGAAAACATGTGGCTTATATTCTTTTTTTTTTTTTTTTTTTTTTTTTGGTTTTTTTGAGACAGGGTTTCTCTGTGTAGCCCTGGCTATCCTGGAACTCACTCTGTAGACCAGGCTGGCCTCGAACTCAGAAATCCACCTGCCTCTGCCTCCCAAGTGCTGGGATTAAAGGCATGTGCCACCACTGCCCGGCATGGCTTATATTCTTACAGGACATCAATGTTCTAGAATAGATACATTTTAAAATTGTTTTTTAAAAAGAAATTTAACAAAATATTCCATCGTCCTATATTTATGAATTCATTTTAGAGACAGCATTCATCTCTATAGCATTAAGTCTCATAGCCGAGATATGTTTCTTTACTTGCCCATATAAAAACTCCTTATTAAGATAGTGAGATGGCTCAGTGGGTAGGGTGCTTGTCACCAAGCCTGATGACCTGTGTTCAGTACCTGGGATCCACATGGTGAAGGAGAGAAAAGGTGGCAATGCTAGCAGGAAGTAAGGATGTTGGGGCCGGCACCTGTTTTGTTGAATACATTTAATACATTTTGGGAAGAGACTCTCTAAGGATGATGTTATTGCTTTGGCAGTAGTTACTCTTTATTATATTTTTACAAGTAGTGCTTTATTTCTTGCTTATCAAGTTGTTTTCTTACTCTGAAAGTATTTACTTCTGAGGTGAGTTTTTGGCGAGGTGTCAATGTGGCCATGTGAGGTTCTCCTTTGCCTTTCTGCTGCTAAGCCCTAATCTTTTGCATTTGCCTGTAAGGGCCTTACAATCCCTTAGTCGGAACAGACTTCTTTCTGCTGCCTGTCGTCCTCTGGTGTCAGGTTTGCACCAGATGCACGGGGTTGCTTCCATGTCTCCATACGCCGCTAGAACAGTGTGAACGGCCTGGAGATTGTTTGTGTCTTGGCACTTCTGTGTCTTTTTCGTTTAGTTCTGCCAATTTATGTTATCCTAAAAATATGTCCATTTCATGCAGATTTCAAAATGGTTTCAATCATAAGTCTAGGATAAATAAATAGAAGCACAACATTTTTCTTTGACTAAAATGTTTTAACTCAGATTCTGACAAGATTGAAAACGCTGATGTGACCCAGTCAGACTGGCTGGGCCTGTCCTCCATGAGTCCTAGTGTAGACTGGCCCTACTCTTACGGTCCTCCCTCCATGGCTCTATGCTAGTGAGTTCTCTGGTTCCCTTTGTCCGTGGTCTGTCCAGCCTCCTGAGTTGAGTCCATGACTGTTACTGTTTACAGTTGCTAAGGCACTGACGTCCCGCGTCCTCTCTGTTGTAGATGGTGCTCTCTGATCCACAGTGTTGATTGTAAAAACCTTCAAAGCTGCAGAAAAACCTGCCTCTGCCTCCCAAGTGCTGGGATTAAAGGCATGCGCCACCACTGCCCGTCGACTTTTTAGTTTTTTGAAGATAGGGTTTCACTGCGTAGTCCTGGCTGTCTTGGAACTCAGTCGTCACCCAGACTGGCCTTGAACTCAGAGATCTGCCTGCCTCTGCTTACCAAGTGTTGGGACTAAAGCTGTGCGCCACCATTGCCTGTTCAACAGGTTTTTATAGTAGCCATTAACAGCTGTGTGCCGCTGTAACATTTTACCGTGTTTGCTTTGCCTCTTGTCTGTCCATCTGGTTTGGGAGTTAGTGGTCAAGTAAGTTAAGACACACAAGCAGACTGTCTCTCATGCCTTTCTTGCTCTTGATTCAGTTCTTAGTAAGGTGCATTTCACTTTCTGATTGTTGGCCAAGTGCGATGGTACACACTCCTAAAGAGCCAAGCTGAGTGCTCAGGAAGAACCTGAGTGTGAGGCCAGACCGAGGCCCTGTCTCAAAAAAAAAAAAAAAAAAAAAAGACAAAATCTATTGGTTGGATTTTAAAATCAAAAATAGAATTGTTATTGGATCTAGTCTTGTGTTTACCTCAGTGGCAGTAGGGTGTACGTGTGTATGTGCACTTGAGGCTAGAGGACAGCTTTTGGGAATTTATTCTCTCCTTTTGTTGTATGGAAGAAATTAAACTCAGGTTGTCTTGCTTGATGGCAAGTGCCTTTACCCACTGAGCCGTTTCAGTGGCCCCTTCAGTGTCACAGGTTTTAAGTGGTCCAGAGCTGCAGATTGCAGGCCAGGAGTGGCGGGAGCAGGTGTCCCAAGCATGCCAAGTTGTATGAACACCGCTGGAGGGTCCCTGGACTTGCAGTGTGCCAATCACTCTTTTTGCTTTTGCCTGAAATAACTCTCTCCTATAAGGGACTGAGTATTGCTTGTCCTGCAAAGATATGTAGGGAAAGCCCAAATCAAGATTGCACTGGAAAGAAGTTTGTTCCATTCCTTGTGACCAGACACTTGAAAAATACCAATTGGAAATATGCAAGTGGAAACTGGGGAGACGGCTCATTCAGTAAAGTGTTTGCACACAAGCATGAGGACCTGAGTTCTAACCTCTAGTACCCATGTGAAAAGACCGAGCTGAGTTTAATCTCCCAGAACTTTGTGAGGGAAGGAATCAACTCCCAAAAGTTGTTCTCTGGCCTCTACATGTGCACTGTGGCACCCCAGACATAAATAAATTAAATGTAATAACAAACAAACTTGGGGACTAGAGTAGTGGCTCTGTGGTTAAGAGCCCTGATGGCTCTCCCAAAGGACACAGGTTTAATCCCTAGCACCCAGATCATTGCTCACAGCCGTCTTTAACTACAGTCCCAGTGGATCCAGTGTTCAATTCTAGCCGCTGAGGACACTGCATGCACATGGGACATAGGCATACAGGCAGGTAAAACACCTATGCACATAAATATTAGTAATTTAAAAACTGGGCGTGGAGACATGTGCCTGTTAGTTATCCTAGCGCGATGGGCAGGAGACAGATGGATATTTTGGTCTTGCTGACTAGCAAGACTTACCAGTTGGTGACGTTTCAGCTCAGTTTGAGACTACTCTCAGAAAGTAAGGTAGAGACCAAGATAACAGTGTCAACCCTTGGCTCCTATGAACATGTTCACATATGTTCCTGCCCATGTGTGTATGTAAACATGTACACAGACATAAACCGCACACATACAGCAGTACACAATGGAGATGTTCTGTACATGAATTGGGACACTTTTGTAGGGTTCTTCAGAGACCCTCAGCAGCAGGTGGGTGGGAACGTTTCTTGAAGAACACCACCTTTTCACAGCTGAGGCAGCCTCCTGTGCATGTAGCACTTTACTTTTAATCAAGTCAAGTGTTAAGTAAGAGTGACGCTGGGCTAATGGATCATTCACTTCCTTGGCTGTAGGTGAACTAATGGAGAGATGGAAGATAAAACTGAACAAGAGGAAGAATGTCCAGGCAGACCATAGTGCTAGCTGCAGAGTTGCAGTAAGCTCCTATTTATGCTGCTTGCTCTTGCTGAGGAGCCCTGGTGAATTATGGGTGCTCTTTGTCTCTGCAGATTACGTCTCGTGTCGGGAGAAATGGACAGCAGCAGTTTCATTCAGTTTGATGTGCCTGAGCACAGCAGCACCGTTCTGAGCCAGCTAAACGAGCTCCGCCTGCAAGGGAAGCTATGTGACATCATCGTCCACATTCAGGGTCAGCCCTTCCGAGCCCACAAAGCCGTCCTCGCAGCCAGCTCCCCGTATTTCCGGGACCATTCAGCATTGAGCACTATGAGCGGCTTGTCGATATCTGTGATTAAGAACCCCAGCGTGTTCGAGCAGTTGCTCTCCTTCTGTTACACTGGAAGGATGTCCTTGCAGCTGAAGGATGTTGTCAGTTTTCTGACCGCAGCCAGCTTTCTTCAGATGCAGTGTGTCATTGACAAGTGCACACAGATCCTAGAGAGCATCCACTCAAAGATCAGCGTGGGAGATGTTGACTCTGTTACCATTGGTGCTGAAGAGAATCCCGAGAGCCGAAATGGGGTAAAAGATGGCAGCTTCTTCACCAATCCTGTTGAGATCTCCCCTCCGTACTGCCCTCAGGTACGGCAGCCTCCAGTCAGCAGTGATCTCCGGATGGAGACGACCCCCAACAAAGCCCTTCGGAGCCGCTTGCAGGAAGAGGGGCACTCAGATAGGGGGAGCAGTGGGAGTGTGTCTGAGTATGAGATTCAGATAGAAGGGGACCACGAGCAAGGGGACTTGTTGATGAGAGAGAGCCAGATCACTGAGGTGAAAGTGAAGATGGAGAAGTCTGACCGACCCAGCTGCTCCGACAGCTCTTCCCTGGGTGATGACGGCTACCACACAGAGATGGTTGATGGAGAACAAGTTGTGGCTGTGAATGTGGGCGCCTATGGCTCTGTACTCCAGCATGCGTATCCCTACTCCCAGGCAGCTTCACAACCTTCCAATGTGCCAGAAGCTTTTGGAGGTCAGACCAATTCCAGTCCATCCAGGTCCATGCTGAGCTGCTTCCGAGGCCGTGGGGCCCGCCAGAAGCGGGCTCTGTCTGTTCACCTGCACAGTGACCTGCAGGGTGTGGTGCAGGGGTCTGACAGCGAAACCATGATGAACAATCCTGGTTATGAGAGCAGTCCCCGGGAGAGGAGTGCCAGAGGCTACTGGTACCCATACAACGAGAGGTTGATCTGTATTTACTGTGGGAAGTCCTTCAACCAGAAGGGAAGCCTCGACAGGCACATGCGGCTGCATATGGGAATCACCCCCTTTGTGTGCAAGTTCTGTGGGAAGAAGTACACACGCAAGGACCAACTGGAGTATCACATCCGGGGCCACACTGATGACAAACCATTCCGATGCGAGGTCTGTGGGAAATGCTTTCCATTCCAGGGCACCCTCAACCAGCACCTGCGGAAAAACCACCCGGGTATCACCGAGGGCAGGGGTCGCATGGAGTCCCCCGAAAGAACAGATGTGTACGTGGAACAGAAACTCGAAAGTGATGTGTCAGCCTCAGAGATGGCCCTAGATTCCCGCCTGGAAATCCACACAGTGTCTGATGCACCTGACTAAGGAGCCCCTGGCAAAGCACATCAATCAGTGCATCGTTGTGATTTGCTTTGTTGTAAACTTTGCTTTTCCCCACCATCTGGAAATCTCTCGGTTTTTCGCTAGTTTCTCTGAAGGTTCTGGGTGGGGTACTTGTGTTTACCCTCCCCTCCATTCCTCTCTCCCAAGGAGCTCAAAGCATGAAGGGCAGCATATCCAGGGAAAACACAGGCTGACAGTATTCCTCTTTGGTTAAATGCCTCTCCCAACTCTGCCAGTGATTCAGCTATGCCAACTGGTTGACCACACATTCTCTGCCAAGGGGCAGGCACTCACTGTGGGTGCTAGCCCTAGTGCATTTTCATGGTGAGAGGCTAGGATGCCGTCAGCTGGTACAAATGGGTAATCTTTTCTAATTTAAAATTACTTTTAGGGGTTAGTTAGACAATTTATATATATATATATAATAAAGTGGTTATTATATATATAGTATATATACATTCTCAAATTTGAGTTTATTCTGGTTGAGGTGAATGTAAGAGGAATATATAATTTAATACAATGTGAACAGAGCTCTGGCTTTGTTTCAGCCCCGCCTACTATGTTACTTTTAACCCTTCGTTTCCCTTACAGAAGAATGTCAGTAGACTTTCATATATAGTAATCATTGTGTCCAAATGCAAGCAAAGCAAATCACAGTGTTCATAGCTCTGCTTCATAACAAACACATAAACCAAATGCCATAAGGTTCCTTCAACTGTAGTGGGAAACCATTTTGGAGTTTTTGTTTGTTGTCCAGGTACACTGGAACACCTGTGGTGCTGACCTTTTTACACAGTGTAGTGTTTTATTAGCCAACCCCAAAGGAGCCGTGGTTTTCAAGGTTTTTACTGGCTTACAACTCTACCTTCATTCCGTACTGTAGAAGCATACATACCAGGTAACTAAATCGCTCCACCTAGAGTTAGTGCTCTGACTAAAGGACGGGGACTTGTAGAGCTTGTCTACAAAATTCTCCAAGCAGTGTTGTGATTTTGTTGTTTTGTTTTCTTTTTTTTCTCTCTCTCCTCAAACAGCCAGTTCAGGTGCACAGCAACTTTTTCTATGCAGTTCCCAGGGAAACTGCAGAACTTGGAATTTGTACTTTTTGTAAAGCTATATACTCTACGGGAATTGCAAGCAATATATCTATCTTAGTATTGTGTGTGCTAATGAGAGCCCCAGAGGCTCCCCCACTCTCAGTGTTTCCTGCTTAAAGAAAAAAGTCAGAACTCTCTAAGATCCTCTGTGTGTCACCAGATCTGTGTATGTCTCACCATTTTTGGTCATGTGGTGCTATTTTTATGTTAAGAATCTTTTAGGTCAGTATCAGTCTAGAAAATGTGAAACCTACCAGTAGTAATGATTTAGTTACTTTCCTCTCAAGTTCACAGCTTGAAAAGAAACCTCAAAAGCATGTGCTGGCAAACTGGTTACTGTCCGAGCTGTGTGTGGTCAGTGCTTTGGAGAGTGTCTCTGTTTGCTGTTAGATTCATGTACACCACCAGTCTTCACATATGGCTCTGGCGCTGTGGACTCAGGCAGAGGGCAGTTTAGGGAGCAGCTGAGGGGCCAGTCATGCAGCTGGCTGCCGGGAGACAGCAGCGCTCTATTCTCTGCCTGAGAACCTGAGCTCTGAGACCTGAACTCAAACAAGCAGAAACCCAGAATCTGAGGACCAACCTCCAAGACTAGGAGCTAAGGAGTGTTACCTATCTGTAAATAGATGTTTGCTGGTTTGCCATGCTTTTTTGGCTCTTAGGATCTCAAGAATGATGGGTTTGGGGGGAAAGTTTTTGTTGGTTTTGTTTGTTTGTTTGTTTTTGAGAAGTTTGATTCCAGCCCTTGTGTGTAGCAGCCCTGGTGGCGGCTCAGTAGCACCTCCTTAGCACACAGGATCTGCTCATACGTGGACTCGCCTCACCTCAGTGTTAACTCCTGTAGATGACTAATCCCGCTGCTCCTAGGAGTGGCTCTTGCTAATCGGGTATACGGTATGCCTTTTCCTCGTCAAACTGCCTAAGTCGGGGTTTGTTCTCTCCCTGAAGCATGTGTTTAGCTGAGAAAGCTGAACGCCTCAAGGGGAGGCTGGGCCCCAAGTGTTTACCTACTTAAGTGTGTTCGGAGGTTTCAGGTAAATGTCTGTGATTTTTCATTTTCCTTACATGAATGCGTTTGGTTTTGATTTTTTTTTTAAATTAAATGCAGAAACTTTTTTTTCATGGTGTAATATCAATTAAGTTTGTGACAAGAAAGGCCCTAAAAGGATGTGAGACGTCAAGCTCAGGGAAGGAACCTCCTTTTCACTTAGGCCTGGGACCTTCTGAGATGCTTCCAGAGCTTTCTGTGGTGAGGTTAGTACACTCGGGCAGCATGTCCATGTCCTGGCTCTTGTCACTGTCTGTCGGAACTCATAAACATGGAGTTCTTGTGTTTGTCAACTTGTTTAGCTGGTTTGAGTTTACCAAAGAGTGACTTATCCAAAATTGTCTTTGACAAAAATATACATTGCTTTGATTGTACAGTTCAGGTTCAAACATTGTAATGGGACTGTTAAAGGGCAGAAAACCAATTTGAGTTTAAATGATCATGATTCTGCATTTTACAAATTGTGCTTGCTCCCATTCGTGTTGCTAACACTTTACCCTCTCCACTGCTAGCAGTGTTAAGAATGAATCTCAAGCCATAACACAGTACTGTAAAGTTCACGGGGCTTTGAGGGAGGCAGCGCCCAGGCCAGCACTGCACTGCATAGCCTGTCTGCACAATCACCCTAGGTGCCTACCGGTGGGCATGGCTACCAAGGGCCCACTGTGTAGACAGGGCAGCAGCGGTTAATTGTGCCTAGCCACATGAGGATGTGCCAGGAGAGGCAGCATGGCCACCTAGGAGACCTCTCCCTGAAGCTCACTGTGTAACTCCTTGTGGACAGCAAACCTGTCCCTGTACAGTTGTAGGTTAGGTCTCTCACTATAGCCGATGCTCAAGTCCACTAAGGTAAACAATATGTGAAGACATCTTTTACAGTGAGGTATGTCCTGCTTTCAGACAGAGGCCTGTGTGTGATTGAGTCTGAGTCTCAGCTACCTTTCCATGTTAGACAATGTGAAGACAGCCACAGCGCCCTTCCCTGCGTGCGACATTACCCCATTGCACAAACTGTGAAGACCTTTTATACTTTTGCTAACACTTGTGGTTTTCAATCTTTCTTTGTTCTCATCAGTACTCTGCCCTCTTGTTTCTACTAAAGCTGTAAATACATTTAGAAACCATTTGTAAATACAGTTACAAAGATGAGTTCATCTTCCTGGTCAGTGGAAAAGCCTCCCAATCAATTGGCTCTGCCTTGGCAGTTTTTTGTTGTTGGGTTTCTCTCTCTCTCTCTCTCTCTCTCTCTCTCTCTCTCTCTCTCTCTCTCTCTCTCTCTCTCTGTATATGTGTGTGTTTAAACAGCAGAAAGGATACTGTCAGTTCACTGTTAAGCAGAATATACTGTAGAACTAAATTGGTAATTTTTAAATCTCCCAGAGATCTGTAAGTGTATGCCTCTTCTAATGACAGCAAGTATACTGCGCCTCTGTTTTACCTTAGCCCAGACAACAGGCCTGCATTCGTGTGTGTGTGTGTGTGTGTGTGTGTGTGTGTGTGTGTGTGTGTGTGTGTGTGTGTGTGTGGTTTTAATTCTTAACAGCCTAGATTCTGGGGAGATTCTGCAAGAACACAAAGCAAGGGCTAGGGGAAATGTCCGTGTGAGTGAGCTCTGCCTTGGGCTGCTGTGTTTTAAGCTTCCCACTTGTTACTGCTATGTTTTTGTAATTACTGTTGCTCTTAGATTCTATAATGGTTTCCTGTGAAGCCTCCACTGAAAGGGACTCAGATATGCAACATCTAAACTATTTTCCAAGGGCTCATGCCCCTTGAATGGTGCTTCTAGCCTGGTCAGGGTTATTTATTAAATTTTATATATGAAAGTACTGGGGAATTATGTAAACTCTTTATATGAGACTATCTAGTTCTTACATCATAGATTTCATATACTCAGTGCAACTGAACTGAAAGTTCAGAGAAGTCATTCACTTTGTTCCAGATTTGTAATGGTTGTCACACACGTCGTCTTCAGTAAGTGCCAGAGTTCCCACTGTTCCTGCCAGGGCCTGCCAATTCCAGGTGCCCCCCTGGGTCTGGCACAAACAGGGCTATTGCTGCTCCTGATTAGCTCCTGGAGCAAGCTTTGCTCACTGCCCTGAGTGGCAGACTGAGCATACAGACCTCTCACCGCCCTTCAGTGACAAGCATGCTGTGAATGCGGCCTCAGGGCTTGGAGACCAAGCTCCAGGCTGCTGCCCTGACTAGAGCAAGAGGTAAACTCACCTGCCTCTCCTGAGAACGGCCATTTTCCTAATGTGAAATCACCTCTTACCACTTTAGCAGTAGGGCTAACGTAGTCTTCTGTTACAAATGGCTGAACAATTTGAATGACTTCACATGGTGTCATTATCTTGCAATATAAACTGGTAACCTCAACGCCACACTTCATCACCACGTGAAGTAAATGAAGCTAGCTAAGCGGATGCTGTATTAACTAGTAACTTGCCATTAAGGGTTATTTTATAGCATGAATTGAAGACTATTTATTCAAATGATATTTTACTCGTATTCATTTTGCTTTAGGTTTGTGACATGAATATTTCAGTGCTGCTTCATTTCGTTCTGAATCCTTGTTTCTTGCTTGTAAATGGCTTTTTTATGGTAATGAATTCAATGGAAATTGCTGTTTGTAAATAAAAATGCTGCTAGAGCAACCTTGCTGTGGTCTGTGTTCCCGCCCCCACCATGGCCTCCGACAAGCGTCTATGTGTCTCTCTAGCCGCTGGGTCTCTAAAAGGCTAGATGTATCCTAGGAAGACTGAAGTACTGTGGTGCTCTTTTCTTGGGTGGCCAAGAGGGGTATCCTCAGCATGCACCATGCTGAATGCCTTAGCCATCCAGCTGTGGAAGCACCCACAGCAACCTTGGGTGTCCTGTCCAGTGCAGCTTACAGTGGGGTGGGCTGCTCCATCTCTGCTTACTCAGTTGACAATGACCAGAACTTTTTTTCTTTTTCCTTTTCTTCCTCCTACACTTTTTCCTCTTTGTCTTCCTCCTACTCCTCTTTTCCTCCATGCTCCCACTCATCCCCCCTTCCTTCTATTCCTCCGTGCTCCCACTCACCCCCCATCTCAGAAGCCTTTCTTCCTTGCAGCAGCCCTGCAAGGTTAGACCCTTCACAATAGACTTACTGGGTGCTTCTACTCTCCATGTACTGCACAGCCACTAGTGGGACTGGCTCATCAATCTATCTCCACCCCCTCAGCCTCAGCTCCATATTGCACAAATCCTGAACTCTGAGCACTGTGTTCTTAGCACAGACCCTGTGCCACAGTGAGCGGACTGAACAGGGCAGTGGGGCTGAGGTGCAAGCATGGGTCAGCATGGCTCCCAGGATTCTACAAGTTGGTGGTTTCTCTTGCTTGTGTGTTCAGGCTTCTGGTAAGTTCTCTCCCATTTGAGCATGGCTCCTTTACAGTCAGGTGACATTGAGTTGGTATAGGCTATGGAAGGCCTGTTTGAGACCAGCTTCCCTTCTCACTGGGGCCTGTGTGCATTAGCTTATGTGAATAGAGGCCTGACTTTGACTCTTGGCTTTGCATGACCATGGAGGAGTCCCATAACTTCTTTTTGCACTTTCTCTCCACTTTAGGATTTTATTTTAATTTTTTGAGACAAGGTCACACATAGTCCAGGATGGACTCCTTTATTTCTACCTCTAGATTGCTGGGATTAGAAGCATGCACCTGTCTCCCAAATCTGCTTTATGTGTTGTTGGAGATCCAACCTGGGGCTTTCTAGGCCAGCATTCTGCCGACTCAGACACATCCCTAGCCCCCTTCAGACTTTTAACCAGCACAACTATGGGACGCACTTTTGACAAGTCTTGCTAGAACCTGGAGGATTGCTGCCTTGGCAATCAAGATACGGCCAATGACTGTCATTTTAACTAGTGACTCGAACCGTTCATCACACCTCTGTGTTCCTGGAGCTGGCTTCAGAGAATTTCCTGAATGATTTTTCCCCCCTCTTCCCAACCCCTTCGTTTTCTTCCCTCATTTCTCTTAAGTTATTACTGTGAGTATCAAAAGATGGTCATTGCCTTGATGTGGAGACATCTGGGCTCTGAGGCTAGATTCCATCACGGCAGCTCCTTGAGGCCTCACCAAGTCTCCTTAGAGTGTCCTTTGCTTTGACGGATGATTTTTCTCCAGGGTGCTCTGGCTTCCCTTCCCCAGGGAGCCAGGCCTCTGGTGCTGTTCGAATAGGGACAGGAATTCCTGTCTTGCCCGTGCCCATACGTGCACATGGGAGACATGTTGAGCCAGTCGCTGGTCTCATCTGCTTTCGTGTTACCCTTTAATCTGCAAACCTTCTCTCCACTCTATGACTCCCTCACACACTGTAGGCAAGCATCGCAGCACTAAGCTAACCCACTCAGCCCTTGCCTGCTCTGCTGTGGCTAGGCTGGTGGTGAAGTGGGGGGATGCTACCAGGTTATGATAACATCCATCAGTTGCTTTCTTCTCTCTTCTGTAGTCCCCACCCCCTCCCTGGCCCCCTGAATAGGCCTCTTGCCGCCAGGCTCTGTTGAAAGGCATTTTGCTCATAAACACACAGTTTTAGGAACTATTAAGGTATGAAAGTGTGTATGATGTATGGCTGGGCACACACACTGCAGCATGTGCAAAAGTCAAAAGACAACTTTTGGTTCTCTGTTCTCTGTACTGCATAGGGGTTCCAGCAATAGAATATAGGTCATCAGGCTTCTGCAAGTGCTTACACTCTTAAGACATCAGCAGCCCCCCCCCCCCCCATTTTTTTTAAAGATTGGAGCTAGCTGTAAGGACCCTTGAGAACCTAGGTTTTTCCCAGAGGGAAGAGGAGTCAGATCAAACCTAGTCTGAAAGAGGAGGCTCAGTCAGGTGACAAAGGGACAGGATCATGAAACAAAAGTCAGGTGAATTAAGTAGCTGATTATAGAGCCAGCCAGGTGGTAGCGGTGCAGCCTTTAATCCCAGCCTTGGGAGGCAGAGACAGGCGGATCTCTGAGTTCCAGCCCAACTCAGTCTACAGAGCAAGTTCCAGGACACCCAAGGCGACACAGAAAAACAAAAGACTTTAAGAAATGTATCTGATCCAGTGCAGTGGCTATGTCTGTGATCCTAGTACATGGGGAGGCAGAGGCCAAAGGACCAGGGCCGTCCTAGTCTACACAGCAAGTTGGAAGTGAGCCTAGGCTACATAGAATCTTGTAGTGCCTAAAACCAACAAACAAACAAAAACAAAAGACGTGGGGGCTGCATGCATGTGGCAGGTACGCACACACACCGCCACCGCCACCGCCACCGCTACCACCACCACCACCAACAACAACTCAAAAGTCTTTTAAAAACCAGACCGAATCAAAATGAACGAGGGAAAATTATGAGGTGAGGTTAAAGTATACACATGTAATATATGTATTACATAAGAATACATGTGCTGGGGCTGGAGAGATGGCTCAGCGGTTAAGAGCGCTGACTGCTCTTCCAGAGGTCCTGAGTTCAATTCCCAGCACCCACATGGTGGCTCACAACCATCTGTAATGGGATCCGATGCCTTCTTCTGGTGTGTCGGAAGACAGCTACAGTGTACTTACATATAATAAATAAATAATCTTTGGGCCGGAGCGAGCGGGGCCGGAGGGAGAAGGGGGGGGAATACATGTGTTGATTCACCACGTATAGATAATCCGGGGTTTTTACTGAATACTTAATGTTGAGTGGGGTAACAATAAACTAAATACAGGTAATTAGGAAATTAAGGATGGGTTGGGACCATATAAAGGTTTCTCTGTGTGGCCCTGGCTGGCCTGGAACTTGCTCTGTAGACCAGATTGACCTCAAACTCACAGAACCCAGTCTCCCTCTGCCTCCCAAGTGCTGGGTTTAAAGGAGCGGGCGACCACCACCCGGCTTGTAGCCTAATCCAAAGACTAACAGTTAAATGAGAACACAGCTCACAATAGCTACAGCTCGTGTATTAGGTTTGTATTTGGTTTTGAGCTAAGTAATACAGGTTCTACGCTGTGGCCACAGGGAGGCAGTAGAACTCAGTTCACCCAACCCGGAGACAGCTGCTGTAGAACTCCACAGTTAGAAGGTTCTTGCACAGAACTTTCTACATAGACTTGGCAAAGGCAAGGTCAGCCCACTGACTCCCCAGGGTCTATACTGCCTTGGAGGCCGGCCAGCGTCTGGGGTCTTTCCTCAGCTCTAGGCCTTGGAACCTGCCAGTGATGCACAGGGAAAGGTACCGGACTCTGCCCCCTGGGTGTAAAGACACACCGATAGCATCAGAATGTAACTGAGTGAAATTCCCAAGAGTCCTGTGTGAAATGCTGAAATGCAGCACGCCTAACACATAATCGGATGTAGCTGTTCCTAGTAGTACCAACAATGCTAGCTGCCACCTACGTACCAGTTAACAAGTGCCAGGTGATGGCCTGAGCCACACTCCTTTATTTCTTGAATCCTCAGAGCAACTCTGTTAGGTCATGTGTCAATTCAAAGCTCCTGCCCTGGGTGGTGGGATCTCGAGGAGCTGTGGGCCTTGAAGTGTTGGGATCCACTGGGAGATTCTTAGGTGACTGGGTACATGGCCCCTCCTTCCCTATCTTCTTTCTCCTCTTCAGTGCTTTGAGATGCTTCTGCCCTGATGTGCCCCATCACCAGAGGACAAGCCCATGGCCACCTGATTTTGTACTTGGATCCTCTGAAACTTAAGAGAATAAACACTCATGTCCATCCCAGCCCTCTCTCTGAAACAGGCATCTTTAATCCCAGCACCTGGGAGGCAGAGGCAGGCAGATTTCTGAGTTCGAGGCCAGCCTGGTCTACAGAGTGAGTTCCAGGACAGTCAGGGCTACACAGAGAAACCCTGTCTCGAAAACCCGAAAAACCAAAAAAAAAAAAAAAAAAAAAAAGAAAGAAAGAAAAGAAAATCATTAGGGCATTGATTCAGACACCCCCCCACCCCCCCCAGGCCCTGGGTGAGGCTTCCAGGCAGACTCAATTTTGAGAGTCTTGAACCACTAAGGGTCTCTCTCCATGGAAAGGAAGCAGCTCTCAGTTGTGAGCAAGGACAAACGTCATCCTGTTGAAACCCAAGATGGCTCCCTTGTTAGGGGTGTGTCCTCTTCAGAGTACACTCCAGTCATCACTTAGTCACCTCTAGAATTGTATGTGGGGCTGTGGTGATGGCTCGACCAGTAAGGACCCGAGCCCCCCCCCCCCCCAACCTATGTTAAGGAAAACAAATCCAAAAACTGTGCATGGCAGTGCATGTTTGCAATCCCAGCATTTCGGAGGCAGGGACTGGAGGATTCCTGGGGCTCACTGGCCAGCCTGCCCAGCCTGCTTGGTATTATCCAGGCTATGAAAGACCCTGTCTCAACAATGTGGACAGCACCCGAGGAATAGCAACAAAAAAAGTAAGACCAATTTTATCTGGATGTAGCAGTACTTTGGTAAAGGGAAAGGCCCTTGGGCCTCCACTCACATAGACACACCTGGGCATATACACTACACACATACATGAACACACATGAACACATATCCACAAATTAAAAAGATAGAATTATAGATATAGATGTATCGAGTCAGAGTTAAGCATGCTTCAGAATACAAAGGGTGACTTGGAAGGAAATAGTTAATACTCCAGGCTGAGTGTAAGATTTTGCCACCAATATGAACAAATACTGGGGGTATGTGTTTGGCCAGGGTAGACCAAGCAAGCCAGAGTATAATTCGGGGCTAGGCTGAATCTGTTACCATGACTACACTTACCAACAAGTCTGGACACTTTGAATTGGCTCAGGCAGGTAGCAGGAATCCTGCCCGCTCAGTGGTTGACCAAAGTTTGAACTCGTGAAGAACAATGAGATCTCAAAACAGTCAGCATGGGCAGCAAGGACAAAGTAGCAATGTCATGAGCATACCACGTTTCTGCAATCCCAATATTGGGGAAATTGAGACAGGAGTATCAGGACTTCAAAGTGCCTTCAGCTACACAGGGAGCTAGAAGGCAACCTGGATCCCATGAGACTAAGTCTCAAAAACCAAACCAAACCAAACCAAAACCCAACCCAACCAAAAGGAAGGTGAGGGAGGATCTCCGTGATAAAGAACACTTAATTACTGACCTTCCAGAGGACCTGAGCTCAGCTCACAGTTGCCTGAACTTCCAACCCCTAGGAGTCTAACATCCTCTTCTGATCTCCAGTAGCACCCTCCAACACACACACACACACACACACACACACACACAGAGAGAGAGAGAGAGAGAGAGAGAGAGAGAGAGAGAGAGAGAGAGAACAGACTCTTATACAGATACCTGCATTCACTGAAATCACAAATAAATCCAGAAAATAAACAAGCAAACAAAAAGGCAGTTGTGACCCATATGAAAATGGAAGTGTTGACTGACGTTTTCTTTTGCTGTTGAGAAATCTCTAGGACAAGATAGGCAGCCTACTAAAATGTTGCTGGCTTCATTAATAGAATAGAAAATATTCCTGGTTGCCAGAAACCTGACTTAAGTCTCCATAATAGAAAGCCAACAATTTTATTTATTTACATATTTAATTTTAGTTCTGGGCAGGAATTCAGGACTGTCTACACATGTTAAGGACAGACCTTGTCTTGACTGATAACTCCATCCTCAAAGCCACAGCTTCTCCCTCCACCACACACACACTAGGAATAGGGGCCATAAAAACTTAGTTATTGTTATGGTTACTCCCTTTACTTTAGTTTTCATTTTTAGATTTATTTATATTGTTTAAAGTGTATGATGTGTGTGTGTGTGTGTGTGTGTGTGTGTGTGTGTGTGTGTATTTATCTGTCAGTTGCCAGGGTGCTTGTACAGAAAGCAAAGACTTGATGGATAGCAGTGGATTCATGCACCTTAGTCAGTTTGGCTCACCATATTCACACAAAATTAGGGAAAGTTACTTTTACACCAATAACCATTTTTTTTAAAGCATTTATTTATTTATTTAATGTATATGAGTGCATTGTTGCTGTCTTCAGACACACCAGAAGAGGGCATCAGATCCCATGACAGACGGTTGTGAGCCACCATGTGGTTGCTGGAATTGAACTCAGGACCTTTGGAAGAGCAGTCAGTGCTCTTAACTGCTGAGCCATCTCTCCAGCCCCAATAACCACTTCTTTTACTCTCTGGACACAAACCTAGCGTCCAGTGAATCAACCCTGATATAACCTACCTGGAGTTATGTGGACCTTGACTCCCCTCACTTAGGGATTTTATTTTTAGGTTTATTTATATTGTTTTGTGTGTATAACTGTTTTATCTGCGTGTATGTAATGTGAACTCCATGCATGCCTGGGGCCAATGGAGGTCAGGAGAGGGCACTGGAACTCTTAGTTCCAAATGGTTGTGGACCAACACATATGGGTGCTGTGAACCGAACCCTGGTCCTCGGCAGCAGCAACAAGTTTTCTTTCTTTCTTTCTTTCTTTCTTTCTTTCTTTCTTTCTTTCTTTCTTTCTTTCTTTCTTTCTTTCTTTTTTTTTCTTCGAGACAGGGTTTCTCTGTGTAGCCCTGGCTGTAATGGAACTCACTGTGTAGACCAGGCTGGCCTCGAACACAGAAATCCACCTGCCTCTGCCTCCCAAGTGCTGGGATTAAAGGCGTGCACCACCACTGCCCGGCACAACAAGTTTTCTTAATCACGGGCTCTCTTAGTCCCTTCCCCTCTTTGGATAATAGCTACAACTCTGGATCCCCCTATGACTGGCCAGCCAACTGTCAGAGATATATGTGATTATATGTTGCTTTAGAGTGAACACTCCCAGAGGCTGCTCTTGAATTGGATTGTGTATCTGTGTGTATGTCTGTGTGTGTTTGTGTGTATAATCACATATATCACCTATGATATATGCGATGATATGTTAATATATATTATTATATATGTATATATATCACATATATGATCCAATTCAAGAGCAGCCTCTGGGTGTCTTCAGTCTGAAATAAATCTGGAGGCCATGGCTAAGGGGATTTTTGTTTTAAAAGATCTTACTGCGATATACATAGCTGTAATCAACCTTTGATTTAGGATGTCCCCGTAGTAACTAACTGAACGTGTAACCAGTCTTTGCCTGCTGGAAGTGAAGAAGAAGAAGAGATGACAATTGCAAATGTCTGCTTTCACCTTGGTTCTTCTGGTGACAAGCGCCTGTCCTAAGGCTATCCTGAGGCTATCCTGAGCTCACCAGCCTAGGCTCAGGTATACTTGGAAGGAACATATTAAGAGCAACAAGAGGCCCTGCCCCACCCAACACCGAGCACTGAGAGTTTATGAGCTCTTTACCAGAAACCAGTTTGAAGCTCAAATATATATTTCTTATTTCACAGCACAGTTGGTTTCTGCCGTTGCTAACACTAATCTGTATATGAAATCTCTATTGGAGCAACCCTGGGACAGTAACTCAGGCAGGAATTTAGAAACAAAGCCTTTTTTCTTTATAAAATTGCAGAGGCAATTTGACACAAACGGAAATCGTTTGAGTGGAGGGAACCCCAGTTGAGAAAATGCTTCATAAGACTGGGCTGTAGGCAAGCCCGTAGAGTTCTTTGTTTTGTTTGTTTTGTTTTTTGCTTTTATCAGAGGCAGGGTTTCTGTGTGTAGCCCTGGCTGTCCTGGAACGTACTGTGTAGAGGCCTCCAACTCAGAGCTCCTCCTGCCTTTGCCTCTGGAGTGCTAGAACTAAATGGGTGTGCCTCCAACCGTCAGGCGTGTAGGGCATTTTCTTCATTGGTTGACTGATGGGGAAGGGCCCAGTCCATTGTGGGTGGTGCTGTTCCTGGGATGGTGGTCCTGGTCCTTTGAGTAAGCAGGCTGAGCAAGCCAGTAAGTAGCAACACCCCATGGCTTCTGAATCAGCTCCAGCTTCCAGGTTCCTGCCCTGCTTGAGTTCCTGTCCTGGTATCCTTCAGTGTGGAAGTGTAAGCCTAGTAAACCCTTCCTCCCCAACTTGCTTTTGGTCATGGTGTTTTATCATAGCAACAGTGACCCTAACTAAGACAGCCATCAAAAGCGACTTGCTTTAACCTAGCGTGGTCAGTCATACACTTTTTTTTCAGTCTTGCCTTGGGGCATTCTCACCTCTCTCTTCTCTCACAGTCTTATCCACAGAGATCTTTTCCATCTCAGGATGCCCTTGAACTTGCTATGTAGCTGAGGGGTGATCTCAAGTTGCTGACTGCTGATTGTCTTGCCTCTGCCTCCTGGGGGCTAGGATTACATTCACCACACCCAATATATGCAATTTATGTAGTGTGGGGAATTGAACTCAGGACCTTGGGTATACTAGGTAGGCACTCTGTCTACTGAGCTATATCCCCAGCCCACCATTCACAAAGAATCCTGATTGTCTTGAAACCCCCTACTGGCCCATCACATTAGTAAACAGTTGTATCAGTTATTACTTTAGTAATAGTTATTACTAAATAGTAATAGTAATCAGTTATTACTTTAGTAAGAAGGGAAGCACCTAAAGACACAGGCTCCCCATGGCTATATTCTCAGATAGCAAAAAGAGCCACACCCAAGAGGAAGAGACCATTGAGCACTGTGGGGAGTCCTCTTCCCCAGTTGTTAAGGAGCTGAATCTAGACCATAGCTAAGCTGTTTGCAGCGTAGATTCTGTAGTTTTGTGCTGAGAGGCTGCCCTAGGAGGATCGTACCCTCTCAGAACCTGGGAGCTGGTAAACTGCCTCATGAAGCTCCCAGGAGAGAGAAGGAAAGTGGCAGATGGTCTCTCTGGAGGCGGGGCCACAAACTTCCATCTTCCGGTGTTCCAGAAGGATTTTAGGGCATTCTTCCAAGTCTCAGATATGCTGTCACTCAAACGCGTACTGCACAGTCTGTGTGCATATGCCCCAGTTGCCAGGGCACCGTGGAGGAGCCAGTCCTCAACGATCCTAGTGTTCAATAGGAAGTGGCTGTAGGTGCCATTGCACTAAACTTTCCTGGGGAGATATAAATGTCTCTTAACCCTAGGCAGGCAACCACAGACAGACCAGAGTACAATTCCACATAAGGCAAGCTTGGTGAATCAGTGTGTTTCCTGGGCTTATTTATAGAGGCTGAGTGAGGACTCCCTTATGGAACTCTGGGTAACCCCAGGACAGATATATCTCCCAGCATAGCTGGTGGCTTCCTCCCCCATAGCTGCATAGATAGTGTCTCCCCTTCACTACTATCCAATGCTCTATGTACATGAGACCACAGACCACAAGCAACTGGGCAGAATTACATCATCTTGGAGGGGGTGAAGGAAGGAGTGGCTGGAATCTCTGCTGGGTGTCTAATGACTGTCCCCAAGCAAGCCCTTCTGTCAGGAAGCATCACCTGAGGGTAGTGACATTGCTCTAAGATGGTGATAGCTATCCTGCTCAGAGGACACATTCTATATCTTCCTAAGATACCTTAGGAGGACATGTAAACTAGAGAGTGAGGTGTAGACTCCATAGAGATTCAGGGTTCCACTTCATGAATGGAGTGCCCTAGGATCCAGGAATCTGGAAGAATGCTGGGATATTGCTATCAATATGACATAAACATCTCACCTTACACTGATTTTCAACAAAAAGAATAACATGCTTGTAAGCCTTTGAGGATTAAAAAAATAAAAATTCAAACCCAGGTCTTCTGACAGAGCAGCCAGTGATGTTAGCCACTGTGATGGTATGCATATGCTTAGCCCGGGGAGTGGCACTATTAGGAAATGTGGCCTTGTTGGAGTAGGTGTGGCCTTGTTGGAGTGGGTGTGTCACGGTGGGCATGGCCTTAAGACCCTTACCCTAGCTGCCTGGAAGTCAGTATTCTGCTAGCAGCCTTCATACGAAGATGTAGAACTGTCAGTTCTGCCTGACTGTGTCTGCCTGAATGCTACCATGCTCCCACCTTGATGATAATGGACTGAACCTCTGAACCTGTAAGCCAGCCCCAATTAAATGTTGTTCTTTATAAGAGTTGCCTTGGTCATGGTGTCTGTTCACAGCAGTAAAACTCAAACTAAGACAGCCACTAAGGTGTGAGGCAAAATAAGTTATTTGAGTGAGTTGCCCTAAAGCAACTACCAGGTATCCCATTGGGCTGCTGATTTTGAGGGAGATCTAGGGCAAAAAAAGAGGTCCAGAAGGATCTAGGCTGCTGTGCAAGGCTCTTTGCTGTTGGATCTGTTGACTTTAGGATCAGCAGATAAGGTGCTCTGTGCAGACCCTGCCAAGCTCAACAGGAGCTCAACTGCAGGTAGCCCTGCAAAGTGGAATTTTCTTTTGTTGTTAGGTTTCTTCTGGGAGGAGATACAGACATGGCTAGTGGCTAAAAGCACTGACTGCTCTTGCAGAGGACCTGGGCTCAGTTTCCAGCACTCATATGGCAGCTCATAACCATCTGTAACTCCATTCCATGCCCTCGTCTGGTCTGCTCAGGTAGGCACGTGGTGCATAGTCATACATGCAGGCAAAACACTCATACATATAAACATTTTAAAACATTCTTTTCAAGTTTCTACCAGGGGCTGGAGAGATGGTGGAGTGGTTAATATTACCTGCTGCTCTTCCAAAGTTCCCAGCACCTACATGGTGGCCAACAGCTTTCTTTAATGCCAATTCTAGTGGATCCAGCAACCTTCTCTATACTCTGAGGACTGTGCATGCTCACGGTGCATTAAAACACATGCAGGTAAACACACTAATAGATGTAAAAAAATAATTTAAAAATTTACAAGGGTTAAAAAGTTTTTTTTTTTTTTCAGTTAGGCAGTGGTGGTGCATGCCTTTAATCCTAGCATTTAGGAGTCTGAGGTAGGCAGATTTCTATGAGTTCAAGGCCAGCCTGATTTATAAAGCTAGTTCCAGTTTTTCTACACAGAAAAACTATGTCTCAAAAACGTCATTTTTTCCCTGATGGGTCACTTCTAGTTTGCGACTGAGGCCTTGTTGACACTGGACATTTAACACTAGACTGTGGAATGACCATATAACTGAATAGCTCGTCATGAACCAGGCATAACCTTATTGCTTGGCAGGGACAGTAGCAGTCCAACACCAGAAAGAGTGCTCCTAAGACTGTTTAGAAAGGGTAAGCTGTAGGTTTATATTTCTCAAAACCTACTTTAATAAGGAGTCTTAAATGCTTCAACCTCCCTTATAGTCCACAGACCAAAGGTAGGGAAGGAAAATAGCTAATAAGACAAGGGGGACGTGGACCTGTTTAGAAGTAGTTATTTGGAGGCAATTCCAATCTTTGTTGTCTGCAGTCCAGCCCACTAGCAAAACACCAAACACAAATCAGCAGCAGCGACTTGATTCAGAAGAAACCGGGGCTCTACCATTCTTCACAAGTCCGCTGAAGACCTAAGAAGCAGCCAGACCACCATCAGAAGTTCTTTGGTATGTTTCTCTCTATGAAGTCATGACAAGTGACGATCAGAGAAGAAAGCAAGGCGAACCAATGCAATAGTGTCATCAGCAAAGACAAGCAAGGTGACGCCCAACGAAGACCAGCAAGGCGAACCAAGGCCAGAGCGTTGTTCACTGTCTATTGGGTTATACTTACACTCTTTCCAAACATCATGTGGCCTCTCAAACATCCACTCCGGCAAAGCATCACATACCCTTCCACCAGGCAGCTTCTGTTCTCAGCAAACATCCTCCTATATGTCTACTTCAGCAAAATATCCTCTCATAAGACAGTTTCCAGAAAAACATCACATGACACAATTGGATCTCCAACAAACCCAGAAATTTCCACTTCAGTAAGTTGCATGTATAGCTGACCCAAACATCTGCAACCACCCCATCCTGTGTGGTAGCATGCCAGGAGCCATCAAGGAGAAGCTAAAAACTAGCAGGAGATCTTCCTGAGATGGTTCTGCCTGCCCATGGATTAAAATCTATGATGGATTTGCTCCTGAAGACAAGGCTCATGAGACTTCATTTTAGGAAAGATCCCTGCTATTAATATGCTTTTCCTGTTTTATATATATATATAAAACAATCACTAGGTATTAGCCCACCCTATTGAGCAGATTTGTGCAGAACAACAAATATGTACTGTCTTGTAGTGATGCTATATAGACAAATAGATGTTTTCTTAATTCTTAACGATGATACTATAATAATTCCTAAAATTATATTAGTAATTATTAAGCTCTTTTATAATAGGACTGCTATTAAGTCTTCTCTGATAATCTAACTGCATTGAGAACTCTGGCAGTCTTCAAGTATCACTAGTTAATTGCTTCTGAAATAGCCAGCAGGCATCTACAACTTAGAGTATACTCCAAGAGGTTGTAAAACAATTAACCAAAGGTCATAAAAAGGAAACTAACGATTGGCTATAGGTGTAAGGACAGAAGAAAAAAATTGACCAGGTTTATCTCTACAAAACTTCACTTATAACTTAGTCACAAAAGTTATGGTCTTTAACTCTCCAGGTTCATTCTATAGAGCTGGTGACAGATGATGAATTAGCCAGATAATTACTCCTAACAGATATGCATTGTCTTAGTTAGGGTTTTACTGCTGCGAACAGAAACCATGACCAATGCAACTCTTATAAGGACAACTTTTAATTGGGACTGGCTTACAGGTTCAGAGGTTCAGTCCATTATCATCAAGGTGGGAGCACGGCAGCATCCAGAATGATGCAGGAGGAGCTGAGAGTTCTACTCCTTCATCTGAGGGAAGTATTAAAGCCCATGCCCACCGTGACACACCCACTCCAACAAGGCCACACCTCCTAATAATGCCACTCCCTGGGCCAAGCATATACAAACCATCACATGCATATAAACATTCTCTGTTATAAACTTCTATTTATGATTTGAATTTATGTGCAAACTTGTGATGAACTTTTTACCATGTGATCATGTATTCTGAAAGATGTATAAGTGCTGAGGACAAAGAGCGAAGACAGGGCCCTGATCCCCCCCCCCCCTTTTTTTTGAGAGAACTTTCATGGGAAACTTTTTAGAGAGAACTTACAAATAAAGATTAAAATCACTTTTTGAAGTGTCCTTTTTTCTTCCTGCAACTTCAACTAGCAGTCTGGGAGTTAGAGCAGCTCAGTTCCTGCGGAGATAGAACAAAGGCTACATTACTTAATCCCCTGCGTGTTAATTGCCAAAGACTGCAGCTTCTGGCCTCAATGGAACTCAGGCAGGTCAGCTCCAGCAGCAAAGTGACTTAGACTCAAGATAGGTAAATGTTTTATTATTAAACAGCAGCTCTAAGTATCTTGTAAGACCAAGTCTTACCCCCTACCCCAACAATGCTCTTCCCCCTCTGCTGCCCCAAGAGGAACCAAGAAGAAAGAAGAACCACCAGGGCTGACCCTCCTGGCACAATCCAAACTTAAACTCAATATTCTTCTATTTTTTTAATCTATTGGAAATGGCCTCCTGAAGCACAGCCAACTACTATACCTACTCAAGGGTGCCTCTCAGAAATGGTGTCAAGAGAAGTCTTCCTGGTGGAATAAATATTTGTATGCACGGAGAGATGGCCAGAAGGGGATGTACAAAGGTTTAAGGGCGATGGTTAATGGTTTGACTGGATGTCGGGATTTATAAAGAAAAGGACTGGAAGACGACCACAGCACAGTAGGAATCTAGGAAGAGGTGTGTGGATAGGTCTCTCACTATGCTTCCAGAATGTGGAGATATTTGTATTGATTACCTATCGATACATAACAACCTAGCTATTGGTTTAGAACAGTAACAGATTATCTATTGATATGTAACAAACCAAGTTATTGGTTTAGAACAGTTTAGCTATTTTGTTTTCACTGTAATTCAGTGGATTAGAAATTGAGGTTGGGCTCAGCTGGCCTGCTCTTTTGTTGGAGTCATTTATGCAGCTGCTTAACAAGGGCTGGCTGCTTGTGATGGCCTCCCATGCTTGGCATGTGGGGCAGGCTATTGACTGGGACGTATGCCTTTAGCAGTGGTTGAGTTCAGATAGGACAAGCATGGAATCTGCAAGGCCTCACAAGGTCTGGATTGGGATTTCTTACAGCGTTTTCTTTACTATTCTGCTTGTTAAGGATCATCAGAGTCAGACCGCAAAGCATCATTCATACAAGGTGGAAGGAGTGCTCGTGAGCACTTTGCAAATAATGAACAATGTTTATGCCCTCTGTGAAGTCATCACTGCAGATGAGGGATAGGTTGACAAATGGCATGTTAGTCAATATCCTTTCCCACATATATTTTCTGAGAGAACCATATTCAAATGGCCACAGGGGCAGGGATGAAGGCTGTGTATGAGTTCTAACGTATGAACTTACTTCACAAAAGCTAAATTGGCTAGGGGGATTGGCAAGGCCTGACCTCTCACTATGGCCCTAGTCTTCAGAGGGTATTTCTTGCCACCTCCTGTTCTGCTGATTGCATTAGACTCTTTCCATCGGCATGGGCTGGGCATGTGGCTCATTTGGCAAAGTGCTGGCCTAGCAGGCACGAAGCCCTTGGTTCGATTCAATTAAGCACTGCTTAAAAGTGGAAGTGGTGATGTATGCCTGTAATTCCAGCACTCTGGAGGGGATCAGAAGTTCAAAGTCACCCTCAGGCCATATATGGAGGTTGAGGCTAGGCTGGGCTACATGAATGAGACCTTGTTTCAAAAGAAGAAGAGGGGGAGGAAGAAGAGGAGGGAGAGGAGGAGAGAGAGGACTTTCCTTTCCTGCAATGCTTATATCAGGAATACTATGTCCTTAGGATCTTAATCTCAACCATCTTATATATACAATATTGCTTCTGCTGCAGGAATTAATTTCACAGACACAACCACCAAAAAAAAAAAAAAAAAAGAGTACTCCCATGCTCCCCCCCGATGAAAACCTCAACTGACCATTAGAGCCATGCAGATGGCATTTTGTATTTTCACTGAGCATTGTGTTGCCAGAAGTAGCTGTCTTGATGGAATGGCCAACTGAAGACTTGGTTATTTTTTTAAAAGATTTTATTTATTTATTTATTTATTTATTTATAAACACTATGAATCTTTAGTCTTGAGATATTCTTTTTTTTTTTTTTTAAAGATTTATTTTATTTATATGAGTACACTGTAGCTGTCTTCAGACACACCAAAAGAGGGCATCTGATCCCGTTACAGATGGTTGTGAGCCACCATGTGGTTGCTGGGAATTGAACTCAGGACCTTTGGAAGAGCAGTCAGTGCTCTTAACCACTGAGCCATCTCTCCAGCTCCTATTTATTATATTTATATGAGCATACTGTAGATGTTTTTAGACATACCAGAAGAGGGCATCAGATCCATTACAGATGGCTGTGAGTTACCATATGGTTGCTGGGAATTGAACTCAGGACCTTTGGAAGAGTAGTCGGTGCTCTTAAACGCTGAGCCATCTCTCCAGCCCAACTTGGTTATTTATTTATTTATTAAATAAATTAGGTGGTATCCCATTCCTTTTTATTTTTTTTTGAAAGATTTATTTTATTTATATGAGTACACTGTGACTGTCTTCAGACACCAGAAGAGGGCATCGGATCCCTTTACAGATGGTTGTGAGCTACCACATGGTCGCTGGGAATTGAACTCAGGACCTCTGGAAGAACAGCCCATACTCTTAACCTCTGAGTCATCTCTTCAGCCCCCCCCCCCCCAATTTGGTGTTTTTGTTTGTTTTGTTTTTTGTTTTTTCGAGACAGGGTTTCTCTGTGTAGCCCTGGCTGTCCTGGAACTCACTCTGTAGACCAGGCTGGCCTCGAACTCAGAAATCCACCTGCCTCTGCCTCCCAAGTGCTGAGATTAAAGGCATGCGCCACCACTGCCTGGCTAACTTGGTTATTTTTAACAATAAGGATTGATGCATCTTTATACCGCATCGTGTATGTGTGTGTGTGTGCGCGTGCGTTTATGTGACTGGAAACAGTACCCCATCATACACAGTAAGCCAGTACATACTGGATTACAGAGTTACGGCGCTCTTGCCCGGGTGTGGCTCTGTATCCAGGTGGTTATTGCAGCTTGGGAGCACTTCTGCCAAGAGATGGTCATGATGGCTTGTGATTTTTTCCCCCTTATTGAGAAAGGGTTCACTGTATAGCCCTGGCTGTCCTGGATCACACTATGTAAATCAGACTGGCCTGGAACTCTCAGAGAACTGATTGCTTCTGCTGGGATTAAAGGTGTGAGCCACCATACCCAGTCTTCTTTTACAGTTTTCAGACAGAATAAAAGAATATCTGAAACAGTGACATCCGAAAATAAAACTAGAAAATATTATATTAAATGAGCTAACCCAGGCTCTGAGAGACAAACATGGCATCTTTTCTCTCATTTGCAGATCTTAGGTTCTCATTTTTATGTATGTGTGTATGTGTGGGAGTGAGTGTGTGTAGATGCCAAGAAACTAGGAGAGGGCTCATGAGAGAGGAAAAAAGAAGATAATAAAATATAAATAATATGAGGCCAGAGAGATGGCTCAGCGGCTAAGAGCATTGACAGTCCTTCCAGAGGACCTGGGATCAATTTCTAGCACCTACAAGACAGCCCACAACTGTCTGTAACTCTAGTTCCAGGGGATCTGATATCCTCACACAGACATAAAAGCAGGCAAAAAAAAACCCAATGCACATAATAAATAAATAAAATTCTAAGAAAAAATGTAAGTAACATGAGATTAAAAGGGGGTGATTGGGATTAAAACGGTATAAACGGGAGGGGAAGAGATAGAGGAAGTTTCAGCCCAAACAAACTATGTATGAAAATACCTTAAGGAAACCTGCTATTTAAAAATTGTTATTTATTTATCATTAATGTGTACTGTGTATGTCTCTCTATAAGACTACATGCTATGTGTGTGGAATGCCTGTGGAGGCCAGAAGAGGGCGCAAGATCCCATGGAGCTGGAGTTACATCTGGTTGGGAGCCACCCAATGTTAAGTGTGGAAACCTTCTTTTAAAAGAAAACGGCTGGAGAGATGGCTCACGGTTAAAAGTATTTACTGTTTCATTAGGATTGGAGTTCAGATACCAGCATCCACATCAGGGGATTCATAAATGCCTGTAACTGCATCTCCAAAGGACAGCTGACACCTCTTCTGATTTCCAAGAACACCTGCACCCACATACGCACATTCTCGCGCGCGTCTCTGTCTGTCTCTCTCCGTCTCTCTCCGTCTCTCTCCGTCTCTCTCCGTCTCTCTCTCTCTCTCTCTCTCTCTCTCTCTCTCTCTCTCTCTCTCTCTCTCTCTCTCTCTCTCTCTCAAAAATAAATCCCAGTAAATAAAAGGTGCTGTAAGGCTCTCTCTTCTTTTCTCTCTCTGTGTGCTCTTTTTCTCTTTCTCTTCCCCTTCTAACCACTCTCTCCCTTCCCATGGCGACTCCCTTGGCCTCAATCCTTGGGTCCAGTGAATTCACTGTAGAGCAGCTTTCCAATTAACCTGCATTTAATATAATCTTTAAAAAAAAAAAAAAAAAAAAAGAATGATGCCAGGCAGTGGTGGCGGCACGCCTTTAATCCCAGCACTTGGGAGGCAGAGGCAGGTGGATTTCTGAGTTCGAGGCCAGCCTGGTCTACAGAGTGAGTTCCAGGACAGCCAGGGCTACACAGAGAAACCCTGTCTCGAAAAACCAAAAAAAAAAAAAAAAAAAAAAAAAAGAATGATGTAAAAAAAAAAAATTAGTTATCATACAGATACTCATAACTGGCCAACGTCCTGAGAATGTTTACCCATACACGCGTTTTCTAAATTCCCCGCTCCAAAACTTGAGAACGTTGCGAGATTTAAAGCCAGAGGAAGGAAGACTGCTGCGCTGCAATGTTTCATAATGTTTACACTTCACACACTTTATCTCACAGCAGCCACGTTTGTTAGCTAGCACGCGATCTGGACAAGATTGGGCCTCTCAACAACCCGTGTTGATGGTGTGAGTAGGTGTGAGTCCCTCCCGGCAGCACCGATAGGCAGATAAAGATAAGTAGGGGGAGGAACTGTGAGAGCCACACCCCACACTGGGAGGAAGGAGACGTTTTAACTGTGTAGCCACTAGTACTGGAAGCCTGGGCTCCTGTATACAACCCCTCACACAGGTTCTTACAAGCAATTCTAACGAAACCCAAAGTGCGTCATCAAAATAAAGGCAGGGGAGTGGAAGGGAGATTGAGAAGAGGGAGGGAATCAATGGCGGTGGAAGGGGAGCAGCCTTGTGGGGTGAAGGGTGAGATACAACTACATTGTACATAGATGAGAGCAGCATAACAAAACCCTTTATTATGCATAATTAACGTGCTAATAAACAAGAGAGAATATTGACAAACATGATAATGGCATTTTCTAATTGAATTACAAAATTAAGAAAAATAAATTAAAAAAAAATCAATTACCATGGGAGGTACCATTGCTTAGTGTTCAACACTGCTTTCCTTGGGAAGGAATATCTAGGTCACACTGTAATGCCTCCTAGTAAAGTTGCTCTTTGTGGTGGTTAATCAGATAAACCCATCTGACTTTATTTTTAATTTTAATGATTGGGTTAAATTTAATAATATAATGACTCTAAATTTTAAAAAAATCCTTTTTCTTATTCAAAATGAAATGCATGAACTGGGTCTAATATGTAAATGGATGAACAAAGGTCTGGGGTTCTGGGTATAGAGAAGAGAGCTGAGATTATGATGGAGGTGATGACTGTTGGCTTCAAGGCTAGGGCCATGGGCACAGCCTCAAAGGCATAGAGAGCAGCAGTGTCAGGCGGGGACAGACATTAAAGGGAAACACCCTCACTGAGGGGACTCTAAGGAATGGGATCCCCAGAACTTGAGGAGGGGGGTTTCATCTGGAGCAGGCTGCCCACAAGCAGTCTATCTCCTAGCTTATACACAGATAATGAACAGCCTCTGGATATCATTATTTTGTTTCACAAAGGCATCTGCAGTGCTCAGTATTGCGTTGTCTCTCACACACTCACGTGATCTCTGGAGTAGGTAGCAGTTGAGGAGAGTTCTGAGTAATCGTGTGGTGTTGACATAGGCATGGCCATGTGTAGGGCCCCGCAGCCTCAATGGCTGTCTTAATTAGGGTTTCCATTGCGTGAAGAGACACCATGACCAAGGCAACTCTTCAT
This sequence comes from Uromys caudimaculatus, assembly GCA_028551405.1. NCBI lineage: Eukaryota > Metazoa > Chordata > Mammalia > Rodentia > Muridae > Uromys > Uromys caudimaculatus. Next base: position 131,229,242 of record CM052701.1, read on the forward strand.
ACAGGACGTTTAATTAGGGCTGGCTTACAGGTTCAGAGGTTTAGTCCATTATCTCGAGGTGGGAAGAGTGGCAGTGTCCAGGCAGACAGGGTGCTGGAGAAGGAGCTGCGAATTCTACATCTTGATCCAACTGCAGCCAGAAGTCTGACTGTCTCCCAGACATCTAGGAGTGTCTCAAAGCCACCCCTATAGTGACACACTTCCTCCAACAAGGCCACACCTCCTAATAGTGCCACTCCCTGGGCCAAGCATATTCAAACCCCCACATTGCACTTCCTGACCCCCCATAGGCTTGCTCAAACATATGAGTCTATGGGGGCCATACCTAAACACAGCATAATGCAAAATACACTTAGTCCAACTTCCAAAGTCCCCATAGTCTATAGCAGTCCCAACAATGTTAAAAGTCCAAAGTTCAGTCACTTCTGAGATTCATCCAATCATTTAACTGTAATCTGTTATAAAATCAAAATCAAAAAGCAGATCACAAACTTCTAACATCACAGGATACATTACCATTCCAAAATGTCCTAGTGAGAAAATACTGGATCAAAACAAGACCAAAAAACCAGCTGGGCAAACTCCAAACTCTGCATCTCCATGTCTGATGTAAAAGCAGTCTTCATACCTCCAATTCCTTTGATCTTTGTTGACTGCAACAAACTTCTTTCTCTTGAGCTGTTTTCACTCTGAGCAGCTTTCCTCAGCAGGTATCCTATGGCTCTGACATCTCTAACATCTGGGGTCCCCAAGGCAGCTTCAAATTCACAACTTCTTGTTCCAATATCTGGGATCCACAAATGCTCTTCTGGACTATTCCAAAGGGCTGGCATCACGTCTCAAGCTCTGGCCTCTGTGGCACTCTAGGCTCTGGTTGACTCCACTATATTGATTCTGTTCTTGGTAATCATCCTGTGGTACTGGCATCTCCATACGCTGGAGTCTTCTGATGCAAGTAGGCGTCACCAATAGCCTCTCATAGACTCTCTTTTGGTGCCAAGCCTCAACTCCTTTGCATGATGCCTTCAGTCCTGGTCTGTCAACTACAACTGAGGCTGCACCTTCAGCAATGCCCTTTCCTGGCCTCTCTCAGTGCCAAGCCTCAGCTGCTCTCCATGACTCCTTCATGCCTACAAAACCAGTACCACCTGGGTGACTCTTACACATTACCAAGGTCAGTTGCAGCATGAGGTACAACCTTGGCTATCTCTGGAACAAGGCTTCTTTGTGCTCTCAGAAAGCACTTCCCAGAAGATTTCACCTCAGTGATGCTGGTCTCTTCTTAATTACCACTAATTTCTTAGCTCCATCTAACCAGCATCAATTGTCCCAGTAATCCCTTCTATTCTTGACTCTACAGCCAGAGCCACATGGCCAAAGCTTTCAAATTCTGCTGCTTGCTGGAGCTGGAACATGACCCCCTTGTTCTATTATATTATCACCAGGTTTCTGATTTCGAACTCCTTCACTGCCTAAGTTTGGCTATCCTGGTACTTGCTCTGTAGATTGACCTTGAGTTCAGAAATCTGCATAGCTTTATGTCCTGGGATTAAAGGCAGGTACCATTATGCCTGGACCATTATGCTTTTCTTTACCTGGAACTTGCTCTGTACCAGGCTGGCCTTCAACTCAGATACTTGCTTGTCTCTGTCTCCTGGGATTAAAGTTATGTATTTCCATGCCTGGACCTAAGTTTTTCGTGGCCACTATTCCTCAAGATCCAGATCAAAAGCTTGTGTCCTCCATTTCTGGATTGTAGTTCATTCCAGATTAAAAGTCCAAATGAAAACAATAACTAGATGATAACACCTATCATGACATAATTGTTTCTTGTTCAACTACAAAAGCATAAACAATAGATTTAGCCAGGTAGGGTCTTGCCCTGAGATCACTGCTCTGTTAATGTCTATTTCCTTGAACACAGGGTTCAGCTCCATTTTACTTCCTGGTGTCCTTGAATCATACATTTTGTATTTTTCTTTTCTAAGCTTGCTCCTTTTCATCAAAATGCTCTTCATAAGAGTCAGCCAGAGGGCAAAGTCTATTCTGGGCTTTTCTGAGACTTACTTTGTCAATGCAATTAATCCAAATCTCTTCACCTTAGCCTTAGCCTCAGGCAGACTCTTCAGATAAGGGTAAAAAGCAGCCACATTCTTCACTAAAATATCACAAAAAACAGTCTCTAGACCACATACTAATATTTTTCTCCTCTGAAACCTCTTGAGCCAGACCCCCACAGTTCAAATTATCTTTAGCACCAATGTCTTCCATATTCCTACTAGGATGGCCCATGAAGCCCCAGTTAAAGCATTCCACTGCTTTTCAAATCCAAAGTCCCCAAATCCACACTCCTCCGTGGTCAGGCTTATCACAACAATACCCTACTCTTGGTACCAACTTCTGTCTTAGTGAGTGAGGGTTTCCATTGCTGTGAGAGACATCATGACCAAGGCAACTCTTATAAGGACAACATTTAATTAGTGTTGGCTTACAGGTTCAGAGGTTCAGTCCATTATTATTAAGGCAGGAAGCATGGCAGTGTCCAGGCAGATAAGAAGCTGAAGGAGCTGAGAGTTCCACATCTTGATCCAACTGCAGCTAGGAGAGGACTATCTCCCAGGCAGCTAGGAGGAGGGTCTCAAAGCCTCCCTTACAGTGACACACCTTCCACAAGGCCACACCTCCTAATAGTGCCACTCCCTAGGCTAAGCAAATTCAAATCACCACAATGGCAAATATTTTTTCCTCTTGGTGAGGTTCAGAGGGATGGCACAACCTTTCTCTGGTCCAAGTGTGAATGTTGACAATGTATGCAGAGACCCCACCCCTCCATGTTTACAACCCTAAGACTGCTCTCCTACAGAGACCGTTGCTATCAAAATTGGCTAAACTGTATTCCTTGTTCAGTTGTATATAACAAACCCTGCCTCTTATTCAACTGTATATAATAAGC